>OU862932.1:8883188-10083188 GCA_917880885.1 Limnephilus marmoratus
CGGTCCCCATAAACAAGTTATTGCTTATTTATTGAGGTATTTTGTATCCAAATATTGTATCCATCCTCACGAAGATGAAATAATCTTGTGCAAATAATAACTGTGAAAATTAGTCATAATCCATTCAAGAGATGAACCGATATTAGTGGATTGTGAGCGTGTGCGTGTTCCCGAACTAGGCTAATTTTTATCGTCACTTTCTGATAAAATTTACAAAACATTTTAAAAAATAGAAAATATTTATAGAATAGATATTATTTCTTTGTTGGTTTGTCTGGGTTCTAGACCATTAGATTTCTGCAAATTGGTATTGATCACACATCTAGATATTAACTATTCGGTGGTAATTTCATATCATACGGAAACGTTCGTTTTCACCAAACAAATAACCAAATTATGACGCATTTGTTTAATACAATGAACCTGCGTTTTTATTTGTAGGTCACAGGTTCACAGAGATCACTGTCACAGATTTATTAATTTGAATATCCTTGAACTTTCAAAGTACGCGCACGGTTGAATTCCTGTAAGTGAAATATGTGACGCATGTTTGATATCTGCTTGTAATTGTATGGATGTAGCACAGATCCATTAAAAAACACAGGATATTATAAAGATTGTACTGATTGTAGGGTTTAAAAAACTTAAAATTGCATAAAAGTCATGCATTTTTTTACATTAGTTCCACCCAGGAGGCCCTGAGGGAAAAATCCTTTAGGGCCTGTGTCATCTTTGATCTTTGGGGATACTGAGTGGAGGTTTATTGTAAGGAATGGATTTTCTGGAAAGGAAAAAGGTCTGAGGGGTGTAGGATTCTGGAATTCAATGTGTCAAGGTTATCTGCCGCCAAGCCCTAGGCAAACCTCCCCCCAGAACCCGGGCACCCCTGCTAAATCACCAAACGAAGCGAACCACTATGGCAGAGGTGTTGTTTATGCAATAAATGGTTCCCGGAGCAGCGGTACCCATTATCGAATTTCTAAAGAAGGAATTTTACATTCGAATGTTAGAAAACTTTTAAAATTTTCGTCATGTATGCAATGCATCTGTCAAACATTTAAACAAATAAATACAGAATTATTAATTAACATAATCATTTTGGTACCTACTTTATCGATTGTCTGATATGATTTACACCTTTTAGTTTCATTCACCAAAGTTTCATCGCAATCGGACAACCGTTTAGCAATGCATAATTTCATGATGCCAGAACTCACTATTGTATATAGAAACCATCGCGAGCATGAGCACATCAAATCCCTAAAGTTTCATCGCAATCGGATGAATAGTTTAGCAACACATAACATCTCACGTACATAGACAAAAACACACATATTTTAATTTAAATATATATATAGAAGTAGAAGATAACCATGTAGAGTGAGTGTCCTTTGATGTGTTAAAAACAACAGGAAGTTATAAGAGTCGTTATTTGCTAGAAGACTTCTCTTACAGGTTGGTGCCACATTTTTATGCATTTCCGAAATTTACAGGATTGTAATTTTTGCGATAATGACGCTGCGAAGAAATTTCATAACATTGCTTGCAGTGTTAGAGACAGTCACTACCGAAATTAGTATGTGTAGCGCGCGGTATTTGGTTCGACGCACAGATCCGAATACTTTCTGGATCACATGCATAGCGCCGTCTCGCTCGGCGACTTTCGACTCACCACCCGGACAAGAATATATAACACCGTGCAGGCCTATATGGAGCCAGAGTATCCAGTCTCCCCTCCCCAGTACAAGTCGAGAGAGCCCTCTGGGTCCTCCTCGGGAATTCAAGTAACAGCGCCCTCGGGGACATTACTCGTCGGGACAACCTTAACCCAACTAAGAGACCGCGAGTCCTCTGTTGAGGTTATTACGCTAAGTGTTTAGCGAGAACGTTGGTGAACATTGTTTAAACTCTTGATTTTACTTTGGGCTACAACTTTCCTGTACTCTGTTTATTACTATAAGCTATGAACCCTGTATATAATAGAAATAAACTGACCAACGCTGAAAGAATAAATACCCTGCCACATATGTTTAATAAACATCAGATGATTTTACTCTCTCACTTTCAACTGGACATAACTGTCTCTTTGCAATACAACACCCAAAACCTAAATTGAAACCATACTTCCTCAAGAGATTAATTGGTACTTGTAACGGGAAATACCCACATTTGCACAAAATTCATTACAACGCGAGCTGCGTAGCTCAAAATGTGTGCCACGAGAAACCGACCAACAATAAGAGTAGGTACACGCTTACATTAAACACGAATATTCATCATCCTCCAATCATCGCAACTACAAATGTAGGCTTTTCATTCAAGCACAAAAGAATCACCCATCAACAATGAAACATTTTAGTCACCGTCATCAATCTCATCAGCAGCAGGCGGCAGGCCATAAGGCTGCGCGGGCGGCTTCTTGACCTACAAATATATTATGCACATCAACAAAACGTGAGAGATGGAGATTTATATTGTGACCCGGTAGTGAAATCATTGCTGATTTTTCAATGGGTACAGATCGTGGATCTTTTGATCGCACGTTATGTAGGTATATTTTAAAAAATAAAAGTTACTCTATTACAGTCGTCACCGTGGCCGAAATTAAATGGGGTTTGTAAATGATTTTGCACGAACAAAATCTACTCTATTACAGTCGTCACCATGACCGAAATGATATATATATTTTTTTCATTTTAGCTCAACACGGGAGGCCCCGAGGAAAATAATTCCTCTCTTTATGATTATTAATGATTTCAGCCTTTGTATTAACTGATTTTTTTATTTCCAATGCCTCTAAATTATTTAATCTTAAGCCTATACCATTTTTGTGTAGGACTTTAATACCCGTATCCCGGTTAAAAGTGTGATCTTTATTAATTAAGTGCTCTGCGAATTCTGAAAACCCTGAACTGGTTAGGCATCTTATGTGTTCCTTTACTCTAGTTTCCACATTGCGTGACGTTTGCCCAATGTAGAACGCTGGACAATCGTTACAACTAATTTTATAAACACCCGAGTGGCTTAGTATGTCCTCTTTGTCCTTGGCATTAATTAAAAATTTTCCTATGTTGTTTTTATTTATTTTATTTATTTATTTATTTATTTGCAAAAACAGCATAAAACCAATACATTGCAAAAGCGGTTAGAAAAGATACATAATAAATACATTTAAAGTAAAACATTTAGTTAAAACATAAGTGTTATTTCACGCTTAAAATCGTTGTAGGAAATGTGGAAAATATCCACATTTCCTGCGAGGCAGTTAATTAACCTAGTGAGTCTTCCCAGGGGCATCACCATTGGTAAGTTAGTTCTGCATCTGGGAAGAATCAAAAGTCTGTGTTGGCGACCTCGCGTGAAATTATCCGGGACATAGAATCCTATTTCAGCCAGAGTATCTGGTACCGATATAAAACCATTTAGAAGCTTATAAGCCATCAGCAGTAATGCGACATCTCTTCTGGAACTAAGGCTGCAGATACCCAGCATTCCCGAGATAAATGCTGTTGGAAACAGCCATGGGTAAAAACCTAACTCTCTCATATAGAGGTATCGTAAAAATTTCTTTTGTATTTTCTCGACCATTAGTACATAGACGATGTCCTCTGGCCCCCATATCTGAGATCCACTCTCGAGAATGCTACGCACCAAGCTAAAGTAAAGCAGCCTTATAACTGTAAGGTTGGTCAATTCCTTAGAATTGTGTATGACAAAACCCAACATCTTTGTGGCTGATTTACAAATCTTTTCAATGTGAGCATGAAATGTTAAGCGAGCGTCATACACAATTCCTAAGTCCTTGCAAGTCACCACGTGTTTCAAAGACGTGTCTTTCATTTTATAATTAAAGTATATGGTTTTTTGTGACCTCGTAAAACAAAAAACTGAACACTTTTGGAAGTTGAATTCGAGTTTATTATCGATACTCCAGTCAATAATTGAATTTATATCTTCCTGGAGCTTTCGACAGTCTTCTAATGATTTTATTCTCAGAAAGAGTTTAATGTCATCTGCAAAAAGTAAAAAACGGACAAATTTGATTTTTCCCCGAATATTGTTAATAAAAATTAGAAACAATAAGGGTCCTAAATTGGATCCTTGTGGCACACCAGAGTTTGTATGATACGTGTTAGAGTTAAACTCACCATAGGACACGAATTGTTCCCTTTCGTTCAAATAATTACTAAAGAGTTTTAGTAAGTTGTCGGAAAAACCAATTTCTTCAAGCCTACTTAGGAGCACTAAGTGATCCACCTTATCGAAAGCCTTCGCAAAGTCATGGTATGACGTATCAACCTGCTCGTTGTTATCGAGTGCTCTCGCTATGTAATCTGTAAAAACCATTAAATTTGTAGTAGTTGATCGGCCACGTCTAAATCCGTGTTGTTGATCGATCAAGAATGGTTCAACTTTGGCGTAAACATATTTATGGATTATTATTTCTAATAGCTTGGCGGGTGCGGAAAGAATCGCTATAGGACGGTAGTTGGTTGCTTGACACTTGTCACCATCTTTGTGTAAGGGGGTGACTTTCGACAGCTTCCATAATTTAGGAAAAATTCCGTTTTTAATGGTAAGATTAAATAAATGTAGAAGTGGCTTACATAGTGGTTCAGAACATCCCTTAATGACAAAGGGTGGAATTAAATCAGGACCAAACGATGTTTTTGGTTTCAATTTTTTAACTGCTAAGCTGAAATCCACGGTATTAACGTTTTCAATTGAGATATTTTGAGCATTTCTTAATCCAATCTGTCCCGGCACGTATGATTCAAAATCAACTTTTTCCTGATTATATACAGATTGAAAATACTTTGCGAAAGCTTCCGGTATGTCGGTTCCTTTGTAAGTGCAATCATTTAGGATAATATGACTTAAGAGGCCTCTATCGTGTTTCTTATCAGAAACATATTTCCAGAATGACTTCGGATCGTGTTTCACATTATTTTCTACCTTTAAAATATAGTTTTTGTGGGCTGTTGAAATATTACGTTTAATTCTAGTACGATAAGATTTGAATAACTCGTGTTCACTTTCCAAACCTGATCGTTTCCACCGCCGATGGTGTATGAGCTTCATCTTTATGTCCCCGATAATCTCGCGCGAAAACCATCTAGGATAGTTTTCATTTCGCGGAGCTTTTTTTCTTAGAAAACATTGATCAAAATACGCGTATATGGTATCGTAGAAGTATTTAACTGCCTCGTCAACATCGGAAATCTCCAACATAGCCTGCCAATCGTGGGCACGCAGTTGGTTGTATAGCTTCTCAAAGTCGCCTTTGTAGAAATTCCAACCACGGAAGTCATTGTCTAAATGTAAACAACGATTTTTTAACGGTCTGTTGTGTTTAAGACTAAATTCCGTCAAAATTGTTGGATGATAATTATCTTCTTTTACAAGATAAAAATCGGATTTTTTAGTTAACATACTGAAGTTACTTAATACTAGATCCAAGGTACGATTACATGAGTTCAGTACTGTATTAAACTGCTTCAGCTGAAAAAGCTCCATAACATACGAAAGTTCGGTATTCACTGCACGTGGATTTTGCGAAGAATAGATATTGAAATCACCAATCACCAAAATTTTTTTATCAGCAAGATAGCTTAAGTTACTAATTAACATTTCAAAAAAAATCGTATAAACATTTGTTTTAGAACTGGGTGGGATGTAAACAGTACAAATTAAAAAACATACGTCGTGAATAATAACTTTAACCCATAAATTTTCATCTCCCGTTTCCAGGTGGGAAAGTCGTTCAGCTCGCATGTGTTCGTCATTCAGCAATGCCAACAGTAGTCCACCACCTCGGTTTTGTCCAGTGCTTCGGTCTTTTCGGAATACTACGTACCTGCTATCGAATAATTGTGCATTAAAAATTGAATTGTTAAGCCAAGTCTCAGTGATTACGATGAACTTGTGTTCTTGGTTAAGAACATTTTCATAAAATTTGTTCATCTTTGAACGGAGTCCTCGCACGTTTTGGTATAGTAATAGTCATTTTGAATGTGGTGGTTTCTTCGTGGTTTCTTGTTCCGAAATGTGTTTTTTGTAGAAACGAAATTGACGAACAACCACTCCTCGGGGCCAAAGTTCTTCTTTCAGTAACAGATCGATATTATTTTCATTAACTCCCACTTTAAACGTGGAGTATTCCTTCGAAAACGCCATGAATTTCACAGCATTGCAGTTAATATCTGCACTCGTTTTCACATGGGCAACTACTTCCTCCGTTGTTGTGTCGGGATGTAGACGGGACACAATAATGAATTTTTGTTTCAAAATCGCCTTAATTCCACTCGTATCGTTTGTTCCTGTGAGAAGTGTTTTGTTTTTACGTAAAACTGAGCTATAGGTCAGTGGAGGGCGGGCAGGCGGGTCGGTGGCGGTGTGCGGGGTTTGTTTATCGGCAGTAGAAGTGCTGGCGCTTGCTGTGTCCGACTCGGTGGCGGGCGCGGGGCCGGGGGGAACGGTGGCCGATATCGGCTGACCGCCTGTTTCAAGTGTAGGCGAGACAGCATCACTATCATCGCCTGTGTTTAAGTTTTTGTATTTCTTCGTTTTAGAACGCGTCGTTATCACTTTGTCACTAGCGATGTCGGTACTTCGAAATTGTTCAATACTCCTTAGAAGCCGCGAAATCGTATTGCTTTGCATAGCTATTTCATCCGACAACTGTCGAATCAATTTTTCTTGCTCGACATTTTTAGACTTCATTGACGATATTTGGCTGTAGCAATCGTCTATGATCGCGGACATTTGTTTGTTCGTCATAACTGTGCAATTTAAATATGCGCGACGGAATTGCGTGCGTGTTGTTGTTATTTGTATAAAATGCCTGTTTAATTTCTGGTGGGAATTTAATTGTACACGAATAGGACAGGTTATTAATATACAAAATTCTTCGCCATTCTTGGTTAAGGTTATTATTGTTAAAAGTTATTGGACTAGGGTAAATGTATTTATTTATGGATATTAATCTTAATTTTTTTTTGCTAGGATTCTATCTATGAGGTCTGTTTCGTATCCATTATTGTGAGCTATTAATTTTATTTTTATTTGAAAAAAAAAATGGTATGGGTTTTGTTAAAACGGAACCCGGGAATGTTTGTCATACTTTTTAAAAAAATGACACAATCAGAAATTAATACAGTACCTAATAGTCAGTCAATCATTGATTGAATACCAGTTTAACACTTTATTCGTTCACCAATGCTAATTTATAACGGCGCGGCGTATTTAAATTGAGTGTTCCTCTAAAACATTTTTCAACTAGTTTTTTTAATAGCCGGTCAGTTGTGTAACATTTTTTTTACACACATTTGTCTAAACACGATTATTATAATGTTCTTATTACGGATTTGGCAGGATGGCACGATTAAGATGAAGTATTGTTCAGCATTTATTTAATTATATAAGAAGTATTACAAATTTATTACAAAGAAATTTAAAATCCGAGAGTTTCCATTACTCTAGGTCAGTAATTTTATTAATATTAATATTTTATTTTAGTTTCTCCTCAGGGTAATTCGTTCGCTTTTAGGAACAGTTGACATTGGTCTCATAGAATCGTTGTACATACTTCCCTCACTGTCATGGTTAAACGGTGGTTGAAAGAGAACACCACGTTTTATATTAATATATTTTAAATATAGAAGTTAACTGCAGAAAAATTAAAATGTGCACCTCTATGAAACCAAAATTTCTGACCGCAATTTGTAAAATTATTATGAAATATGTGTTTTAATTTTTTTCGTTTTCAATAATTTTCAGTTACAATAAACGTAAGGTGAACCATTTTTAAAACTTTTTATGTTTATTTCACAATTTGGGAGGCGGGAATGGGTACCGCCGCCCCGGAAACCTTTATATAACCAACACCTCTGCCATAGGTCACCCCAAGTGGTTCGCTACGTTTGGTGATTTAGTCGGGGTGCCCGGGTTCATGGGGTGAGATTTGTTTAGGGCTTGGAGGCGGATGACCAAGACACACTGAACTCCAGATTCCTACCCACCCCTTAAACCCTTTTCCTTCCCAGAAATCTCCTCTCCTTCCTTTCCTTAAAAAAAACCCCTCCACACAGCATCCCCAAAGATGACATAGACCCTGAAGGTAATTATTTTCCTCGGGGCCTCCTGTGTGGAGCTCATGTAAAAAAAAGGCTAATTCGCTCGCTTTTAGGACAGTAGTCATGGGTCTTATAGAAATCGTTATATGTATATACTTCCCTCACTGTCATAGTGAGAAATATGATTTAAATCTAAATGGTAGTGAAAGAGAACACCACGCTTTATATTAATTTATTTTATACTGGCTGGTGGTCCCCGGCATGCGTTGCAATGCCATTCAAATAATTTTTTTTTTTTTTACATGAGCTCCACACAGGAGGCCCAGAGGAAAATAATTTCCCTCAGGGCCTATGTCATCTTTGGGGATGCTGTGTGGAAGGTTTTTTTTAAAGAAAAGGAAGGAGAGGAGAGTTCTGGGAAGGAAAAGGGTTTAAGGAGTGGGTAGGAATATGGGGTTCAGTGTGTTCAGGTCATCCGCCTCCAAGACCTAGACAAACCTCACCCCATGGACCCGGGCACCCCTGCTAAATCACCAAACGTAGCGAACCACTTGGGGTGACCTGTGGCAGAGGTGTTGGTTATCCAATAAAGGTTCCCGGGGCGGCGGTACCCATTCCCGCCTCCCAAATTGATTGTTATATAAATTGGTTCTCCCTGCGTGTCCTTTCCCATGCGTCCCCGTTCCCTTCCACCTTCCCCGCCTTTCCCCTCCATCGTCTCTTCCCTCTACGCGAACCCCACCTCTCCCGTTCCTCTTCCCCCGGCACTTCTTCCCTGCCGCTAAAATATATGAAATACACACATTTTCATTAATACAAATTTCATAGCGCCAGAGCTTACCATTATATATAGCCCATATGTTATTCTGATGTATGAGCTATATTATTGTAATGTTTTATTAAAATCCATTCAGTAGTTTTTGCGTGAAAGAGTAACAAACACACATACCTACATCTATTCAAACTATCGCGTTTATAATATTAGTAAGAAGTAAGATATGAGAGTACAAGTTAACCGCAGAAAAATTAAAATGTGAACAATAATTTCAGTAAAAAAAAAATATAAGGTGAACCATTTTTAAAACTTTTTACGTTTGTATTAAAAATGTCTATATTTTATATGTTGTTTCTATTAATAAAATTTGAAAGCGTAATAAGGAACTCCAGTAAAAAATATTATGACTTTAAAAAAATATGTTCATACAGACCAATAAACGCTGATTCTGAATATATAAGTTTTTTTTTAATAATATTAAACGTAGTGTTCGTAAAAAAATATTAAAAAGTGCATTTCTTAACGTCACGTTAAAATACACTGTAAAGTTGGTACGATTGAATGGTTAGTGCTAACGTCACGCGTCACCAGTCATTGTATCACATTGTATTGAAATCAATTGACATGTAGGTATGGCACAAGCCATCAGTATTAACAACATTTCATGTTATTCTTTATTTCGTACTGTTTATAGAGATTTAGTTGTAGTGTTTATTGAAACAATATTTAAGCCTAAATAATTCAGTATCAAAAATAGAGGTATCTCTATTATTTAAAATATTGAAAAACTACTGCACAAAAAAAATAATTAATGAAAAAAGTAATGCTTCTTCTAGGGAGAATACTTCGAACAACGGGACAACGGATTTCAAAATGGCGGCAGTAGATCAGCTGATTGCCTAATCCCATACTAATTTTTCGGGAGTGATGACGTCACACGATTTACCATATTTCCGGGGGATCTCGAAAAATTAAAACTTTGACAATTATTTTAACTATTAAAACTAACTCTAAAAATAAAAACAAAAACGCAGTTACTTAAGTTAGAAGGTCATTATTCATAAAAAAAAATAAAAAAATTGGACTGGAGTTCTCTATTCATTACATTTCAAAAACAGTTTTCTAGTTATCGGATTCATTCAGAAACATTCCATTTATTTGGATTGTATCGTAAAACGGAAATTTTTTGACCTTGTAATGACAAAATACTCCCGAGGCCTGGGGGTTACGCATCAATACGTGTCAGTTAATTACGCAAGCACCATTTTCCGCTCATAATGATGATTGGAGGAGTTCTCGAATATTGTCAGGTAATTCGTTACCTAATTAGACACTGGCTCCAATATTTGTTTCAAGAGCAGTCAAGTTGTCGGATATGCGGATGACATTAACATTGTCGGAAGATCAATTTCAGCCATTAAGGAGGTCTTCGATCCTTTAGAAACAGCGGCACGGGAAGTAGGACTGCAGGTTAATGTCAACAAAACGAAAATGATGATACAGAGCAGGAACCCTTCACACAGAAGAAGAAGTAGTACACAATTCAAAGACAACTACTTATTCGAAGTGGTCGACCAATTTGCCTACCTGGGCTCCAGTCTGACAGAGAATAATGAGGATCCAGCAGAAATCAGAAGGAGAATCACAGCAGCCAACAAAACATACTTCTCTTTGCTGCCAGTGTTTAAGTCACGTAGTGTCCACAGAAAAACCAAAATAACCATACATAAGACCATTGTTAGAACTGTATTGGCATATGGATGTGAGGCGCTGACACTGACGGTAAAGATGGCTGAAATGCTGGATACTTTTGAAAGAAAAGTGCTGAGAAGAATATGTGGACCCGTGAAAGAAGGTGAACAGTGGCGCATCCGGCACAATACAGAATTGTATATATTGTATATATATATATATATATATATATATTCATTATATATATATTCTGTATTGTGCCGGATGCGCCACTGTTCACCTTCTTTCACGGGTCCACATATTCTTCTCAGCACTTTTCTTTCAAAAGTATCCAGCATTTCAGCCATCTTTACCGTCATATATATATATATATAACCACCTAGCATCTCAACACATATGAGACTCCTCAGGCTGAGATGGGCTGGGCATGTACAGAGAATGCCGGATACACGCGTCCCAAAAATAATTTTGACTGGACACCCAGGTGGAAAGAGAAAAGTGGGAAGACCCAGACTGAGGTGGGAAGACGAAGTAAGAGGGGATGCAGCACAGCTTCTCCAGGTACCAAATTGGAAGTCAGCCGCTGAGGACAGGAGGAGTTGGAGGCGACTGTTGCAGGAGGCCAAAGCTCGATATGGGCTGTAGCGCCATCGAAGAAGAAGAAGAAGAAGAATTCGTTACCCGGGAATACTTGTCTTTCTTTTAAAAAAAAGAAAAAAGAAATCAAACGAAACGCGATGTGTGTCTTCAAGAAAACTCAATTGGTATTTTTATCTAAATAAAATAAATTAAAGTTTCACTATTTATTGGTAGATTTGGTTATATTAAATTAGATTAGGTTACTTTCCTAGTAAAATATGTATTGTTTGAAAAACGATAAACAAAAGAAATGTGAATATAAATTGCATTTAAATCATTATTGTAGATGCACGAAAAGTGAAATTAGATCTTTATTAAAATTGCTGATTTCTCCATTGAAATGTTTAAATTTAACAAAGTGAAGAAAGTATGCATCAGAGTGAATGATAACGGAACTTAGAAATTTCGGAGCAGGACCAAAAACTCAGTGAGATTCTAAAATACTGAGGAAAAATATTTCCCTCAGGACTTCCGTCACTTTGGGGTTGCAGTGTCAGGGGAAGTTCTGGAAAGAAAAAAATATGAGAGGTAGGAATGGGTAGGAATCGGGGTGACCTATGGCACGGGTGTTTGGTTATCCAATAAATGGTTACCGGGGCGTCGATTCTCATACTCGCCTCCCAAATTGATTGAATCCTTAAGAGCTATGCCGGTCATTTAAAAATATCGTCGATAGGTATTGTAACGAATGTCTTCTGTTCCACTCCGCGCTCCCCTCAGGGGAACTGAGCGAAAGGGACAACTGCTTATCGGGCCGAAAATACCTAAATAAAATCGTCCAAAGCGATGTTTTGTATTCGCCATTTTTCTTCTCCAAAACTGGACCGATTTTAATTTTTTTTTCACTATCTGTATTAGAAGAAAATATTCTATGACGGTACGTTTTGCTTTTTTTAAAAATACATTGTTTAGTTTGTATACTGAACATCTTTTTGCGGCGTTTAAACCAGGCAATTTTATTCATTTTTGGAAGATTCTAACTTCTATAAGAAGTAAATTATCAAAAAAGCAAAAACCGACACGCTAGTGGTCAATATCTATATTATGTAAAAAAAAAATTGGCTCTAGGGTCAAAATCCAGAGAGATAAATGGGGAAAAAACGCCGCTGGTATTTCCTCTTAAGGAGATTTTCTCACGAAAACGACGCTATAAAAATAATCCAAACATTATTATTATTGTTGACGTTTAAAGATTTTCACGGCCAAAAGTATTTTTGTTATTTGTTTTTGGGGTGTTATGCCGTGTTGCGCTATCTCCTTCTTTAGCCAACGTTTCGGACATCGTTGCATGGATTGTTGATGATGGACACTGCAACGATGTCCGAAATGTTGGCTAAAGAAGGAGGTAGCGCAACACGGCATAACACCCCAAAAACAAATAACAAAAAATATTATTATTATCTACAATTATTAGAGTAGACCGCTCCGAGCAGCGCTTTGATAAGAAGTATTGCCGTATTAGTCAATAATTCATGTACGTGCTAACAATAGTGCTGTTTTTTTGCCTTAGTCATACGAACACAACACTCACGGATTAAAATAAGAAAGTTACATCCTTTTTACAATACTTCGAAAGGTGTATATCGATTTATCTTTTCACCGCTTTCTCTGGGAGATAGCAATACTAAAGCATACACCGTAAGTACCGCACAATATCAATTCGTCGGAAGCATCGACCGACAAAGTCTAGACATGTGAATGTTAAAAATGACACCAAAACCAAAATTATTGGTTCCAAAAATTGGGCTACGAAAACATTTATTAAAAAGAAAGTGCATTATTTCGCTGTTATGAGGTCGCAAGAAGCATTGCTTTTTATCTTTTGAAGGACCAAATTTGTTTCCCAAGATATTATGCTTTCGAAGCCAGGCAACGCGCGATGGAAGCAGATGAAGAGTTTGGTTATAAAATTATTTAAAACCACTCGGGTATTTTTGGAGGTGTCTACTAATATCTACAGGAGTTCCAAAAACTGAAAAAATCTAACTAATATCTATGAGAACCAAAGTGTTGACGAATATCTACAGCACTGGCAGAGGTTGGATTTGCAATTATGTATAGCATATTGGAATAACTTAATATTGCGTATGCAGTTTAAAAAACTTAATTTAAGTAAGTATGTATGTAAAAATCCCTAATATCGGACTATTGGACACATTTAACTGATTAGTTCAACCTACGCTCTGTAGATATTAGTCAACACTCTGAAGTTCGTAGATATTAGTTCAACATATGAGCTGTAGATATTCGTCCGACAAACAGGCTGTAGATATTAGTATCTGGAGTCGTATTTTTTCAATGTGCATGGAACTGTCAGATTTATAAAAACTTTGTGTTATTACCGCTTCGCAATTAAAGCTCTATAAATGAAATATTTATGAACGTAGCTCAAAACTAAAAACTGTTTTAGAAAGGTTATAAAATAAGCTTTAAAATTATATTATTACAAATAAATATTAACATTTGTAAATATTAAAATTTAGAGTGCGAACATAAAAAAATGTAAAAATGACTCACGTAATTTTTTTTATGTGAAAACGGTTCTAAAATCACTTATTCTATCATATAAATGTATAATAAACATTTGTGTTACCTCTTTTCTTTACCATTTCATACAAGAATATTTAATAAAAAAATTAACAATGTATGACGGCGCGTATGCGATTTGGCGGGTGAAAACTGTTTCTACAAAATAAGTTTTTTTATGTAATAATAACTTTGAACCGAGATGTAAAGCTTTATTTAATATGGATCTTCTACTTCTTGTTTTAGGGTTGTCACTTGTCACTAGAACAATAACGGAGGTATAGCGGTTTCTGTAGGAACTCACGCGTTAGCTTGAAAATGGGCTTAATGTACTTGACTGCTATTGTTATATTGTCGTGAAAACAAGCTTAGGGTTCGGAATGGTTAAAGATAGACTACACCATATCTCGAGATGGTAGGAAGGTATAAATAAAAAAGTTGTATTAGAAAATAATCAGCACAGTTTCACCCAGAAATTTTTATAAAATTAAACTCATGACCGTGGAGAAACTTGAGCCTTACTTAAACGAGTCATGTTTTATTAAACATTTTCGCAATTTTCGCATCGATTTTGTCGCTGTAAATGTTGGCGGGCTCCTCTAACATTCGTAATTTCGTATCTCTCCATCTTCTTCTTTTCGAGCCAACATTATCTTACTTAAACCTTTTCACCGGACTCTTTCGACCCATTGGTCGAGAGAATCCGCTGGAAAGGTCAAAAGGCCTCCCTCAACCAGTCTCTCTCGATCCGGCCCGCCACGCAGCAGGTGGACAGACGCATCCGCCGCCAAGACCCGCACAAAACCACTTGGGGTGACCTATGGCAGAGGTGTTGGTTATCCAATAAATGGTTCCCGGGGCGGCGGCACCCGTACTCGCTTCCTTTCAAAAATTCCCGTAAGTAAGTGAAAAAGTAAGAAAATAACAAAAAATACAAATCCGTACACAACGCCATCTCTAATACTGACAAAAACAAAACACGGACAGTTGGGCATCGATAATTGCTTCATTGTGTAATTTTTAACTTCATAAAAAAACTTAATTTAATTCAACAGTTATTGATTCTGAGGTGGTACGAAGTTCGTCGGGTCAGCAGCTTTTTATAAAATTAAACTCATGACCGTGGAGAAACTAAATGCCTTGCATGTAGATCTAAATCTAAATTATAGATGAATGAATCGGTTAGGATGGGTTGTTTCAAAATATTTGAACAATTCATCAAATATTTGAAATTAATTTTCACGTTCTGTGAAAATTCCACTCAAGTTCCTTGATCATTTCAGTTTTATGAAGCAACTGGCCTATAATGATATAATTACAGAATTTGAATAGAACTACAGAACAATAAATTAACTTTTAATATTTGATTAAATGTTGGCTGCCACCATTCTTTCCGATTTATTGGCATGTACGTGTACACAACAATATTATTCATGTCTAAATCCATTTTTTTAAGTGACATCCGCCCAAACCCAAGCTGTGGTTTTTTTTTATATAATTTTGATTTACATTCAAATCAACAGTTTTTCCCAGATTTGTGAAATTGTGCAAACTTGGCCCTCAAAACAAAATGAAGGAACGCGTTACTGTCTACATGAGATTTTGATAAACGTCATCTAACCCTTTTTCTTACCCTAAGACCGACATTCCGAATTTCTTCCAATTTAGGTATAACATATTTGCCTTGAACACTTTGTTTAATAGTTCTTAAAAAAATTATATATTATTTTTTGAGATAATATCTATACATTTGCTGAGCCGAAGCAGTAATTATGTATATGATATTCTCTCGATTAAAAAAATCGCAAAGTACGCTCCGAAAATTATTAAAAACATATTTTGTTCTGTTTATTTAACATGTTAAAGGTATATAAAAATTCACACTACATCTTTAAGGCTCAGCAACCGGGCTCGAAAAGAAGGAGATGGAGAGATACGAAATTACGAATGTTAGAGGAGCGCGCTAACATTTACAGCGACAAAAAAGATGCGAAAATTGCGAAAATGTTTAATAAAACACGACTCGTTTAAAATACAGTAAAAATCTCATGGGGAGCACCTTAAGTATCATTTAAAGAAACATTGTGATTTTTTTCACAAAATTTAATTTATAAGATAATAGAAAAAGACTTGTTTTTAATAATTTTTGGAGCGTACTTTGCGATTTTTTTCTATCAAGGGAATTTCATATAATTTGCATTTCGGCGCGGGCAGCATCTAGACATTATCTTCAAAAATAACATTTTTTTTTAAGAGCTTAAAAACTTCAAATGTTTAGGGGAGATATGTAAGAAATCGGTAGAAGTTCGGGTTGCCGAGGCTTAAATGCCACTTTAAAACATTTGCGACAGATTTTTACTCTATTTTCACAATTTTTACTTAGTTATAATAGTTTTTATTTTTATTTTAGTGCGCTCCCTCTAACATTCATATTCATATATCTCCCTTTCAAACCACATTTTCTTATTTTTGAACGCTTACTAAGGAACCAGTAGAATTTTGACACGTCTTGATGAAATTTTATGCACATCACTTTCAAAGTAAAGGGAAAATACTGCCGAATTATTTCGAAAAATTCTCATCGAAAAAACCCGGCACACGATATCAACAAACATAGTGTTTTCGTTATTTGTTTTTGGGGTGTTATGCCGTGTTGCGCTACCTCCTTCTTTAGCCAAGTTTAGTTTAGTTTCGGACAGCGTTGCAGTATTCATCATCAGTGCAGATCCGGCAGATCCGGTAGATGTGCCACACCTGCCGGATCTGCCCTGATCATAGACACTGCAACGATGTCCGAAACGTTGGCTAAAAAAGGAGGTAGCGCAACACGGCATAACACCTCAAAAACAAATAACGAAAATACTTTTGGCCGTGAAAATCTTAAAACATATCAAACATAGTCTTTTTATTTCACCGTACGTTCGACGGGAAAGTCAAGGTTGATTCACCTTCAACAGAAGACCAGTCATTCAATCACCAGTAGGTACTTAATCGGCCGCCGTTGTCGATTGGTAGGACTCTTGACTCGCAGTCCAAAGGTCGCGGGATCAAATCCCGGCGTGCGCAAATAAATTTTATTTGATTAATTTGTGTTATTTCACAATTACTTAATTCATTTAATAATAATATTTAGTACTTTTGCGGAAGTTTTCATAGTGGAAGATACTCTTAGTATCACCCTGGTGTAAGACCACCATTCAGAATTTAAACGTTGCTTGAAATGACTTTTGCTTTGTTTGGTGACTAGATCTGTATAGCCAGGTCCTTCCCCACCTTCCTCTTCCACGTCTTCTTCCCCTCACCATTTCCTCCAGCCTCACAACATACCCCAATTGGAGATGTCATAGTCTCACTGGCTCCAGACGGTAGCAGCTGGGACTCTTGTGAGGTATTCACATTAAAAATAATATATATATTTTTTTTTACCATTTCTAATTTAATGTACCTCTATCATCTGTTCTATTTTTGTAATCTCTGTAATATATATTATATTAGTGTTCAACTGTATTATACCTATATATATTTTAGAGTTCTTATAACTGTTTTGTGGAGAACCTGTAAAGGTAAATAATAAATTATAAAAAATAAATTAAGAATCTAAATCCGTCTCGGGTTATTTTTACCGAACCTACTAAGATAAATATATTTTAACTGGCATTCAAAAACACCAACTCAGGCTATTAATCTTGACCGATTTACCAAAATGCAGGCTTCATTATTTTATTGCACAAGAATCGTGTTAAGCTAGTCCCAGCGAAAGCTCGTACGTCTTCGAACGTTCGTCTTCTTCATTCTCACGCGACTTGTTTGAAAACGAAAACGACAGAAGATACTAGAACAATCTCATAGATACAATCTCTCGCTGGGACTAGTGTACTGTGAAGGTTTGGATGCATTTGGCGTATTTGATAACAAAAGTGGCCTTTTGTGGTTAAAAACCATTGTTCTGCAGCAGATTTGCTAAATAATTCGTTTTAGTATCTCTTTTAAACTATTACTTGATCCCAATATTACAGCAAATGCTAATTGCTTTAGAGATGCGTGTTTTTGTGCAAGTCTTTTTAATTAATATAATTTTGTAGGCATTCCGAATTTCTATCGTTTTACTACATATCTCTCTTGATGACTTCAAGTTTTTAAGTTTCTAAAAAAATGTATTTTATTTTTAAAGATAATATCTCTACACCCATTATTAAACTTGTCCCCTTTGTAAATTATGCCCTATTATAATGAATATTTTCATCCTTCTGGTATGCTAAGACTTTTTATTGTTATTAGTTATTGGTAACAAATGTAAATTCGATGTAATTCGCGTCTGTATTAATGTCTTACTTTATTTTGGTTCCAAAGTTCCAACAAAGCCACAGTATTTGGTAAACTTTCGGGATCGCTGGTGACTTATCTGGAGTATTTGTTGGGAAAACCTTCTGATTCACCTTAATTACCATAAAAGTCAACATTAATTTATGCATAAGCCGCCGCATTTTAATGCACAAATTATGGAAATTATGCTACATTTCAACAATTATTACAAGAAACAACTATTAGAGAACACAAAATAGGTTATTAGGTTCTTAGTTTATGTAAATTAAGTATTTCATGTGTTTTTAGTTTGAAACGAAACTTTGCAAATGTCAAATCCATACATTTATTATTATTTGTATCTCTAGTTAGAAGTCTAATGTAATATAACTAAGTACTTTGGTCTCCATCTTACAAAATTCACATTAATAACATTGAGCGAAAACAGAAAAAAATTCTGCGTTTTATAAATTTTAAATTAAATATCCCACTAGAAGACTTGAAATATAATTTATTATTAAATATTCTAAAAATACACACACTAGAAGACAGACGTAAAATAAAGGACTTAACAATTTTATTCAAAATACTTAAGGGAACGTACCCATACTACGTGACCAATTTTTAGCTATTTTTAACCTCCCCCCCCCCCCCCCCGGTGACCAAAATCCTAAGCAAACCGCCGCTCATTTGCACCAAGCGTGACATTTTGAAGACCCCCCCCCCCCCCCCCCCCCCGAAGAGGTCACGTAGTATGGGTACGTTCCCTAACTCTAAATTTGACTGTTGCGAACTACTGCAACACATAAACTTACGAATACCGACAGTAACTACACGACAAAATACACTATTCTACTATAGCATTCATAAGCGGAACTACATTGCCCACTCTCCGATACATCGATTTCACACTATGGGAAATCAGTACTTAGGTGATATTGACATATTTAACATAAACTTGGCGAATTTTGTAAAAAACTTATTTCAAAACTATTACTAAACATTTCTGAAAACCTATGAAATCGCCGTATTTTTGTATTTTAATGACTTGTGTGCTTTTTTATCAAATTTTATTTTTATTATTTCTGTATATGTTTAAAAATAATATGTCATGAATTATTTGTACTACCAAAATGTAAAAGCCCTTTGGGCGTTAAATATAAAAATAAAAAAATAAAATAAAATATAATAAAAACATGGCCGTAATGGAGATGGGGATTTTTAAACTTTGAATGAAAATCGAATTTTAATATTTTTTTCCGTCTATCCCGACTGAAACCGACGGTTCTTGTGGTAATTAAGTTCAAAAGTAGTTTACTATTCAAAATGTATGCCTATTAAAAGCGTAGCGGCATGCGGCGGCTCTTGCAAATTTACCAAGACAACTATTTGCTTTCGGGGCCGATGGAAAATACAGCATTCAAAATTACGATTAAGTAAAATGAAAATTTGATTTCGTCGTTTGAAATGTCAGCCATTTACAAATAATTTCTGTCCATATTCATTTTGAAATGTTGGTATTGTCATTATCACATAACTTTATTACCATTTAATCTATGCGTATTAGATAGGCATTAGGTTGGCGGAATTCTTGAAATAAAATAAAGTTAAGGTTTTTAAGCAATTTTTTTTATATACTTAAAATAAAATAATTTTATAAACTTCGATATTTTTTTTTGTAATATAGAAAATTTTCCAAAAAACCTCTTTTATATTAAATGCAAAATAGGTTTTCGGAATATTTTTCTAATAAATTATTTGATTATAAGTTTGTATACATTATATCAAAATTTTCTAAAATTGGGAAGACTTCGGTGGCTGGGTCATGTGGAGAGAATGACCGAGCATCAAGCACCAAAGTCCCTGCTGAACTCAAGACCAATAGGGCGAAGGAGCCTGGGAAGACCAAGAATAAGATGGAGCGACAACGTCCTCAAAGACATATCTATCTTGGAGCTTCCAAACTGGAGAGAGCTGGCACAAAACCGAGATGAGTGGAGGAATACTCTTGAGGAGGCCAAGACCCACCAGGGGTTGTAGAGCCAATAGTGATGATGATGATGATATCAATAATTATTTTGTGTTTTTCATTTCAATTATGGATAGCTTCTGCCCTGATGATGAATCTTTGACCCAAAGCCAAAACCGATCGATCTAATGCTTCTGCCCTGATGATGAATCTTTGACCCAAAGCCAAAATTCATCGATCTAAAGCTTCTACCCTGTTAATCAAATTTTAACCCAATGCCAAAATTGATCGATCTAATGCTTCTACCCTGATAATCAAACTTTAACCTAATGCCAAAATTGATCGATCTAATGCTTCTACCCTGATAATCAAACTTTAACCCAATGCCAAAATTGATCGATCTAATACTTCTACCCTGATAATCAAACTTTAACCCAATGCCAAAATTGATCGATCTAATGCTTCTACCCTGATAATCAAACTTTAACTCAATGCCAAGATTGATCGATCTAATACTTCTACCCTGATAATCAAACTTTAACCCAATGCCAAGATTGATCGATCTAATACTTCTACCCTGATAATAAAACTTTAACCCAATGCCAAGATTGATCGATCTAATACTTCTACCCTGATAATAAAACTTTAACTCAATGCCAAGATTGATCGATCTAATACTTCTACCCTGATTATCAAACTTTAACCCAAAGCCAAAATCGAGCGATCTAATTAATATACCTAATAAACATTATTTATGTATAATTGCTAATTACCAAATAACAACTTACCGTTTCCAACGCTTTCTTCAAATTTATTGTCCAAATATCTTGCACCATCTCTAAGCATCTTGACAAATCCTGTATCATCTTCAATATTCTCTTCTTGCTCTAAATCATCACCCAGAACAGGCCACGATCCACTGTTAGAAGTGTCCAATAATTTGCGATCCACACTCAAACCTCCAACATTGTTTAAACTGTCCAATTTACTGTACTTCTTTTGCACTAAGTCAGTTTCCTGTTCACCATTGCACCCAATAAAACTGCACACGAAAATCGTCAGAAAAACAACTGACAAACACATTTTAGAGCTGTTTTCAAATCTCCCGCTCTTTCCGCTTGAATTGTTAGAATCTTTCACTTGAAAAAGCCATTTTATTATCTCTTTCACATCCATTTTGTTATAAAACTATATATTAAACAACACTCAAATATAAACATTAAATAATAACAAGCGTATCAGGATTGTGGAAAGATTATAACAGAATTTAAACCCGATTTGCGTGATTTGTAACGGTATAATCAGCGGTCTTGAGTCCGTTCGCTGTGTAGAAAGTACAAGTTATCTAATTATTATGTTTTGTCTTTGAGGTTATGTAGTAAGATTTATAGTTGATGAGTGTGGATAGGTCCACTTGCTGTGGCTTCAGACTGCGGACTGACAGGTGGAAGAGTTTGAATTGAAAGAAGATACCACGTGCGATAGATATAACTGAATAAAACTGAGGGCTGTCAAAAGATTTGAAACAGTATTATTTAATTAAGTTGTTAATTATTTTGTTTTTAAGGCCGGTTGTGGGTGGTTTGGTATATTTATGGGCCGGTTGCAGAGCACGACCGACGGTCGGTGCGTACGGTCGGTCCTGACGATACGCGTGCGTGCGGTCGGTTGAAGTTGCAACCCGGTTTTGTTCGATTAAAAGAAATAATCATAAACAAAACGATATAGTTTGGCGTCTTCCCCGATTTTTCTATAGATGAAAAATGGTCACCTAATTCAAAGATTCGCAGTTTTACTTCGACATTCAAGACAAAAAAATTATTAATTTCATGACGTCTTTCTGTTCAGAGTTTCGTTGTTTTGAAGCAATCTCGAAATTTCAATTCGGTCAAAAATATTGCGCCTGTGGCGCTTTATACTATTTATAATATTCGATTTTCAACATGTTTCATATTTTTCTTGTTGATTTTTTTTTTTAAATCTACTCAGTTCAACGTATATTTCAAATTTTCATAGCTTATGGTGGAATACGCCATTAATTTTTTTCCGGTTTAGGCAAATATTCTAAGACATTTTTTTTTAATCGTATTTTTGAAACCCTGGCGATTTTTTGAAAATTTCAATCGGAAAAATCAGACCATTTTTTATAAACCGGAAAGAAGGGATATAATTTTATGGGTGCGAAAAAACGGTAATCACATAGCCGAATATCATTTTTTAAAAAGGAACGTTTTCCACACGAATGGCAGAGGAGAATTACGAGGCTTATCAAAAATATTACATTTCATAAATATTTTTTTCCTTCATCCATCTTATTGATCATAAATCATTATAATGTTCAACTTCTATATTAGGTACTAAATTCAATGTAATATACTTGTAGGTACTTGTAAATCATAATAATAATAAGAAAATTATAAAATTTGATTTTGTTAAAATTAACACCATTACCATTTGGGAACGTACCCATACTACGTGACCAACTTTTTGCAATTTTTAACCCCCCCCCCCCTCCCCCGTGACCAAAATCCTAAGCAACCCGCCGCTCATTTGTATGGAGCGTGACATTTTGAAGACCCCCCCCCCCTAAACGTGTCACGTAGTATGGGTACGTTCCCTTATATCTCTAAAACACGTACAGACAACATAAAATATATGGGGTTCCCTTCATAACATCTGTCAAACCAAAAGATAAGTTCGCAGAGAACAAACAATAAATCTAGTGAACGTTAAATGTCAAATTCAAATCGCCTGAAATCAAAGTGTCGCCATATAAAAAATATAAATCAGTGTGGAATTTTACAAAATTAATAGGTACATTTTCCGAGATGGGACATTTTCATGTAGTGACGTCACGAGCCCAAATAATGGATTTATTTATTAAAAAAAAAACTATTACTAATTTTCGTAATCTTAGTAAAAAAAATATCCACACGATTTTTTCCAAGCCGCTATGAAATCCATGCAAGTGGCCTACAAATAATCTGACATTTTACAAACTTTTATTTTTGTATATGAATAAAATGTAAAAAAAACTTTCATCTGAGCGCAGCCCTGCATCTCTCCCCGAAAAGAAATGCCCGAATGGAGGTCACGGTTGCCTTCATAATAGAGAGTAGTGGCGGTGGCTGGTGAGTACGAGAGGCACTGCTCACTGCAGTCAACCGATCATTACCCACGGTGACTACCGTGAGATACCTCTTACCGGGTACCTACCTACTCCACACCAGCGACTAGCAACACTGGGATACCGGGTATATATACCTACTCGATGGCAGCGAGCAGTGCGAGCACCCAACACTAGTAATGCTTGGAGAGCAACAGCCGTAATCACTCATTCATCAAAATCTGTGAAGGGAGTACTTATCAATTAAACTAGGATCCCACCTGATCTATTTCGTAGAAAAAACCGTTTCAAAATGGAAAGGAATTGTTTCGCGTTCACACTGGCTCTATTTTATTTCGTTCAAACTTATTCCAATTTAGAGACGATTATTTTTAGAATAGAATGAAAGTTGAAGTTGATTCAACATTGGCAGCCTCCGTGGTTGAGGAGCAAGGGCCTTCGCTCACGGAAAAACTTAAATTAAACCAGTTGTCGACGCAATCGCAATCAACCTCCTGAAAAAAATCGATATTTTTCTGATTTGACTGATCCCGACGAACGCAAGTAAATTTCAATTGATTTATTTGTATTATTTCACATTTTAAACATTTTAAAAATAATATAAGGTATATTTTGCCACACGATTACATTTTAACCTCTCCAGCCCGACTCTATCGACCCATCGCCTTGCACTAGGGATGTCGAAAGTGAAAAAAAAATATCGATATATCGATATTTATTAAAATATCAATATCGACGTCGATATATCGAGGAAAAAATATCGGTCAAATTTTCAAAAGATTTGGCGTCTTTAAAATAATAGTGTATTCAGCTCAATTTGGGAGGCGGGAACGGGTAACGCCGCCCCGGGAACCTTTATTGGATAACCAACACCTCTGCCATAGGTCACCCCAAGTGGTTCACTACGTTTGATGATTTAGCAGGGGTGCCCGGGTTCATGGAGTGAGGTTTGTCTAGGTCTTAGAGGCCAGGACATACTGAACCCCCATCCTACCCACCCCTTAAACCCTTTTCCTTCCCAGAACTCTCCTCTCCTTCCTTTCCATAAAAAAACCCTCCACACAGCATCCTCAAAGATGACATAGGCCCTGAGTGAAATTATTTTCCTCAGGGCCTCCTGTGTGGAGCTCATGTAAAAAAATAAATAAAATATTATCAATAGTAATTTTTAAACACAATGTGCATTATTTTAATGTACATAAATCTCAATAAAAATGAAGGTACTTTTATCAGTATTAATTTTTGTTAGGTAATAATTACAAAAATATAAAAAACAAAAAAGCTGTCTTCTAACTTATATGTAAACTGAGACGCATACAAAGTTTGTACACGTCTCAGTAACATTACCTACACATATGTGCAGTACCGGATTATCCCTAAGGCAGAGTAGGCAACTGCCTAGGGGCCCCGCATCGGCTAGGGGCCCCGCGTCCCAGGAAAAAATGACTTGCTTCAATTAGTGAGCAAGTTTTGGAAAAAGTCAACTTTCGAGATGTTTTTTTAAAATTTTTATTAGGAACATTTATCTACTGGTTAATCACATTAGGTACACGCAAAACCTTACCCCCCCCCCCATTAAAGCCTTGGTAAGGATTTGATCAAGGGAACAAGGAGGCGTTTGGAAGCCCCTTCAACCCCACCCCCCTCCCCGTTAGTCCGCCATTGGTAAAGGGGCCCCGAGACGCGCATTGCCTAGGGGCCCCGACATGGTTAATCCGGCCCTGCATACGTGATAGTTTAGTGATCACAAATACTAATGCAAATACAATAGATTTGTAAGCTATTAATACTTAAAATTTCAACCGTCAGATGTCATGACCCAAAACAGTTACTTTTTTCCGTTCGCTCCTATACGGTTTTGGATTCTAGTGACTTTAGTTAGATAAATAAAAAAAATATCATTTTTGATACAATTTTCGATATTGGATATTTTGTATCAATATATCGGATCAAAATATATGGCTAAAAATATCGATGTATTGAATTAAAAATATCGATACATCGATACTTTTTCAACAAGCTTACCTTGCACCGCAGTGGGAAGGATGGATTCATACGTTCGTCACTCCTGGACACATTAACTCCCAGATTACTCTCACACCTCATACTTTTCTCCTTCCCAGAACGTCCTCTCCGCCCTTTCCCTAAAAATACCTTCCACAAAGCATCTGAAGGAATTTATATCCTCAGGCCCTCCTTTTTTTCCCGTCTGGAGCCAATGAGGCCATGGCATCCCCAATTAGGGTATGTTGTGAGGCTTAATATAGTGGGAGAGGAAGGAGATGGGGAAGAGGAAGTGGGAAAGTACCTAACTAATCAGATCTGGTCACGAAACACGGCTAAAGCTATTTCAAGCAACGTTTGATTACTGAATGGTGGTCTTACGCCAAAGCGATACTGAGAGTATCTTCCTCTCTGGAACGAATAGCAATTATCGTATATTTTATTATTAATGAATTAATTGTGAAATAACACAAATTAATCAAATAAAATTAAAATAAATGAAGACAATGTAAGCGAATCTCAATCGAAAATCTGGAAACAGAAAAATCAGAAAAACATATTGACACCTCTGGGACACGAGCCCAGGACCTCTTGTGTCCCAGAGGTGTCAATATGTTTTTCTGATTTTTCTGTTTCCAGATTTTCGATTGAGATTCGCTTACATTGTCTTCATTTATTTAAATATTGCAATTTGAGGTTTTACTCATAAAGCTAAAATAAAAAAATTAAATAAAATATATTTGAAATAATGTTTAAAAAACAATTCTGCACCCGGTAAATGTTGATTCCTCACCGACCCGTGAGGGAGCGGTCTTAAAGCAAGCGGTAAGTTTGACCACCGCAAAGTCGTAATTTTTTAAAGTTTTTGTTGTGGTAATTGATGTCTTCCACAGCAAAGCCTTTCCCAAGAATAAAATGTATTATTATTAACTGGTAAGTAAGAATGAAATGTAATACAAAACATTACATCAAGTGGAGCATGACGCTTGTGTTTATCGAGGTCGAGATGGGAGAACCATACACTTTCGATAGAGAAATTAGCCTGCGGCGCATTATACTGCTACCATTACCCTACCAGTGGCGTGCATAGATATACCTATACTAAAAAGCTGTGCCTTTGAAAAAAGAATAATTCAAACATATTTTTAAAATGCGTAAATTTTCTGACCAAAATGTATTTTTTTCACGATTGTCGTAAGAAACTTGAACGCTCATATATTTTTATTTTTTTATGCGATAGTACTTACTGTTGCCGTTTGGGGGGGTGAGACTATGGCATCCCCAATTGGGGAATGTTGTGGCTGAAGATAGTGGGGATGGGAAGGATATGGAGAAGAGGAAGGTGATCTGGTCACCAAACACGCTTAAAGCCATTTCAAACAATGTTTCAATTCTAAATGGTGGTGGTCCAAGGGCGATACTGAGAGTATCTTCCATTCTGGAACGTGCCGCAAATGTATTGTATATTATTTCAAATTAATGAATTGTGAAATAACACAAATCAATCAAATAAAATGTACTTACGCAGATTTGAACCCGCGACCTTAGGATTCCTAATCGATAGCCTTACCTCTCGATCACGGAGGCTGTCAAATCAACGCTCATCTATTTAGTACGGAATATACATAAGAGTTAAATATCTCAATATGGCATAAACGTCTTCTTCTTCTTGTGCCCTGTCCGTTCAACGGACGTTGGCTATCATGTTGGCTATGCGGACTTTGTTTACTGCGGCCCGGAACAGCTGCACGGTAGACTGACCAAACCACTGTCTCAGGTTTTTCAGCCATGAGGTTGTCCTTCTTCCAGGGCCCCCGTCTTCCGGCAATCTTTCCCTATGAGATGCAGGATCTCATACTTCTCTGGATGTCTCTTCACATGTCCAAGATATTGAAGTTTTCGGATTTTTATAGTTTTAATTACTTCCTTTTCTTTATTCATCCGAACCATAACATCTTCATTTGTAACCCTGTCCATCCAGCTTATTTTAAGTATTCTTCTGTAGATCCACATCTCGAATGCCTCAAGTCGCCTAATTAGTTCTTCAGTAAGCGCCCATGCTTCCATTCCATAAAATAATATCGAAAACACGTAGCATCTGACTATTCGCATTCGTAATCCAAGGTTGAGATCATGACTGCAGAACATTTTTTCATGCGGATAAAGGTTGCACGAGCTTGCTCAATGCGGCATTTGGTTTCAACTGAAGGATCCCATCTATCATTTACATTGCAGCCCAAGTATACAATACTCTGTACCTTCTCTAGTTTTGTTCCAGCAATATAAAGATTTTCATCCAATGCGTTATTTTTGCTTATGAGCATGTATTTTGTCTTATTTATATTCAGTTCTAGCCCAAAATTCTCACAAGTCTTCACTACTTGATTCAGCAAAAGTTGGAAATCCTCAATGTTACTTGTTAGAAGTACTGTATCATCTGCATAACGCAGGTACCTTCTCTAGTTTTGTTCCAGCAATATAAAGGTTTTCATCCAATGCGTTATTTTTGCTTATGAGCATGTAGTTTGTCTTATTTATATTCAGTTCTAGCACAAAATTCTCACAAGTCTTCACTACTTGATTTAGCAAAAGTTGTAAATCCTCAATGTTACTTGTTAGAAGTACTGTATCATCTGCGTAACGCAGGTTGTTCAGAATCTTCCCATTTATAACAAGTCCTTGAGTAGCTTCTTGCAGAGCTTCATTGAATATTTCTTCTGAATATAAGTTGAACAGCATAGGTGAAAGAATATAACCCTGTCGCACGCCTCTCTTTATTTCTACTTCGTCTGTTAGACATTGCTCTACTCTTACTGCTCCTTTCTGGTTCCAATAAAGATTACCTATTATCCTTATATCTTTATCGTCTATCCCGGAGGTTTTCAGAATTTGAATCATTTTGTCATGTCTAACTCTATCAAATGCTTTAAGGAAGTCAATGAAGCATGCGTGTACATTTGTATTCACTTCTCCACACAGCATCCCAGATGACATAGACCTGAGGGAAATTATTTTCCTCAAGGCCTCCTGTGTGGAGTTAATGTAAAAAAAAAAAAAAACTTCTTTACATCTTTGGATTAGTATGGCAAAAACACAATTTAATAATGGGATAAAGAACTGTCGCAATAATAAAAAAAACTAAAATATTCGCTGAACTTAATAACTTCTTTCTCCGATGGCGCTACAGTAGCCTATATCGATTATTGACCTCCTACAACTTCAGCGGCTGACTTCCAGTTTGTTACCTGGAGAAGCTGTGCTGCATCTCCTCTTGCCTCGTCTTCCCATCTCAGTCTGGGTCTTCCCACAATTCTCTTTCCACCTGAGTGTCCAGTCATAATTCTTTTTGGGACGCGTGTGTCCAACAATCAACACGCCCAGCCCATCTCAACCTGAGGAATCTCATATGGGCTGAGATGCTAGGGGCCTAATATATATCACACGGTTCTTTGTTGTGCCGGATGCGCCACTGTTCCCCCTCTTTCACGACGTTCATTCTTCTCGACACTTTTCTTCCAAAATATACTAACGCGTCGTCCGTTCCCCTCCCCGGCCTAAAGCCGAACTGATTTTTGCTTAAAAGTTTTCTGCTCTCTACATAGTTACTTAATCTGTTTTTAAAATTTTTTTCTATAATTTTTGAGATAGCACTCAACAGGGATATTGGCCTATAATTACCCACTTGGTTTTTGGGTCCATTTTTGTAGATTGGTACTACTAAAGACTTTTTAAGATGGTCGGGGAAAATCCCTGAAGTAAAACTTTTATTAAAAATGTTCGATAAAGGTGATGCAATATTGTGTTTAATAATTTTTAGTATTATGTGTGTTAAGACCGTCAGGACCTTTCGAATGTGTATTGTTAAGATTGTCAATAATTTTTAAAACCTCTTCGTTTGTCGTAGGTGAGAATTGAAATGAAAAAGAATTGTGTTTTGTTTCTATTGCAGATGCCAGTGAATCTTCAGTTTCCTTGGTGATACTTAAGATGTTTTCCGCAAGGTTAGACCCAACCGTTGTAAAGTATTGGTTAGTGTGGCAAGCAATTATGTCCAAATCAGTGGTGGCTGTGTTTCCAATTAGGAGTTCGTTAATATTAGGGTCAATTTTATGTTTAGTATTGGTAATTTGTTTAACAATGTTCCACATGTTTTTACTAGATGGATCTTGGTCGAGTTGATGCTTATAGTACCGTTCTTTTGCCTTACGTATAACATCTTTACAAATGTTACGATACCTACGGTAATTCTCTTGTTTAAGAGTGTTTTGTGGGTCTTTGGTCGCCACTTTGTGTAAATGATTTCTTTTGTGTATATTACAATAGACGAAATATTTTATTTTATAACAATAACTTCGCTACGAATTCTGTGATGGAAAGAATACACAGGTGGGTGGTTTGGTATATTTATGATACACAGGTTGGGCAATGAACTAACTGACGTCGCTGACATTTTTAATTTAAATTTCGATACATTTAAAGCCAAATTAGTTCTCCACTTTTTAGATGTAAATAATGAATGAGAAATCATTTTATTTTATTTCGATTTTCTTTTGTTTATTTTTTTTTTTTATTGTTCTTATTCCAAAAGCATACAACGAGTAATGAAGTAAAAATTAATGTGTTTTGATTATTTTTAATGTTTTTGTTGCGCGTAGGTATATAAATTGTTATACATACGATTTCTCTAAAGTCATCCATGTGGAATTAGCATTAGATGTATTTATTTTTTTACATTGAGTTTGTGCTTTATTTGTATATTTTGTAATCTTTTTTAATTCATGTTTTAATGATGTTATAATTGAAGTTTGTATTTGATAAATAAAAAAAAAAGTATCCAGCATTTCAGCTATCTTTGCCGTCAGTGTCAGCGCCTCACATCTACATGCCAATACAGTTCTAACAATGGTCTTATGTATGGTTATTGTGAAAACTTCATAATAACATTATTAAATTTGATTTATTTATAAAAAAGAAGTTAACTAGGTAATGACCATTTTCAAATACTCTTTGCAAAATTCATATCGATTTTTTTTTTAAATACACATAGCCTTCCTTTGGTCATATAGCAATGCACGCCAATGATATATGCAGACGTGTGATAGTAAATATCTATTACTCTCGGTTTCACCTAGGAACAAGATTAAGAACAGATTTCAACCCTGTTAAAAATGCTAAATATTTCTTTAACCCGTCTGTTTGTTTAGGAATAAATACATCGCAAAACATACCATCGCGTTATACTTTCATAAGACCAAAAACGTCCCGAGTGACCTTACATTTTAAAAGCTATATATCTCTCTTCTTCTCATGCAAAGATGTGTATTTTTTTTAACCAGAAACATGAAAGCTATCTTGCATAGATATTTTACAATATCGATCCAAAGTGACGGTTTCAGAATTTACGCGCGACACCGAGGCTTCCAGATTGTGAGGTGCGAATATATTGAACCAAGCAGACGGGTTAATGTGTGTTTCAAGGCTTCATAGGTATTGATGGAAACTAGACTACCACCATAGACATCCAAATTTAATAGACGAGAACATACAGATGAGGGGAAAAATCAACTATGGAGGCACGAAGAGGATCAAGATGACTCTGATTCTTTGAAAAATCAATCTGACAGTATATAGGCATCTCGCATTATAATATCACCATTTAGTTCTTAAAAGTAAAATCTGCTTTTGAATGAATAGACCTTTTAACGTGGGAGTGCGTATTGCTCGCCACGTTATTAACATATTTGCTAAGTCCAAATACGGCAAAGTAAAGTTCGCATCTTTTCACGTACGAATATTTTGTTGCCGTATTTAGTTAAGACACTTTTACAAATGTTTCATAATTTACTTACCCCCTGTAACCAGCGACGGCCACACTGGAGAACCGCCCACATTCGTTATGATCGACATATTTTAGGGTGTAATGTATAGCACAAGCTAGCATTTTTGCCGTGTTATTTCGTAAAATTTACGATGCGAGCTCGACGCTGTTCTGGACAAGAATTATGACGTTACATTTTTTAGATTCAGGCGAGGCTCTCGCAAGCCCAGCCGGTTCCAAGGAACTAGTATGGGGAGAGGGAAATAATACGCTTTTATCACTTAGGCCCGGCACAAACGTCAGATTTCTCCATCCGATTGTCCAATCCAGTCCGACAATAGGCGTGCCCCCGGTATTATAACCAATCGGGTTCGAATAGATTTTTGTCTGATCCGACTCTTGTCCGGCGTGTGCGGCCTGCCTTAGGGCATATACATATATTCATATGTCTATGTCTACCATATGTCTATATCTACAACATGGGTCTCTTCAAGACTCATGTTCACTCCTTCCTCCACGCAGCATCCCCAAAGGTGACATTAGCCCTGAGGGAAATTATTTTCCTCAGGGCCTCCTGTGTGGAGCTAATTAAAAAAAAAACCTAAAGGGAAAATCCGTATAAAATCATGAGTATTAAAAAACATTGTCGTGAAAAACAAAGATTTTCCATGTACGTCTTGATATGGTTATAATATATACATGAAGATCGGTACAGAAATAAGTATCGTGTAAAAACTTGCCTTTTTTCACTTTTTCTTTAGTGTGTCACGCTCTGTTTCCACTCTTGGTAGATCTCATCAGACTTGCAATTATAATCGATGTAGATCAGTTATTAAAACAACAACAGAATAGTAAAGGTAAGCAGATTAAACATCAATCTTCGACACAAACAATAATAATAATTAATAACTTTCTCCATTATATAAACAACTAGCAGACCCGGCCACACGTTGCTGTGGTTAACGAAACGCAACCCGGATTTGTACCGATTTATTACATATTTCCCTTAAGAGGGCATTACCAGAGAAAGCCGGAAATACGTCATTTTCAAAAAAGTTTTTAGACGTATTGACTCTTTTCCACAAAAAATTATAAATGGATTTCGAAAGATTGTTCTTTTATCTAGCATAGTTATGTAATAAATTTTTAGATTTTTTTTTAATTTTAAGTATAATAAGGTTATTCCATAGGTCGTTGGCAGATTTGTTAAATTTTCAAAAAAGTTTTTGTATTATACCACACCCATTTCAAATAATGTAATCATGCAGTAAAATAAATCAATACATTATCTAGCAAAGTTATGTATTAGAATTTTAATTTTAGTTTCAATAAAATCATTAAAAAATATGTACGTACATGTGTTTCTTGACAAAAATTGGTCCATTTGTGTATTTATTTGCGCACTTACAAACTACTATATTTCAGATTTTTTTAGCATTCTTATTGAATTTAGACATTATTGAAAAATGATAAATACTTATAATCAAAAAATAACTACAAAAAGTACACTATTTTAATAGTTTTATCATCACGCCTTTCAGCATTTTTGGATGAAGGTATAAATTAAAGCTAATTTGGATTGAAATAAATTCGATATTGAGTTATAATTTAAAAAAGCTGGTACGGAGAATAATCAATCTTTCTCATTGTAACCGCCCTGCATGATCGGAAGAACAACTTTCGACGAAATGTGGATTTTCGTCCGCTGGCTGGTTAAACGCTCTAAACACGGTAAGTTTTAAAGCTCTTAAAAAAATATATGTTATTCTTGAAGATAATATCTAGACTTTTGTTTCAGTTATTTTACAAGTTATGTGTATGAAAAAAATCACAGTGTTTCTTTAAATGCTGTTTAAGATAATGCCCGCGAAATTTTTGCTCTATTTTAAACGAGTCGTGTTTTATTAAACATTTTCGCAACTTTCGCATCGATTTTGTCGCTGTAAATGTTAGCGCTCTCCTCTAACATTCGTCATTTCTTATCTTTCCATCTTCTTCTTTTCGGGCCCGGTTGCAGAGCCTTAACGAAATGCAACGTCACGCTATTACCCAACCTTTATAACCAACGCCATCTGTTAAATCAAATCCACACCGCCCGTCGCCAGCCCGCTCCCTTTATTTATATATTTCAACCAATTTACACAAAATCTTGACAATTTATATGCCTAAAAACCTTCCGCATGAATCGCTCTATCTATTAGTGAAAACCGCATGAAAATCCGTTGCGAAGTTTAAAAGATCTAAGCGCACAGACAGCAGGAGCGACTTCATTTTAACTATGTAAAAATAACACCTTTACTAAAAAACATCGCGAATATTTTATTAAATTGATAAACGACCGTGTATGTGAATGTGAAACTAATTTAGAAACTGGTAAAAAATAGTTCATGGAAAGATACATTGCTTATCCAGCCAAAGAGGGTTGTTTATATGTTGTGTACAACTGTTTTTTTTATAATAATTTCTCATCGAAATTCAATTTTTCCAAGGTATTTTAAATCTTTTATATATAAAAATCTCGTGTCACTGTGTTTGTGGTCGCACTCCTCCGAAACAGCTTGACCGATTTTTTATGAATTTTTTTATGTATATGTGGTAGGTATCAGAATAGTTTTTAAAGTATATTTCATACCGATAGGTGATTAAGGTATCTCTATCCATTTTGTTTTTATTTGTCATAAAAAAATATCTATAACCCCAAATTTTAACCCTCCTACCCCCACCCTCTAGTATTTCTGTATGAACAAATTTAACCGACTTTCGTATTTCAATTAGAACGAAATTATTTATGTTGTTGAATGACAGATGGCGCTACTTCCGCCTCATTGAACTTTCATCCACATTATTTGCGCAAGGTACGAGAAGCATCGCATCATTTTAATATTTCATTCAAACCATCGAGCTTATTTGCGTTGGCTAAAGACGGACTGACAAAAAATATCTTACAATCAATTGCTCTTCGAAATTCGTTTTGATTGTATTGATTCGTATTCGTATTGAAATTCTTTATTTCATTTTCCTACTTTAGTTGGTGTTTTTTTTGTTTATATCAGCGGTCATCGTCCACAGCGCTCCATTCCTCTTTCTGCCTTAGATCCCATCCCCACACACTTACAATACATTTGTTAGTTTTTATTTACCAACCAAAATATTCACTATAAATAATTTATATGGCAGAACAACGTTTGTGGTTTAAATTAAGTTATTTGTTTTAATTATATCTTAATTTTGTATTTATTTACACACACACAAGGTAACACATTTATGTTACTAAAAAACATCACTTTCATTGAATTTTTATTAAATTCACGCGGTAAAAGTCTATTACAAAATAATGATTCAGAAATAATCTGGCTTTTTCTGTTAACAAAACTAAATTCAGAACATGATGCAAATACTATTAATACAAATACTATTAATAGTAATTGTGTTGTATTGTACTAACATAATAAAGAATTGGTTATTAGAATAGAATTTTTTTATAAGTAAGGCTGTAAACATCTTGAAATGCGTGATGAGTGAAGCATCTATCACGCTCAGGTGATGTTTAATTGGAAGGTTGCAATGTTTGCAAGTCACGGAGATGTTATTACGACAGACCAAAGAAAGGATAAACTTGAACTAAAAGTGTTCTGCATACCATTACGCATGACTGGCGGCAAATGAGTCTCAGCTTGTAAAAGTAAAAAATAAAGTTTTAAATAATGATGGGGGACAGTAGCTATGTTTAAAGGAGACTGTGGTATGCTGTTCTCAAGGTCTTGTTCTTAAGATTCTGAAGGTCTTCAAAAACTTCCCCTTCTCATGAGCCTTACCCCTCACAACAACAGCAACCACGGAGACCGTAAAATATTAAAATATGAAAATGTAATATAGGTAAACGCCGGGTCATATTTAACCCTAAGAGGCTCAAGAGTAAACCATAATAGTTCAAATACACTTACGCAGGTACTTAATATTATACAAGATTGAACATTTGCTTTCCCTTTTGAATATCATTACACCTCATACCACAAGCACTGTAATTTAAATCCCACACTTAGGTAACACATTTCTCCAGACTAGAGGCTTTTGACACCTCACCAAGATGACCTAATTCAGAGATGTAGGTCAACCAAAGGTTGATAAACTGCATTCCTCAATGATATCTGTCTAATAACGTAATTATAAATGCTGTATGGTTTCTGTATTTCTTTTCCTGTTTAACTGGTTTTAGGTTTTATCCAACTGGAATTGTAACGGACGTGTTGCTCTCCCTCATTGTTAAATTATAAAATGTCTAGCTATGTACAATGCCCCGGTGCAACCAATAAAGCTTGTGTGCCAAGTTTGCACCGGGAGCCATTCTAGCCTCCTATATTTCTCTATGTTATATGTTATACCCCTGAGAAGGGCCATTTTTTCCTGCTCCAAAGGATCAAAGGATCGTTTCCTGCTCCAAAGGATCGGTTCCTGCTCCGAAGGATCGGTTCCTGCTCCAAAGGATCGGTTCCTGCTCCGAAGGATCGGTTCCTGCTCCAAAGGATGGGCCCTTTTGGCGGCCCTTTTTAGGGCCTTTTTCGTCCTGGCCACGAAGTTCAATAATACCGTGCCGCCAGCAACGATCTTTTTCAAAACACATTTTACCATTTTTAAATGTTATTTTTCTTAATACACAGATGCCCTGGTGACACAAATAAAAACTTGGATACCAAGTTGCCACCAGGAGACATCCTAAACTTATTATTTCATCGCCTTCGGGGCTATTTTTCCGGCTACAAAGCCAAAAAACCAGTTTGGGCGTCCCTATTAAGGGCCTTTATATTGGTCAAAAATACACCATATTTTAATATAACTTCGTTTAAACACCCCGTAGGACGCTGAAACTAAGACGTTTCAGTGCAGAGTCCTACGGGGCATCCATAGAGCCATAAATAAACATTGTAACTCTTAAACTGCCAGCGCTATCAGCACTTGAGCAGATTTTCGAGACTTTAGCATCATTTCACTTTTTCTCCATTTTAAAAATCCCAGGACCTCGTAAAGCGACGGAACCAAAAGGTTTCGATAGCCAAGCTTACGGGGGACCTGGGAAAAATATTAACTTCTTTGTAACTATTCAAACACTTTGTTAAAAAACAAATACCTACCGACAAAAAGTCAAACTTCCTTAAAATCAACCCAAACTCAGCAAACAAAAATTCTACGGATAGAGAATATCCGTAGAACCACTCTAGTTTTAAGGAAAACATTGTAAATACATTAACCTGACCTGTATAATTAATTTAAGAAACCAATTTTAGACGACCACTTTCAAGCAAGTGTTTGCCAAAATGGGTGGCCCACAGAAAGGCACACCTTATATAGGTAAAGGGCTAGGTAAAACCTCCCACCACAAAATGTACCACGTGACAGGTTTTGTCACGGAAATCGGGTATATAAACCCGGCCATTTCTCATAATAAATCAGTTATTCTTCAACAGTCAACAAGTCTTATTATTTACTCTACAAGTGGTCCTTTCTACCTACCTTTGGAAGTCTGCGACCTGCCGCCAGCTGCTGCCTCCTGCCGAAGTTCTGCCTGAACGGGAACCCGGTGCCTACCGCTGCAGTCGGCCCTGACTCGGGGCACTGCCAAGGCACCGCTCAGGCAGAAACTAGGCGCATCCAGGACCTATACCACTGGATGTAGGGAGTAGACGTGTGTCGTTACGCCGTTTTCAAGAAACGTAACGAAACCAGTTTCTTGGTCGGCATAATCTGTTTCGAAACAGGTTATTTTTGTAACTAGTTATTTTCTTAGTTTCAGTTGCACACGAAACTGTATACCTCCACCAACTATAAAGTTACAAACAAAACGAAAATAAATTTAAGCACTATCTAAGTGTTTGTAGCTATACAGTGAAATCAACGTACATGAAATTAACTTCCCTTCATACTTTATTCAGGCTTAGGACTGACTGCATTAAATGTTTTTTATGATTAATTAGTGTTTACTATAATTTTAAATGCATTATTTTTCGCCACCCCAAATGCAAAAAGTTTCCTTTTATAGTAATTAAAGTGAATCTAAAGGTGTTTTTTTTTAAATTATTCGTAATAAGCGTTGACAGTAAGATCGAAAATTTACCGAAAGTACTCAAAATTATACAAAAGTACAACGACGAACTAAAACAAACTAAATTATTTTACTTTAAATTCAAAAAATGGTGGCTCGTTTCCCAGAAACGGAACCCACTCCCGCTTACTCGAAAATGTTCGATTCAAAATCTCGCACGCTCGGCCGGCCGGCAAACGCAACTATGCGAAACGCGAAACGCGGCGAAACTACTCTGGTACTCAATTACTCACATCACACCCAACACAGAAATAACGCATTTACAGAAATAACGCATTTACAAAAATAACTACTTGTGATTTTAGCGAGACTAGTTATTTCCGTTACATGCCGCGTAACTAGTTATTGTAACTAGTCTCGTTAAATAACGCTCACGCCTAGTAGGGAGGCCAGCCAACAAATATCACCATCATCAGCGTGAGCTAGTGGAAGGCGTGCACAAGACCGGTGCCCCTTATTTTACAGTCTTGTAAAGACTTGATACGTCTGTTACAAGTGGTCCTTCGAGCCGGATCTGCTGCACGCCTGACACGCCACGCCTGATGCCACGTCACGCCTGAGATCCCTTGCCTGACGCCACGCCGGACGCCACGCTGGACTCTACGCCTGACGCTACGCCAGACGCTACGCCTGACGCCACGCCTGATGCCATGCCTCATGCCAGGACTGACGCCACGCCCCATGTCAGGGCTGATGCCACGCCTGATGCCATGGCCCATGTCAGGGCTGATGCCACGCCTGATGCCACATCACGCCTGATGCCATGCATACCCACGCCCGTGACACGCATGGTGCGACAACTACGACGAGAGCTGCGCCGTCAGCAGCAACTTATTGACATGCTGACGGAAACCCTGCAACCACAACAGCATGGAGCAAAAGGGCCGGCACAAAAAAGTGCGACGGGGCCCGCTCTACCTCATCCTACAGGACTGACGCCGCGTGGAGCAAAAGGGCCGGCACAAAAAAGTGCGACGGGGCCCGCTCTACCTCATCCTGCAGGACTGACACCGCGTGGAGCAAAAGGGCCGGCACAAAAAAGTGCGACAGGGCCCGCTCTACCGCATGCTGCTACAGGGTTGCCACAACACGACGCTTCAGGGTTGGCACGCGATAGCCAAGCCCCGCAGCCAAGCAGCCATGACTCAACATGGATGCAGCCTCGTCATGCTTCAGGGTTGGCACGTGATAGCCAAGCCCCGCAGCCAAGCAGCCATGACTCAACACGGATGCAGCCTCATCATGCTTCAGGGCCGGCACGCGATAGCCGAGCCCCGCAGCCAAGCAGCCATGATCAAACAAGATGGATGCCACCTGGACCTTCCGGCCCGGTACCGCCCATACCTCTGCTCGACCAGAGGCAACGTGAAGCCGTACGTGAGATGCCCGTTGGACCTGTGCCTCTGGTGGACCAGAGGTACGCCTCACTGGCGCAGCTAGGGCCTGAAGACCCTCCGCCGCCGCCCCCTCACTACTATGGGGAACAAACATGGCTGGCACGAGATAGCCGAGCCCCGCAGCCAAGCAGCCAAGGCAGTCCAATATGGATACAACCTGGACCTTCCGGCCCCGTACCGCCCGCACCTCTGGTGGACCAGAGGCCGCGTACCGCCGTACGAGAGATGCCTGTCGGACCTGTGCCTCTGGTGGACCAGAGGTACGCCTCACTGGCGCAGCTAGGGCCTGAAGACCCTCCGCCGCCGCCCCCTCACTACAAAGGGGATCCAACATGGATACAACCTGGTCCTGCCGGCCCCGTACCGCCCGCACCTCTGGTGGACCAGAGGCCGCGTACCGCCGTACGAGAGATGCCTGTCGGACCTGTGCCTCTGGTGAACCAGAGGTACGCCTCGCCGGCGCAGCTAGGACCTGAAGGCCCTCCGCCGCCGCCCCTCAACTATGGCAGCAGTCCCCGATGGATGCCGCCTGGACCTTCCGGCCCCGTACCGCCCGCACCTCTGGTGGACCAGAGGCCGCGTACCGCCGTACGTGAGATGCCCGTTGGACCGGTGCCTCTGGTAGACCAGAGGTACGCCTCGCTGACGCAGCCAGGGCCTGGAGCCCCCCTGCCGCAGCCCCTCAACTACTATGGCAGCAGTCCCCGATGGATGCCGCCTAGACCTTCCGGCCCCGTACCGCCCGCACCTCTGGTGGACCAGAGGCCGCGTACCACCGTACGAGAGATGCCTGTCGGACCTGTGCCTCTGGTGGACCAGAGGTACGCCTCACCGGCGCAGCCAGGGCCTGAGAGCCCTCCGCCGCCGCCCCCTCATCACAATGAGGGTCAAGGATGGATGCAGCATGGACCTTCCGGCCCCGTACCGCCCGCACCTCTGGTGGACCAGAGGCCGCGTACCGCCGTACGAGAGACGCCTGTCGGACCTGTGCCTCTGGTGGACCAGAGGTACGCCTCACTGGCGCAGCTAGGGCCTGAAGACCCTCCGCCGCCGCCCCCTCACTACAAAGGGGATCCAACATGGATACAACCTGGTCCTGCCGGCCCCGTACCGCCCGCACCTCTGGTGGACCAGAGGCCGCGTACCGCCGTACGAGAGATGCCTGTCGGACCTGTGCCTCTGGTGAACCAGAGGTACGCCTCGCCGGCGCAGCTAGGACCTGAAGGCCCTCCGCCGCCGCCCCTCAACTATGGCAGCAGTCCCCGATGGATGCCGCCTGGACCTTCCGGCCCCGTACCGCCCGCACCTCTGGTGGACCAGAGGCCGCGTACCACCGTACGAGAGATGCCTGTCGGACCTGTGCCTCTGGTGGACCAGAGGTACGCCTCACCGGCGCAGCCAGGGCCTGAGAGCCCTCCGCCGCCGCCCCCTCATCACAATGAGGGTCAAGGATGGATGCAGCATGGACCTTCCGGCCCCGTACCGCCCGCACCTCTGGTGGACCAGAGGCCGCGTACCGCCGTACGAGAGACGCCCGTTGGACCTGTACCTCTGGTGGACCAGAGGTACGCCTTGCCGGCGCAGCCAGGGCCTGGAGGCCCCCTGCCGCCGCCCCCTTACTACAACGTTGAGGGACCATCATCACACGCCCAGTGGACACCACCTGGGCCATCACAGCCAGTACCGCTTGACAAACAGCAGTACCGACTACCAGCAGCAGCAGCAGCTCCTGCCCAACCTGGTCCTGCCGGCCCCGTACCGCCCGTACCTCCGCTCGAACAGAGGTACCGAGAAGCCGTACGTGAAGAGCCTGCCGAACCTGTACCTCTGGTGGACCAGAGGTATGCACCACCAGCAGCAGCAGAGCCTGCCCAAGCTGGTGCAGTCCTTGAGCCAACCGAACGCTCAGTTCCGGACCAAGGAGAACCTTGGCGACTCCAGGAAATTTGGATGCAGCCTGGACCATCCGGCCCCGTGCCGCCCGTACCTCTGCTCGACAAGAGGCAACGTGAAGCCGCACCGGAGAAGCCCGTTGGACCATATGCATCACTGGCGCAGCTAGGGCCTAAAGACCCTCCGCCGCCGCCCCCTTCCTACAACCCAGGAAGAGCCAGTTTTGCGGCCCCATTAAGGGCCAGTTTTGCGGCCCCATTAAGGGCCAGTTCTGCGGCCCCATTAAGGGCCAGTTTTGCGGCCCCAAGAAGGGCCAGTTTTGCGGCCCCGAGAAGGGCCAGCTTCGTGACCCCGGACCCTGCTGGATCCGCACCACTGCCGGAGCAGTTGTACTCACTGCCGTCTGGACCTTCTGGCCCCGGACCGCCCCTACCCCTGCTCTATCAGAGGCAGCCAGCCGACCAGCAGAGAGCATCTGCCGGATCCGCACCGCTGCCAGAGCAGTGGGATTTGTTGCCACCTGGACCTTCTGGCCCCGGGCCGCCCTCACCCGGGCTCCACCGGACAGCCAGCTCTGCACAGTCAGCCGATCAGCAGAGAGCACCTGCTGGATCCGTACCTCTGCGCGAACAGAGATACCAAGCACTGGCCCAGATGGATGACCAACCACATTCCGCTGTCATAACAGTGGTTTTCCTCATCGGCGCAGCGAAGACGAGCCCGTCCTGCCCCAGCAGTATCACTACCACGTCAGTAGTGCTCATCATTGCCGCAGCGAAGACGAGCCCGCCCTGCCCCAGCAGTATCACTACCACATTCGTGATACCTGTTATCGGCGCAGCGAAGACGAGCCCGCCCTGCCCCAGCAATGCCACCATCAAAGAAGTGGCGCTCTTCACACGGGGGGAGCCAATCAACCCCAGCAAAAGGAAAAATTTGCTGGCTGTCATGGACCCCGTGATGCTCCACATCAGCCGACCACACGGCCGAGTCCTGGACGACACCCCCGCCGCAGATGGCCGAGAGAGGACAGCCCGAATCCAGACGAGCCCCGCAGTCTACACCCGACCTGCCGTGAAGCCCGCTGGGATCCTGTCGTTCCCGCCTATGCAGCTTCGCCTACTCATCGTTCGACACGTCCTGATGACTAGTGCAGACAAGCAGCACGGGGGGAGTGTAACGGACGTGTTGCTCTCCCTCATTGTTAAATTATAAAATGTCTAGCTATGTACAATGCCCCGGTGCAACCAATAAAGCTTGTGTGCCAAGTTTGCACCGGGAGCCATTCTAGCCTCCTATATTTCTCTATGTTATATGTTATACCCCTGAGAAGGGCCATTTTTTCCTGCTCCAAAGGATCGTTTCCTGCTCCAAAGGATCGGTTCCTGCTCCAAAGGATCGGTTCCTGCTCCAAAGGATCGGTTCCTGCTCCAAAGGATCGGTTCCTGCTCCGAAGGATCGGTTCCTGCTCCAAAGGATCGGTTCCTGCTCCGAAGGATCGGTTCCTGCTCCAAAGGATGGGCCCTTTTGGCGGCCCTTTTTAGGGCCTTTTTCGTCCTGGCCACGAAGTTCAATAATACCGTGCCGCCAGCAACGATCTTTTTCAAAACACATTTTACCATTTTTAAATGTTATTTTTCTTAATACACAGATGCCCTGGTGACACAAATAAAAACTTGGATACCAAGTTGCCACCAGGAGACATCCTAAACTTATTATTTCATCGCCTTCGGGGCTATTTTTCCGGCTACAAAGCCAAAAAACCAGTTTGGGCGTCCCTATTAAGGGCCTTTATATTGGTCAAAAATACACCATATTTTAATATAACTTCGTTTAAACACCCCGTAGGACGCTGAAACTAAGACGTTTCAGTGCAGAGTCCTACGGGGCATCCATAGAGCCATAAATAAACATTGTAACTCTTAAACTGCCAGCGCTATCAGCACTTGAGCAGATTTTCGAGACTTTAGCATCATTTCACTTTTTCTCCATTTTAAAAATCCCAGGACCTCGTAAAGCGACGGAACCAAAAGGTTTCGATAGCCAAGCTTACGGGGGACCTGGGAAAAATATTAACTTCTTTGTAACTATTCAAACACTTTGTTAAAAAACAAATACCTACCGACAAAAAGTCAAACTTCCTTAAAATCAACCCAAACTCAGCAAACAAAAATTCTACGGATAGAGAATATCCGTAGAACCACTCTAGTTTTAAGGAAAACATTGTAAATACATTAACCTGACCTGTATAATTAATTTAAGAAACCAATTTTAGACGACCACTTTCAAGCAAGTGTTTGCCAAAATGGGTGGCCCACAGAAAGGCACACCTTATATAGGTAAAGGGCTAGGTAAAACCTCCCACCACAAAATGTACCACGTGACAGGTTTTGTCACGGAAATCGGGTATATAAACCCGGCCATTTCTCATAATAAATCAGTTATTCTTCAACAGTCAACAAGTCTTATTATTTACTCTACAAGTGGTCCTTTCTACCTACCTTTGGAAGTCTGCGACCTGCCGCCAGCTGCTGCCTCCTGCCGAAGTTCTGCCTGAACGGGAACCCGGTGCCTACCGCTGCAGTCGGCCCTGACTCGGGGCACTGCCAAGGCACCGCTCAGGCAGAAACTAGGCGCATCCAGGACCTATACCACTGGATGTAGGGAGGCCAGCCAACAAATATCACCATCATCAGCGTGAGCTAGTGGAAGGCGTGCACAAGACCGGTGCCCCTTATTTTACAGTCTTGTAAAGACTTGATACGTCTGTTACAGGAATGCTTTCTCTTGAAAGGTAAGGCTTTTGACCTCTACAAAAAATAATAATGCTAGGTGATAGTAATATCAATGTGATTATACACGGTGTCCGAAAACTCGCAGTATAAGTGGAAAACTGACGCCACATTTGGATTCGCCAAATTTTTGTTTGGTTTTGAAATGAGAATATGCATAGTCCCTGCCGGGATGTCATTTATCCAGTACCTACCTCTCCCTAACCACCACATTGATGGAAAAGATATTTGAAATTTGGAACAATAACTAGAAAAATAGCAAATTAGAGTGCAGTTGTTTTTGAAAAACAGAAGAAGTATTAGGACTACCTTGGAAGAAAGTTTTTGGTATTTTTCGTGTACATAATCTTGTCTTTGGTCTAAAAAGAAGATATTTAACTATTATAGATGCTTCAATTATGTGGACTGTAAATGTGGACTGTAAATCCATAGGCCGCTGGTTCAAATCCGGCTCGAAGGACCAAAAATGTCACGGCCGATACCGAGACACGAAAAGATGACTGTAAATCCCTTTTTGTTTTGAGTAAATACCAAATAATTGTGTTTTGAAATTCAATCGTAAGGAAATAGGAAATGAAAGGAAGTCTCTTACCTTTTGACGGCGTACTACGGCGATGCAGGATCGATCCTGGCTTTCAACACTGACACAACACCAGGCTTCTACGAACGACAGTTTTTTACGATAAAAAGACGAAATCTTGCGATATTTGCAATATTATCCACGAGAGAGCTGTGACCCATGTCACGAACAAAATTCAATTGCCCAAGTAGGTAGGGTAAACTTGGGCGATAATATTGTTCCATTATTTCCTCATGTAGGTAGGTTCATCTTCTTCTCCTGGTAGAGACTTTTGAGGAAAGGAGGAAGAGAAAGGAATGCATGATTACTGAAGGACTTGAGGAAAATGGATTTAGTTTTCTAAAAGACTGTTTCAGAACCAAACATTCCGCCGACCTTGAGGAAATATGATATTTTCTCAACAACTATATGCGAAAGAAAAGCAATGAAAAACGAAAGCAAAATAACTAATTAACCTAAGTATTGAACAAAACAAAAAATAAAATAAAATTAAAAATGATTAATCGATGGGTAGCTTATACAATTTGACTACGGGCCGCTTAAAAAATGCCCTGAGGGGGGTCGTAAAGTAGCAACACGAACCATTTCATCGGCACCGGGAAATAATTCCACCACCCTTCCGATAAGCCATCGCACTGATTATTTTTAAAGCAAGAAATGCATTTACTCAATCGATGTCGAATTACGTTCCCTGCCAAAATTATCCAATATTTTAATGATATTATGGATTGGAGTGCATGAGGACCTGGATGAAGGTACATGCTATGGTAATAATCAATTATTAACGTTGTCAAATGACATTGCTTCGGTAAAATAATAGGATGTCGAGCATTTTCTGAAATCGGTGCAAGGCGACTTCGACCACCGACTCTCAAAACACCATTTTCATCAATAAATGGGGCGAGTTTTTGAAGCTGTGTTGAGCAAATGCGATGGGAAGAGATATTGTTCATATCTTGTTGAAAATAAATTGCTTGAACAAGTTTAATGCAACATTGCAAGGCTAAATTATTTTCTTTTAACGAAAGTGGGGATAACCCATTGAAATTGATAATTGATTTCGAACGTAATCTATTGATAAACCGACGGCACCAACATATAACACGAAATAATTTCGATAATGATGAAAACTTCAATAAAAATTCTTCGTCACACGTTGACATATTTGTAGATAGAGTAATTAAATTTTTTGACTTATACTCTGGTAACTGGTCCACAGAGATATTTGGAGGCCTAACAAATAACCATTCCTCCAACGGTGTTGATATAAAGTTAGGTCCTTTCCACCATAACGACGCGTCTGCGATTTCACTAGGAAAAGCTCCTCGCGAACCCAGTCTGCAGGATTTTCTTGCGATGAAATGTGATACCAATGTTCATAAGGTATATTTTGTATTATTGTTTCAACACGATTTGCTACAAAAGTTTGCAATAGAAAAGAAGGTGTCTTCAGCCATGCCAATACAATAGTTGAATCGGTGAACGCGACAGTCTTTTCTATTTGAAGTCTGTCTTTATATACTTCTTGACAATAAGTCAACAAATTTGCTAATAAAACTGCTCCTAACAATTCCAGTCGCGGGATCGATGTTATCTTTATGGGGGCAACACGAGATCTTGCTAATAAAATGTGGCTGGATATTTCTGTGTTATTAATCACTACCAGATAAACAATTCCACAGTATCCTCTTTCAGAGGCGTCCGCAAACCCAACAAGTATGCATCGACTGGTGGGAGAAGTTGCGACATATCGATCAATTTTTAAATTGGCGAGTGATGGAAGCTCTTTTATATATTTCTTCCATTTCAAATTCATGTCCGAAGGGATTTCTTCGTCCCAACCAATTTGAATTTTCCATAAGTTTTGCATATAGCATTTAGCAATAAAAACGACAGGATTAATAAAACCTAATGGATCATATAGACGTGCAATTGTCGATAAAATTATGCGTTTGGTACAGTGGTCACTAAAAACATTATGAATTTTATATGTAAATTGATCAAGCGACGGTATCCATTGAATACCTAAAATATTAATGTTTTTCTTGTCAGTATCCGACTCAAAACTTAAGGGTACTTCCCGGTAGCTGACAGGAATGTCTTCCAATATTTCAGGATGGTTACTAGACCATTTTCTCAATTCAAAACAACCTTTTTGAAGTAATGCAATTAATTCCACTATACCATGTCGAGCGCTTTCCAAAGATTGCGCACCACTGATAATATCATCTACGTAGGTATTTTCAATAAATATAGTAGCAGCCTTTGGAAAATTCAATTTTTCATCATTTGCTAATTGATGAAGTGAACGAATGGATAGGTATGGAGCACTTGAGGTGCCATATGTTACTGTTTGTAATTCAAATTCCTTTACAGGATGATCAGATGATTCTCTCCACAAAATATGTTGATAACGGCGAGATTTCTCATCCACCAGTATTTGCCTGTACATTTGACGGATGTCAGCTGTAAAAACGATTTTGTGTATTCGAAAATTACACATTAATTCAACAATGTCCCTTTGCAATTTGGGACCGACCAGAAGTATGTCGTTCAATGACGTACCCGAAGACGATTTGGTACTGGCATCAAAAACGACCCTTAAACGAGTTGTAGAACTGGTTTCTTTGATTATTCCATGATGGGGTATGAAATAATTAGCAATAATTGGCGATTGAGGTGGCACTTCGATCATGTGCCCTAATGTAAAATATTCTCTCAAGAACGAAATATATTGAGATTTGAGATCAGAATCTCTATTCAGTCTCCTTTCTAAATGCTTGAGGCGTGACAATGCTATGTCATATGACTTTCCCAATTCTTCCGGGCTTTCCTTAAATGGCAACGAAACGACGTATCTTCCATCTTGGTTACGGTAGGTACTTTCCGTGTATATTTTTTCACAACGAATTTCATCAGGCGATTGAATTTTCTTCAAAGCTGGAACATTTTCAATTTCCCAAAAACATTTAAGCTTTTCATCAATATTTTCCTCCATTGACGTGAAGAATGAATTTATACAATGATTTGATGGTCCAACATTTCCCATCAAAATCCAACCCAATTTAGTTTCTATAGCTATGGGTTCATTTTCTTTCCCCATCAATTTTCCTGAACATAACAATGACGCAAAAATATCACTTCCAAGCAGTATGTCAATAGCTGATGATAAGTAGAATGTTGGATCTCCCAATTTGAGACCCACGATGTGATCCCAATGATGATCGACGATACGATTTGATGGCATATTCAAACAAATGTTATTTAAAATAAGGAAATCTGTCATAATTCCAGATTCCTTCGAATCGACAGGACGAAATTGTGTTCTTATTAATCCGTTAGAATTAATAGTAGGAATATTTCCAATACCTATCACGGTAAGTGGTTGTTTTTTAGAACGAGTAAAACCTAATTTTTTGACACAATTTTCCGAAATAAAGTTTCCCTGACTTGCGCTATCGAGCATAACACGAACCTTCTGAAATACTCCATTATTATCTAAAACTTCCACATAAGCTGTAGACAAAAGAACCGTTTTGTGAGTTTTATTGTAAAATGTGGTCAACACCAAGGGTTCTGAAGAGTTTTCTTGCTGGTCTGAATTTTCCACGATTTTTTTTGGAAAATGTAATAGGGTATGATGTTTTAATTGACATTGTCTGCAAGTGAAACGCGAATGACAATTTTTTGCGTTGTGTTTTCCTTGCGCTAAGCAATTGAGACATAAATTATTTTCCTTTGCGAATAAGTACCTATCCTTTGGAGCAAGACTTAAGAATTTTTCACACTTGTGCAGTGAGTGTGGCGATTTACAAAGAATGCACTTGATTTCAATGTTTGATACAAACGCATTAATATTATTGCTCGATCGATGTTTTGCATTATATGATTTAGCTTGACCTTTATGAGCCTGTAACTGGTTTTCAGGAAAAACTCCAAGTGCCATTTCTTTTGCTAAGCACTGCCCATTTAAGTACTTCAATAAGTGATCAAACGTTGGAATATTCTCCGAACTGTGTTGAATTTCAAAATCAATACGTAATTCTTTTGTTAATTTACGTAATACAATATGTAATAAAAGAAAACTCCACTGGCGAACTGGAAAATTCAAAGCTTCTAACGCAGCAAGATTTTCTTTCAAAATGGAAATAAATTGCCTCAAATTATCCTGAACTTTTACAGGTTGAATCGACAGAATTAATTCTACGTGTCTATCAGCGATCAAACGTATGTTTTCATAACGTTCCTTTAACAAATTATATGCAACAAAATAATTTTCCTCAGAAATTGGCAAATGTTTAACGTATGTTAAGGCTTCACCCGAAAGGGAACTTATTAAATAATGCATTTTTTGAATAGAACTCAAACCAATATTAGAATCGATCAAAGAATTAAAGGTGTTTATATAATTTGTCCAATCTGTTGATATTCCAGAGAAAATAATCAATTTTAATTTTGGCAACGAAACATTATTTTTGGCCATTAAATGATCCGATTCACTTTTCGAAACATCTGGAAATAATTGGTTATAATACGACTGAATCTCGTAATACATGTTTTGGATTTCAGTATATTTTTCTTGCAAAACTTTAATTTCTAATTCATCTTTCTTATTTGATTCAATTAAAATATGTGAAGCGACGAAACTATCTCTAATATCAGATACGTCCGAAAAACGTGCTTTGAATATAATTTTATCAGTAATATTCAAAGATGTTATGGCTTTGATCGCAGAAGAACGCACACTTTCCATATCTAACAATGCTAGTTTGTACTTAATGGTGTTAGCTGCCATTATGAATATTTTTAACAACAAACCAAATAATAAAACACTGTCAAACAAATGTCAACTTGTAAACAAAAAATATTGATGTCGGCTGTTATCACAGCTGATGCGATAACTAACGCGACCTACGTTACCGACACTAGACGGGCGCTTGTAGCTCTTGTAGGTAATACCGACAACTTTACTACAACTACCGACGCGTGGCGGTGATATTGTACGTACAAGTACCTACTATCTACCAAATTCAAAAATGTTAAGCCGCCCAACGACTTTCAACCAATTCAAATTTAAAATGCTAATCAATATTCACGATTAAATGTATAATTCTGAAACAGCTCATAAAACCGGAAAAAGGTCAACGAAATGGAATGATTCAAACTTCAAAACACAATACTCTGGCTTCAAAATTACGTCTACCAAAAAAACGACAAAAATCGAAAATATCCGGCGAGAGGAACCAAAAATGTCACGGCCGATACCGAGACACGAAAAGTTGACGGAAATAATCACGTATTTTAATAAGTATTAAAAGTAAGTCTGGAAAAAAATTATCAGGTCTATAAAAAATATTTTCAATTGTGAAAATCTCCTACTAATGAATCCATTATCGGATGAAAGTTTGATTATACAATGTGTAAAATTAAGTTCTTTAGAAAATGATCGGAAAACATTTTAATATGCTTGAATTTCGCAAAATAAAACAAAATAATGCAATTTTGAGCAGGATTTTTCGGCATGAATCAAAAAGGGTGGCGTACAACGAATTTAAAATTGAGAATAATTAAACCTTATGCCGTTCGCATAAAGATTATGTGCATTTTGTATCAGTTAAAGCCACGCTACGGTCTACGGTGGCGAATGGACGTCCATAGATTCGGTGAAAGGAATGTGGAGTAGTAACTGGCTGTTCAGATCTGTTCACTAAACTGGACTAAATTCGTTTACTAAAGTTAATTCGATTATGAGTGGTGGTATTTCACCAGGGCGATTCTGCGCTTGGTTCCATGAAATTGATTGATGATTTTAAATTTCATTGTTATTATTATAAACAACTAGCTGGTCCCGGCATGCGTTGCTACGCCATTTAATAAAGAAATTGTTTCTCCCTGAGTGTCCTTTCCCATTCGTCCCGTTCCCCTTCCGCCTCCCCTTCCGCCTCCCCTTCTTCTCCTGCGTTCCTGCGTCCTCTTCCCCTCTCACGTTCCCACTCCGTCACCTCCACCTTCCCTCTCCCCACTCCACCCCCCCCCTTACTCCCGAGTTCCCCTCCCCCATCTCTCCCTCCCTCCCGCTTTCCATAGCAATAGCCGCTTCCTCGCGTGCCACCTTTTACAATTTTTATTCAAATTTCCAAATTTCATGTATATTAAATTTGGTACCTAACATAGGTACCTATTTAAAATATCTAAAATTTTTGATTCGATTCAAACTATTAGGGAAATACCTTGTAACGGACGTATCAGCGTCGCCACAAGACTATAAAAAAGTACCGGGTTTTTAGTGCACGAACAGGATGGTGGTGATGGAACAAATAATAAAACTGACCTCCCGTGCACCCAGTGCCTGATGCGTGAAGGACACTGGATGTGCTTAATCCTCTGCCTGATCCTGGCGCCTGGCGGTTGCCAAAGTAGGGCCGGCTCTTCTGGAGGAGTGTTGGCACCAGGACTGAAGACAGGCAGAGGTCGGCGGGGGAGGCAGCTGAGTGATAATAAATTTCCCAGTAGGAATAATAACACGAGTTGACTGTAGAGAAGAACTAACTTTATTTGGAAAATACGCGCCCTTTTATACCCTAATCTGGGCAAAAAGGTGATCACATGGTACATTTATGGGGTGGGGGGTTGGACCTCGCCCGTAAGTATAAATACGCCGACTTTCTTGTCGCACTTCATTTTGCTTGTGTCGCTCAAGAAAGTGGTCGATTAAAATCATTATTTAATAATAATTCTACAGGTTATAACATAGTTTTTATAAAGTATTTCTTAATTCTAACATGTATGTACGGGTATTCTTTACCCGTAGATTTTTAGTTTAATGAATTTAGGAACAATTTTGGAAATGTTTACCATTTGTTGGTAGGTATTTGAGTTTAATTTAAGTTTGCAAAGTGATGTGAAGAAGTTAGTATTTTCCCCAGGTTCCTCGTAAGACTGGCTACCGAAACCGGTTTGTCTCGTCGTCTTACGAGGTTCCTGGATTTTTAAAATGGAAAAAGACTGTTTTTTGATCGGAAATTTTCTAAGTACAAAATTTGTGCGCAAAGGCATATAGCGTTGGCAGTTTAAGAGTTACAAGGTTGATTTATGGCTCTATGGATGCCCCGTAGGACTCTGCACTGAAACGTCTTAGTTTCAGCGTCCTACGGGGTGTTTAAACGAAGTTATATTAAAATATGGTGTATTTTTGACTAATATAAAGGCCCTTAATAGGGACGCCCAAATTGGTTTTTTGGCTTTGTAGCCGGAAAAATAGCCCTGAAGGCGATGAAATAATAAGTTTAGGATGTTTCCTGGTGGCAACTTGGTAACCAAGTTTTTACTTGTGTCACCAGGGCATCTGTGTATTAAGAAAAAGACATTTAAAATTGAAAAAATGTGTTTTGAAAAAGATCGTTGCTGGCGGCACGGTATTATTGAACTTAGTGGCCAGGACGAAAAAAGGCCCTAAAAAGGGCCATAATTAAAAATAGAGAGCAGCCCGCTTGGCGGAGCTGCCGCCTCCACAGCAGAGCCATAACAGCAGAGCGGCAAGGGAGGGAAGGCAAATGGCCCTTCTTAGGGCTTCAGCCTAAGGCTGGAAATTAAGGCCCTCAAAGGGGTCTTAATTAAAAATAAAAGGAGGCTAGTCAGCCTGGTTGCCTTTGGAGGCGTAAATAAGCATAAATAAAGTATTAATTATTAAAATTATAGGATTCTAGAATGTCTCCCGGTGCAAACTTGGCACACAAGCTTTATTTGGTTGCACCGGGGCATTGTACATAAGTAAAACATATAAAATTAAAATTAATAAATGAGGGAGAGCAACACGTCGGTTACATACCTACTTTAAATAAATTTATCAACTTAAAGAATTTCAAAAATAGAATCCTGATTTAACAATCATTGTTTTGAAAAATGTCATTCTCAAACACGCGAACTGTCAAACGTGCGATAGTCGTTAGGTTTTTTTGAAATTATCCAATTTTCTGCGCAATTTTCTTAATTTTTCTCTCCATAAGAACCATCCTCGTACTTCAAGGAATATTCTAAAAAAATAATTAGCGAAATCGGTTCAGCTGCTTTTGAGATTCAACGCTTAAGGATTACGCGGCAAACGCGCCGTCCTCTTTGGAGTTAGCTTAACTATTTTTAAGAGTTGGTGTCTTCACAGGCGCGATACATAATACCGCATATCAAAATTTGTCGTATACGGCCGATTTAACGCGCGTTAGGCTATCGCAAAAGATACAGGGTTCATGGGATGAGGTTTGTCTATGTCTTGGAGATGGATGACCAGGACACACTGAACCCCAGATTCCTACCCACCCTTAAACCCTTTCCTTCCCAGAACTCTCCTCTTTTTCCTTTCCTTAAAAAAACCCTCCACACAGCATCCCCAAAGATGACATAGGCCCTGAGGGAAATTATTTTCGTCAGGGCCTCCTGTGTGTAGCTCACGTAAAAAAAATACGGAATTCAGATCGAAAAAAAAAAAAAAATGGTTCTCCATCCCGTGATGTATGTAGATTGACCAGTTTCCCTCTTGTACTACGAATTACCGGACACAGTATATTGTCAAGGGAAGCTTTCTCTGGGCCAAGGTTGTGTGTTGAAGATGTATCGAACTTTCAAGATCTTTTATTGAGGCCATGAATTAATAAAAAAAACAAGGGAGGATGGACCATGAACCATATATATAAATGAATCCCTGTTTCCCTTGGTCAGGCCATTACTTCAGAACGACTTTAAATATTTCATTCATATTTTTTTTAAGTTTTCTAATACTTTGTTGAAGGTTCTTACGGAAAAAAAAATTAGAAAATTGCCCAGAAAATTGAATAATTTCAGAAAACTTAACGACTATTTTAACTTCGCGCGTTTGATGGAATTGGCTGCTATTGTTTTTTTGTATTGAAAGATTGTATATGGATTTTTTTAAATTACAGATATTATAAATGTACCTATGTTATGTACCAAATTTGATTGATTATTCTTATAATATACAAAAATGAATATTTGTAATATACGAAAAATTAAAATTTTGATTAAAAAATTGTAATAGGTGGCACGCGAGTTGTTTGAAAACTCAATGTACTGGGACTGAATAAAAGGAACGCGGGAGGGAGGTTCGCGGGACGGGGAGCGGGAGAGGGGAGAGGGTGGACGGGGAAGGTGGAAGGGAAAAACGGGAGGGTAGGGGGTGCGGGAGGGGAACGGGGACGCACGGGAAAGGACATGCATATAAAATGTCGCAACTTACAAATAAATATTATTTCTATCTACAGAACAAACGTGTATTAATTTCAAGGCGACCTCCGTAGCCCAGTGGGTAAGACTCTTGACTCACAGTCCGGAGGTCGCGGGTTCGAACCCGGCATGCGCAAATAAATTTTATTTGATTAATTTGTGTTATTTCACAATTAATTAATTTAAAATAATATATAGTATATTTGCGGCATGTTCCAGAGTGGAAGATACTATCAGTATCGCCCTGGTGTAAGACCACCATTCAGAATTGAAACGTTGCTTAAAAATGGCTTTAGCCGTGTTTGGTGACCAGATCTGAATAGCCAGGTACTTCCCAACCTTCCTCTTCCCCACCTCCTTCCCCTCCCCACTACCTTCAGCCTCACAACATACCCCAATTGGGGATGCCATAGTCTCACTGGCTCCAGACGGGAGCAGTTGAGATTCTTGTGCGGTATTCACTGTAAAAAAAAAAAAAAAGGCGGCTTTGTTAGTCCTTGATTTTTTTTTAGATTAACTCCACACAGGAAAATAATTCCCTTCAGGGACTGTCATCTTTGGGGATGCAGTTTGGAAGGTATATTTAGGAAGGGGGAAGAGGAAGTTCCGGGAAGGAAAAAGGCATCAGGTATGAGGGGGCAATAGGTATGAGAGATGGATAGGAATCTGGGGGTCTGTGTGTCCTGGACTGACAGACGTATGAAACCATCCCTCCAACAGTTCTCTCTCTCTGCTCGAGAGAGTCTGGTTGACCGAAGTGGGCAGATGCATTGGCCAACAAGACCTGGACAAACCTCACCCCGTAATACCGGGCACCCCTGCTAAGTCACCAAATGTAGCGAACCACTTGGAGTGACTTATGGCGAGAGGCGTTGGTTATCCAATAAATGGTTCCCGGGGCGGTGGTACCCATACGCGCCTCCCAAAAGGACAATGCACTTTCTTTTTGATGAATGTTTAATCGTAAACCAATATTTTTGATTCCGGTGTCATTTTTAAGACCTTGGTCGTTTTTGATACTTCGCGAAGCCTAAAACCAATGAACACAATAATGGTAAATGGTACTACACTACTTTTCGTGGGAGGCGTCTACTAATATCTACAGGAATTCCAAAAACTGAACAAATCGGACTAATTTCTATGAGAACCAAAGTGAGGACGAATATCTACAGCTCAAACTGCTGACTAATGTCTATGAGAACCAAAGTGAGAACGAATATCTACAGCTCAAACTGCTGACTAATATCTATGAGAACCAAAGTGAGGACGAAAACTGCTGACTATAATCTATGAGAACCAAAGGGTGGACGAATACTTACAGCACTGGCAGAGGTTGGATTTGCAATTATGTATAGCATATTGGAATAACGTGATATTGCGTATGCAGTTTAAAAAACTTAATTTATGTAAGTACGTATGTATGTAAAAATCCCTAATATCGGACTATTGGATACATTTAGCTGATTATTAAAGGGTTAGGTTAGGTTAGGTTTCAAAAACTTCATGTACGAGCTTTAAATGTTTAAGCCGTAATTAGTAATCACGTAATTAAAGTAATTTATGCTTTTCCGTACAACCTCTTGCTCAGCTGCCCTCTATAGATATTAGTCCAACCTACGCTCCATAGATATTAGTCACCACTGGGACCGTCTTAGATATTCGTCCGACCTTAGCTCTGTAGATATTAGTCCTCACTCTGAAGTTCATAGATATTAGTCCAACATATGAGCTGTAGATATTCGTCCGACATACAGGCTGTAGATATTAGTATCTGGAGTCCTTTTCGTGTACAGACCATGCTTTTTAGTAAGAATCCAAAATTTCAGTCGGTTCGGTGCCATAGGGCCTAAGTTGTGACCGATCCCAAGTGTTACAAAGCGCCCGTAAAATCTACGAGTTTTCTATAAAATAGTTTTCTATTGTATTTTGTAAAATAGCGTCTATTTATGTTTCCTCTTTGTTTTAGATACGTTGAATACAGGTTGATCTCTTAGGCCAGGGGTTCCCAAAGTGTGCGCCGTAGAAAGTAAAGAGGGGCGCAAAAAATCAGATTTTGACAATCTCATTTGACAGTTCATGTGAAGCCACAAGAAAAAGGGAATAACTCAAAAAAAAAATAATAAAAATATGCAATTTCTTTACACTCATAGAAAAGTAACTTTTTTCTTAATTTTCTCTTTCTTTCTTAATGAATAATATCTACTGTGTTTTTTTTAAACCTTCTATAATAATAGAATTTTTTTCGAGATTTCATATAATAATCCTTACAGAATGCAGACTGAATGACTCATATCTCGCAAAACAAATTACAGGATATCATGAATATCATACAATAAAACAATTAAATCAAAACAGTGGAGTCGTAACGTACATTCGCGATGACATCCACTCTCGAGTTCAAGAAATTTGTATCAGTCAATCAAATTGTCTGAAAATAGTAATTAATGGATATCTATGTATTTTAGCCATTTACAGATCACCATCATTCCACGACATACATCCATTTCTGGATAATCTCATATCTGAACTCAAAAAATGTAGTGATTTTAAACAACAAATAGTGATAGGAGATATAAATATTAACACATTTGGAATTATACACCGACAATGTCACGATTACATGTGCGCCATGGCAGAAAACAACGTCGCAATAAATATTACACTTCCTACCAGGGTTCAAAATAATAGCATGTCATGTTTAGATCACATAAATACCAGAAATATTATGGCTTCCAATGCATTTGTTATACACAATACAATAACTGATAACTATACAACAGCAATAAGCATTCCAAACATATCTCTCAAAAAGCAAGTAAAATATAATCAGTTTACATCAACCATCTGCTATGAGGGATTAATTAGGGATCTAAATGATGAAACATGGACAGATGTATGTGGAGTGACTGATGTTAACAACGCACTCAACTTATTTATTAACAAAATCAACATGCATATAACACAAAATTCAAAAGAGAAACTCATTGCACATAAAAAAATACAACTTACTCCTTGGATTAGCAGTGGTATTGTAAAAGCTATACACAAAAGAAATAATTTACACAAAGTGGCGACCAAAGACCCACAAAACACTCTTAAACAAGAGAATTACCGTAGGTATCGTAACATTTGTAAAGATGTTATGCGTAAGGCAAAAGAACGGTACTATAAGCATCAACTCGACCAAGATCCATCTAGTAAAAACATGTGGAACATCGTTAAACAAATTACCAATACTAAACATAAAATTGACCCTAATATTACCGAACTCCTAATTGGAAACACAGCCACCACTGATTCGGAAATAATTGCTTGCCACACTAACCAATACTTTACAACAGTTGGGTCTAACCTTGCGGAAAACATTTTAAGTATCACCAAGGAAACTGAAGATTCACTGGCATCTGCAATAGAAACAAAACACAATTCTTTTTCATTTCAATTCTCACCTACGACAAAAGAAGAGGTTTTAAAAATTATTGACAATCTTAACAATACACATTCGAAAGGTCCCGACGGTCTTAACACACATATACTAAAAATTATTAAACACAATATTGCATCACCTTTATCGAACATTTTTAATAAAAGTTTTACTTCAGGGGTTTTCCCCGACCATCTTAAAAAGTCTTTAGTAGTACCAATCTACAAAAATGGACCCAAAAACCAAGTGGGTAATTATAGGCCAATATCCCTGTTGAGTGCTATCTCAAAAATTATAGAAAAAATTTTTAAAAACAGATTAAGTAACTATGTAGAGAGCCGAAAACTTTTAAGCAAAAATCAGTTCGGCTTTCGGCCGGGGAGGGGAACGGACGACGCGATAGCGCAACTTACAGAACATATTTCTGGAAATATAGATCGCGGAAAGAAAAACATTGCACTGTTCTTAGACTTAGCCAAGGCTTTTGATACAATTTCTCATAAATTATTCCTCAAAAGATTAAAAAATATTGGCATTGTAGGTATGCCCTACGAATGGTTAAAGAGTTACTTAACGGGTAGAAGCCAGCAACTCAAAATGGGCAAAACAGTGAGTAAATCACTAGAGACTAACTTTGGGGTACCGCAGGGAAGCATATTGGGACCTCTTCTATTTATAATCTACATAAATGAGTTATGCGAGCTAAAAGTAGGCGGAAAAATTATTACATTCGCTGACGATACGGTAGCTATATTTGAAGGAGACGACTGGACTCAAACACATAAACATGCTGAAAGTGGAATCAAAGCAATAAAACAATGGCTTGACAAAAATCTACTTACATTAAATATAGCAAAAACTAAATACATAAGATTCAGCTCAACTATAAAAGGACAACCTAGTACATCACACACAATAAAAACACATAAGCGTAACTGTAATTCCGATAATACTGATTCTATCTGCAATTGTGAAGTTTTGGAAAGTGTGAAAAACATCAAATATCTAGGCGTTATTATAGACAATCACCTTAAGTGGAAATATCACATCGACAACCTCACAATAAGGGTGAGAAAATTGATTCACATATTCTTTGTATTACGAAATATAATCAAACAGCAAGACCTAAGAAAAATATATTTCGGATTATGCAACCCCATCTTAACGTATGGTTGTATTGGTTGGGGAGCGTCAGGTAGAACAATTTTAGATCCTCTAGTGAAGGCCCAGAAATCCATAATTAGAGTCATTATGCGCAAACCCTATAGGTTTTCTAGCGATCAGCTCTACAAAAAATTTAATGTACTTGATGTTCGCCAAAACTACATAAAAAAGGTTATTATCCACGTACACAAAAATCTAAAAAAACTTAATAAAATTGATCATAAATACATCACAAGAAGTCACACCAGAAAGGATCTTGTGGTCCCAGGGAGCAATACGTCGAAGTTCCAAATGACACATACATATCTGGGACCGAAATTATACAATAAAATCCCCCCAGAATTAAACATTAAAACATGCAAAATGACATCTATCGGTTCAATAATAAATAAATGGTTGATTGGCTTAGGTAGGGTTGAGTCTGAAAAATTATTAAATAATGTCACTTAAAACTTAAACTTTTACATGGTTAACTATTAAATGGCACAACCAGTAAAATCTTAGTATACTTATAGGTATTTAATCTAAAAAAAAAAAAAAACACTTTGTTTTTTTTTGGTACAGAATATATTTTTGGCATTTTTCACCAGCATTTGGTTCCTTAGAACGGGCAATCTGCCTAGCTAGGAACTAATATAGACAAACAAGACATAATAACACTTGTATACATTTTAATATTTACAGTTATTTTGAAATATTATTATTATGTTATATTTGCTGTATAAATGTATCTTATGTAATAAACAAATAAATAAATAAATAAAAATAAAATAATTTTTATGATGTTTTTCACACACAGGTAAATCTCAATCAACGGTAAGGCGAATCGTCAAGGAAGGGGAAAAAGCAGATAGAAAATTTGAAACACCGGGAAAATGGGGCGCCCTAAAAAAAATTTGGATGATTTTGATATTTGTGCCATTCGTCAAAAAATTCATTTTTTTACATTTTGGAGTAGGAAGTATTGATGTTTGTCTAAGATTTCTGTTATATTTAAAGGGTGGAACTTTATTTTGAATATTATCTTTATAGCTTTGTAATGTTGCATGATAAAAATATAATGCACTTAATTTTCTGACCTTATTGTTTGAATAAAAGTTCTGACGAATATAAGTAGGGGTTTTTTTTATTGTTTTTATTATTAGTTTTTGTGATATGTAAATTTTTTGTGTTTGATTTGTATGTACACCGCCCCATTCTATAATGCCGTATTATTATATTATTATTACCTTATGACGAAATAAATGCCCACTTAAAATTTGTTCTGTTTTATTTTACTTGTATTAAATTACAATTTTAATTCTATTATTTGCTTCTGTTAAATTATAGTTTTTTGTGCAAAATTTTTGAAAATAAAAATATGTTATGAAATATGCATTTTTACCGAAGAGTTTTTTTAAACATGCGTTAATTGTCTTATGAGCCATCTTGGTGTTGTCATTTAAAACCTAAAACACGATTGCAGCGCCATCATTTATTTTCTACACTTAATTGCCAAACAGTACATACTCGTCGCAGTCGCTCACTCGCCGAAAAGTTCCTACGCGCTTGAAAATCGTTGATAACCGCAAGGCAACAACATGCACATTCTGAAACTATCGGAGAGAATTGCGGTGTTTAGGAAGAAACTGCAGTTGTGGATAAAAAAAAATGAATGAAGGCAGCGGTTTAGATCGCTTCTCGCAATTGTACAAATATGCGGCATCCAATGAACTGGTTGTCTCACAACTTTGCAGGTGATGATGTCGAAAAATTTGCGTGGATCCAAGATCCTTTCCGTGCACAAGGTCCGCCAGTATTCACAACACAATAACAAGAGAGTCTCATTGAACTCTCTTGCGACAACAGCCTCAAAACTAGATTCACCAGTTCCTATTTGGTGTAGTTTTGGTTATCGATTCAAAATGATTATCCAAATTTAACTTCGAAGGCTTTAAAAATTTTCATTTCTTTTGCCACATCATATTTGTGAAGCTGGATTTTCGACTGTAGCTGTGAACAAAAGTATCGCTCAAAGATCAATGTGGAGCAAGAAATGAGAGTAGCAGTCTCAAGTCTTATTCCCCGCTTTGAAAAACTGTGCGGAAATCATCAAGCTCACCCGTCACATTGATTTGACTGAGTAACTATCGTATTTTTTTTTCTTAAGTATTTTTTGTTATTCTCTGTTCCAATTCTCAATTCTTATAAATATAATAAAACTCAATTTGATATTGTGGATGTTTTAATTTGTGTTCCTATCTACCTAACTACTATTATTGTAGATACCTATTTCTTTCGACTATAATATATATGTAGTCACTATATCTATTCCAAATAGCTTACTAAAGTATGGCGCCGTGACAAAATACTAAGCTTGTAAGTGCGCCGCTGGCTGAAAAAGATTGGGAACCCCTGTCTTAGGCAATTAGCCTTGAGATATTAATGAAAGACAATTCAGTGTGACCAGATTTAGTAGTTTTCTACTTTTTTGGTAGATTTCGAGGTACCGGTAACAGTATCTAGTAGGTAAAAATTATTTGGTATATTTTGGTAGAATTCACACTTTTCAACTATTCTGGCATTTTTTGCCTTCATATGGCAAGCCTGTCGAAAAAACGGGGGGTATTCCCCTTTTCATCGATTGGATTGTAAGCTGTTAGGGAATCCCACATGTATTGAAAAAAATTGATTAGGTAGGTTTGTCTTTAATTTTCATTATTTTCGTAACCATTCGTGCCGTGAGCATAGAGTGTGATAGATTAGTGGGAATTCCTGTTTTGAATTTTTTTATAATGAAACGTAAATATATACAAGAATATCGTGGTGAATGGGAGCAAGATCCCTCATTCAAAAGTTGGTTATGTAAATCTAAAGTAAAGTATGCAACTGTGAAGTACTAAGTAGAGTGGCGTCTTTGAAGGATCACATGGCTACATCAAAACATATAAGAAGAAACGATGTGACGGTGTGCAAATTACTTATGTTAATATGTGTTATGTAATTTCTAGTTAACTTAATGATTACTCTGGTTAAGACTTTTTTTTAATACTTTCGAGTTACGCAGTAGTACCCAACATAAAGAAGAAGAACCATAACTCGATCACAATTTTAAAAAAAAACTATATTTCTGTAGATTTTAATTTAAAGTAATAAACATTTCTCTAATTTATGGTGTTTTCTTTGTTCATTTTATTGTTTTATCGTTATAATCAAGAGTACAATAATTATGCTTATTCGTTGTAACACAACAGCGAAAAAATGTACCTAATAGATTTTTTGTATTTTCTAGTTCTCTTTTGGTAGAATTTAGTAGTTTTTAACCTCCACAAGCAGTAGATTCGTAAAATGAAATCTGGTCATACTGAAAGACATCTCTGTATACATAATGACATCTATGACAATGGGTTAATTAGTGTCATGAAAGTAGTCACGTTTTTGTTTGTTTGTGCTTCCACTGTTTGTATTGGTTCGAAAACAAAAGTTTAATGCCTCAGGTTAATTTATTCGCTTTTGGGAACAACTCATAACAATAGGTCGCATAGAAAATGTAGTGGCTCTTTTACTATCACAGTGAGAACGATGATCAAGAGAGATCGTGTTAGAGAGAGAAAACCCCACGCTTTATATTCAATCGTAAAGAGTTAAAAAATTTTAAAGTAAAAAATTTTTTTTCATTTTTTGAAACTTTGTCAATTTTTTATTGATTACTTTAACATAAAACGATATAAAGGGTGTGATGATAACGTTTATAATTTTTTTTTGTTATCAGTAATTTTAGTTAGAAAAAACCAAAAGAGAACCATTTTTAAAACATTTGCAATCAAAAATTTTATATTTCAAATGAATCGCCGAAATGTATGTACGCGCATGACTTCCGATCGACTGCACCAAATTGGATAATTCTTTTTTTGTGTTCGTTATTGTCAGGGCAAGGTTTGTATAAAACTACTGGTGAGCTCTGTCATTACGAAGTTTGCACAAAAAAATTAAAATAGGTGGCACGCGAACTGTTTGAAAACCGAATGAGAATGAATGTATGGAATGCAGGAGATGGGAGGGGTATCTGGGAGGGGAGAGGGGCCCCCGTAGAGGGTTTGCGGGTCGGGGGAAAGGGGGGAGTAGAGTGGGGAGAGGGAAGGTGGAGGAGGCAACGTGAGAGGAGTAGGGGGCGCGGGAGGGGAAGGGGAGGCAGAAATGGGAAAGGACACGCAGGGAGAAACAATTTCTTTATTAAGGCTCTGCAACTGGGCTCGAAAAGAAGAAGATGGAGAGATACGAAATTACGAATGTTAGAGGAGAGCGCTAACATTTACAGCAACAAAATCGATGAGAAAATTGCGAAAATGTTTAATAAAACACGACTCGTTTAAAATAGAGCAAAAATCTAGCTGGCATTATCTTAAACAGCATTTAAAGAAACACTGCGAATTTTTTCATACATATAACTTGTAAAATAACTGAAACAAACGTGTTTATAATAATTTTTAGAGCATACTTTGCGATTTTTTTCTATCGAGGGAATTTTATATAATTTGCGTTTCGGCACAGGCAGTGTGTAGATATTATCTTCAAGAATAACGTATATATTTTTTAAGAGCTTTAAAACTTACCGTGTTTAAGGGAAATATGTAATAAATCGGTAGAAATCCGGGTTGCGGGCCCTTAAATGGCATAGCTATGCATGCCGGGAACCAGCTAGTTTCTAGTACAATTTGAAAGTGCATTTCATCACCTATCGAAAACAGATTTTAGTTTTCGGAAACGTTCAGAAATGTTCCATTTATTTGGCAAATTTTAATGTAAAGCGGAAATATTCCGACCTTCTGACGGAATATGCCCGAGGCCTGAGCGGAAACAATGCAGATAGGTAATTTTCCATGTTAATTGGAAAAGTTCACGCATTTGAGAAATTTCCTACTCTCGACAGTCAGCTCTTAAATCGGCTATCGGAAGGTTGAAGGAACTGAAGAGCACACCAGATTCTAAATTCGGTGAGCGTACCCCTTCCCCTTTGGAGGAAACACGGCGGCGTATTATTCATAAAAACGTCTTCCCTAATTTCCTCTCTGGATTTTGTGCAAGTCAGGGTTGATAAAAATCATGATTTTTTTTATCGTAAAAATTGGATTTTCTTGATTTAAATAAGATTTTTTTACAATTTTTAATATTTTGTCTATTTTAACTCGGAATGAACGATTGTTCATTGATGTTGTTAATTTTAATTCAAAATCAATACCAATCTTTACAAAACGTCATTATTTTTATTTATTTATTTAACATTTTACTGTACGCAAACATTTATAACATCAAAAACTAACACAGCATAACAAAAAACAATAAAGGTAGGGGGTGTCTTTTAAAGAAATTACATCTAATAAAAAAAAGCGAAATGTACGCGTAGCGGTACATTTCGCTTTTTTATTTATTTATTTATTTATTTATTGATTAACGCCCTTTTTCGGGGCTTTTACATTACATATGAATAATATGAAAATACAAAGCATTCAATGTACATAACTGAACTGTCTCAGTAACAATATTTTATATTTGTTTAAACATAAATTGAAGATTCACTCCTTAAGTCCACTGACTTGGTATAATTGTTTCCCTCCATAAGTCCAGTCACTCCGAGATGCACACGATGAAATGGAGCAGCGCAGTAGGATGTGCAACATTGACATCCATGGCATTCCCGAGGCAAAGGGCGAAAATTTAATCACCCTAATAGATAAAATAGGATCCAAAATTAACGTCCCGCTTCCAAGTAGCTGTGTGGTGTCAGCGCACCGCGTCGCTCGCGGTCACTCGTCGCCCTCCAACCGTCCACGCAACATTGTCATACAGCTCTCCACAAAGCGTCTCCGTGATGATGTCATCGCTGCGGCAAGGACTCGCCGCGGCCTCACCACGGAACAATTAGGACTTGGTGCTCCAACCACCAATTTTTGTATTAACGAGCACCTGACATTAAAAAATAAAATACTTTTTGCGAAAACCCGAACCGCAGGAAAAGCCAGCGGCTTTAAAAACGTATGGGTGCGGAACGGCAGTATTCTAGTGAAGAGGAACGATCTCTCGAGGGTGGTCACCATTCGTCGTGAGGAAGACCTTCAAAAAATCATCACACATGATCATCAAAACATATGACTCCTACCACAAAGGTGTTACTGCTATCATCAATGCCCGTTTTCTCCCAATTTTCTCCACCCTTGCTTATTTATTTGTTTTTTTCAAAACTATTTTATATTTCTGTTTACTGCGCAATACCCCTATAACTTTATACCAATATCATGTTTCTTGCATATTAATTCACTTTGTAAAATGTTAACATATCTTATACTCCTTAATCTAATGAGTAATCTATGTTTTATATGTAACTTCGATACCTTGTATGTCCCACATAACGTATCACTCCCGCGATTGTGGAATAAGTCAAAAGACACTCTTACTCTGGTGAAATGATCTCATCATCTATCTCCGTTTACTACCAGAACTGTGGTGGTATTAGGACCAAAACTCAGGGGCTATTAACTAATATATTATCGAATAATTATGACGTTATAGTGCTAGTTGAAACATGGCTTGTAGCAAGTGTAAATACGGCTGAATTCATAGATTCGCGATACACGGTGCTCAGACGAGATAGGGACCGTATACTTACTGGTAAGATGGACGGAGGCGGTGTGCTGATAGCAGTGCGCAAAGAGCTCGCAGCTTCCCGGCTCGATGACTGGGAAAACAGTCAAATTGAACAAATCTTCGTATCTATTCCGGTAAGGTCTTTCAATCTTATCATATGTGCAGTATACATACCTCCTGTCTCACCACCAACGATTTATGATATTTTCTCCAAAAACTTGGAATCTGTATTTTCATCTGAGCCAAATAATATGTTTTGTGTAATAGGAGATATGAACCTACCTTCTCTTACTTGGTCATTTTCTGAAGGCTGCAGTCAAGGTCTTGCCTCCTCAAACACGGCTGCATGGCAAAATTTGCTTCAAACAATGTCATTGATGAACTTGCACCAATATAATTGTATACCTAACCATAATGAAAAATACTTAGACCTCATATTCTATAGTCGCGAAACAAATGTTACACGTAGCAACGACCCTCTGCTTTCAGAGGACAGACACCACCCAGCCCTTGAATTTGACATATCCCCCGCTCAACCAAAAATCAATAACAAAAAAGAGCGTAGGCGCAATTTCAGGAAAGCTGATTATACTCAGATTAATAACGACATTAATTGTATTGATTGGTTATCTGAAACCGCAAATTTATCAGCCGAAGAAGCAGTAGATCGATTCTATATAATAATGAACAATGTAGGTAATTGATAATTTTATTCCAGTATTGGCACGACGAAATGACAAATTCCCCGTATGGTTTACTCCCGAACTTATTAACTTATCACGAAAAAAAGATAAATTTTGGCTCAAATGGAAGACATATAAAGGTCTTTCTGACTATCGTAAATTTTCCTTCTTAAGTGCTAAGTGCTACGTATAAAAAATTGGCTAGTGAATCTCGAAAGTTATTTTTCGACAACATCGAAAGTTCATTGCAAAATAATATTAAATGTTTTTGGTCATACATATCCTCATTAAAATCATCTGATGGATATCCTGCTAATATGTCCTTCGAAGGGCACAAATCTAATGATGCCCAAGAAATCTGTAATATGTTCTCTGAGTTCTTCAAGTCAACATTTGAACCCTTCTCTACCAATGACTCAATTAACATTGACCAACTTGAGGCCGTTCAGGACTCTGGACTTACGCACATTCAAACCATTGAACTAACGGAACAAGAAGTGCAATCAGGTTTAAAGTCATTAGATATAAACAAAGGTGCGGGTCACGATGGAATACCGGCGTTTTTCCTCAGATCTGCTGCGTCGCCACTGTATGTTCCACTTACCATAATATTTAATAAATGCCTGAGTGACGGGGTTTTCCCTGATAGGTGGAAGTTGGCTTATATTATACCAGTCCATAAGGGTGACTCACGTCAAAAAGTCTAAAACTATAGGCCAATATCCATTCTCTCGGTGATCCCTAAACTCTTGGAAAGACTTGTCCATGATAATATATATCCCCAGCTTGCCGCCAAAATTACGGAACAACAACACGGGTTTGTAAAAGGCAAATCTACCATGAGTAATTTACTAATTTACTCAAATTTCTTATTCACTAGCATGGATCGAGGCCACCAGGTAGATGCAATATACTGCGATTTCAAAAAAGCTTTCGACAAGGTTGACCACCTTATTCTTATTAAAAAAATTATGTTCAACGGAATTAGGGGAAATTTATTACGTTGGTTTGTCTCATACTTGACAAAAAGACAGCAAACTGTATCATTACGAGGACATACTTCTACGTGGGAACCAGTTACTTCTGGCGTACCACAGGGGTCAATCCTGGGTCCGCTGTTATTTATACTTTTTATTAACACTGTTACTAAATGTTTCATGCATTGTTTATTTCTTTTGTACGCCGATGATATAAAAATATTTGCCATTGTTAGGAATTTAAACGATTGTCTGCTCATCCAAAGCGACTTAGTAAGGTTCGAAGCATTTTGTAATGAAAACAAAATTTACCTAAGTTACAACAAATGTAAACAAATAAGCTTCACTAAAAATCACAACGCAATTATATACAATTATTGTATTGGTAACTATTTACTCGAGCGCGTTTACTGTATAAAAGATCTAGGCGTACTTTTTGATTCTAAACTCCATTTCGATGCGCACATTGAGAATATTGTGAATAAAGCTTACCGCATGCTAGGATTTGTCATCAGGAACAGCCGCGAATTTCGAAAACCTGAAACTTATCTTCTACTTTACTACACGCTGGTCCGTTCTCAACTTGAATACTGCACCTCCATATGGACACCACTTTACGGTGTCTATAAAGACAACATTGAAAGTATTCAAAAGAAATTTCTGCAATACCTCAATTACAGAATGAGCGCACCTAAACGGGGGTACATAAATATGCTCTCGAATTATAACGTCTCCACTCTAACTAACCGGCGAACATACCTTGACCTCATGACGCTTTATAAAATCTGCAATAACGTTATCGACTGTCCTGACCTACTGAAACTAATAAACTTCAAAATACCACCCAGAGTAACAAGGCTTAACGACTTATTCCACATTAGCCGGACGCGTACAAATGCTGGTGTCAGGGATCCAATCAGAAGAATGTGCGAATCGTTTAATCAAAATCAAAACCTCAAGGATTCCGACTTATTTTTTGATACACGCAGTACTTTTAGTAGAAAATTGAAGGCTGTTTTCCTACAAAGTACAATAACTTAGACGTTGGCTTGGTTTATAATTTTAACTACCTTTCTTTTTTAAATTTCTGTATGACATTATTTTTTATCTATATATATTTTTGGTCTTAACATCAAAATTTTTCCAAAACAATTTGTAAACTTTTATAAGGATATTGCGCATTTTTTCATATCTCTATTTGTAAAATAATATTTACTTATGTATATGCATACCTCCGTCTTTTCCGTATTTAAAGGTAAAAATATTTGTATATGTTTTTATCTGCTGTTATAATGTTAATTCTTGAGAAATAGTTTGGATGCAGGTGAATTCTCTATTAATTGTTTTGTATATTCTTGTTAATTAACATCTGTATCTGTATTTTCTCCTTAATAAAAAAAAATAAAAAAATAAAAATAAAAAAAAGTATTCTGGGCAAAGAAGAATACATATGGTAGTAAGTCCCAGAATTTCTACACTGAAATAAATCTTGACTTCTAGTATTACGTAGTGGAGTCCGGAAGCTTATCAATTCTAGCAATACCGGACTATCAACTAAATCATTTAAAATTTTATATAGAAATACCAAGTCAGAGAAAATTCTTCTGTCGGACAATTTGAGCATATTCAAATCATTTAAAATAGTGTTGTAGTTCAACATATTTGCTGGAATACCCATTTTAAAATTTAGAAAACGTAAGAATTTGTTTTGTATTCTTTCAATAGCTTGAACATGTATACTATAATGTGGATTCCAGACGGGAGAATTGTACTCAAGTTGACTTCTAACATAGGCAAAATATAACAGTTTAATACACTTTATATTGTTGAAATTTCTAGTTAGCCTAGTTATAAATCCCAACATTCTTAAGCCCTTATTAGAAATTTCTATTATGTGGTTAACAAATGAAAGATTTGATTGAAAAGTGATGCCTAAGTCTTTAATTTGTGTTAATGTCTGAAGGGCATTGTTATCAATGTTGTAATTATAAATCACTGTTTTTTTTATTCCAAAAAATATAACTATTCGACATTTTGAGATATTTAGGTAAAGTCTATTTTCATTACACCAAATTAATAATTTATTGATATTATCTTGAAGAATGTTGCAATGGTGAATATTTTGAATAATTCTAAAAATTTTGAGGTCATCAGCAAAAAGTAAAATGATTACATCATAAAATATTTTTGTAAGATCATTTATAAACAAGATTTTTGATTAGATACTTCTTATAGGAGTTTGAACGCCATCAACAGACGTTCAGTATACAAATTAGACAATGTATTATTTAAAAAAGCAAAACGTATAGACATAGAGTATTTTCTTCTTATTAAATATAATATGTCAAAAAAATCGGTCCAGTTTTCGAGAAGAAAATTGAGAATTCAAAACCTTTGATGATTTTATTTGGGTCCTATCAGCCTGAAGTGCAGTGGTCCCTTTCACTCAGTATTCGGAAGAGTAAGAGTGACAGTGACAGCAACATTGGTAAAATACCTATTGGTCCAATTTCTGTTACGGGGTTTCCTATTAACAGCCCAATTTTTCCCAACCTTCACCTATCCATTCTCTAATTCCCCGCACTTCCGTAGCCTCAAAATATACCGCAAGAGGTTATAATAATACTAATTTCGGTTATGACTCTGCCTATAACTCCGGTTCAACTTTTACTTTGAATTTAAATTTCATTTTTAAAATTGGAAGTGTTTGCTTGGAGAATTCAGAACAGCGATAAAACTATAATATAATATTAGGTCCTTACATATGAAATTGGCGTTTTGTACGGGAGGAACATAAAGTCGATTTTTTTAAAATATAATATAGGTATTTATTTAATCAAAGTATGTACCATTGCTATCTATGCACTCTTGCCATCTCATAGGTAGTTCATCGATCCCTTTACTAAAAAAACCATTCGGACGGGAATCAATAAAATCTTTGAAGGCGGTTTGGACTGCCCCATCAGAGTTGAATTTTTTCCCTTGCAAGAAGTTATCCAAATTTCGAAAAAGATGGTAATCTGTTGGGGCAAGGTCCGGAGAGTACGGTGGATGTCTTAGACATTCCAATTGAAGCTCCTCTAATTTGGTAGCCGTTTGTTGTGCAGTGTGATTTGCTTCACTCAATTCGTGAGGTACCCACCTTTCAAGCTTTTTCACCTTCCCAATTTGCTTCAATGGATTAAAACAGCTTTATCACTAACACCGCAGCCTGCAGCTAACTCGGACGTGGTTTGCGATGGATCCGCTTCCACAATAGCCTTCAATTCTTCATTATCAACTTTGGTCTCCGGCCGTCCACGGGGCTTGTTCTGCAGGTCGAAATTTCCAGAACGAAATCGTTGGAACCAAAAACCCACGATGTTTTCTTTTGCGGCACCGTCGCCATACACATCATTAATCCTTCGAGTCGTTCCTGCAGCACTGGTGCCACGGTGGAACTCGTACTCGTAAATAATGCGACATTTCAAGTTTTCCATTTTGTAAACTAAGTGACGCAAAGAAAAAAAAAATTAAGGAAAAAACAAATGAATTATAATTTTCGAAACACAAATACATGAGCAAATAGCTGTATAAATTTGAATTTGGAATTCCTAACCAAAGAGAACATATTTGAGATCAAAGTTGCCAGTACGGCAAAATGCCAATTTCATATGTAAGGACCTAATATTTTTACAAGAAAATTATTTTAATTGCCTTTTTCATAATTGGAATTGATTTGTCAAAAATTCAAACTACCCTCATTGATGTATTATGTTTAAATGAGAAAAGCGAAAAAATGTTTCCACTTTTTTACCACTCGAATTTGACCTCCAACACTCTAACGCCGTATGACGGGAAACAACGAAATCCGGTCCCCGCGCATTGCTACTCGCGAGATCTTTTTCTTCTTCCTGGCGCTGTACCAACTCAATTCCTAGGTAGGCTATTGGGGTCGGCCAAAGATATTTAAACACAAAAAAGATATGCTATGATGTCCGCGCGATTGTCGGCGGACTACTACCTAATAGTACGAAAAGAATTTGTTCATTTCGTTGATTTTTTGAAGGGGTGCATTAGTATTGTTAATAATATTAGTTAACATACGGAAAGAATTCGTTCATTTAGTTTAACGTTCGTTTAGTTTATTTGTTAATTATTCGTTCACTTGCTTTATTTGTCAATTGGTAAAGAATATCGGCGTCACCCGGGAGCGCAGTCCCACCTAGTAAAAACTGCAGATAGCACATCTCTTATATTTCAATATCTTTGGGGTCGGCTCTTCTCGTTCTCAGGTTGTAGTTTCTTCTGTTCTGAGTATCGCCTTCATCCAGGCCGTTTCTCTGAAGTATTTTGGAGCACTGAGTCATCCAGGAGTTCTTTGGTCTCCTCTGGATGACTGTCGGTGAAGCTCCATAGACATTGCCTGCTTCACTGTGTGGTCTGATGGTCTCCGTCTTATGTGCCCATGCCATCTCAACTGTCGTTCCTCTTACTATTTATGTCCGTGACACCCAGGCTACCACGAATGCGTGAACTTTTAATTTTATCATTGCTACTCGCGAGATATTAGTCCACAATAGCGCCTGAATGACTATCCCGTTATTTTTCACTGATCTGCGCTACTATGTAGCGGTTAAAACTATCGCACTAAAAATACTCACTTTCATTGTAAAGTGTCATTTGCCATGACTGTGAAAATTGTGCCAAATTAATCAAATAATTAACCATTGTAAAAATGGTTTGTTCAATATATGTTTTTTTTAAACCATTTACAATTCAAAACAGTAATACAAAATAGCTTTAAGCTTTTTCAAAACATGGCAAAACTCAAACGAAATCATTAAAAACCTGCAACAATATGAATTGTTTAAATTTATAAACATTGATTAGGAAATTCTAAATATTAAACATGGATTTGGTATAAATAGTCGAAAATAAAACAAAAACTGTTAGCTGTGGTAAAAAATATCTCCAGTAATGGATGTCCCTTTAAAAGCTGTGCCGTCTGGTCCGGGAGTCATAAAAGTAATATTTATTTTAATAGTTTTATCAGTTCTTACTGGCGGGATGGAACTTATGAATGAAGAGGAAATGGACTCTGAATACATTCGTAAGTAACAAGCCATTTTTGCAACCCGCTTTTACTAATACAAGGGTAGGCTGAAAAGTAATGCACACATGCTTGTAAAACAGAACAAAAACAAATAGCAAGAACCGGCAAAAACTATATTAAAGTACGATTCTTAAGCTTTAAAATCATATATTTATTTTTCAACATAGTCACAGTTAAGGCTAGCACATTTCTCCCAACGTTTTTGTTCTCGTCTATGTTTGTTCTCGTCTATGAAACTGTTTGTTCTCGTCTATGAAACGGCGTGGTACCCATCGTCCAGATTTTACGGTTCAACAATGAAGCCGACGCGTATTAGATATTCCAAAATGGTTTGTGATATGACTTTTGAGTGATTCGCCGGTCATTTTGAATCAAATCATGGATGAGTTTGGATTGTTTATCGTCTGTATGAATTATCGGACGTCCGCTGCGTATTTCATCAACAATTATTGCTTTTCCAGGCTCACAATCATGAAAATTTACTACCCGTCGATTTACAGTAGACCTATTAACAGCATCGTCACCATAAACATCCTATGAACGACGATGAATCTCAGTAGGAGTCACTTTTTCAGCAGTTAAAAATTCAATAACAACACGCTGTTTAACTCGCATTGTAACACCAAAAAACGTCCCTGTACTCCCGCTTCTCAAAATACATTGGATAAATTCAACAACCTCAATCATGCGCGTACGTATAGAAGGGGAATGTCACTTCCATATTCCACCTGACGCGCTTCTGAAGATCATTTTGTTCGCTCTGTACAAGCATGTGTGCATTACTTTTCAGCCTACCTTGTATAAGCCTTTAAGACGACAATATGCTCTAAAATATGTTCAGAATCTTAATGACGACGTAAGTAAAGCAGCCGTGATAACTAATTGCGACTCGCGACCCGTGTATTGGACCTACTGTCGAATTTGCCATGTCAAAGAAAAGATGAAGAAGAAAAATAATATGGGAATCGACGTAAGATCTGAATAGCCAGGTACTTCCCCACCTTCCTCTTCCCTATCTCCTTCCTCTCCCCACTACATTCAGCCTCACAATATACCCCAGCTGGGGATGCCATAGTCTCACTGGCTCCAGATGGGAGCAGTTGGGACTCTTGTGCGGTATTCATATAAAAAAAAGTGAAGAAAGCGTGTAAACAAATATACGCCGCGGCACGGCGTATTGTACGAATGTCCTTGCTGCCGCGTTCATTTTAATTAATTCTGAAGAACGTGTTACAAATATTTAAAATGTGTCTCCATGTTGTCCTCCCGAAGTTATTAATTCATCATCTAGAAAAATAAAATCTGGTGCTTACCGCTAACTTTATAGTTGAAAAACGGGTTATAAAGTTTTAAAATCGTTGTACGTAAAATGTATTAATGGTAAGGTACTGTTTTTATTATTCTAAAATATAAATAACTCGCATTTCTTGTGCGGCATGGAAATAAAAAAGTTATTTTGTTTACAAATTCACCGGAAATGTTTAAAATGTGAGTTTTCAGCAAACAAAATTTATTAGGTACCGCCTTAAATTGAAAGACCATCGTCCGTTGTTCCCAATCCTGCTGATCAACTGTGGAGCCGAAACTTTGGCTCAACACTCCTGAAATGCATAAGTACGCTCTTCCCAACGCAACTTACCAGGGATAGAGAACCAGCGGCCCGCGAGGAATTTTGGTGTGTCATTCTGAAAGATCCGCAAAAAATATGATTTAGAAAGCGAGAATGCTTTTATTTCACAGTATGTCAGATGTATTTTTAAATGAGTTAAAAAAAAAGATTAAATAATATAAAAATACATAGAAAGCCTATTGTGGATGGCTAGCTCTTTCGGAAAGGATACGTTTGTTTTCTGACCATGGAATCCTGAACATTTTTCCCTTGCACCACAACAAAAACAGTAAAGTGCTTAAAAATACCTTTACAGATCCGATATCAGAGTCTGCATACACCACCACTTTCTTACACGATGGGATGGAATATATGCTGAGCTCTACCAGAACAACTTGGAACGAGGCCAAATTCATATGCAAGTAAGTATGCATTTCCTTCTAAGAGCATCTAGTTTATTTTTATGCAGGTATAGCCAGTACCCATAATGATTTTTATTTTATATAACTCTATAGCCACATTATCGTCTCTGGTGGAAACAATCCCGGCCGGTAGAACTTGACTTTTCTCTACTGACCGGGCTGCGATTACACGGCACCCTCCCGCTCTCTAAAGGGGGGAGTCTAGTCCCCAGCCTATTAAAAAATTCGACTTTTTTGTTGACTAAAAATCTTCCTACACATGTGGAGATTACATTTCTCAAGTTATAGCATCATATTTGACCGTTGAATATAGTCAGGTAGACCGGAAAACAGAGCGGACCGGTTACAAACGAAAAAGCGTTTTACTCAAAACCATGTTTTTCAAGTCCGAAATTTTCAACCGATTCATTTAATTTAAAGTTTAAATTAAATTTATATACGGATGATCCTCGACTAAACGAAAATTATTATTACAGGGCAAAGTTTTTTCAAAATTAAAAGATCGTTTTTTTGCAAACTGTGGTTTATGCTCATTTTACATTCATACTCTAACGATTTTTTTTTTTTTTTCATATTTCAAATGATTTCCATGGACCCTAGGAATCCAGCCGAATTTATATTTTAATTAAATTTTCAGGAGCTCAAATTCAACTCTCGCCATCTTGGACGACTTCAGCAAGGCCTTATATCTGGCGGAGGCTTTGGCAGAAACTGACCACTGTGAGAATAAAATTTTCAAAATTTTAAGTAACCCCCAACCCAAAAAATATCTGACGACCTTGAAACGCCTGAACAGATTTTCATAAATTGTAGCTAAGAACCATCTCGATCATGTCAGCTTTCAAACAAAAAAAAAGCATCGTAATCGATCCATTCGTTTAGGAGCTACGATGCCACAGACAGACATACACACAGATACGTCAAACTTATATAACACCGCTCCTTGCGTCGGGGGTTAAAAATGAATTATCACGTTCCTTTTTTCCATAAAATAACACTTTCACTAAATGCCTAAATACATTAGATATAAATATCCAGGCATTTTCCCCTCCCCAGTTACCTTCAACCTCACAACATACCCCATTTGGGAATAACATAGGCCCTCCGTTCATGGAGATACTTACAATCTACGTAATTGTGACAAAACTACAAGTATGTACCCTGCTGATATACTACTTTTTAATGCTATTCCCCGTACACGGCGCTACCCGAAATATACTGAACTTGATCATTTTTCACGTGCAGCCGTGGAGTTAACACGCTGTCATGCAATGTCATAAGACTTTTTTTCCAACATCAATCCGTACCTTCTCCACTAAATCCTTTCTTACATATTCTGGTAAAGTATAGTTATATAAACATGCATTTTTTCCAATTCCGGAACAAATCTAACATTACTTTCATGTTCCGACGCCATTCTGTCAAACGTCAAACGAATAAGTATCAGATACAAATGATGCGACGCGTTGCGCTCGATCAGCACTGTCGGTATCGTGATACTGATTGGAAACCGACAGCCACCGCGTAGAGCCGTGAACCGGCACCAGCAAAATCGTACAGGGGGTACTTACGATCGGCGCGTATGATACGCGAAGGAGGCCAAGGCTCGAAATGGGCTGTAGCGCCATTGAAGAAAAAGAAGAAGTAATGTTGGGTTTATGGTTATAACACTCAAACTTATTATTTTTAGACATGGATTCTGTTTGGATTGGATCTCGTAAGGATGAGGAGACTAACAACTTCTACTGGATAACCTCTCGGAAAGCCATACCGAGGTCACAGAACAACATGTGGAACGTTCATCAGGTTCAGAGACCCTTAGATGAAAGCTCCTTTCCTGTTGTAAGTTCACATTTATTTTTAACCTAGCTTTTTTTACATTAGCTCTACACAGGAAGCCCGAGGAAAAAATCCCAAAGGGCCTATCTCATCTTTGGGGATACTGTGAGGATGAAGTTCTGGGAAGGAAAAAGGTATGAGGGGTAGGTAGGAATCTGGGGGACAAATGTGTCCAGGAGTGACGGAGTGCTGTGCTGTTGTGAACCACAACAGCACAGCATCACTATATATCCTTCGACAAAGTTAATCACCGTATTCTCATGGCCAAACTTTATGCCACAGGCATTAGAGACCCATTGTTATCATTCTTTCACTCTTACTTGAGTAATAGAAAACAAAGGGTTAAAATAAATAACTTTGAATCCTTTAACATTGATGTAACTTCCGGCGTTCCGCAAGGAGCCCATTTGGCCCAGCTTCTTTTTAACCTTTTTATTAACGATATCATTAAAGTTTTTTCTCACACACGTTTTTGGCTTTTTGCCGATGACAATAAGATTTTTAAGATAATTAAATCCCATCTTGATTGTTTACTTTTTCAACTTGATATTGACTCATTTAATGATTGGTGCAAAATTAACTGCATGGAACTTAATGTTGATAAATGCAAAATTTTGTCCTTTTATAGAACTAAAAAACCTATTCAGTTTGATTATAAACTAAATAATGTTTGTCTCTCTACTGTCACATCTATCAAGGACCTTGGGGTCACTCTGGATTGTAAACTTTCTTTCCGGGATCACATTAATAACATCGTAAACAAATCACTTAAACTACTCGGCTTCATTCATAGAATTACCTCTGACTTTAAACATATAAATACACTTAAAACTCTTTACTGTTCGCTGGTCCGCCCTCACCTTGAATATGCTAGTGTCATTTGGTCTCCTTTTTATGCTGTCCACATTTGTTACATCGAATCTGTACAACATCGCTTCCTACGAGGAATTGCTTGGAGGTTAGGACTTGAAAGAGGAGAATACTCGTATGATGAAATTGAACAAACTTTAAACATTTCCTCTTTAGAAAAACGTAGAAAGGACTCTGATCTAATATTCATTTTCAAAATTATCAACAGTATTACTGACACACCTGCTTTGTTACAACTCATCCAGTTGAACATTCCTTCCCGTAGACTCCGAAATAATGAATTGCTGTTCCTCAATCAACATTCTACTAATTATGGATATCATTCTCCTTTATCCAGAATGTCGAGACTTGTCAACATAAATCAAAGCATTGAATTTTTTGGTGTAAGCCTAAATGACTTTCGGCAGTCGTTACGCAATGTGGTTTTTTAAAGTCTTTTTAAATTCATCTTTAAGCTACTTGTAGTTATCTTCTCTATGTACTTTTATATTATATGTATTTTGTCAATGCTCTTCATCTATATGTAATCTCCTTTCATTGTGATCTCTCTTTTTTCTTTTCTGTTTGTGTTATTGTTATATTGTTAATTGGACTATTTGTCCGTAAATAAATAAATAAATATTCAAGAGCATAAAATTATTTAATAAAATACCCCTTGAAAACTTTACTTATTGTTTAGAAATATGTTTTTGCCTTATCAATTCTTTGAATCATTAATTAACTAACCTATATTTTTATTACTTTTATCCATATTTTCTCATAAAATCATTAATATTTTTTGTTGAATAACTAATATTTTTTGTTTTAATTTAAACAGATGTAAAAATATTTAGTTGTCCTCTCCTAAACACAAGCAGTTGCTTTATTAGGAGAGTGATTGAAATATTGATTTTATATTATATTGTAAAATTATTAAATGTTTCAATAAAAAAAAAAAAAAGTATGAATCAATCCCTCCCACTGCGGTGCAAGAGTGTCCGGCTGGAGAGGTCAAAAGGACTTCCTCATCCGGTCTCTCCCGATCGGGCCCGCCACGCAGTAGGTGAGAAAATGCTTCCGCCGCCAAGATCCGGACAAACCTCAACCCATGAACAGGGGCATCCCGGCTAAGTCACCAAATGTAGCAAACCACTTAGAGTGACCTATGGCAGAGGTGTTAATTATAAAATAAATGGTTCCCGGGGCGGTGGTATATAATACATAATTAATTATTGTATTGCTAATGTCTAACATAAAGCTTTTTAAAGACTAGACCGATGTCTTAGTACCTAGTCTAATTTTGTAATTTAAGTACCTACAGCATACATTAATTAACTGTTTTACAACAACAAACCAAAAAGTGCTGAATGTAAACCAATACAATTCAATTTGGGAGGCGGGAATGGGTACCGCCGCCCCGGGAACCTTTATTGGATAACCAACACCTCTGCCACAGGTCACCCCAAGTGGTTCGCTACGTTTGGTGATTTAGCAGGGGTGCCCGGGTTCATGGGGTGAGGTTTGTCTAGGTCTTGGAGGCGGATGACCAGGACATACTGAACCCCAGATTCCTACCCACCCCTTAAACCCTTTTCCTTCCCACAACTCTCCTCTCCTTCCTTTCCTTAAAAAACCCTCCACACAGCATCCTCAAAGATGACATAGGTAGGCCCTGAGGGAAATTATTTTCCTCAGGGCCTCCTGTGTGGAGCTCATGTAAAAAAAAAAAAATACACTCACTAGATTGATTTTATTTCTCTAACTTTAATAAACGTTAGTTAGTGTTACTATTAAAGTTGATGTTAAATAATGGGCCGTATTCATAAAACTGAAGGATATCCTTGTAAGTATAAGGTAGAAGTATAAGGTTTTTAGTTGAAGAAAAAGGTAGGGTACAAGCATTTCCTTTTTTTCGTATTCAAAATGATTACCTTATACTTGCAAGAATATCCTCCAGGAATAAGTAAAAGGTTGTTGGCATTTTGGCTTGTGACTGTGCCGCGGCAGATTCCAACCTGTTTTCGATGGTTTGTTTATTTACGGTATTTCTTTCTTATCGGTGTTATTTGAGTACAGTACTTCGATCAGAGAATATGTATTCGTCAAGCGGCGATAGTGAAAGTACAGAAAAAGATAATTACCGAACTGCTGCAGTTCATAGCAGATGAAATTGCCAATGCCCCCGTAATTTTTTAAAAATTCTTTGTATCACAGGTGTTGATAAACGCTGCTTGTAGTGTTTAATCTCTCTCAGTTCCACAGCATCTGCCATCGCTACAACTGATCAAACGACTGAGTCTGCTACTGACCACACTCGAAATTATTGAAGGATATCCGTTTTATTTAGGGTAAAAGGTAACGTTTATGAATAACCAAATACTTTTTGTCAAGGATATGCTCATACTCTATAAGTATAAGGTTTTACTTGCGAGCTGAAGGATTTCCTTTATGTTCTGCAAGTATAAGCATAACCTTTTTTTTTATGAATACGGCCCAATATCTCTTCACTAACTAATAAATTCTTACAAGTTTAACAATAAAAATGCGCAGTTTCGGGTTAGGTATACAGTATTTTCAGCCGAAACCAGAACAGAAGTCGAAATTCGGTTTCGGTTTCAGTTGAAAATCTAGTTTCAGACGATCACTACAAATAAATGATACTAAATTATGTTTATCCTTGCAGTGGATAAACAGAACCGACACCCCAGTACCAGAGTCAGGAGCAGATTGCGTTGCTTTACAAAGAGGTCACCACGACGAACCCATCTTCCTGGATCTATACTGCAACGCCAAGAGGGGCTTTGCCTGTGAAAAACGTGAGTTCCTTGAATTAATAAATGATAATAGTTTCAAAAAAAATTATAGAAAGACAAATTTGTTGTAGAATATTAACACTAGAGGGCTTGCATCAATGACGTTATATAAATAAATAGACTCGCCATAGTCTCACATACTCACAATATAATGTGGAAAGTAAGGAACACTCTTTTGTTTTCAGCGATTTTCAGTATAATTTCTTAATTCAAAAGTTTCTTCCTGTGTGATAAAGATAGACAATCAAATAATGCGTGTGTATGAATGACATGGATATATGAGCGGGCGTCGTATTGCTTGTCACTTTTTGATGGAACGTTCGCTGTCTCCTTTTCTCGAGGCCCACTAGAATAAAAGGTCCGGCTGCCTGTCGGAGTTTGATATGTCGAGCTATGCAATAAATACAATAGGGCAACGACAGTTTTCAAATGGTGGCGATTGTCATCAATACTTGTTAAAACTACTGATTTATGTGTTGTTTTACCGCAAGCAAACAAATAAACAGAGTGTTTAGGCTGATTAGTCTACTTTTAAACGGTGAAGTTTACTTAGCAACAGAAATTTGGCTATTGCGCGTACAGACCCTTTACTTTAGTAGGACTTGGATTTTCTCTAATGACGTGTAAAACCGCGAGCGGGAAACATGAAAATTAATTGTAATATTTATAATAATCGATAATATTAAGTAATTTGCGTGTCCTTACAAATGAAATGTTATTCATTCGCCTTTACTATTATTTGCCGTGTAACTGAAACATTTTCTCATCACACAGGAGGGCATTTTGGCACTTTTTAAAATGCAATTTACTTACTGGTAAGTGCTGGTAAGAGGCAACCTTACTCGACGCACAGCAGTTTAGTACTAAAGTACTAGATATCGAGATCGGTGCAATTGTCTTGTTCTTGTCTTCCCACTTTTCTACCCCTCGTCTAATAGTGTGTAACGTCATAGGCTTGCATGGGTGACATATGTCACCCAGAGTGTAATATAGTTTAATAACTAATGAACGAAACGCGCTTCAGTGCTGCCCTCTCAGGTATTCCTCAAGTACGAATCATCCACAAGTGCGCCATCACTCTAGGTGCGTGGACTTGTGCGCAACGCGTTTATAAAGTTCGTGGGTGAAGCATGTCCCCCGCGCGAGCAATCGAGGAACTTTTAGAAAACGGACCACCAAATCATAGTGTACCGTGACTGTGATGAAGCTGCTTCTGAATTGCAATAATCCATTTGTAAACTTTACAATAAGATGATTCACTTACCAAATTAAGGTTTTAAAAAAAATTAGAGTCTGATTAATCACAATGAGTAAAAATATGGAATTTTTTGCAGAAGTTTAATTTTTGTTTATATTTCACTGAGATCACTGAGATCACTGAGTTCAACAGAGGGCGATGGAGTTTGGACTAGTTCTATGAGACAATATTAGATTTCATCGGAGAACAAAACTCGTAAGCGGTAGTAGTGGAACTTTAGCTTATCATACTCTACGTCAGCGTTTTTCAACCTTTTTCATGGCACGACCCTCTTATTATGTAAAAAATATTTCGCGACCCCCTACCCTTCGCCTGCAATTTACCTATGACGACTATGGTTCCTGGAGGGGGGGGGGGGGGTGGCTAGTGAATTATTCAGGGTAATTTCGCCTGTATAATCATGTTTTGGCATTCTATTTCATTCTGCCAGGAAATCCGTAATCCTGTGAATTCCGTTGCCCACAAAATTCTATAAATTTTTTTCTAATATTTTTGAAAATTCCTGACAAATTCCAATTTCTCTGACAGACCGCTAAATTTTCGGACATGTCAGGGAAATTGCTATCAAACTAATTCGCCAAACGTCTCCAAGGAATAGTAGGTAGAGCTATCGCCCATTCTTACAACGTACAGGCCGGGCCGATGCCGACTCAAGACTGAGGCGAGTGAGGCCGCGCCGCGGCCGTGCCGAAGAATGTGGTTGAGTTAAAGAGCGAGACACAATGAGCGTTGCGGGGTGAGGCTATAGATGAGGCAAGTTTAGACCAACCTGAAAGAAAATCTGCTGAAATTATCTCCGATGGAATGTTGCACTTGAAATTCAAGTCTGTTAACCCAATCGCTGCCATTTACGCGGATCGGCGTACGAACGATCCGTGCCACAACTGCCATTTACGCCGTACCACGTAAATCGCCAGTATGAATGTTTTGAGGATGATATTTCTAAGTTCTAATGGTAGATGGGGCTAAATATTATTTTGTAAAATATTACGAACTGTTTCTTAGCGACATCTCTTGTAAAATATGATAATTTAAATTGTTTATACTACGAAAAGCAGCATCCAAAAAAGGTCAACAGATTTCTTGGCGCAGTCGTTTGATTCTCCCGCCATCGCAGCGTCGTGTGTGTGGATGTCACGTGGTTCTTATTACGTTCTTTGTGGTGTGGTTCTAAAAGTTTTTTTCATATTCGGCGGAAATGTGGACTTGAGTTTTTATTCCCAAATTGAGAATTAAGTATGTGTTTTTTTTTTAATTTAGTTTGATATTTCAGTTCGTGTGAACTTTTATACAATCATTTTTGAAACTTTATTTTTAATATCCCTAAATATGTCAAGACGCGATCTCAGTGAAGAAGAGATAAGAGGATTCGTCCTCGATATTGACTTTGAAATTGAGGAAAGTGATGACTTGGATTTTATAACGCAACTTAGTGACAATGAAGATGAGCCTATGGAGAATGAAGTTACCCAAAGAACTTCGTCAGGAAATTGGACTGTGAATTCCGAAAATTTTAAACCAATCATCCATCATTTTTGTTATTTGTTTTTGGGGTGTTATGCCATGTTGCGCTACCTCCTCCGTTAGCCAATGTGCGACACATCTGCCCTGATGATGGACACTGTAACGCTGTCCGAAACGTTGGCTAAAGGAGGAGGTAGCGCAACACGGCATAACACCCCAAAAACAAATAACAGAAATATTTTGGCCGTGAAAATCCAAAATCATATCCAATCAACCATCAATTTAATGATTTTCCATCTGGAATAATCGCGACCCCATTAATAAAATTCAAAATAATGTAGTGCTATGTCAAATATAAAAACAGTTGAAGTATCGTTGTCCAACACCATTGATATGATTATGTTATGACGTAAGTGTATAATATATCAGCTTGTTTATTTGTGTTAGTGCGTCACCGCTATGGCGGGCTAGTGGATTCCGAATATTATCTGCCGGTTTATTATTCATCTCAAAAGTAGATTACGGGATACATTTGAGGATAAATATTGTATGATGTATGTAGTATAGATATCAGTTATGAGTGTCTAATATAAACAAAGCCCTCAAGGGCAAGGACAATGCTATAAAGATTAATTCAAATGACAAGTTAAAAATCACTGAAATAGCTGGCGTACAGTAGTGAAACAATGTTTTTGTTTGGGCAGCTATTGGGTTAAATTGGATAACTTTTGGTTAAAAAGAAAATTAGAATACCCAGAATTGACCACAGAAGCTTTGAAGTGTTTGATTCCATTTGCCACCTCTTACGTGTGCGAGTTGACGTTTTCGTCAATGGCCCAAATAAAAAACAAACAGAGGAATCGATTAAATTTAGAAAACGACTTATTTCTAAATGTTGCAAAAACAGATCCGCGATGGCTGAAATTGATTGACGAAAAACAGGCGCAACCTTCACATTAATGTGTATGAGACTTAACGGATTTTTGACCCATTGAAATTTTATTATTTAAATTTCATATTAACTTCAAAATGTCCTATAATTAATATTTTCATAATAAAAATATTTTTGAGCTTTATTGTTTTTTAAATATTTTACTTTGGACCCCCTGCGACCCCCTTGAAGAGGCTTCGCGACCCCCCAGGGGGTCGCGACCCACAGGTTGAAAAACACTGCTCTACGTAATCGACGTCATTTTTCATTGCTTCGGAAAGGCTAATACGGCAGCCAGTTGGCTACTGATGTCAATATAATTCTTTAGCCAAGACCATAGTCTGACTCCTACACAATTATATATTTCAGGTGCTACCCACGAAGAGGGCTTCAGGGCTGAAGAAGTATTGAACATAAGATGCGACTCACACAACTACAGAATCTTTGCGGCGGAAGCCAGTTGGGAAGAGGCGGTGGGAACTTGCAATTCTCATGGAATGAGGTGAAATATTATTAATCAATTTCTTTTATTTATTTTATTTATTTACTAGCGAGTACCCGGCATGAGTTGCAATGTCACTGAAAGAAAAAAGTGTTCATGTTTTAATTCCGTTTATTGAAGTAGTTTTGGGTACACAATTTTTTTTTGTTTATCCTACTGAAAGGTGTACGAATAAATCGGAAGGTTTTCCAACAGGTGAGCACGTCACATACACATGGAGAAGCATGGATTTTTCAAATTTACCGCCTGCTATCCTCTACTGCTACCTAGTATCCTTTTCAATCTCTCCCTCTGCCACTCCCTCGTCACCCACCCCTCCCTCCCGCGAACTCACTCCCCTCTCCCCCTCCCGGATTCCCATCTCCCGGATTCCCATACTCCTAACAATTTTGAGTGAATAAATACAATAATAACCTTATTACAAGTACAGTCTGTCAAATAAGAGTAGAAAACATAGGAGGGCGCCACTGTTGATCAAATGGCAATACTAAACACATAACTCATGGTGTTAAGGGAACGTACCCATACTACGTGACCTCTTCGGGGGGGGGGGGGGGGGAGTCTTCAAAATGTCACGCTTGGTACAAATGAGCGGCGGTTTGCTTAGGATTTTGATCACCGGAGGGGGGGGGGGGGGGGGTTAAAAATTGCAAAAAATTAGTCACGTAGTATGGGTACGTTCCCTAAATTAAAGCTGTGTAACCTACATTTTTTGTAAAAAAACAAAAACACATAAAAGTGGGAAAAAAAAAATTTATTGCAATTTTGATACCTACCAATCTCAAAATTAGAATTGCATATAGGTTTATTATACCTTTGCAATTTTTGTTAATACAATGAGGAATAACGATATTATAGTAAAATAAAAAGCACAGTTGGAAATTGCTCACATTTATTTAATATTAGCTTAAGTACCTAGCATTGCCCGGGTTTTAGATCATGTCTCTAATTTTAGATCTGAATATATTTAACTCATTCCGACCTAAAAGTAGTGTAACTACTCACCATTAGTTTTTCTTCCTTTTTACCTACTGTTAAATTCAAATTTATGTATTTATATTAAATGAAAGCAAATCACATTTTAAACCCCATTTAATCAAATTTTTAAGATACCTTAACAACAGTGCTTCTTCGAATAAATTTTTTTTCTTTAAGAACAAAAAGAAGGTTTTTTAAATGTGACTTACAGTGTTTTATACATTTAAGTGTCATTGTGATTTGAAAGAATATTTGACAGTTAAATTGGTGTTGCCAGCCTAAAAATTTAGTAGTTCAATTTTTTATATTTACTCTTAATTGACAGACTCTAAACAAGTATATTTTCTATTTCAGTTTGGCAACATTCAATAATCTGCAGTGCATTGAGAAGGTTGGCCTCAAAATGATGAAAATGAGACCCGGTAAGAGATATTTCCATTAACTATTGGAGCATTTTCAGTCACATTTTGGGCAATTTGCAAACACCCGCGAGCGCCCGCTGGCCAAAATGTGGAAAATTTGAAGGAATATTTTAAGGACGGGTTGTATCAAAAGGGTTGAACAATTCAACCAATTTTGAGGTTAATTTTCACATTCTGTGTAAGTTCTATTCAAGTTCTGTTACTATATAGGGTAAAGTACATTAACTTCGGGAGGTGATTCTACATGATAGTATAAGTAAAAAAGATTAATAACTTTTTCGAAATTCCAACTTTTAGGGGTTGTTTTGTAGTAAAAAGATAAAATTAGAACGGCGTGCGCAGCCAGCTTTATTATTTTCCGCTGTTACGATACGGGCCAATCACCACTATACAATGTTGCCACTATCGTGCCCGACAGGCTCCCGGCAAATAAGATCGTACCTTACACTAAGGATTTTTAGTAGGTCGATATTTTTGTGTGGGAAAAATAATGTAAGAATTTCGAAAAAGTAGTTAATCTTTTTTACTCCTACCATTATGTAGAATCCTCTCCCGAAGATAATGCACTTTACCCCCGGACACCTGTATAATTATAGACCAGTTTTTTTTTTTACATTAGCTCCACACAGGAGGCCCTGGGGAATATATATACAGTATATGGTGAAAATAATTCCCCTCAGAACCTATGTGATCTTTGGGGATGCTGTGAAGAGGGTCTTTTTAGGAAAGGAAGGAGAGAAAGGTCTGGGAAGGAAAAGGGTATGAGGGGTGGGTACGTATTGGGGAGTCAGTGTGTTCAGGAGTGACGGACGTATGAATCCATCCCTCCCACTGCGATGCAAGGTAATGTTCCGAGAGAGTACGGCTGGAGAAGTCAAAGGGACTCCCTCAACCATTCTCCCCCGATCCAGCCTGGCAAGCAACTGGCGGGCGGATGCATGACAAACCTCACCGCATGGGATGACCTATGGCAGAGGTGTTGGTTATCCAATAAATGGTTCCCGGGGCGGCGGTACCCAAAGTAAATTGAAATGTTGCTTCATGAAACTGAAATAATCACAGAACTTGAATAAAACTTTCACAGAATGTGAAAATTAACTTTAAAAATTTTATGAATTGTTCAAAGTTTTTGAAACAAACCATCCTAAAGCATTTTTTTGATTTTTTTTAAGTTCCTGCATATTGCGATCTTCGGGTAATCACTAGTCTAACTTAGTAGTTTCAATGACTAGACTTTTTTTTTTTATAACTAAAAAAATTACATGTTCAATGTAGTTTACAAATAGATTACATCAATCAGTACAAAAAACTTAAAAAATAGAAAGTAATGTAAGAATGGTTACACAGAAGTAGTATAATTATACAATATTTTTAGTTGTGCATAGCCTGCCTCACTAGGTGAACCTGTATTGAGGCAGAGACTATGTGAAATAAGAGAATATGGAATTTGGCCTTCTCTTCAGAAGTTTCCTACTGGCTGCAGTCCCTCGCCATTCGCCTTCTGTCCTCTGGCCTGCTACAATTATCTTCCACGCAGTCGCTACATCTTCCTTGGCCACTTAGTTATAACTTTCGGCATCATGTAGATTAGAGATTATAATATAATAATAATAATCAAAAACTAATTATTGTATAAAATTTATTGTAACTTATGTATCTTTTTGTGAGTAAAATTTATAAAAAATATATTAAAAAAATAATAATAATAATCATCATCACTCTTGGCTCTACAACTCCTGGTGGGTCTTGGCCTCCTCAAGAGTCTTCCTCTACTCATCTCGGTTTTGTGACAGCTCTCTCCAGTTTAGAAGCTCCAAGGTAGATATATCTTTGAGGAAGTAGTCGCTCCATCTTAACCTTGGTCTTTCCAGACTCCTTCGCCCTATCGGTCTTGAGTTCAGCAAGGACTTTGGTGCTTTTTTTTTTTTTTTTACCTGAATACCGCACAAGAGTCCCAACTGCTCCCGTCTGGAGCCAGCGGGACTATTGCATCCCCAATTGGGGTATGTTGTGAGGCTTAAGGAAGCGGGGAGGGGAAGGAGATGGGGAAGAGGAAGGTGGGGAAGTACCTGGCTATTCAGATCTGGTCACCAAACACGGCTAAAGCCATTTCAAGCAACGTTTCAATTCTAAATGGTGGTCTTACACCAGGGCGATACTGAGAGTATCTTCCACTCTGGAACGTGCTGCAAATATACTATATATTATTTTAAATGAATAAATTGTGAATAACACAAATTAATCAAATAAAATTTATTTGCCACGCCGGGATTCGATCCCGCGACCTTCGGTGTGCGAGTTAAGAGCCTTACCGCTGCACCACGCCGGTCGTCAATGATGCTCGGTCATTCTCTCCACGTCAATTGATGCTCGGTCATTCTCTCCACATGACCCAGCCACCGAAGTCTTCCCAGTTTTATAAATTTTGTGATGTTTAGCTCCTTATACAAAGTATACAGCTCATTGTTGTAACGTCTGCGCCAAAATCCTATTTCTAGAACCGGTCCGAAGACGCGCCTCAGAATTTTTCTTTCAAAAACGTCCAGTGCTCGCTCATTCCTCTTAATGAGTACCCACGTCTCGGCTGCGTATGTGATGTCTGATAAGTGTTTTGTTCACTAATATCTTCATATTTCTGGACAGCAGTCTGGATTTTATTTAGTTTTTAGGCGGAAATAATAATAATAATAGTTAATAATTGTAGTGTCCGAGGTACATTATCTCCGCGGGAGAGGACCAGTTGCCGGAGATGGCCGAACGTAGCCGAAGGTTCCCGATCCCACCCACACAGAGGTAGTGGAGGGGCAGGCGAAGCCGCCGGCTGTAACGGCTCCGCGCCGGCATTTCGTCGATTAGCTTATCAGAGCGAACAGTGTACATCTTTCTCAATCGACTTACAATAAATAATTCCGTTGTATAAACGAAACCTATTTTATTAAATGTAATCGTAAGTGTCAAGGAAATGTTATTTTGCAGCTTTGGAAAATGCGTGGATAGGCGGGAAGGGAGAAGATGGAGAATGGAGCTGGGTGTCCACAGGGCAGCTGATCTCCAATTCAGGAATAAAGAACTCTCAAGATCCTCAGCAAGATAGATGGCCACCATTCAGGTATAGTCAGTTACATTATGGTTCGTTTTTAGATTTTCACGGCCAAAAGTATTTTCGTTAGTTGTTTTTGGGGTGTTATGCCGTGTTGCACTACCTCCTTCTTTAGCCAACGTTTCGGACAGCGTTGCAGTGTCCATCATCAGCGCAGATCCGGTAGATAACTAACAATTACACATCTACCAGAGGGAGAAGGATCTACAAGAAGGAGATAGCTCAACACGGCATAAAACCCCAAAAACAAATAATGAAAAAAGTTACATTATGTTTCTTTCATAGTGTACTACGTTTGCAACTCATTTGGGAGTTTTCCAGAAAGGTAGATATTCTCTCAGTGGTGCTCCGTGGAGGAAGATCACCTTTCTGCATCGACGTTCTTTAGTTCATCGTTTCTTTTTCAGTAGTACTTGATGTTCTTCCCACTCCCCCATTCAATGATTTTGGGTAATTTTTGTGGATTGACATCATATGGACTTGTAAACCTTTTGTAGACACGGATGTGGTTTTGAGAACAGCTTTACATAACTTGCATTGAGCAGTCAAATTATTAACTGCTTTCTTGATGTAACTCCATACCGGTAAATGACTGCTAAACTCAACACACACTTGATCTGGATTATTTTTCGACATTTTAAAGTATTAACAACGTAAGAATCCAAAAATTATGTTTATTTAACTCACATAAACAATAAAAAATGCATAATTTAAGAAAAAGTAATGACCATAAACTGCACAACTAAAACAAACAAATGACTGCCTGCATGCACGCAAGTATCTCTTTCTCACTCACTCGACACAGTTTTATATTATCTGTCCCGCTCGTCATCTGTCGCTAATATTCGTAAATAGTCGGGATAGTTTTCTTTCTTTGATCGACACTCCCGCCCGACCGTCAGTAAGTCAGCGCAGCGCACCACTCGCGCCCCGAGTGGACGTGTGTAGCGTCGCTGACTACTGCCGCCCAATCCCGTCAATCTCGATAGGGATCTCGTCATATAATGCTTCGGGATTGATCTTGAAAAATGTCACAAGATCTCGTGAGATCGAGATCCCGCGAGATCGGGATTGCATTCCCTAGCTAAAATAGGGTTTGATAAATGACAAAATTCGTGCATTCCCGATGATTTGCTCATATATTTTTCTTGGCAGTAGAAATAAAGATCTCGGAAGTCCTCCCAAAAAAAAAGATGAAAAACCCCGTTAGGGGTTAATCACTGCTATTTTATTTTTCTGTCATGTTTCTTTACTAAATTAATAACTGTCTTATCTCACCAAATATTGAATATATCCATTTGGGTGTGATCTTATTCGATTCAGCATAAAAATAATACAAGATTTACTCAAAATGAAGGATTGGTGGTTCCGAAATGAACCAATAAATACGGTGAAAGAACCCTGAACTATATTGTACCCAAAGACGTTACATACTTTAGACGCGGGGTAGAAATCTCAAAATGGGAAGCCAACAACAAGACAATTGTAGAGTACTCGATTTCTAGTACTTTAGTACTAAACTGCCACGCGTCGAGTAAGGTCGTGTCCTACTATTAAGTAAATTGCATTATAAAAGCGCCGAAATTCCCTCCTGTGTGATGAGAAAATGTTTCCATTACACGGTAAACAGTCGTAAAAGCGAAGGAATAACATTTCATTTGTAAATACATGCAAATTACTTATTATTATCGATTAAAAATAATACAATTGCTTTCCGCCCAATGATTTTATGCATCATTAGAGAACTCAAGGCCTACTAAAGTACAGGTCTGGATGCGCAACAGCCAAATTACAAAGTCGATGCAGTCGCTAAGTAAAATTTACTTTTTATAATAATAATCTAATGATTCTTTAGTTACTTGCCTGCGGTAAAACAACATACAAATCAGCAGAAACAACAAATACAATAGCAATCGACGCCATTTGCAAACTATCGTTGTTCATTATAGCTTGAAAATTTGATACCTCAAAATTCGACTGGTGCCCAGGCCTCCTACTTTAGTCGGCCTTGAGACAGTATCCGATGGAACTTTTGAATTTTGAATACGAAAATGCCGCCCGCGTTCTATCTTTTGTTTCGTTCATATGCACATATTCTTTTAAGCGTCTATCTTTATCATACACGAATAACTTTTGAATTAAGAAATTATTGAAAATCGCTGAAAACAAAAGATTGTTGATTAATTGCCACATTATATCTTGAGTTTGTGAGACTATGGCAAGTCTATTTATATAACGTCATTGATTGTACCCAGAATATTTAACAAAGTACCAATGACAATTAAAAATATAAACGTTTTTACAGCTAAAGTCAAATATAATCTAAGGAAATGGCTATTAGACACTGAAGATTTATATTGATGCCCTACCGAAGACCTTGTTTTCCTAATTGGAATTCACATTCCAAGGAAATGGAAAATCATTATAAATTTGTATTACCTTATGTATATTAAACTATAAAAGTACTTGTTGATTATATTCATTCGTTCATATTAAATTCATTTGTACTTGTTTGATAAGGCTTAATGCTACTTTTTACATATGTATAATATTCTGTAATTGTAAGTGACGTGTCCGCCACTCACACAGACTATAGAATAGGGGGCCGGTAAGTCTATGTCAGCCGCTGGGTCTCTCGTGAAATTAAAGTCGAGTTCTGGGTGAATTTCCGTCGAGAGATAGTCTGGTGGCAGAGAGAGAAGTGTAGCTGTCGGTGTTCTGTACTAGAGTGTCTTGTTCCGGGGCCGCACCGCTATTTATGCCAAAACCTCTTTGACCGAGTGGAGGCTTCGGTGCGACCCTATCCGTTTAATCAATTATGTTTTGTAGGTCATAACCTCCGCCACGATTCGCGTGGCGGGCGTTTTGACCTTTTGGGCTACCCTCTTATCTGTGTTCTCTCTGCCGACTAAAACCATCTTTCTCTAGCATGTTTATTATTTCGATAATTAAAAATACTAAAATATCTGTGGGTCCCCGGCCCAACAATTTTCAGGGGAATTCGAAATATGTCACTTAAAACTAACATTTACAATATAACTTATTATCTAATTATGTAAAGTGGAGTTCGGCCTACCTTTCAATATAATTTATTAAACCAACTTATAGGCCGAACTCCTGTGAATCAACAGTAAAACATTACACAAAACAATATTAAATCATAAGCTACCGACCAAATGCTTATCTCCATTCTGATTGGTCGGCAGAGCGCCCACCGTGGCATGGTGCGGGTGGGCTCGGCAGCGGGGAGCGGAGGGGGAAACGGTACGGTACTTTAGCGTAAATAGCTACCCCGGCCGTTTCCGCTAACATTCTATAATGCCAGCTGCAGGGAGGGTGCCCGCAGAGCCACGGGAAAAAAGAAAACGAGGAAGTTGAACCAACACTCCTCGTCTTCTATTTCTCCGATAAAGACGTCCGCAACAGTAATTTAACCAATATATCTTTATTGTTAATTTATCATCAACATTATACATACCTACATGCTGTTTACCATTGTACCATGTTATTGCAAAAATGTTGTCATTATGTACCTGCTGACAAACTACATATGTAGTTTAGCAGGTTTAAATGTTAAATAAATAAAAAAATAATAAAAAAAGCACTAACGAAAACATAATAAACGACATCTCTCTCGACCCAGTTTGACAGATAGTATGTATTATTCGAAAAAATCTCCCCCCCACTTTATTTTGGGCACACTTTGCAGATCTTATACCGACGTGAAGAATGCATGAGCAAAGTTTCATGAATGCACGAATTTTGTCTTCCTTCCAAGTACAGTCTCCCTGGTTATTATTTTCACCTCGTTCTGCAAGTGGAAGATTTTCTTGGCATTGCCCTGGTAAGAGACCCAAAATCAGATTAGAATCATTGCTTGAAATGGCTTTATATGTTTAATTATCCACATCTGTTCTGGTTCTTTCCAGCCTTTATATTTTCTTTACCCTCCATTATTTACTTCAGCCTCACAACCACGGGCGTAGCCAGGGAGGGGGTTTTGGGGGTTCAAACCCCCCCCGAAAAGTTAAGATATCATTATAACATCAATAATATATAACATCAATAATATTAAAATAAGGAGAGGCGAGCGGCATAACTTATTTTATTACTAATTATTATACTAATAATGTATTTTGGTTTCGCCCTCTCTACCACCCGCGCGCCGCTGGCCGTCGTTGATTATCCTATCGCATTCGGAAACCTTCGTATATTTTCGTGCCGTACAGTTACCGTATTGTTATATATCCCCACACCAGTGATGGTATGTCTAGGGAAATTTGACTAGATCTAGGGGAGAAAAATATTTTTTAGGGAAAAGGGAAATCAGCAAAATCAGGAAAGCAAAACAAAATCTAGGGAAATTTCGAACTGGTAAATTTTTTATTACACATGACAATATTACTGGTATGAGTATTATATACGTTTTTTGGATCTTAAATATTGTTGACGTACTTACAATCAATTTTGTCAAACTTCTGAAAGAATAAATTAATTTACCTTAAAGTTCCGTTTTTTCATTGATTGCGGTTGATTTTTATTTTGCAAAATGTCTACAAATTGTTATAGTGGAAATACAAAGTCCGAGAATAACCCCCCCCCCCCCCCCCCCCCCCGACGCGAGTTTTGATTTGCCAAGATGGTGGTATATAATATAAAACCCCCCCCGATACTAAAACCTGGCTACGCCCGTGCTCACAACATCCCCGAATTAGGAAGTCACAGTTCAACTGGTTTCTTGGTAGACTTGTACAGCATTATATAAAATGCAATTGAGATCATCCTTTCTATAGAATAAGGAAGAAACATCCTCACCCTGTTGTGTTTGTTGGGTTAAACGGGCTTAAACCAGACTTTAGGCCAGCTTTACAAAACCAACGTTGAACCGGCTTATTATTAATCTAATTAGTTGTCACATAAATAATTATGTGACTAATGCAGTTCTTGCTTAGGTGTTTATTTTGTCTATGGTGTTTTTTGGACACTGGTAATTTTTTGGAAAAGAGAGAGGTTCCTTTTTGTTATGGTCACTTCCTTCCGATCAACTTGGGCGGTTGGATCGGAAATTGGTCACTCACCATCAAGGTGTTTAAATTTTCGTTTAAATCATGAGAATCTAAGTGGATTTAAAACTTAAAAGAACGCGGGTTGTTTTTACGTAACACGCGAGGCTCATGTACGTGTAATTTATAGTGGATGACTTGAAAGTCCCACTTTTTCTCGATGTAGTTGGTCGTCGCCGGCAGTGATATATTTTCGGCCATGTTTTAATTTTAAAAGTGTGATCGAAGGTTCGATTAGTTGTCCCGGTCTGGGATGTATTCTTGGAAATTGGAATAAAAGAATTTCCGACAGTTAAACGGAGTGTTAAGCTCGTGGAATTATGTTTCGGTCGTGAGCTGCATAACACGCGCTCGGAGTACGGCCGGCGTATTAAGCCGAATCGAATCGTGATTTTACAATCCTCACCCGCTTTGCAATCGTGGTTTTGCCAAAATCAGGAAGACGCTGATTTTCATCGGCCGAGATTGTTATTTATTTGGGACAAGTTCGACACTCATTCCCCATTAATCCCGCCACGTTGTCTGGGAGCCTGTTCCTTCCTCGTGTGGAGGCTTTCTGGGTCATCACCACATCACCAATCCATCCTCATGGAAAGCCCTAGGCTGGCTTTCGTCCAGGCGCGGACTGGAACGTGCTACCCGCAATTTCCTGGTGGGCCGGCCTTCATCCTGGTGCGGACCTCTCCAAGGAACATCATCGCGGCATTCTTTAGTTAGATAGTTAGTTTAGCGAGTCCATCTGGTATGTGTATTTTTATATATTCCTTTTGTTACCCTGGTAAGAAGTTTGCACACTTCCATGTTGCTTTTTGTTCAATACATATTTTTAAAGTTCATCTTCTTTGATTTTTCCGAAACCCTACCTACATGATAGACAACTACTTGGCCCACTATCCTGAGTCCTGGTCTCTGCTCTGCCGCAAGGTTACATTTCATACGAGCATGATTCGTTACATAGTGTCAAATTGATTGGAACACATTGTTTGTCACAGGGACCACGTACCGCAGAAGACCCAGGGCTGTCTCTTGCTGGACAGACACGTCTGCAAGGAGCCCATCTTCCTGGAGGCCAGGTGCGACAGACAGAGGAACTTCATTTGCCAATGTTAGTCAAAATTTATAATACTTCACATAGGTCTTACGAAGATCACAATCGAACGTCTTATGAAGGTAAACTTATCTTCCTCCTTAAAAGGTTGAAGAAACTGGTGAGTTTTAATTTCTGAGATTTTGCAACCATTCTATAAGTGACATACAGTGTTGCGTTGTGATTGTGCAGTATCAATGTGCCCCAAGGAACTGATAGAGTGAGCATTCTTCAACAATGTAATTTGAACCGGTCCATATTCGCACAATGCAGAGTACTTATATTCTAACATAACTATCAGCAACTGTGACTACAATGGTTGCAGGATATTGTTGTCCACGCTTTCCGAAAGACAGAGAGAATCCGGAATCTTGGAATCCGTGAATAAAAGATTAAAACTTTTTATGACTTTGCCACGAATATTTACAAGATCATTGTGATCTCGTAAACTGTAACCTTCAGTTTACAGGGTCTTTCAGGATTTGGACAGGACTTCCAAAGTCGAATAGGTCAATACAGTATGTGCTGGAAAGGCATTGTGTTAGCACAAATGCTTTGCCCGTCTCACCTACAAAATCATTTGAAGTTTTGTTATCTCCTACAGACGACGAACCTTACGGCCCCCAAGTGGTGACAGATGACTTTGACGTGCAGAACCTGCACGAGGACACGACACGCTACTACGTGCTGGTTCCGCAGCCACTGCCCTACGAGAGTGCCAACAAGTACTGCCACCTGCTTAACGGGTCGCTGGCCTCTGTCACCGACAAGGATGTCGTGACTCACCTGCTGCTGGCGATGGGGGAGCCTGTCCAAGATCGTGAGTGCTTCTCCAAGAACTAGAATCATTATCATCAGGGGATTTGGCCTACACAAATGTTCTTCGCTGACTGAGGTTTCTCACCATTTTTAATTTTTTTTTTACATTACCTCCACACAGAAGGTTCAGAGGAAAATAATTCCCCTCAGGGCCTATCATCTTTTAAGGAAAGGAAAGAGAGGAAGTTCTGAGAAAGAAATAGATATGAGGGATCTGGGGATCAGTCTTTCCAGGAGTGACGGACGCATGAATCTATCCTGATGGCGATAGGCGATGTTCCAAGAGAGTCCTGCTGGAAAAAGGTCTCCCTTAACCAGTCTTTGCCGATCCGGCATGTTCAGGCATCCGCTACCAAGATCCAAGCACACCTCATCCCATGATCGCGGGCACCCTTGCTAAGTCACCAAACGTAGTCACCGGAGCGGCGGTAACCATACCTGCCTTCCTTTTACTTCCAATCCTCTGTCCATCCCGTCTTATTACAATCCTCTTCCATGCGTATCCAGTGTCCATCTTTTCCTGTCCATGCCCGTCATCATTATTTTTGTGTTGTTTATTCAATTATGATATCAGATTTTTTTAATGTTACTTGCAAAGTTTCTTTCTTTTGTTTATATTCTTGTAAATTGTCACGTTTACAGCTGTTACGCATATTTGGGTGGCTGGAAACTTAGACCATAACTCAATTACGGGAGAGCTGCAGTGGAAGGACCCAAACACAGGATACCCTCTGCCTGGACCTGAAGAAGGAGTAAGTTGCACTGTTTTGGCTTAATATAAACAGGCTCAATCAGCGGAGCGAAGATTACCACTTTTTAACAGTTTCAAGTTTTCAGGGTTCTCTCTCGTCTGAAAACTCAGACATTAAAAACCGCCAAGAGTGCAGTCACAGCCGTTATGCATACTTGATACACGCATGGGATACATCAATAGTACACAACTGCTGAACCTGTATAAATCACAAGTGTGCCCCACTGTTGAATTTGGCAGCTACTTTTAGTCTGGAGCCCTAAAATACTTGATAAAAAATCCCCCGGGGCACAACGATTCCGAATGTCATTTAGTGATCAATATTTCATTTTTCAACTTTACAGAAATTAGATGCATTATGTTGAATTTCCAGATACTCCCGTGGTGTGAGGATGAAGAAATAGAATTCGTTGACGCTTGCCTCAATCTCGACAAAGAGAGCCCGTTGGAGGGAGTCATATATGGCTTACCCTGCGACACTCGACAACCATTCATCTGCACTGTCGGTAAGTAGAAACTCATCATCTTGCGCACATTGCTAAATCGAGTTCAAATACTTTGGTATCCATCACAAACACCTTTTGTCGGTGAGCAAGCATTACACGGGCATTTTTGGTAGAATTAGACCATTTTCCCCAGATCTTTTGAAAACACTTTTATATCTGTCTGACAACTTTTTATGATACACGCAAACGTCGAATTTTATAAAAAAATTTGGCCTTTCATCGTTTTTCTCTGTCCATGGGCAAAGCGTCATGCACCTTATATGCAGGGTGCGGCAGAGAGGACGGACGGTTTTAAAAAAATCATAAAATAGTTATTTTACTCAAAAACAAATTTATTGATGGAATCAGGTTCGCAAGGAAATAGCATTTGAGACAGTCAAGTGTGGAAAATCACCTCAAGGCTAGAGTATACGAGAACAAGCCCCGAACTCTGGTCGAATTGAAGGACGCAATTCGCGTGGAAGTCGCCCAACTTGAGAGAGCGATGTTGGAGAGAGTCTACGCCAACTTCCAAGAACGCCTCCAGCACTGCATCAACGATTTCGGCCACCACATGCCTGATGTGATTTTCCACACTTGACTGACTCAAATGCTATTTCCTTGCGAACCTGATTCCATCAATAAATTTGTTTTTGAGTAAAAATGAACTATTTTATGATTTTTTTAAAACCGTCCGTCCTCTCTGCCGCACCCGTTACATTGACATACTTAAAGAAATACATTTTTCATTTGGTCACGATCTTTCAATTGAAAATATTATGAATGTTATTATAATATTCGTATCACCATCCCTTCATTCAATATCTTTGATAGACTAAAAGCGCTGTCAAAATGTAAATTCTGTTTTTTTTTCATTGGCGTTTCATCTCTTCTAAATATTGTGCTATCCAACATCACCATCATGAACCGGATTTCAAGGAAAATGGAGTAAAACTGATTACAAAATTAATTGTATTTATCCACCACAGAAAAAACGGAATTCTTCCTCGAACCTCATCAAACAATTGATGGTCTTCAGATACCAACGTCAAACATTTTCCCACAACCGCCCCAACAACCACAGATAAGCATGCCCCAACAATCGCAGATAAGCATGCCCCAACAACCACATATAAGCATTCCACAACCACAGTTTGGTGGTCAACAACCACCTGCTTTTGGTGGTCTAAAACCACCTTACGGCAATCAACCTCCAGGAGGACAAGGATATGGAGGAATTGTACAGCCAAATCAGTTTGTTGGACAACAACAAACGGTTCCTGGCAGAAGACCAGCTTTTCCTCAACGTCCGAATCCACCAACTGCAAATCTGCCAAATCCTTATGGTCCCAACGAATTTGAGGACGGGCATTAACTCGATGGGTGATATCTCTTCTATATGCCACTGCATCGCCAGAAAGATCGACATAACAACCTGCATTCAAAAAATTTGCAATCGCACAAGGAAGTTCAGAATTATTCTTGAAATAATTGGATATATTTCGACCAAAATTTTAGAACTACAAGAAACAGAAATGGCAACCGATCAAGAACAGATCAAAGGAATTTTTAAAAGCGAAGATTATTTAAAAGTCTGCTCAAAACGAAAGAATTATCGAAAATCACATTATAAATTTCATTCTAAAGAGCATTATTATCTCCATAAAATTGGTAACAAAACACTAGCCTTCTGTCAGTTGAGAAAAGTGTCCCACGAAGCTGTTTTCAAGTATTTTAAAAAATTAAACAAGCCAAAATATTGTGAAATGAGAAAAAATATTAGACCTGCAGATGTGAAAACCAAATTGAATACAGTCATTCCAAAACAGAGAAAAATGAGTGAACATGGAATCAAAACTAAAATATCTTCAGCGAATTCCGTCTTACCAAAATTATGGTCGATTTGGCTATTCCTCGTGGTATACCTATAATAATTGGTGATTTGTTTTTCGTTATGAAATTAATGATTAGTAGAAATAAATTAATACAGATAAATAGAGCTTTTAGTTATTTAGTAAATGTTCGAAATGTAGATAAATATAGTTTTTAAAGCTTTAGTTTTTGGTGGCTGGGTTTCGTTATATAATATTCCATCAGGAATACGTGTATTATTAAAGTGTGCTTGTCTTGTTTTAACGTAGCATTAAACGCATTGCAAAAACAATATGCATTAGTTTTATTTCAAAACCATTTATTTTTATTTACTCGAGCTGAGTAACCCCATTTCTGTAAAGCTGACATTGTCAGGCTGACATCTATCAAGATGATGGTAGTCGTCAAAGTGATACGGTAGCAAAATAATTTTTGGCGCCCAACGTGGATCCGAAAAGATTCAAAGGAATATGGTGGGTTTATTTTGTTAAATGGCCTGCACTAAAATGCGTCGCATTTAATTAGTTATTGCTTTATTTATACGTGTGTTGAAAGCATAGTTTATTCTTATATTTCTGTTTGTCGAACTAGAGTAATTTATAATTTGGGGGTAGCATGAACTTATATTGCAGTTTGTTTCGAGGTTTAATTTGTAAGAAAAACTGCCTATGTAATTTCTGAGCAAAACACTAAGATCTTTACATTCAAGAGTTCTGAAACAGAAATATAAAATTATTATTTAAAAATGTTTTTAAAACTTTATTTGCAATCACCTTTTGCAATTTTTCGCAATGTTATCGCACTTGTTAAAGCATAGTGCAGTGTGTAAAAATAAACACTAATTAAATTATTTTATAATAAACGTGACACCTAAGAAAAATATGAATATAAAACCTATACATGTGTTACAGATAAGCTTATTGATATAGAGACCAAAACCATAGATCTGTTCTAATTCTTCTTTCCACATCATGGCTGCCATAAGATCAAGGATTGTATATTTACCACTCTGATAATGAACCAAAAACAGAACCATCGGAATGATGATCCATGAAAACCTGAGAACCATTTTTTTTTTAAATTTACTTTGCATCTACAGGTGTTCGTCTACCTATAAGCTGTCATTTAATTTATCTGTAGCAAGGACTATTACCGGTTTTTAGGAATTAGCACGAACATTGCCACAAAATTGTTTATTTTGTATAATGATCAGCACAATCTTTGCCATTTGATTTGTCGATGGTTAAACGATTATTTCCACAAATTTTGTCGGTAGAACGTTAACACAAACATTGCCTTTGAATTTGTGGCAAAAACCAATATTACCGAGGGATTTATCAGTAGTAAGGACTAGCACGAAATAAGCCATTTAATTTGCCGACAGTAAGGAACGCGAACACCTTGTAAAATATATGCTCTGAAAAAAGAACTTTGTATACATTATTATCCGAGAGTTGCAGATATTCTTCAAATATGAAATGCAGCATTCAAAGATGGAAATGGAATTACATATTGAAGACTGACTTTCTGGTGAGTACAGATCAAAATTTCGTCGAGTGCGTTTAGCTAGCACGGTCAAATCGATAACTTAATGTCATATCGATAGGCTTAACTGACGACGATTTTATATCAATTTCTCGAGCATGGCTATTGAGGCATGCCGTTATTGGCAACGAAATAAATAATACGACGGCAAAACTGGCAAGAATTGTCTATTGATCGACAATTCTAAGCGTCAAATAGCTCACAAAATACTCACTTTAATATACATTGGCAGTCCGCATGTACTTTTTGACATTAAAAAGGGAATTAATTGGTTAATGCAGTCTTTAGTCATAACTCGTGATATTCTGAACAACTTTCTGAATTCTGTCTCTCCAAGCTCGAACGGATTCAACCATGGTAGCTTACGTAACTTTTTTCAATTATATGATATTAGTCTGCCTCCGTTCATTAAAAAGCCAGTAATTTTACAAACCAACGACATTATTAAAAAAAGATGAGTACACTTGCCAAAGCTATGCAACAGCCAAGACACCTGTGGATTTTGACTACCAGCTGTTGGAATCATATACCAAATCAAATACCGCTTAACGCTGCTTAACCCGTCTGCTTGTTTAGGAATAAATACATCCCAAAACACGTAATCGCATTATACTTTCATAAGACCAAAAACGTCCTGAGGACCTTACATTTTAAAAGCTATATATCGCTCTTCCTCTCACGAAACATATGTATTTTTTCTTTTAACCGGAAAGAGAACAAAATAATGCTTCTTATTGTCTTTGAAATATGAAAGCTATCTTGCTTAGATATTTTACAATCTCGATCCAAAGTGACAGTTTCAGAATATTCGCGCAAAACTGAGGCTTCCGGATTGTGAGGTGCGAATATATTGAACCAAGTAGACGGGTTAATAATTATAGAGGCCGGATTTAGTTAATATTGTATTGATAGAGGGTGTTTTCGATGGACCGTGTTAGCCCTGCTACTCGAATGCAATTATTCCAGTTCTCGCACTATTCGTAATACAAGTTCTCAGGTTTTCATGGTCGCAGAGGTTCACTTCGTTGATTCACTATATTTGTAAACCATCTTCATTTTCAGAGTAGAAATATACGGCAGAAATGTGTAATTTTTTTAAACTCCAATCTTAACAACCAAGAAAAACTGAGAACCTGATGTTATGATTTTAAATATTCACGGAAATTTCCAGAGTGGAAGACACTGTGAGTATCCCTTTTTGAGAGAACCATTCAGAAACGAAAAGTTTGACTGAAATGGCTTTATATATCCAAGGTTAGTAACCGGGTCTGAAAAGCCAGTTATTTTCCAAATCTCCTTCTGCATCCTCCTTCTTACACTCAGTTTTGCGCATCCCAAATAGGGATGCCAATGCACCACTGGCTCCGAGTAGTGAACTCTACTCTATCGTATACCATACCAAAATATTAAACTATAGTTTAATAACAGGTGAGCCAATGAAACGGGATGATTTTAAAAATCAGAAAACATTCAAAAATCATCTTTGTAAAATTTATTGATGAAAGTATAATCTTCATGAATGGAAATATTGTGTAAGTGCATCATCGCTCATCTTTTTAATATAATGTCCAAAGGTTGTCACACACATTGTTGCAACGCTGCCCATAACATTGCGCATAGGGATTGCAATTCAATTGCAAGCTAATTCAATCCCGCGGGATTGATATGCGGGATTGCTCAATCCCGCGCGGATCCCGCGGGATCCCGCATCTTTGAAATAATGTTATAAGTTTTAAAATCAAATTGAAACTACAGATTTTATAAGTTATAAGATAAAATTGAAACTACAGATTTTTGGGTAAAAATCAACTTTTATTTAACATTTCTTACATTAAGCAACAGAAATTAATTCTTTTGTATTAATTAAGTTTTCTATTATCTAAGTAATTAGTAATCTGTTTTCTTAGATTCATCTTTAAATAATTGGCATAATTTAATAGTTTTGTTTAATTTTACACTTACTCCTAACAGTTTTATATTTTTAATTCAGTCTTATTCATATAATGACTAATAATCAAATCACAACTTTCTCTTAGATGCTACTATTATTACTATAATCTGTACTACTATCCTTTTCCAACATAAACTTCACATTCCAAATGCAACCTCAATTAAAGTAAAACCAGGGCCTCCACACAAAAAAACATTAAACATACCGATAACTCATACCTCATACGTGCGCTTCGCAGTACTATTTATGAACAACTGGCAGGCGCCGATAGGATACAGGATACTAGGATAGCCCGCCTGCCGTCAACCGCTAGTGGCGCTAGTCTCCGGCCAATCCTCTAGTGGCCGGCGACTAGCGCCACTAGCGGTTGGCGGCAGGCGGGCTATCTTGTGCTAAACGGTAACATTGCGCTCGTGCTACTCTCGATTTACGCGAAAGTTTTAGCTCCCAATTTTTAACTTGCGGGATCCGCGGATCCGCGCTTTGAAGGTGCGGGATTGCGGGATTAATAAAGCTGTGGGATCCCGCGGGATTGCGGGATTGCAATCCCTAATTGCGCAGCATTTCTAGCGGTATTGCGGCCACTTTTTGTCGAATCCTTTCTTTTTGTGCCAATCTCACATTGAATATGGAATTTTAGCTTGGGGTAATGCATATTCCAGTGCCTTTGACCCCATCATTAAAGCACAAAAACTAATCATAAAAATATTTCTCAAACTGCTGCTCAAAATACCTTCAATGTTATGGACATAAAACAGCTCTACTCAAGGTCCATCTTAGTCAATTTACACAAACAATAAACACAAACAAAGCTACACAAACAATATACAATACCCGAGCCATTAACAAAGAACTTCTCCAAACTCCTTTTTCCAAAACCTCCTTTGGACAAAGACAATCTAAATACATAGCTTGCAAACTATACAATACACTACCAGCTACGATCAGACAAACTGACTCCTTGACAAAATTCAAACAAGATATAAAAAAATGGATTATAAGTATTGGACGCCACACTATTACAAACATCTGTAAAATAAATCACACAAACACAGAAATAACTATTCACATACGACCTAACCCATATAAAATTAATGAAAACAATAGAATCCTGTCAAATTTAACTCCATGAATAGATTAGACAGAATTTACTTCTATACTTCATCTCCTCCAACAATTATAAGAAAACTCTCTTTTAAAAGATTTTCCCACCCTTCCAATCACCTCTCTGTTCTAATTTCGATTCTAATTAATATGTATTTTACCTTAAATACTCTTGTAAATACAATATTCATTTATATACTTGCACGCCTGTCGCGACACAGGTATATCCTAGTGAGACAGGCATCAAAAAAACCCAATATAAATATCCTTTTTTATAGATAAATCAATAAAAAATGCCTGGATAGTCCTTGGGGGGGTTACTTCGAAACACATTTGTTTTTAGGTACCCCCAAAGGAAGTCGACGCACGTGGACAAGTCAGGAGAAGGAGGTGGCCAGGGAATATCGCCGTTCTTGCTCATAAGACGACCGGGGAATGCCTGTCTTAGTAAACACATTGGCACCCGAGCTGTGTGGCACCTCGCCACAACCATCTTGTTGGAAAATCGTTATTTCATTTCTGTAGTTCTCGATTGCAGGAAGAAAAAAAAAGTTCAACACATTTACGTAACGATCGTAGTGCACAGTTACTGCATTCCCAGTTCTCGTTCTCAAAAAAAGAAGGGCCAATTATCCGTAACGAAGAAAACGCACACCACACGGTTAATTTATCTGAATGTAGGGCTCTTTCATGTAATTCCCTGATTTATTGTCCGGGTTACTGTCTGATCAATAATGGCAAATGCGGATTTTTCACCCGACCGAGTATCCACGATAACTAACTTCCCGCTCTCAAGATTCACAAAGTTGACGGCACAAGCCCGCCCTCTTCTATTTTTTCTGCAGTGACATTCCCAAATCATACTGTTTCATTGGCTCACCTGTTATAATCCCACCACACAACCACAACAAGATTTTCTTCATTAAAGCGACCACATAAATTTTTAATTACTTTTTGGAGCAATGTAATAAATAAACTTTATGAAAAAAAAAAAAAGATTTGTTCACTGATATATGTAAATACATTCGGTATCCGGCCAAATTAAGCCCACGATAATCAGGTTGCATTAATTGCAGTATTATTATAATCGTTTGTATCTTTTTCACAGATAAAGTTATACTAAGAAAATATCCAATGTTTCGGCGTTTGCAACATGGACTACCAACACTGGATGAATTAGCCAAGAACGAACCTTTGATGACAGGAAATGAAAAGATAATAAATCCAAAAATGAGATCTGGGGCGGGATCAAAGGAGATAAATGAGACGGGTGAAATACCAGTTACAACTTCTGATGAAAAGCATGTTTTTTCAGAGGAATCAATATTGGATTCAGATGAAAAACCCGTTTCCCTAGAGGAATCAAGATTGGCTTCCGATGAAAAACATGTTTCTCCAGAGGAATCTAGATTGGCTTCAGATGAAAAACATGTTTCTCCAGAGGAATCAAGATTGGCTTCAGATGAAAAACATGATTCTCCAGAGGAATCAAGATTGGCTTCAGAGGAAAAACGTGTTTCTCCAGAGGAATCAAGATTGGCTTCAAATGAAGAACATGTTTCTCCAGAGGAAACAAAATTGGCTTCTGATGAAAAACCTGTTTCTCCAGAGGAATCAAGATTGGCTTCCGATGAAGAACATGTTTCTCCAGAGGAAACAAAATTGGCTTCTAATGAAAAACATGTTTCTCCAGAGGAATCAAGATTGACTTCCGATGAAGAACATGTTTCTCCAGAGGAAACAAAATTGGCTTCTGATGAAAAACCTGTTTCTCCAGAAGAATCAAGATTGGCTTCCGATGAAGAACATGTTTCTCCAGAGGAATCAAGATTGGCTTCAGATGAAAAACATGTTTCTCCAGAGGAATCAAGATTGGCTTCAGATGAAGAACATGTTTCTCCAGAGGAAACAAAATTGGCTTCTGATGAAAAACCTGTTTCTCCAGAGGAATCAAGATTGACTTCAGATGAAAAACATATTTCTACAGAGGAAACAAAATTGGCTTCTGATGAAAAACATGTTTCTTCAGAGGAATCAAGATTGACTCCAGATGGAAAACAAGTTTTTCTCGAAGATCCAAAGTCGGTTTTCGATGAAAAACATGTAGTACCAGAGGAGTCAACATTAGTCTCAGTTAAAAAAGTTGATAACAACTCATCAATGGTTTCCGAAAACCCGCAAGTTTTAAACTTTCAGTCAAGAAAATATCCAAATTTTGATATGAATTCTGAAGAAGCAATATCCAACGACTCTTCAACAAACGACTCTTCGGCGAATGAAGGGTAAGTATGAATTTTCCATTTTATCTTCACTCAAAAATGCAAAATATCTGACCATCGACAAAAAAGGAACAAAACTAACAAGTTTGTTATCGGGTAGTCCAAAACGATAGATTCCCACTAAGGAGTCGTCGTGGGCAAGTCCTGCGTTAAAACATTATCAGGTTATTAATATTTATTAATAACATAATGCTTATTTGCTTAATGCTCATAAGGTATATCAATAATGTTACGCTAATTCAGGTTATTAATAACATAATGAGCAAGATTAAGACAGGGACGCTTAGATAGTTTAGGCATGCAAATATGCATGATACAAATAGACGGGGACTACAGGGGAAGATATGGTATGATCAAGTGAATCAAATACTTGAGACGGGTCATGTCAAGAGTCAGAATAATAGGAGTGTGTATGAGATGATATACGAATGTGAATGGAGCAAGGAGTGTATTGCTTGGTGGTCCATCCTCTCCGTCTTGAATGTTAAAGACCTGATGGTTAGTTAATAACAATAGGGAATTTGGGTCTTTACACTTTTACTTTGGTCAACTACACAAAAACAACTATATGCTGAAAAAAATTTTGGCACCAATATTTAAGAGACCATAATAATAATAATAATTACATAATTTGAAGAGCAACGTTTTTTTTATTTCAAATCACCTCAAGGGCGCATAATGTTTAAACGTTTTGAAATTATTACAACAGCATTTTTTAATTATTGTGGGAGCATAAAACTTCAAATGCGGCTCTAAAGTTTGTCACTGCAGTCCACTTAAGTTTTAATAAAATCGGCAAAATGTATACATTTACTTTCATGAAGTGACCACAGAAAACCTCTAAGACCGAATATATTATACTTTGACTGGGAGAATAACACATCTAGCGGTAAGAATATGCATACAACAAGCAAAAACTAATTTTACTAATTTACAGGACTGACATTGACAAGACCAAATACTACAAAAACAAAAAAGGCGAAGCTCCATTGGAATCAGCTAAACCCACTGAAAGTCCCCTTCAACCACTGAAGACTACACACAGTGAAACTAACAAGAATTCACTTGAACAAACGACAAAACAAGAAAGAAAAGATGAGAACTTACAAACAATGACAACTGAACGAAACGAGATTTCACTGACAACGGAAATTAGTGATATAAACAATAATCCAGTTGATGTGAAGAGAACACAAGCATTAAAAGAATCTAGTGACCCAAAAGCAAATTTGCTTCAATTTCCAATAGAAAACAAGGAAACGCATGAAAATCTGCCAAAACCAATTACAGAATTAGATGAAACTAACAGTTCCATGGAGGACTACAAATTTAAAGCCAGACTTGGAGATTTGTCAAAGATCACAGACAATAACATTTCAAACATAATGACAGTACACAACAGCAAAAAAACAGACAATACCCAAGCAATGACCATCAAACTTAATGAATCAGAGCAGACGACGGAGCGCAATGAAAATTTGGAGAATCTACAAACTCAGGTGACTGACCGTAGTGAAACCAATGAGAATCCCCTTGAACTGACGGAACAAATGGTGGAAAATCTGAAAATTCTGCCAAATGAACAACATAAAGCAGTTGAGAGTGAGGTTAAGCCAACACCAGAAAATATTGAAATGGTAGAGGAACTACAAGCGCAAACAACTGAATATATCAAAAATAACGACAGAATACATGAACTGACTACAGAAATCAATGAAATAATGAAATCGAAAACTGAAAATAATAAAACTAATGACAGAATACCTGAACTAAAGACAGAAATCAATGAAATAATGGAACCAACAACGAAATATGTTGAAACTAATGACAGAATACATGAAATGACGACAGAAATAAATGAAATAATCGAGAACACACAAGTACTGACAACTGAGCGTGTTGGCATAATTGACAATTCCCTTGAACTGACGAATAAATATGTTAAAATAGCAGATAATTTACAAATCACAACTGAACGAACCCAGGCAGACCAGAATTCTCTTCAAGAACATCCGACAACAGAATATATTAAAAGCAATGCAATATCAATTGACAAACTTCAAAAGACAACTACTATCATAAATGAAACAAAAGAGAATTCAATTGAATTGACGACAGAAACTATTGACCAAGTAAATAAACAACTAACAGTCACAGCACCCGAACACAAAAAAATAAATGATACAATGGATGCATTTAATGCTAAAACCAAGAATGTAGAAGCTTTGACGGCAGAGAAAAACAAAAATGCGGAAATCCGAGAAAATAGTGAAGAAATTGGGTATTCTACAGTTCCGATGAGATTGTATCGTACGACTGAAGCAACGACAGACCAAACTAAGAGTGCACAAGAACTTACGATAGGCCAAAGTGAGAAAATGCAGCCATTGACGACAGACCAAATTCAAAGACTTAATGAAACTGTAGACAGCGAATCCAACCATACACGAATATTGACTGCAAACCAAAAGACGTTTGCAGAAGAACAAACGACTGATCAAATTGGCAACTTAGCAGCTTATAATGAAAACATACTAATAACGGACAATGACACAATAGCGAACAATGAAACAACTACAGTTCCAGAAGTAATATTGACAACCGAGAAGCCGTCAGAAAGTACAACAATATACAAACCGAATTTTCGCACAATTTTCAGACAGAAAAAACCCTTTATACCACCTTTGATGGGTTTTGGAAGACGGAAACTATTTAAACCACAACGGACATATTAGTCAACATTGTTATCAATGCTACTACCTTTAGAGAGCCTTGACCGCTTTTACGATAAGCCTACACACTGCTGTCTGCATCCGTTTATGGCTCTTCGAAGAATAATTGATATAGCTTGTTGTACCGCGTCTGCCAGACATATTTTTTGTGCGCTTCCAAAATAATCCAATTTCACTATTTCTCCATGAGGGTCCAGCACTGTGAGCCGTAGCTTAACATTGCAGTTCTTAGACGTTTGATTTGGTTCTTCTCAAAAGGAAAAAAGTCTTAGGAGGTCGTAGAGAGCCTCACCTATTAGCGACAGTGATTCTTCTTTTATTACTATTATTATCATGTATATTGTAAACATTACTATGTTACACTTGATTTGACAGCTGTAATTTTTAACTATGTAAAGGAAAAAGTTACTAAATGTCACAACAACCTGCACAAAAATACATTAATATTTCCGAAATTGGAGTTTTATTTAGCAGGTAGAAAACGCAGACCCACAGGATTATTTATACTAGGAATATTTTTAAATCTCTGTTCATTTCCGAATGTTAAGAAATCAGTGATTATTTTTACATTAGCTCCACACTGAGGAAAATAGTGCCCCTCAGGGTCTGGGGATGCTGCAGGCAGGATCTTCCAAGGAAATGAATGAGAGGAAGTTCTGGGAAGGAAAAGGATATGAGGGGTAGGTAAGAATCTGAGGGTCGGGGTGGTCATCGCCAGTGGCGGACTAAGCCCGTTGGAGGCCCGGGGCGGCAAAGCTGAATGAGCCCCCCCCTAGTTTAAAAAGTTGATGTAATTTTATAAGATTTTTAATCAGTTCACACGGGCCTCTGTTCCTGGGGGGCCTCCAAGCGCCTCCGTGTTCCCTTGATCAAATCCTAAACAAGGCTTTAAGGCACCAGGGCACTGTAAAAAAAAAATTGACTTTTTATTTCATTTTCTAAAAGATGCTTTTCTTAATAATGCTATCATCTAATGTTTTAAGGAAATTCGTAAAATTGACGGAGATACAGCATTTTATACGAAACCGTTTGTATGTTGAATTATCCTTCAGCAAAACTTTGAAACTACGTTTTTCAACCTGGTTGACAACATAATAGAAAAACTATACATCCGATTTGCATGCACCAAGTCTTTAACTGTTAGAAAATCCGTGTGGCACTCCACTCTGGGACCACAAAGGGATTTTTTTATAAAGGGCCCCTTCTTTTTTTATGAACGCTGAAAATTTTCCACAAAATATCGAAAATAAAATTCGCTGGTATGCAATTTTTTCCTTTTATAGATAATATCAAAATTCCCCTACGAGGTGCCATAGACACTGGATTTTCGAACAGTGTATAGTTTTTCTAATATGTTGTCAACCAGGTTGAAAAATGTAGTTTCAAAGTTTTGCTGAAGGCTAATTCAACACACAAACTATTTAAAACGGTTTCATACAAGATGCTGTATCTCCGTCAATTTTGCGAATTTATTCTTGGTGAAAGCATTATTAACAAATAATGCATCTTTTAGAAAATGAAATAAAAAAGTGTCAATTTTTTTTTAGTGTCCTGATGACTTTAAAAAATGCTTAGTACCAATCTAAGAGGTGGTTATGAAAATCCAGTCACTATAGCCATTATCCATAAGGCCCCGCATCGGGTAGGGGCCCCTGAGTAAAGGGGCCCCGACATGTTTAAGCCGGCCCTGGCAGGGCCGTATTGACCACAAGGCAGTGTAGGCCACTGTAGGATTGTTTTTAAAGGGCCCCCTTCTATTTTTTTTTTTTTTTATGAACGATGAAAATTTACCATAAAAAATCGAAAATAAAAATCGCTGATCTGCTATTTTGACTTTTTTGAAGATATCGAAATTCCCCTAATTGGTAAATGCAAATCGGATGCATAGTTTTTTTAATATGTTGTCAACTAGGTTGAAAAACGTGTTAAAAAAGTATTCAAAGTTTTGCTGAAGATTGATTGAAGACTGATTCAACATACAAACTGTTTCAAACGGTTTCACATAAAATGTTGTATCCCCGTCAATTTTTTAGAATTTCTTAAAAAAATTGGTGAGAGCATTCTTAACAAGTGCATCTTTCAAAAAATGACAATTTTTTTTTACAGCGTCCTGATGCCTTGCCTTGTTTATGATTTGATCAAGGGAACATGTAGGCGTTTGGGGGCCCCCCAGGGGCCGCCCCCCCCACTCTCCCCTTAGTCCGCCACTGGTCATCGCTTCCACCGCAATGCAAGACGCTGTTCCGAGAGAGTCCTGTAGGAGAGGTCAAAAAGTCTCCCTCAACCAGTCTCTTCCGATCCAGCCTGCCACAGCAGATGCATCTGAATGACCTATGACAGAGGTGTTGGTTATCCAATAAGTGGTATCTGATGAATTGAAATTTCTAAAACATGTTGATATTTTTTTCCAATATGACTATTTTTGTTAGCACCATGTTGGGCGCCAAGATAAAACAATTTTTTTTTTCAGGTTTCATTAACATTTCATCCATTTATTGTTTCCGGAATGGCAGATATGTAACTCCATGGTGGACATATTTTAAAAGAGAGAAAGATGAAAAATATGTATTTTTTCTTTCTTCAATAATAAATTAGAGGTAAAATATTATACGCTTGTGAATAGCGCAATATTGGTGAGTACCTACTAGAGATGAAACGGATCCGGTATCCGGCCTATCCGGCCTAAATTTACTATCCGGCCGGATAGTAAATTTAGGCCGGATAGGCCGGATACCGGATAATAACTCAATATCCGGTCGGATACCGGATATTCAAAAACTATGACAATTTCCTATAATAAAATGCAATACATTAATCTTTGTGAGGTAAATATTAATAAAATGGCCTTTAAAGTCGAAAAAGGCCTGCTTTTATTTAAAGTCGAAAAAGTTACAAAAAAGCCATTAGGCCTTCCAAAAATGTAAAATTTTCTTCTAAGATAATCACTCTAATGATAAATACATAAATAAAAAATATCTAAACTAAAAACTTTTAGTAAAAACTTACAAAAACCTCGCAGAGTAGCGAAAACTTAAATTAACACGATTAACTAATCACAATCCATTATAGTGAACTAAAAATCGTAAAAAACACAGAGATTATTGAAATGATTAAATACTGACATTGAAGCACCATAATATACCTCTTGTTCTTCTTATGAAAGAGAATATTTTCGCGATCACTCACGAATACTCACGATGACAACCGAATTAATCAGGTCGCGTTCGCCGCACCTGTGCGGCGCTAAACTCATCACGACGTTCAATGAGACAATGGGTAGAATATCCGGCCGCCGGATATCCTGCCATCCGGATATCTGGTATCCGGTATCCGGCCAAATAACTATCCGTTTCATCTCTAGTACCTACTGATGAACAAATTACAAAGAGATTGAATTAAATGTAAGAAAAAAATGTTTAAAAGTAAGTATTTAAAACATAATTTTTATATATTGATTTAGCACAAGGTAGTTTGACAAACGGTTTTTAAAGCACTTGAGGTTTTAATTTTACAACATATTAAAGAAACATTATATAGTATATATTCTTAAAAGAGCATAGCAAGACGTATTGCAACAAAGAATATTCTACCATTATTTCTTTGTGAGGTGCACTAAAAGATTAGCACAATGTATCCCATCTGCACCGCTTCACAGCGAGAAAACATGCCAAGCACATGCCCAACAAAAAATTGTTCACCGTTGCAATTTTCCATATAAGAACGGGTTATTTTTAGGAGTGGTTCATGAGTTTAAAAACTACAAATAATCAATTGTGACAATTTATTACTGCAGGCTTATGGAATCGAATCCACCAGCTCATCGATCCAAAACACAAAGCTACATCATACAAAATTTGATTCCCCTTCAAAGAGATTCCAGTTCATAATTCATTTACGCTAAAAATAGAGAAATAATGTCTTAACTTTGAGTCAACGACCTACGCCTCCATTCTGGAGTTAATATAAAAGAGGAGGAATTAAATTATGGGTGTTGAAACATATATGATAAATTTAAGCCATTTGGTCGAATGCAATTGGTTTTGGTAAAGTTTTAAATGGTAATGCTTAAATCAAATTCATTTTTCACTTTACAGATAAATCTATGGCTAATATGAATGAAATCAAAAATGATCAATCATGGAAACCAGGGGAAAAACAACCTAACATAAATGAAAGCCTGGAAGCCTCCACCACAACTCCACATTTAAATATCCAGACAACAGTCAACGAGAATTTGGCAAAGTTAATTTCAGAAATGTTGGCTGAAAATGAAATAACTACGACTGAGAAAACAAAATTCTATACAACAGAAAGTTCAAAGGACGTGACAGTCATAGTCGTGAATAATATCTCCATAAATAATATAAATGCAGCAGAAAACAACACAAAAAATGATACATTGACGAGTGAGACTCAAAATAAAGTTACTACTGTGGGCATTGATGACACAAATAATACAGATGGGTTGAAAAATCCACATGGAACGCACACAACTGCCAGTCCACAAGACGGGCCGGTGAAAGACCCTAATGCAATGGACACAACTACCACTCCACAATATGCAACGGACACAACTACCTCTCCACAAAATGGGCCGGTGACAGACCCTAATGCAATGGACACAACTACCACTCTACAAAATGGGCCGGTGAATGACCCTAATGCAATGGACACAACTACCACTCAACAAAATGGGCCGGTGAAAGACCCTAATGCAATGGACACAACTACCACTCAACAAAATGGGCCGGTGAAAGACCCTAATGCAATGGACACAACTACCACTCCACAATATGCAACGGATACAACTACCTCTCCACAAAAGGGGCCGGTGAAAGACCCTAATGCAATGGACACAACTACCACTCCACAAAACGGGCCGGTGAAAGATTCTAATGCAATGGACATAACTACCACTCCACAAAATGGGCCGGTGAAAGACCCTAATGTAATAGACACAACTACCACTCCACAAAATGGGCCGGTGAAAAACCCTAACCTAAATGAAAGCCTGGAAGCCTCCACCACAACTCCACATTTAAATATCCAGACAACAGTCAACGAGAATTTGGCAAAGTTAATTTCAGAAATGTTGGCTGAAAATGAAATAACTACGACTGAGAAAACAAAATTCTATACAACAGAAAGTTCAAAGGACGTGAAAGTCATAGTCGTGAATAATATCTCCATAAATAATATAAATGCAGCAGAAAACAACACAAAAAATGATACATTGACGAGTGAGACTCAAAATAAAGTTACTACTGTGGGCATTGATGACACAAATAATACAGATGGGTTGAAAAACCCACATGGAACGTACACAACTGCCAGTCCACAAGACGGGCCGGTGAAAGACCCTAATGCAATGGACACAACTACCACTCCACAATATGCAACGGATACAACTACCTCTCCACAAAATGGGCCGGTGAAAGACCCTAATGCAATGGACACAACTACCACTCCACAAAACGGGCCGGTAAAAGACCCTAATACAATGGACACAACTACCACTCTACAAAATGGGCCGGTGAATGACCCTAATGCAATGGACACAACTACCACTCCACAATATGCAACGGATACAACTACCTCTCCACAAAATGGGCCGGTGAAAGACCCTAATGCAATGGACACAACTACCACTCCACAAAACGGGCCGGTAAAAGACCCTAATACAATGGACACAACTACCACTCTACAAAATGGGCCGGTGAATGACCCTAATGCAATGGACACAACTACCACTCCACAATATGCAACGGATACAACTACCTCTCCACAAAATGGGCCGGTGAAAGACCTTAATGCAATGGACACAACTACCACTCCACAAAACGGGCCGGTGAAAGATTCTAATGCAATGGACACAACTACCACTCCACAAAATGGGCCGGTGAAAGACCCTAATGTAATAGACACAACTACCACTCCACAAAATGGGCCGGTGAAAAACCCTAATACAATGGACACAACTACCACTCCACAAAATGGGCCGGTTAAAGAACCTAATGCAATGGACACAACTACCACTCCACAAAACGGGCCGGTGAAAGATTCTAATGCAATGGACATAACTACCACTCCACAAAATGGGCCGGTGAAAGACCCTAATATAATAGACACAACTACCACTCCACAAAATGGGCCGGTGAAAAACCCTAATACAATGGACACAACTACCACTCCACAAAATGGGCCGGTTAAAGAACATAATGCAATGGACACAACTACCACTCCACAAAACGGGCCGGTGAAAGATTCTAATGCAATGGACATAACTACCACTCCACAAAATGCAACAGACACAACTACCACTCCACAAAATGGGCCGGTGAAAGACCCTAATGTAATGGACACAACTACCACTCCACAAAATGCAACGGACACAACTACCACTCAACAAAATGGGCCGGTGAAAGACCCTAATGCAAAGGACACAACTACCACTCCACAAAACGGGCCGGTGAAAGATCCTAATACAATGGACACAACTACCACTCCACGAAATGGGCCGGTTAAAGACCCTAATGCAATGGACACAACTAGCACTCCACAAAATGGGCTGGTAAAAGACCCTAATGCAATGGACACAATCACCACTCCACAAAATGGGCCGGTGAAAGACCCTAACACAATGGACCTAACTACCACTCCACAAAACGGGCAGGTGAAAGACCCTAATGCAATGGACACAACTAGCACTCCACAAAATGGGCCGGTGAAAGACCCTAATGCAATGGACACAACTAGCACTCCACAAAACGGGCCGGTGAAAGACCCTAATGCAATGGACACAACTACCACTCCACAAAACGGGCCGGTGAAAGACCCTAATGTAATAGACACAACTACCACTCCACAAAATGGGCCGGTGAAAGACCCTAATGCAATGGACACAACTACCACTCCACAAAACGGACCGGTGAAAGATTCTAATGCAATGGACATAACTACCACTCCACAAAATGGGCCAGTGAAAGACCCTAATGTAATAGACACAACTACCACTCCACAAAATGGGCCGGTGAAAAACCCTAATACAATGGACACAACTACCACTCCACAAAATGGGCCGGTTAAAGAACCTAATGCAATGGACACAACTACCACTCCACAAAACGGGCCGGTGAAAGATTCTAATGCAATGGACATAACTACCACTCCACAAAATGGGCCGGTGAAAGACCCTAATGTAATAGACACAACTACCACTCCACAAAATGGACCGGTGAAAAACCCTAATACAATGGACACAACTACCACTCCACAAAATGGGCCGGTTAAAGAACCTAATGCAATGGACACAACTACCACTCCACAAAACGGGCCGGTGAAAAATTCTAATGCAATGGACATAACTACCACTCCACAAAATGCAACGGACACAACTACCACTCAACAAAATGGGCCGGTGAAAGACCCTAATGCAATGGACATAACTACCACTCCACAAAATGGGCCGGTGAAAGACCCTAATGTAATGGACACAACTACCACTCCACAAAATGCAACGGACACAACTACCACTCAACAAAATGGGCCGGTGAAAGACCCTAATGCAAAGGACACAACTACCACTCCACAAAACGGGCCGGTGAAAGATCCTAATACAATGGACACAACTACCACTCCACAAAATGGGCCGGTTAAAGACCCTAATACAATGGACCTAACTACCACTCCACAAAACGGGCAGGTGAAAGACCCTAATGCAATGGACACAACTAGCACTCCACAAAATGGGCCGGTGAAAGACCCTAATGCAATGGACACAACTAGCACTCCACAAAACGGGCCGGTGAAAGACCCTAATGCAATGGACACAACTACCACTCCACAAAACGGGCCGGTGAAAGACCCTAATACAATGGACATAACTACCACTCCACAAAATGGGCCGGTGAAAGACCCTAATGCTATGGACACAACTACCACTCCACAAAATGAGCCGGTGAAAGACCCTAATGCAATGGACACAACTAGCACTCCACAAAATGGGCCGGTGAAAGACCCTAATGCAATGGACACAACTAGCACTCCACAAAATGGGCCGGTGAAAGACCCTAATGCAATGGACACAACTAGCACTCCACAAAATGGGCCGGTGAAAGACCCTAATACAATGGACACAACTACCACTCCACAAAATGGGCCGGTTAAAGACCCTAATGCAATGGACACAAATACAACTCCACAAAATGGGTCGGTGAAAGACCCTAATGCAATGGATACAACTACAAATCCACAAGATGGGCTAGAAAAAGTCCCTAACGGAACGAACACAACTGCAAGTACACAAAATGGGCCTGCAAAAGACAGTGATGGAGCAGTAACAACTGATGATAAACAACTAGGAAAGCTTGGTGAAAAAGGAACTGACAAACAACAAGACAAACTGTTTCTATTCGCTTTTCCCAGGAGATGGGGAATTTAGAGTTTATGGTAGATTTTTCATAACATAATACATAGGAGAGGCCAATAGACACAACCTTACTAATAATTAGTGAGTTGCGCCAGTGAAGTATATAACCAATATTTACAGAAGATGATGATTTCAACATTATGAGGGTGATTTTTTATGAAGACGATGTGACCTCCACGGGAGCTCATTTATATCTTAATGTGTAATATTAGCCCCGGATCTACGAATTTTTTAAACCGGGGCAGAAACTTGATAAGGAGAGGGGGGGGGGGGGCACAACTGTCACAGAATCAATAATTCGATTATAAAAATGATTACAATAGTATGTGATTAGTGTTTTTTTTTACCTGCCAACGCCCTCACTGTGCCATCTCAACTCCCTCTAATTTTCTCTGTGTCTTCTACTGCCCCCCCCGTACAATATGCACGCATTCAAAATCGACTCAGGATACATTCAAAAACCAACTGAGCATTTTAAATCAAATGAATAATTGATAGAACAACGTGTGCTGGATGCCAGGCGCTTTGTGAATTAAATTTTTTTTCAATCAAACATATAAATTATGATTTTGGCACCCCCTAAATCTGCCGCCCGGGACAGTCACCCTGGTTTGCCCCCCCCTAAATCCGGGGCTGTGTAATATACTCACTATATCGTAGGGAGACATCTTGTGAGAGATTAACAAAGGTGCACGATGTTAGTGCAGTCTTGCTGAGTCGGGTTTAAATAAGGGAGGAATTATAGAAAATGGAAACTCATTCCACATATAGTGCCGTCTGTCAGATCTCATACTGCCGAAATCAACTATGAACGGGTGTCTATAAAAATAACATGAACATTACCAAAAGAAGTGAAGTTCCACTGGCTTTGAAGAGAAATTAGAATTAGGTTTTATAATGAAAATATACCAGTATACATTCTTCTCCTTTGTGTGCCCTATCAGGTACCCCCGACGTTGGCGATCACTCTTGAAAATGTCTGTCTTGCGTTGCCCGGAACAGCTCCTCCACACTTCTGATGCCGGTCCAATACATTTCGCAGCCAGGACATTTGTCTCCTACCAGGCCCTCAGCGACCCTCTATCTTGCCTTTCAATATTAAATGGAGCAAGTGATACTTCTCCCCTCGAAGTATATGACCCAGATGTGAAATTTTCCCGATTTTTATTAATGTAAGCAGTTCTCTATCTGCTCTAGCCCGCCTGAGAATTTCTATGTTGGTGATCATGTCGGTCCATGGGACCTTGAGCATTCTCCAGCGAAGCCACATTTCAAAAGCCTCTAACCTGTTCATGGTATTTACTTTCAAGGTCCATGTTTCACATCCATACAGCAAGAGCGACCACACATAACATTTTAGCATTCTCTGCCTTAGTTTCAAACTGATATTGTCGCAGTTCTTGCTGCTTCAATTCTGCACCTAACCTCTACATCTGGGTCAAGAGTCTCTGTGAGAATACTGCTAAGGTATCTAAATCTTTCCACCTTTTCGACATTGCAACAATTCAACTGTTTCACTGATTCAGAGTGATCTAGTCGTCCAAATGTCATCCATTTGGATGACTAGATATATACATTGTACAAATCTAAATAAAATTTACTAGTAGTTCTGTAACAGTAGACTTCGCATTCAAAAAAGTATATTATAAATGCACCTATATTTTCTTTTATTAATAAATGAAAACCAAAATTTTCTCTGAAATCATAAGATTTGAAAGTACCTAGGTAACATCTTTTTTATACTTTATTTTTAGTTTTAAAGTGGAGATTGAACAAAAACTTAAATGAGGCGATGCACTGTTACCCTAATTTACCCATAGTAATGTTTGTATGACCTCGTCTGGCGGCTATTTGCCCGTGACGGGCCCCAACGCCAAGACAATTGCATTGGAGCCTCTTGGAGGGGCCCAGCGCATTGCATAGTAAAAATAAAAAAATAATAATAATTAAACGCATTATTTATTTTGAATACAAACATAATAATAAGGGTGTTAAGGGACGCACTTACTAGTGACTCCTGACATCATTTGGAGAAAAAAATGTAAATGAAATTTTGGTTTCCTATGACATTTTTAATGTTTTTTTTTCAACAAAAACATAAAAAAATAGTATTTGTTGGACAGTTTGGAACGAGGGAAGAGGTTGAGCGATCACAGTTACGGTTGAGTGTCCAGCGACGAGATGCGGAAGAATTTTTTCTTTTTATTTTGAAGAATTTTTTTTTTTTAACAAAAGAAAGTGATCGAAAAAGTCATCTGATACCAAAATTTCACTAACATTTTTTATTCCAAATAATGTCAGGAATCACTGGTTAAAATATGTCGATTACGACCCTTAACACCCTATATATATATAATATATATCTTCTTCTTCTTCAATGGCGCTACAGCCCATTTCGAGCCTTGGCCTCCTTCAAAATAAGCCTCCACCGCCCTCTGTCCTCGGCCGTCGTCTTCCAATCTGCAACATGGAGTAATCCTCTTGCATCCTTCCTGACATCATCCTCCCATCTCAGTCTAGGTCTGCCCGCCTTTCGTTTACCTCCCGGGTGTCCTGTCAGAACCTTCTTCGGTACTCGTGTGCTTGGCATTCGGTGCACATGTCCGGCCCATCTTAATCTTTGGAGTCTTAAATGGGTGGAGAGTCTGGGAGCTTGGTAAATATCATAGAGCTCATTATTGTGGCGGATTCTCCATGCCTCTCCCTCTCGCACCGCTCCTAAGATTCTTCGAAGTACCTTTCTTTCGAAGATGTCCAGCCGTTCCGCTGACTTTGCTGTCAGTGTTCCCGCCTCACCTCCATAGGCCAAGACCGTTCTGATAATTGTTTTATATAAGGTTATTTTGGTTTTCCTATGGACGTTTCGGGATTTGAACACTGGCAGCAACGCGAAGTAAGTTTTGTTAGCGGCTGTATATATATATATATATATATATATATATATATATATATAACCAAAAAATAGTATGACAACAAAAAATGGTATGACAACAAAAAATTGTATGACAACAAAAAATGGTATGACAATAAAAAATGGTATGACAACAAAAAATGGTACAACACCAAAAATGGTATGACAACAAAAAATGATATGACAATAAAAAATTGTATGACAACAAAAAAAGGAATTAATAAAGCCCCTAATGACTTTGATGATTTTAAGTCCGTCAATGGCATTTTTTCTTGTATCAGGCACTATATTGATAAGTAGAATTCCAACATTTAGTGTGGCGTGACTCTCTACTTGGAAGGGTTCTAGTACCTAACCTAACTCAAAAACTATTGTAACATATTTATACAAATAATAATTTCTTGTGAATAATAATTATCAGTAGTGTTGAAATATGAATGTGTATATTATATTAAATCAAATTCGTCTGACAAATTGTCGCGGGACCCCTATTCTAGCTCAGCGGAACACTAGTGTTCCCTCACGTAATACATGCGCACATCAAATCCCCAAAGTTTCATCGCAATCGAATGAATGGTTTAGGAATGCATAAGGGACGACAAACAAACATTCATTTTTATATATCAAGATTATTATTATTTTTATTTGGTTACATATTATACATTACTTATTGCAAGGAAAAAATTGATAAACTTATAACAATAACAATTAAAAGTATAAACAATAATAATAATTATTAAAACTACATAATACAAATTTATAGTGCATTTTCATTTGTTCTGGGCTTCAATCACAAGTTTATTTGATGAGAACAGATTTCCAATCAGCGCCTGCAATAAAATAATATTATTATTAGAGAGATCCCCTTGTAGTAAAATCATGTACAGGAAGGTCAAAATATTTCCACTTTTCAATAAAATTCAAATAAATGGAATATTTCTTAACGTATCCGAAAACTAAAAAAGAGCCTTTGAAAGGTGATGAAATACAGTACTGTGCGAATTAATGTGAACACAAGTGTAGAATTATAAAAAATAATATATATTCTTTATTGAAGAAAAAAATACAGAAAAAATTACAATTAATTTTTTTTTAATACGAAGTGTGTCCAACCTTAGCTTTTATAACTTATTGTACACGGTTTGGCATAGAATCAACAATTTTTTTTACAATTTTCTGATATTTTCGTGTCTCTAAATTACTGCCTCAATCAGTTTGTTTTTGTCGTGCTTGTCTTGCTTTAAATATAGCCCACCAATTTTCAATTGGATTAGGATCCGGAAAGTTACCTGGCTATTCAATGTATGTAATTTTTTTGTCTTTGAAATATTAACAATCTTTGTGCATTTTTAAAGAGAAATATTCCAATGTATGTAATTTTTTTGTCTTTGAAATATTAACAATCTTTGTGCGTTTTTAAAGAGAAATATTCCAATGTATGTAATTTTTTTGTCTTTGAAATATTAACAATCTTTGTGCGTTTTTAAAGAGAAATATTCATCTTTAAAAATAAGAAACAAAAAGCTTTAGTTAGGTTTACCTCTGCAAAAAAACTGTAATTCTAAAAAATTACAAAATTTAACGCATCTGTGGCTTGGTGTGTCTTGTAACTCACCACTGAATGATAGAACACAAACACAAAATGGCCGCTATTACAAAATGCTACGTGCAACTGCAAGAACAAGTGTAATTGTGCTAATTATCACGTGTTCACATTAATTCGCACAGTACTGTAAGCTTTCAAATTTTATAATTCGAAATAAACATCTAATTTTTGAAATACACCTTAGGGAACACTTAGGTATACTTAAACGTACCCATACTACGTGACCCGTTTAGGGGGGGGGGGGAGATCTTCAGGGGGGGGGGGGGCTTAGATTTTTATAATCTAAATCTTTTTCCACCAACTTTCTAATAGTTTTTCCACTTGTAATTATACGTATGCATGCACTCTTGCTGTCGCCGTATTAATAAAGACAAATTTGTTTTTTTTCAACTTTTTGTTAGCAAGAAATGTTTCAAAACCATATTTACGATTTACCACGTGAAAACTGTAAGGGGAGGGGGGGGGGTTTTGGAATATTCTACTTCTCTTTAGTCAGTACAAAAGCAGTGCGGGACACAGTTGTGGATGATAAATACTTGGAGCAGGTAGATGACGGCCGGCGTGGTCTAGTGGTAAGGCATTTGACACGCAATCCGAAGGTCGCTTGATTGAATCCCGGCGGGGCAAATAAATTTTATTTTAATAATTGTGTTATTTCACAATTAATTCATTTAAAATAATGTATGGAATATTTGCGGCACGTTCCAGAGTGGAACATACTCTCAGTTTCACCCTGGTGTAAGATCACCATTCAGAATTGAAAAGTTGGTTTGAATGGCGTCAGCCGTGTTTGGTGACCAGATCTGAATAGCCAGGTTCCTCCCCACCTTCCTCTTCCCCATCTCCTTCCCCTCCCCGCTACCTTCAGCCTCACAACAGACGCGAGCAGCTGGGACTCTTGTGAGGTATTCATATAAAAAAAAAAAGATGAGTTTGTTATCTGGGAAATATGAATACGCGTGATAGAAAGGCTGATAGAGATTTTTAAAGAAGGGTAAATGCAGGTAAAGCCATTAATCGAGGACTAAAATCGATTGGCACTAATAAAAGAGTATTCAAAAGGACTGCTGATAAAAACCCTGAAATATGGCAGAGAGGTATGTAACTGACAAAAGAAGGATAACAGTAGACTGAATGCTTTAGAAATCAGATCTCTGAGGAGTATGTCGTTTGTTCAAAATGAGGAGATCCAGAAAGAATGCAAAGATGATGTAATGGTTAATATTAGGAAAGAGACACTGACGGCCGCTGTTCCCAATCCTACTAATCAAGCCGAAACTAAGGTTCAACACTGCTCAAATGCACAACTACGCTCTTTCCAACACACAAGCATCGCTTAATCTTAAGGAACCGGACACGTGAATTAAGTTCGACTGAGCAAAGCAAACTTATAAAAAGTGTCAACAGAGTGGCGCTAACGTCACATGGTACCGACGCAAAGGTAAACTGTCACTCTAGTTTTAAAATATTTCATACATTTGTTTAAAAAACACAAAATGCAAGTTTATGGAAAACAGTATTTGGAAAAAATTCGGTTTATAGGGATGGTCCAAAAAAAATAAAAAAATAAATTTTATACTAATTATGGGCCGGAAAATCCGAATCTGAAAGAATTAGGCGGCGGCAAGCAATATTAACTGAGTTACACGACTTTAAAATTTTTTATACACACACAGGAAAATAGTCATTTTGGAAGCATTTTGATTCCTAGAAAATCAAACTAGTTATTTTTATACTAACTATGGGCCGGGGAATCCGAATCTGATAGAATTAGGCGGCGGCAAGCAATATTAACTGAATTACACGACTTTAAAATTTTCTATACACACACACATGAAAATAGTAATTTCGGAAGCATTTTGACACACGAAGTACGAAGATCATAGAAAAACAAGAAATGTACAAAAACATGTGCCGGCAGTGTTACCAGCTCTCAAAAATATTTATCCCTATATTATGAATTACGACTATCTCAACGGCCGTATTCTTAAACCAAAAGTATGAAAATTCGTAGTCTTAAAAATGCGTAACCTAACCTAACCTAACGCTAGGTTTGTGTAACATGGTTTGTGCCCCTTTATACAGCCTGCTCGCGTCACGGCAAAAAAACATCCCTGTTTTCAAGTAGTTTAACGGCTACGCTAGGTTTGTGTAACATGGTTTGTGCCCCTTTATACCGCCTGCTCGCGTCACGGCAAAAAAACATCCCTGTTTTCAAGTAGTTTAGCAGCTACGCTGGGTTTATGTAACATGGTTTGTGATACAAAAGTGAGTAAAATTTATAAAAAATAAGTACTTAAAATATAAACATGTTATTTTACGTTATTGATATTACTGCTTAATGGCAACACTTAATTTTGTGTGGTAAAAACATCTATGTTATTATAAAAATAAATAAAACACTTTGGATTTTAACCACGAATTTATTATATTACATATCGACCGGTTTCGCTTACATCAAGCTTCTTCAGGATATAAGTAATAAGAATATAGTTATTATTACTTATATCCTGAAGAAGCTTGATGTAAGCGAAACCGGTCGATATGTAATATAATAAATTCGTGGTTAAAATACAAAGTGTTTTATTTATTTTTATAATATAATGTCTAACCACAAAGTAATTGCTTCTTATGAAAAAACATCTATGTTATCTTGTTTTTCTATATCTTCGTACTTCGTGTGTCAAAATGCTTCCGAAATTACTATTTTCATGTGTGTGTGTATAGAAAATTTTAAAGTCGTGTATTTCAGTTAATATTGCTTGCCGCCGCCTAATTCTTTCAGATTCGGATTCCCCGGCCCATAGTTAGTATAAAAATAACTAGTTTGATTTTCTAGGAATCAGAATGCTTCCAAAATGACTATTTTCCTGTGCGTGTATAAAAAATTTTCAAGTCGTGTAACTCAGTTAATATTGCTTGCCGCCGCCAAATTCTTTCAGATTCGGATTCCCCGACCCAAAATTAGTATAAAAATAACTAGTTTTATTTTTTAGGAATTTCCCCCATAAACCGAACTTTAGCCCAGTATTTAAAAGAAAGGTAAATATTTCCCTATCGAGTCCACGTTCAAAACACACTTTAAAAAATTAAAACAAATTGTACTAGGTAGATAATGAGTTTTTTAATTTAAAAAAGTTGTTGGCTTGAAAACAATGAAAACAAATCATTTTTTTGGTAAAAATGTTTAAGTCCGCTTCACGGATAATACGGAATGTTCCTTGTCGAAGTTCAATACACGGATAATACGCAATATTATTTTTTTTAATTAATAGACAAACAAATAGGACATTTGTTGGAAGTACCAACCTTTTAAAATAAATTCTCGTCAAAATAAAAACAAAAGTACCTAATTTGAATTATTCCCGGTACTACTGGCACTGGGTTAAGGTTCTGGCTGAGGAAGCTGTGTCATCATCAATAAGTTATACATCCCAGGTTTTGAATGGTTTGTATGGCAAGCAGGGTTTGTCTTCTAACGGGTATGTGTAATTATTCTAATACCTTTCTTTCCATGTTCTTCTATTGTAATTACAATTCCCTTCATAACATGAATTAATTATCGTTTTATATGGCAATAATATTTTTTCTATGATTGGCAGCATTGATTGTCTATGAAATGTAATATAAATATGGTGTAGTGCGATACGTTTTTAGATTTTCACGGCCAAAAGTATTTTCATTATTTGTTTTTGGGCTGTCATGCCGTGTTGCGCTACCTCCTTCTTTAGCCAACGTTTTGGACAGCGTTGGCTAAAGAAGGAGGTAGCGCAACACGGCATAACATCCCAAAAACAAAAATGGCATAGTTCAGTTCGTATATTGCGTAAGTGAATTAATTTTAACAATTCAAAATGTAGCATGCATATTTTTTCGTCTCCCACGATATAAATATTTACTCACTTTTCGTGATAATAAAGCTATATCTAACTGTTAGAATAAGAAATATTCCATATCCGAGAAGCGGAGTAAGGCATAAATAATGTTACTTGAAACAATGAAAACAAATTATTTATTGTGTCATTGCAACGAACCACGACATCTGATACTCAAATAACATACACATAACGCTTTTCATTTTGCATTCACTAACCTGTCGTTTTATAACCTCCAGATTTTTCTTGGCAAATTCCAACTGTTTCGCTAATAAATCGATGTCCTCTAAGCCTTTATTCTCTTTGAATGCATCTTGCACCCTTCTTATTGCGTACATGCTGGAAAAATCAATAAAATTATTCAGATATTATGTAAAATTTACAAAACATCGCTATCTCGAATTTACCGCCACTTTGACAGCTACAGAAACACTCCATAATAACATAATAAATAACACATCCGACGACATTAAAGTAACAAATTAAAAACAGAATACTGTTATTAATAATTACCGAAGGTTATAGGCTTCGATTTTTCCCGATTCTCTCAATAATGACTTGTACAAAGACAGCACCCGAGTTCTAACGCTGCTGGTCGCCATTTTTATTTTCTTCTGTCAGATCAGTGTTGCCGACAGTGTTGCCAACAGTTAGCTATACCAAATTGCTAGACATCTTACAAATGTTGCTAGATTGCCAGTTTTTTTTACCCCAAAAAGTTGCTAGAAGTAGCTAAACGTTACAGTAGGTAGATAAGGGAACGTACCCATACTACGTGACTAACTTTTTGCAATTTTTAACCCCCCCCCCCCCGGTGACCAAAAACCTAAGCACTCCGCCGCTCATTTGTACCAAGCGTGGTGTTTTGAAGACCTCCCCCCCCTAAACGTTTCACGTAGTAAGGGTACGTTCCCTAAGTTACAATAAAATGACATATTCTGACAATCGTTTTTATTTCCAGGTTTTATATGGATAAAATAAAACAACACTAGGTAGAATAAGAGTTGTGCGTACATTTTGGTTGTATTCTGTCTGTCGTAGCTAGCTAGCGCACAGAACAATATTACAGTGCCACAAAGTTATCTGTTCTGGTGGTGGTATCGCTAGTTGTGAACAAATATGTCATAGAAATATCAAAGTTTGTGGCTCTGTACTCCAAAAAGGGAGAGCTAGTGCAGCAGGAAACGGGGATTTTCCGTCCAACGCCACTTATACCATAGCGTCTATGACCATAGAGTCGCGTTTGGTTTTTACTTTTTACTGTACGACGTAGCGTTTTATATTCTCTTTGCTCGAAATTGGACGAAATCGAAATGTCGAACAATGACGAAAAGTTGCTATAAAAAGTAGCTAAAAAGTTTAGCTACAAGTTTCATTAAAATGTAGCTGTCTGACATCAAATAATAGCTATATCTAGCTATAAAGTTGCTAAGTTGGCAACACTGGTTACCGAAACCAAAACTTCAAAATCGGGAGAATTTTCGCCTAAAAATCGGGAGAAATCGGGAGAAAACGGAAAAAATTTGAGGAAATCGGGAGATGACTAGAATTATTTTAGTAAAACTTCTTCCTTATCAATAATTCGAATCCCTTTTATTATTGCGAAGCAGAATCTTAACAACAAACGAAAAACCCATAAGCAGCGCCGTCAATCCGATTACTGTAGATGTTGCCTGTGGAATAACGCAATTTTCCCTAACGTTCAACGGGGACTTATTTCACGTCTGGCAACTCAGCACGAAATTTTGTGAACTGTCACCCGTCACTTAACGATACGCCAAATTCATTTAATACCTACTTTCTTTTAAAAGTGAACAACATTCATATAAGTAACAATCTTTTAATCAATAAGTAATAATTTTAATTTTATTAAGGAACCAATAAACCACCTCATGGGCTTTTTCAAAACACCTCTCACCTGGCGACAGATACTTGATAACGATACACTGTTTAGTAATCCTTTATCGAAATACCTACTAATATCTCAGTCTAATCACCAAAAACAAAAAGAAAGTGCATGGACCATATTAAAATTGTTATTGAAATTATTACTGTTATGAAATACTTAGGAGTTATATTAGATTAAAATTTAACCATTAAACATTTTCATGTTCCGACTGCAACTATTCTTTTTCTTAAAAGGAACATTTAGAAGTCCACAAGCCGTGTCATAGTGAAGAAAAACCCTTTTCGTGTTCTGACTGCAACTATTCATGTTCTTGAAAGTCACAATTTAATATTCACAATTCAATGTGGAGAAAAACCTTTTTTATGTTCCGATTGCAACTATTTATGTTCTCAAAAGGAACATTTAATAGTTCACAAGACGTCTCACAGTGGAGAAAACCTTTTACATGTTCCGACTGCAACTATTCATATTCTATAAAGTGACAATTTAAAATCCACAAGCCGTCTCACAGTGGAGAAAACCTTTAACATGTTCCGACTGCAACTATTCATGTCCTCGAAAGTGACAATTTTTATATCAACAAGCCGTCTCGCAGTGGAAAAAACCTTTTGTATGTTCCGATTGCAATTATTTATGTGCTAAAAAGGAGACTTTAAAAACTCACAAGTGAACTCATAGTGGAGAAAAACCATTTTATGTTCCGACTGCAACTATTCACGTTCTCAAAAGGAATATTTAAAAGTCCACAAGCCGTCTTACAGTGGAGAAAACCTTTTACATGTTCCGTCTGCAACTATTCATGTTCTCGAAAGTGACAATTTAAAATCCACATGCTGACTCACTGTGGAGAAAAACCTTTCTTATGTTCCGACTGCAACTATTCATCTTCTCAAAAGGATCATTTAGAAGTCCACAAGCCGTCTCACAGTGAAAATAACCTTTTTCATATTCCGACTGCAACTATTCATGTTCTCAAACGGAACATTTAAAAGTCCGCAAGCCGTCTCACAGGGGAAAAAACCTTTTTTAATGAACGTTTGAAATTTAATCCTTGCCAAAATGTTAACCTAAATAAATTGCTTTAAATATGTTGTTAATATTTTTATTTTTTTTTACATGAAGTCCACTGAGGCCCTGAGGAAAATAATTTCCCTGAGGGCCTATGTCATCTTTGGGGACGCTGTGTGGAGGGTTTTTTTTAGGGAAAGGAAGGAGAGGAGAGTTCTGGGAAGGAAAAGGGTGTAAGGGGTGGGTAGGAATCTGGGGTTTAGTGTGTCCTGGTCATCAGGCCTAGACAAACCTCATCCCATGAACCCGGGCACCCCTGCTAAATCACCAAACGTAGCGAACCACTTGGGGTGACCGTGCAGAGGTGTTGGTTATCCAATAAAGGTTCCCGAGGCGGCGGTACCCATTCCCGCCTCCCAAATTGTTATATCCAAATATAAGTAAGCATCCAGCACTTATTCTGTGAGGAATTATTCTAGGAATTATTATTAGGAATTATTATTGTGTTCGGTAGTACCTATTTAAGCGAGCGGATGTTTTCCGTTTTGAAAATAAATAAGAACAAACATCGCTCAAGGTTTACGGATGAGCATCTCCAATTGATTCTTAAAATAACTACTTACCACGAATATGACACCCGACTTAAAAAATAAGAGAAGTCAGGTGTCTGGCTCAAGATAATTTACCATTTTACCCTCCTTTTTGACTTGAATGAAAATTTATAATAACTAGGTACTTACATATCTAACTAAATAAAGATTTAAACAATTGAGCATGGGTTTTAATTTTGAGACTGGCCCGCTTACACACGCAAAATCTTATAAATCGCCCTTAAAAATCCACTTTGACACCCCTCCGTTACGTAATAAATTATAATTTCCAGCCCATAATTCATAAATGATCGGTTTGTATGGGTCTATAATAGAGATATGCTTAGATTGCAGAATTTTGTAATTATTCTGGTCAATACCCGAATCCGGGGAATATTTTTTTTTAACCACAGACAATAATTTGCCTTTTGAGCGGACCATAAACAAAGAATTGACGAGAAACGACAAATCGCTGGGAACTTTGAAAAATCGGGAGATTTTGATGCCATTCCGGTAGATCGGGAGATGAAGTGAAAACTCGGGAGATCTCCCGCGAAATCGGGAGCTTCGGTAACACTGTGTCAGATTCACGATGGGGTTGCCAATATAAATATGTTATAAAATTCCTACAACAGATGTTCAAATTCTCCACTTGGAAAGGGGGTATGGGTAACGCGCGCCGCCCCGGGAACCATTTATTGGATAACCTACAGCTCAGCCATAGGTTATAGGCTTTTAACCCCAAGTGGTTCAATACGTTTGGTGACTTAGCAGGGATCATAAATAAACCAATCATTCGAGATGTCTTAAGTTGACTTGATGGCAGGGATGCCCGTGCTCATGGGGTGAAATTTATCTAGGTCTTGGCAATGAATGTGTTTGCCCAACTACTGCGTGGCGGGAAGAATCAGGAGAGACTGGTTGAGAGAGACTTGACCTCTCCAGCCGCACTCTCTCGACCCATCGCCTTTCACCGCAGTGGAATGGATTCATGCGCCCGTTTTTCCTGGATAATAAGAATTGCCGCATTTTCCCAGCAAAACATCCAATTATTGAAAATGTTTTGAAATTTCCCAAGTTAGGGGAATCACCGTGAATTGGCAACCCTGTTCATGGCCACCCTGTGCAGGGTTGCCAATGCATGTGTTCTAAAATACCTACAATGGATGTTCAAATTTCCCAAGATATCCCCTCAAGTTCCCTTATCTCCAGAACGCAACAAAATTCTATGAATTTATTTTTTATTGTCTACTCTTTCACTAAATGTTTCATAACGCCAATGGATTTCTTTCGTTTTGTGCTCCGATTGTCATACGAGATCGGCAGGAACCCAGACTTGGGAATTCCGCACAATAAGGGTCCCTAACTACACGGTCAACAAGTGAAAAGCGCTTTATCGTCAACAAGTCAGTCCGTTGCTAACCCCCGACCGTATAGTGACATTTCGCACCGAGCCGAAGTGTTATTCATCATATCGTCACATAAAGTATAAATCCTACCGTATTCTTTCGTATATTTTGTGTGAACTCGTGACTCAAACTTTACCGAAGTTCTAACAATCAAATAGAACAATATCGAGCGCTCATGGACATCTATGACTGTCACCAAGCTAGAAGAACAATCGTGAGTACCACTTAATTGTGATATACCTTTCTTGTTTGGTGGTTGGGCATAACTCAGCGAAATCCATAAGCGTCTTAGCAAGGGTATCCGCAAGGTTACCCTCATCCCCATGCCCCGTGCATGAACATTATTGGTGCCGAAACCAGGGAACCTTTAGATAAATAAATTCTTTCATTGACAAAACGAAAGAATGCAATGAAATATTGCGTGAATTGAAATGTCATTTTGAAGAACGAATTTCAAACAATAAATCGTAGAATTCGGTTACAGTTCTTAATTATTTACGACTTACCGGGTATTTAAATTATATCGAATTCTATTTTTTAATTCATAACGTTTTCCTGTTTATTTCGTTAGTATAGTTTGGCAAGAAAGTCTAGAAATTAAATCAATTGGAACTAAACCTGTTCATTACTATGGCAACACCGAATTATATGACGTTTCGTATGGCTGTCGTGTAATCGGGTGTTACGGTTGATTTATTGTCTTAAATCTGAGTAGAATATCGCTGATTTGATAATATTTTTATTCATTGTTTGCCTGAATTTAATTAAAATGAATAAATTATTACATAGTGATACGAGAGGGGTTACATTCTGCGTTTTTCAACGCTGCCTAGCCGAGTGTCACGCGAAGAAGCTTTTGTTTGATTTAGAAGATGTTTAAAAACGAACTGCAGAAATGAATGGTACGTAGTATAGTTTGTTTAATAAATTTCATTAGTATTACAAGATTTATGCCAATTTTCGAGCGATAATAATCATTACAATCTGATTTGAGGTTATGTTAAAAAAATTCGAATTTGACATTTCGATTTGACAGTTCATATGTGGCCACAGGAAAAAGGATATAACTCAATAAAAAAATAATAATATGCAACTTCTTTAAACTCGTAGAAAAGTTCCTTTTTTCTCGTTTTCTCTTTTTTCTTTCTAAGTGAATATTATCTAGTGTGTGTTTTTAAAACTACCTTCTATAATAATAATTTTAATGATGTTTTTCACACACAGGTAAATCTGAAACAACGGTAAGACGAATCGTCAAGGAAGGGGAAAAGGCAGATGGAAAATTTGAAACACCGGGAAAACGGAAAATGGGCATAATAATAATAATATGTAATAGCATAAGTGCTGATGATTGGAAAAATTGTTGCAAACACTTGATGAAAATTGAGGCAGAATATTATGCACGAGGTAGTACTATATATGATGATATCGATGAACTGCGTTTAGATGAAGATGAAGATACAGAAGAAGAAGAATCACACGAAGACAAAGACAATAATTACATGTCGGGTGTTGAATTAATAGACTTAAATTTTTAAGTACCTACGTTTTTATATCGAAATAAACGCCCACTTAAAACTTGTTTTGTTTTATTTTGCTTCTATTAAATTACAGTTTTTTGTGCAATTTTTTTGAAAATACAAATACGCTATGAAATATGCATTTTGCCAGAAGTGTTTTTTTAAAACATACGTTCTTTGTCTTATGAGCCATCTTGGTGTTGCCATTTAAAACTAGAAAACGATCGCAGCGCCATCATTTATTTTCTACACTTTCTTGCCAAACTGTACATTTGTTTATTTAAAAAAAAATGGCTAGTATTTTACAAGGCTTGCGTAGAAGACGGAACGTTGCCATCAGCAGAATAAACAAGGTATATGAGGTCGGTCAAAGCGTTTTGCAAGATGCAACCAATTACCCATTATTTTTAGCGTATTATACGAGGTTGCAAAACATTGTTAATAATTTTGAAACCGTTCACGCTGACATCTTAGCTTTAGATGAGGCAAACAAGGACATTGAAAATCAAGTTCGCGTAGCTTTTGATAATGTTTATTTCAAAATCGTCGTAATTCACAAGGAATTAACGAATCAATCTTTCGAATCGGAGCCCGCGAACATTATCGTACCAAACCAAAACATTTCAACATTTCATGATCAAGCTGTCATAAAACAAACGTCATCATTTACTTGTGACATGAATAAGGCAAAACCTGAAATCAAAGGGTCCTTGACTGCGTTCACTTCAAAGTGCGCGTTTTGCAAGGGTACTCACCATATCGCTAAGTGCAAATCATTTGCACTCAAATCGGTTCAGGAACGTGCTCTATTCGCCAAGGCACACCGTTGGTGTCTGAATTGTCTCACGCCTTCTCATTCTCTCACGAATTGCAAATCTGTGTTTGATTGTCAGAAATGTCATCGTAAGCACCACACTCTTCTTCATAGGGAAGACAACATTTCTGCTGAAGAGGAGTACCAACGACCTACCACGTTTGCCATTCAAGGAGCTTCTATTTCAGATCCTCCAGTTCTTTTCCTCGCTAACTTCGGTGTCAGATCCATCGTACGTTTGCCTACTGCTCATATTAGCAATCGTGATCCCTCCGGCAGTTTTCAAACGTTTCGTGGGTTGACCGATTCAGACAGTCAAGCACACTTCATATCCAATCGCACTGCCGAGCGTCCAGTCAGCTCTCAGAAAATCCATGGCTTAGGCCAATCTTCTACAACCGCGTCAGGCGTCACTAATTTCGATGTCGATGTTAGGGGACAAACTACCTTCAACACGAAGTTACTTCCATCGCCAACGATTCAATTCGACCAGTTATCTGGTCATCTATTCCAAGACATACTTCATGCCGACTCTGACTGTCACAAACCGACAACTGACACAGGAGCGACTGACCTACTTCGAGATGTTGAGATCTTGCCATCTCTACCGAGACCCCAATTAACGGGTAATCTTAACCAGCCTTCAGCTATCAATTCACCATTCGGTTGGCTTCCTCTGGATTCGCTTGGTTTTGCTACCGATCGTCAAACAAACTCCTTCATCGAAACCAACCAGTACCGTCTTCCAGAAGAAGTCAAGAGACTGAGGGAGTTGGACACATTTCCTCAGTCTTCACAGCCCACCAAACAACGTTGTGAACAAGTGTATCGCATTTATCGCTCACGTGACTTTTCTAGTCAATTTATCGAAACCAACCAGTACCGTCTTCCTGAAAAGTTCAAGAAACTGAGGGAGTTGGACGCATTCCCTCAGTCTTCACATCTCACCCCTGAAGAACAACGTGATGAGCAGGTCCATCACACTAATCACTCACGTGACCCTTCGGGACAATTCATCGTAGCCTTACCTTTTGGCGAAAAGGATAAGGATATCGCTTTCCCAGGTTCGCGCGAAGTCTCTTCGCGCATCATCCTTTCAATCGAACGTAAACCGACAGTAAAGCTCAGTTTACGTGAACCGTACTTCGCTTTCATGACTGACTACTTGCACAGTGGTCACATGACACGTGTTCCTGGAAAAGATTTACTCAAGGAAATGCATCACATACTTCGTCATTGCATTCTTCGTCCGGGCACCGTTACCACTACTTTGCGAATTGTCTTCGATGCCTCGGTGACGGAGGTGAATGAATCATCGTCAAATGATGCCTTCCTTATCGTTCCCAAGCTTCAAACAAACATTGCTGAACTTCTGCAAAACTTTCGTTCGCCATCTGTGGTGTTCATTGCTGAAGTACGGCAAATGTATCGCCAAATATGCCCACAAGAGCCAAATCACGCGTTCCAAAGAATATTTTGGCGTCGTCACTTATCGGAATCTACCCCGGATTACCCATTACACCATGTGACTTCTGATATCTCTGCCTTTAGTCTGTCCTACCGTATTGTCAGATCGTTGACAGAAAATAATGGTTACGAATTATCACTCACACGATACGCGATCACTTCGGATTCAAATATCGATTCAATCGTCGTCGGCTGTTCCAGTGTGGAACAAGCTCAACAAACGCAATCCGAAGTTATCGAACATACCAAACGAGGTCAACTTGAACTGCAAAAGTCGGATTGTAGCAAACCAAAACTTCGCGCCTACCGAAACTTACCGCCGGGCTACTATCTCACTGATGTAATCTTCAAGAATGTTGATCATTTTCTTACTCTCAGGGTATTGGGATGGAAGTGGAGGCCACCGGATGATTCACCCGATGATACTCGTCACGGGAATCGTTACACCGACCAATTATCGCTCTTGACAGTTATCGCATCTAATCATCGGCGTCAAGCATCATCGGTTGATAATCCATCGGATATCGCTTCACGTGGCCATTCTCAGGCCGTTCTTATCCGTAACGTGTTATGGTGGGCGGAGCCCTCCGGGTTTGTCCAGCCAAACGACTCTTGGCCCATCTCAGATGGCCATTTTAACAAAACTGAACTCCACTCTGAAGAACGAGTTCAATCGTCATTAGTCCAACATGATATATTCTGCTAAACTTTTATTAAACAAATTATATCGTATTCGGAAACTCCAACGTCTTACTGCTTACTGTTATCTATTCGTACACAACTTTCATAACAAAGCCTCTCGTCGTTCGGATTTTCTACTTAACCATTTCGAAATTCGTATTCTATCTTTAACCAAACATTGGACATCACTCTCTACGGAGCAAGTGATTAGAATCATTATTAAAAATCTTGTGCTATCGTTACGCTTCGTACTTTGAATGGATCTTCTCTTACAAGACCATTCACCTAATCGTGTCCATTGCCTAGGCAATGTGACTAATCATCATCGTTTCGCGGTTCGTTTTATTCTTTTTACGTCTATGTTAATCGTATCATTTAGTTTCTTTTCGTCTAGTTTATCTACATCTAGTTATCGTTTAAAACTAGTTCTTCTGCTTCGTCTTCTTTTCATCGACGTTACATTTCATGGCATTCTGCGTTTCGCTTAACGTTCAACTTTTCTTTAAAATACAATTTGCTGTATTTTGGTGGGCGGAATGTTTCATAACGCCGATGGATTTCTTTCGTTTTGTGCTCCGATTGTCATACGAGATCGGCAGGAACCCAGACTTGGGAATTCCGCACAATAAGGGTCCCTAACTACACGGTCAACAAGTGAAAAGCGCTTTATCGTCAACAAGTCAGTCCGTTGCTAACCCCCGACCGTATAGTGACATTTCGCACCGAGCCGAAGTGTTATTCATCATATCGTCACATAAAGTATAAATCCTACCGTATTCTTTCGTATATTTTGTGTGAACTCGTGACTCAAACTTTACCGAAGTTCTAACAATCAAATAGAACAATATCGAGCGCTCATGGACATCTATGACTGTCACCAAGCTAGAAGAACAATCGTGAGTACCACTTAATTGTGATATACCTTTCTTGTTTGGTGGTTGGGCATAACTCAGCGAAATCCATAAGCGTCTTAGCAAGGGTATCCGCAAGGTTACCCTCATCCCCATGCCCCGTGCATGAACACTAAAGATTATTATTTTTTGAAAGATTATTGATTATTTATTTCTCTTTCCTTCGGGCTTTAAAAATCGAAAGTTTTTGAAAAATTGCTGCGAAAGAAAACGAAATCATAGTACATCCTCAATATACGATTGGATAATCAAGAAACGCCAAGATTCCCCGCATTTTCCCTACAAAATGGTTCTCCAGATTAATTCTTGAAAAATCTTCCATAAAATTGAATTCAGATTTTTTATATAAAAATTAAATACCCATCCCGAACATACATAATAGATTCATCCTCAAAACAGAAAATTTTGACGGAAGTTTTGTGCCACTACCACACCGAAACCAACCCTCCAACTCCGAACTCCAATATGGCATGGCGGACGTCGAACAGCGAACAGCTGTTGTATCTTATCAATTGCCCACAATTATTATAGAAGTACATACACGACATGTTTTCAAATAATTGTTATACCACTCTCCCGTAATAATATTATTGTCATTAATGGTTCGCGGCACGCTTGTCTTGATCGCCTGCCGTTTGTGACGTGAGGACGGCTGCGGTCGTGGGCTGGTTCGTGTGAGTCATAAATATACCAAACCACCCGTGAGAGTTGATCCCGGGCCAACTCGAACTCCAACCTTCCAACTTGAAATTCCAATGCATGAGGGCAAAGATAGATCCCGCAATGTTTGGACAGAGTATTGGAACATTGCTAGTCAATCCAAGGGTGCCCGCTACGCCTCAATACAAAAGACTATCCCATCAAAACCGTGGTTTCAAAAATTCCCCCATTTTTCCAAAAAAGAAATTTCCTTACTTATTCGAATGAGAATTGGACATTGTTCCGTTCCTTCTCACCTTTTTAAAATTCATGTGCTTGACTCCCCAGATTGTACGTTCTGTGATCTAGATGTGGGAACTTTAGATCACATATTTTTTGATTGTCCCTCTCTAAATAAATATCCTCTCTTCTATCAAGCGTTATCAAAAATTGCCTATCCTCCATTCAATATCTCATCTCTTCTAAGTCTGAACTCTACTCCAATCTTCCATAAAATTCTGAAATTTGCACATTTAAATAAAATCAATGTGTAACAGACGTATCAAGCCTTTACAAGACTGTAAAATAGAAGCACCGGTTTTGTGCACGCCTTCCACTAGCTCACGCTGATGATGGTGATAGTAGTAGCTGGCCTCCCTACATCCAGGGGTAATGGTCCTGGATGCGCCTAGTTTCTGCCTGAGCGGTGCCTTGGCAGTGCCCCGAGTCAGGGCCGACTGCAGCGGTAGGCACCGAGTTCCCGTTCAGGCAGAACTTCGGCAGGAGGCAGCAGCTGGCAGCAGGTCGCAGACTTCCAGAGGTAGGTGTCTGGACCACTTGTGGAGTAAATAAAAGACTTGTTTGAATGTTGAAGAATAACTGACTTTATTTTTTTTTGACTTTTGATTGATTTATTTTACAGAGTTCCTAAACATGCGTTTACTGACTCTAACATAATTATAAAGGATTATCTATAGATACTTTACTGTTAATTTATTATTATGGTTGGTTTGAAAGTGAGATTAAAACTATACTGCGACTGTATGCAGGTTTTTTTTATTCCTTCCGGAGGACTATCTTGGGTTTTTTGTATTTGAAATTTTTATTTTCGCTATATTTAGCGAGCGTATTAATCGTAGGGTTTGCGTGGCCGGGTAGGCCGGCGTAAAATTTAGTTGCTTGTGAGAAAATGAAGTCTTTTATCAACGGAATGTTGGAGTCGTTATGGAGAGAAGAAATTCTGCTCCATTTTGGCGCATTTAAGGCAAGTCTAATGGCTTTGTTTTGAAATATTTGAATCTTCTCTAAGAGACTGGGGGCCGCGTGCCCCCAAACGGGGCAAGCATAGGTGAAGCCAGGCCTTATGGTTGTTTTATATAAAAGTAATTTGTTGCCCGTTGATAAACGACTTTTTTTTCCCATCATTGGATACAGTGAAGATAGACATTTATTAGCTGCTTTAATTTTTTCAGTTATGTGTTTCTTCCAGGTGAGCTTGGAGTCTAGCGTTACACCTAGGTATTTAATTGACTTTTCCCATGGAACATTTTCCCCAAACAGTCTAATGAATGGGGGCCGTTTTGGCCGTTTCTTTGAGAAAACGGTCGCGGCGCTTTTAGTCGGGTTAATAGATATTCTCCACTTTTTACACCACTTTTCAGTTAGAGTGGTTTGTATCTGTACGCGGCGTGTAGCAGTGGCCTCGTCAGTTGAACTGGACATGATGTTAGTGTCATCCGCAAATTGAGTGATTTTAACATTATGATCCACGGGTTTTGGGATATCGCTACAATAGATGTTATATAAGGATGGTGAGAGTTGACTGCCTTGTGGGACCCCAGCTGATATGGGGCGGGATGTGGAGAATACATTTTCTATTTTTACTTTAAAGGATCTATCTCTTAGATAGCTGGCTATTAGTTGAATGAGTCTTAATGGATAACCTAGAGAGTACATTTTATATAGAAGGCCGTTATGCCAGACTTTGTCGAAAGCCTTACTTACGTCGAGTGACAGAATTACCGTTTTTTTCTTAATATTGAATGCCTCCGTGATGTGTTCCACCACACGTAGGAGTTGGTGAGAGGTGGAATGACCTGCTCTGAAACCGTGTTGGAAGTCTGGCAAGAATTTACTTTTATTTGTGAATGCATTCAGTCGTGCTAGTATTACTTTTTCCAGGATTTTACCTAGGCATGGAAGGAGGCTAATTGGCCGATGATTCTCCGTTAATAGTGGATCCTTGCCTGGTTTGGGAATTAAAATTACATCAGCTTCTTTAAAATCCTTAGGAAAGCAACGCAGCCGAAGTGACGCGTTGCAGATGGCTGTGATGGCGCAGATGCCTTTAGTTGAGAGATGTTTTAAGATCTTATTTGAAATGCCATCGGGCCCGGCGGCCTTCTTCTTCTTTAATTTTCTAATTATATTCAAAATTTCCTTAGGAGTTGTGCACCTGATTGGAGGGTCTTCAGGGTCTAGATTTAAGATTGATTCTACTTTTGAATCCACTTTTGCTACGAACGCAGGATCGTCGTGATCGGTGTTTGGAGAGAATTGACTTTCGAGGCTATCTGCAAAGGCTTCTGCCTTGTCTGCAGCGGAGTAAACTTTTCCGTTGAGGCCTTGAATCGGGGAGATTTTAGTTTTCGGGCGTCTGAGTGCTTTAGAGAGCTTCCAGTAAGCTGCTCTATCGTCTTCTAAATTTGAAATGAATTCGTGCCAACGCTCGTTGCGAAATTCGCTGAGGGCATCACGCACTTCCCTATTTAATCGGTTGAGGTGTTGTTTCACTATCGGGTTGCAAGATCTTTGCCACTCCTTTCTAACAAGATTTTTTTCCCTAATAAGATCTTTGATCTCTTCGGGTATTCCGTGACGTGTTGTGACGTTGGGAATCTCATCGGACGCCTCGGTGATGCATGATTTTATTGTCTGGATAAAGTTGGAGGTAGCGGCATTTAGGGAGGCTTCGTCGGGAATTGACGTAGGTATGACTATGTTTTTAATTAGCAGCTCTGTTAATTTTTTCCATTTGATTTTAGTGCGTGGAGGATTATCGGGGACCAGAGGGTTGGAGCCTCCTGTTAAAGTTAGAAGGACTGGATCGTGGTCTGAGGTAAGTTCGTTTAGTACTCGGAGGGAGTGTAAGTGACTAGTATTTTTAAGTAAAACGATATCAATCACATCCGGATTACCGTTGTGATGATGAATCGTGGGTCTATCTGGGGCATCGACTACGATAGGATTGGTACTCGCGTACTTTGCGAGTACGTTTCCTTTTGTGTTACTCTGTATGGAGTGCCACGATCCGTGTTTTGCGTTCATATCCCCAGCTATTATAGTGGGGACATTTTCGGACAGGAGGCTGTCTAATTCGGATGGAATTATTTGACGGTTAGGGGCTACGTAGATTGAAATGAATTTAAGTGGTCCAGAAGAGGTATTTATTATTACCGATGTGGATTCAATATTAACACTAGAGAATGAATGGGCTAGACGGTGGTCGATGTTGTTCTTAACCAAGATGGCGGTTCCGCCTCCCTTGTTGGCTAGTCTGTCGTCACGATAGGTTATATAATTTGGAATTCTGAAGTTCCTAGACGGCTTGAGCCAGGTCTCATTAATGAGGAATACTTCGATGCTGTAATCTTGTAAGAATTGAATTATTTCTTCCTTGTGCGTTAGGACAGAGCCGTTGGCGTTCCAATAGGCCGTCTGCAAACTGATTAATTTAACATTTTGTCTAGACATTGTAATAGTTAAAAATTGATTGAATTCTTGCCATCTCTTTGAAGGCGTTTTGGACTTGCAATTCGATCGTCGCCATTTGCTCCTTAAGCGCTTGCTTGTGAACTGGGTCTAAAGTGGGCGGGGGAAGGTTTGGATCGGAGGCGCGTTGAGACGCTTGGGCGGGTTGGGGCTCTCGCTCCAACCTATGTTGCTGACTGGGCCCTGGGTTCGTGGGAGCTCGTTTCTCCCTCTGGGAGGAACGGGGCTTGTAAAAATGTGGCTCAGGCCACTTACGGTGAGGGGGGGGGAGGTGGAGCTGTCTTGGCGGGGGTAGGGGGAGTGGGGAGAGGGGGGAGGGGGGGGGTATTCCGCCCAAGAGGCTGCAGGTGTGGCCTGGTTATTGATTTGGGGTCTATGTTCGGCTTGTCTTTGCGGTTGGCTATACTGGTGATTTCTATTATTATTGTTATTGATTTTATTATTATTATAATTTTTATAATAGTTGGAATTTCTATTCCTGTTGAAATTAAGGTTTCTTTGGGGCCTGGCAGGGCACCCTCCATAGTTAGCTGTGTGCGGTCCATCACAGAGGGCACACTTGGGCGGCGTATCTTTAGGCTTTTTGCACTCGGAGGATCGGTGAAGACCCGCGCACTTCACGCAACGTTCGCTGCCATGGCAGCACGTTGCCGAGTGTACTGACTTTATTTGGAAAATACGCGCCCTTTTATACCCTAATCTGGGCAAAAAGGTGATCACATGGTACATTTATGGGGTGGGGGGTTGGACCTCGCCCGTAAGTATAAATACGCCGACTTTCTTGTCGCACTTCATTTTGCTTGTGTCGCTCAAGAAAGTGGTCGATTAAAATCATTATTTAATAATAATTCTACAGGTTATAACATAGTTTTTATAAAGTATTTCTTAATTCTAACATGTATGTACGGGTATTCTTTACCCGTAGATTTTTAGTTTAATGAATTTAGGAACAATTTGGAAATGTTTACCATTTGTTGGTAGGTATTTGAGTTTAATTTAAGTTTGCAAAGTGATGTGAAGAAGTTAGTATTTTCCCCAGGTTCCTCGTAAGACTGGCTACCGAAACCGGTTTGTCTCGTCGTCTTACGAGGTTCCTGGATTTTTAAAATGGAAAAAGACTGTTTTTTGATCGGAAATTTTCTAAGTACAAAATTTGTGCGCAAAGGCATATAGCGTTGGCAGTTTAAGAGTTACAAGGTTGATTTATGGCTCTATGGATGCCCCGTAGGACTCTGCACTGAAACGTCTTAGTTTAAGCGTCCTACGGGGTGTAAAAATGAAGTTATATTACAAAACGATGTTTTGCAAAGGCAGTTTGCTTGGCGGAGCTGCCTGGCTTCCTGCCGGGCCATAACCGCAGAACGGCAAGGGAGGGCAGGTAGTCCGCTTGGCGGAGCTGCCTGGCTTCCGGCCGGGCCATAACCGCAGAACGGCAAGGGAGGGCAGGTAGTCCGCTTGGCGGAGCTGCCTGGCTTCCTGCCGGGCCATAACCGCAGAACGGCAAGGGAGGGCAGGTAGTCCGCTTGGCGGAGCTGCCTGGCTTCCGGCCGGGCCATAACCGCAGAACGGCAAGGGAGGGCAGGTAGTCCGCTTGGCGGAGCTGCCTGGCTTCCTGCCGGGCCATAACCGCAGAACGGCAAGGGAGGGCAGGTAGTCCGCTTGGCGGAGCTGCCTGGCTTCCTGCCGTGCCATAACCGCAGAACGGCAAGGGAGCAAAGGCAGTCCGCTTGGCGGAGCTGCCTGGCTTCCTGCCGTGCCATAACCGCAGAACGGAAAGGGAGGAAGGGCAGTCTACTTGGTGGAGCAGCCGCTTCCTTAAGCCTAAGGCCCTCTAAAGGGGCGTAATAAAATAAAAGGTAAAAGGCAGGCAAGGGATCGTTGCTGGCGGCACGGTATTCATGAACGCGGCCAGGACGAAAAAGGCCCTGAAAGGGGCCGCCATTATTAACAAATAGAGAGCAGCCCGCTTGGCGGAGCCGGTCTTCCTGCCGTGCCATAGCGGCAAAACGGCAAGGGAGGGAAGGCAGTCCGTTTGGAGGAGTAGCCGATCCTTTGGAGCCGGAAAAATGGCCCTTCTCAGGGGTATAACATATAACATATAGCTAAAAATAAGCATGATTAAAGAAATATAGGAGGCTAGAATGTCTCCCGGTGCAAACTTGGCACACAAGCTTTATTGGTTGCACCGGGGCATTGTACATAATTAGCAAATTATAATTCAACAATGAGGGAGAGCAACACGTCCGTTACACAATGTATAAATTCACCTTTCCCTTCTCTGTAATTATAAATGATGGCCTAGAACACCCTTGAAGGGTGAAAGCCAGAAATAATTGAAAAAAAACTACCCCTCCACCAGTGTTACCAACTCTCAAAAATATTTATCCCTAAAACTAAAATCAAAAACCCCTAAAATCCCGCCAATTACTTGAAAATACCCCTAAAAAAATATTTTGTACAAATAATAAATAATAATTAAATGATATGCTGCAATGTTTTTTAATAATCTGTATTCATAAATTATTTAATACATCAAATATTACTTCGTTTTCTTGGGAAGAATCAGATTTTTTTAAATCATACATGTTGACATTGAATAAACATAACATTTTAGGAGATGGATTGATTGTTGTGCAAGATCTAACAATTCTATTTAGTGTGAACCGAACCATCATCATGATTTGTAACATTTCAATAGAGAGTCTATTCCGCAGCTTATTTTTGACGATATTGTAGACGGAGAATGCAAGTTCGACAATTGCATTTCAAATTGGAACCGTGGCAAACAACGCTAATCCAAATTTTGAGATATTTTCAAAACGTGTACATCCAGCTGCGTCACAATCATTGTATACTTCGCAATAAAAATCAGCTGAAGTAAGTGTAGTCTTCCTCGTTTTATTACTCAGTGGGTGCAAAAATATCGAGTCACAAAACCATAAAAATACCCCTGAACATATTAAACCCCTAAAAAAATCCCATTCCACTTATTTTCCCCCTAAATTTGGGTGGAAAACACCAAAGTTGGGAACCCTGCCCTCCACACAATGAATGGTTTAATTATGCACATTGCACACAATGGTATTAGTTCATTTATGCACACAATCGGACTCCAGATACTAATATCTACAGCCTGTATGTCTGACGAATATCTACAGCTCATATGTTGAACTAATATCTACGAACTTCAGAGTGTTGACTAATATCTACAGAGCGTAGGTTGAACTAATATCTACAGAGCGTAGGTTGGATTAATCAGCTAAATGTGTCCAAGAGTCCGATATTAGGGATTTTTACATACATAGTTACATAAATTAAGTTTTTTAAACTGTATACGAAATATTACGTTATTCCAATATGCTATACATAATTGCAAATCCAACCTCTGCCAGTGCTGTAGATATTCGTCAACACTTTGGTTCTCATAGATATTAATCAACAGTTTGAGCTGTAGATATTCGTCAACACTTTGATTCTCATAGATATTAGTTCGATTTTTTCAGTTTTTGGAATTCCTGTAGATATTAGTAGACGCCTCCGTCCAAATGTTTGAAGTTTGAAGTTGGCCTCAGTGTGGCCGTAACATTTATGCCAAGAAATTTCGTGCAGCAAGAAGATTTGTTGCTAACTTCACTAATAAAATTCGTCCGTACTGCATTATACTGTACTGATTATTCAAATGCGTTCGATTTGAAAAATATTTCCATATGTTCATTCAAGATATTTTTTGGCCCTTCAAGACGACAAAATTTCATCTGACATGACAAATTAATGCAATAATAAACTCTATGATTAAAATTTTAAAGCCTATTATTGCATAACTTAACACATGGATAAAACAAAGATTGTTCCAAGGTGCCGATTTGACAGCAGCTGTCATTGTCATGTTAGTATTAGTACGCGCATACGCGTTTGTAATATTATGAAACCATAAATATATTGTGATTAATTGTGAAATAAACCAGTTTGATATCAGTTGGTTATGTTATGTTGCGTAGAAAAGCGGTGTTAATCGAATGTGACACATATTAGGTAAACATTCTGTCTGAGATCGTCCGCGATTTAATTTGTTTTGTGTATCAAAATGCATATCATCAGTCACGATCTCCTTTTTGTATAAGCAATTAATATGCTTTATTTGAAGTTTTCTTACTGTGATAGTTTGGTTTATACATGAAGTGCTGCTTTGTATTTAGTGAGTGAATTTAAATATTATTTCATTTGTGTTCAAAGTTCATCATGAATGCATAACTTCGGTGTATTATGCTCCTATGCGATTAATATTCATATAATAGTACCTACCTATTCAATAAGTCATTAAACAGTTATCCAAGATATTGAAGAGAAACCGTATTGGGTAAAAATTTTCGTATGAATATCATTCTACGCATGTATTTTTTTAAACAATTTAATCCGCTATTATAACACTCTCACCGCCGCACTTTTATTAAGTTCTCGACCATAATCTTCTAGTAGTTCAGAATATTTCCGCAGTGCAATAAAATCCAAATAAATGAATGTATCCGAAAAATAAAAACTAATTTTGAAAGGTGCCGAAATACACTTTCAAGTTTTATTGTTAGAAATAACATTAATTTTTGGAGATCGCTGGCAACGGTTAATATGCACTTTTTTAAAAAAAAACCTTTTGATTCACATTAATTACATTAAAAGGCAACTATTTGCATTGGGGGAAGTGGAAAATATTTCATTCTAAATTTCGATTATGTAAAATTAAAATTAGCTTTCGTCTTGTGAGATTGTACGCCATTAGCTATTAGCTCATTCGCTGTCACTTTGGTATGTTGGTATTCCCGATACACTTGAATGTATAACGAACGACTAGAAGATTTTGAAGGTACGGGGCACTTTCTTTTGAATCACAAACCATGTTACACAAAACGTAGCCGCTAAACTACTTGAAAACTGGGATGTTTTTCTTGCCTTGACGCGAGTAGGCGTTATAAAGGGGCACCTTCTTTTGTATCACAAACCATGTTACACAAACCTAGAATTCCCATGAAGTCTGCTACGCTTTGCTCTAGCATCTTTTCTTACAGTAACAAGAATACCAACATAACAAAATGACATTTGAAAATAATGTTTGAAAATGGACGGTCTCGTTTCACAGAATGAAAGCTAATTTTAATTTTACATAATCGAAATTTAGAATGAAATATTTTCCACTTCCCCCAATGCAAATAGTTGTCGGGAGGAATGCAGATCCCGCCAATGTGGGGGATTTTAATAAAAATGCACTTTATAGATGAGAAAAGTGTGGAAAAGTTGAATAAAAAAGAAATTAAGGTGCGCTTGGCAAAATTGAGGGAGATACAGCCGTTTAAAGAATGAATAAAATGACACTTTGTGAACTTATACTACGCCATTTTGTTACTATTATGTTGGTATCTCAGACTTGCTATAAACGAAGGTTGATACGATTGTAGCCGACTTCATGTGATAGATGAGGCGCGTAATTATGAAATTTGTCTAGCGGACTTTTTTTCAACGATTTTTTAAACTGTTTATCACCTTCCAAATTAAAGTAACCTAACCTAAGACTAGTTTGTGCCCCTTTATAACGCCTACTCGCGTCAACGCAAGAAAAACATCCCAGTTTTCAAATAGTTAAGCGGCTACGCTAGGTTTGTGTAATACGGTTTATGTAACATGGTTTGTGCCCCTTTATAATGCCTACTCGCGTCAACGCAAGAAAAACATCCCAGTTTTCAAATAGTTCAGCGGCTACGCTAGGTTTGTGTAATATGGTTTATGTAACATGGTTTGTGCCCCTTTATAATGCCTACTCGCGTCAACGCAAGAAAAACATCCCAGTTTTCAAATAGTTTAGCGGCTACGCTAGGTTTGTGTAATATGGTTTATGTAACATGGTTTGTGCCCCTTTATAATGCCTACTCGCGTCAACGCAAGAAAAACATCCCAGTTTTCAAATAGTTTAGCGGCTACGCTAGGTTTGTGTAATATGGTTTATGTAACATGGTTTGTGCCCCTTTATAATGCCTACTCGCGTCAACGCAAGAAAGACATCCCAGTTTTCAAATAGTTTAGCGGCTACGCTAGGTTTGTGTAATATGGTTTATGTAACATGGTTTGTGCCCCTTTATAATGCCTACTCGCGTCAACGCAAGAAAAACATCCCAGTTTTCAAATAGTTTAGCGGCTACGCTAGGTTTGTGTAATATGGTTTATGTAACATGGTTTGTGCCCCTATATAATGCCTACTCGCGTCAACGCAAGAAAAACATCCCAGTTTTCAAATAGTTTAGCGGCTACGCTAGGTTTGTGTAATATGGTTTATGTAACATGGTTTGTGCCCCTTTATAATACCTACTCGCGTCAACGCAAGAAAAACATCCCAGTTTTCAAATAGTTTAGCGGCTACGCTAGGTTTGTGTAATATGGTTTATGTAACATGGTTTGTGCCCCTTTATAATGCCTACTCGCGTCAACGCAAGAAAAACATCCCAGTTTTCAAATAGTTTAGCGGCTACGCTAGGTTTGTGTAATATGGTTTATGTAACATGGTTTGTGCCCCTTTATAATGCCTACTCGCGTCAACGCAAGAAAAACATGTGGCGTAGCTGCTAAACTACACAACAGGTTTGTGTAGTTTAGCAGCTACGCCATGGTTTGTGCCCCTTTATAACGCCAGGTTTGTGTAGTTTAGCGGCTACGCCATGGTTTGTGCCCCTTTATATCGCCTACTCGCGTCAACGCAAGAAAAACATCCCAGTTTTCAAGTAGTTTAGCGGCTACGCCAGGTTTGTGTAACATGGTTTGTGACCATTATTAATTCTGTTTTTCATAATTACGCGCCTTATTATATATCACACGAAGTTGGCTACAATCGTATCAACCTTCGTTTATAGCAAGTCTGAGATACCAACATAATAGTAACAAAATGGCGTAGTATAAGTTCACAAAGTGTCATTTTATTCATTCTTTAAACGGCTGTATCTCCCTCAATTTTGCCAAGCGCACCTTAATTTCTTTTTTATTCAACTTTTCCACACTTTTCTCATCTAGAAAGTGCATTTTTATTCAAATCCCCCACATTGGCGGGATCTGCATTTCACCCGTCTTTTAATGTAATTAAGGTGAATCAAAAGATTTTTTCAAAAAATAGTGCGTATTAACCATTGCCAGCGATCTCAAAAATTTACCAAAATTTTGAATGCACACTTCAAAAAGTTTGGCTAACCAAGTTTTTTCTTACTAAATTAACAAAAAAATATAAAACGACATATACGTGCACACATTAGACAAATTTATCATGAATTTTATGATTACCTCACTATTTTTTCGTTTCATGAAAAAACAATTAATAAAAAATACATAAAGTTTCGTAATTGCTTTGCAAATTGCGGTCAGAAACTTTGGTTTAATAAAGGTGTACATTACCATCCTTTTGTGATTAATTTTTAGATGTGAATGTATAGTGTGGTGTTTTCTCTTTCCAATACCGTTTACATCATATTTCTCCTTTTAAGATAGTAAGGGAGACACAATGATTTCTATGAGGCCTGTACGAGTTGTTCTAAAAAACTAATTACATTTGGATAGATGGTAAAAGATGCATTAAAATTCCATATTTATTCAATCAACTAGCTGACCCGGCCACGCGTTGCTGTGGCTAATAAAATACAAAGTCATCTACTGGATGCCATCCAACCTTTATAACCACCGCCGTCTTTAGTTTATCGTGAAGAGACAGACAGATGCTGCGGAGGACTTTAATTTATAATACGTAGATATGGTGTGAAAGATTATAATAACGTGCATGAGAATGCTTGGGGTAACTAACGTATTTAAGTTAATAAGGATTAATACTGTATCCGTCTAAATAACTTTTCAATTACCGCAATGTACGTGACCATTTTTTTAGAAGATAGAATGGGTATAGTAAGCTATCCGTAAAAGATGTGATATATATATATGCAATATTTAAATAAATGAAGACAATATAAGCGAAACTCAATCGAAAATCTGGAAACAGAAAATTCAGAAAAACATATTGACACCTCAGATAATGTAGGTGGTTCTTAGTCGAAGTATGGTACAGTTAAACATGACCGAATTTCATATCGACACCGTGGCGCAGTGGTTAGCGCGTTTGCCCGGAAAGCAAGAGGTCCTAGGTTCGAGTCCCAGAGGTGTCAAAATGTTTTTCTGATTTTTCTGTTTCCAGATTTTCGATTCAGTTTCGCTTATATTGTCTTCATTTATTTAAATATTACAATTTGAGGTTTTACCCATAAAAGTTAAAATAAAAATATATATATGCCTTCGCGGACCTTTTTGTAGATCTATAAAAGAGGAATATCCCACCATGCATTGTTTTGTTATATCCCAAAAGGATTAGGCAGCGTTTTCGATGAAAGCTACCGGGCGGGTTGACTTTTTCCGAGTCTTCTAACAATTATCGTTATGTTTCAACCAATTTACACAAATCCTTGACAAATTACATACCTAAACCTTCCTCATGAAACACTCTATCTATTGGTGAAAACCGCATGAAAATCCGTTCACTAGTTTTCGAGTTTATCGCGAACAGACAGACAGACAAACAGGCAGGCAGACGACGCGGGGGACTTTAATTTATAATATGTAGAGATGTAGAGAAGTTCAAAATTTCCCGTGCAAAATTCTTTTACTGCCATTTATTTTTCTTGGGTGAGATTTATTTCAACTAAATACCTATGCATGAATTACTTAGCTTACCCAAACTAAGAACCTAATAACCTATTTTGTGCTTGTAAATAGTTGTTTCTTGTAATAATTGTTAAAATGAAGTATTTTCCATAATCTGTACCTAAAAGTGCAGCGGTTACTTCATTTTTTTTCTTTACACTAATTGTTTCAGATGTCCATAGTTTGAACACTGGGTATATGTAAACAGAAAACCTGTTTAGTTCCAATTAAAACTGTCTGTCCAAAAATTGCAAATATCGGGATTTTTTTAAAAGGTTTTCATGATTCACAAATGCCAAACTATTGACAATAATATTTCGTTTATTGCTTTTTATAGGTTTTATTATTATTTACGCATTAAACCGCTTACTTGTTAGTACGGAATATTTTTTATTCAAACAGTTAGATTTAGCTTTATTATTATGAAAAGTGAGTATTTATGTCGGGGGAGACCAAAAAATATGCATTTAACATTTTAATTTTGTTAAAATTAATTCACTCATGCAGTAAACGCCATTGTTTATTCATCGCCATTGTTTAACATTTCATAGACATACAATCAATGCTGCCAATCATAGAAGAAATATTTTTGCGTTAAACAAAGTGAATGCATTATTATTGACAAGTTAATATTTAAATTTGACAAGTAAGTATTTATAACAGTAGAATATGGAAAGAAATGTATTAGAATAATTACACTAACCCGCTAGACAAACCCTGCTTTGCCAAACAAACCATTCAAAACCTGGGATGTTTTTTAAAATCATGATGAAATGTGAGTTTATTTTATAGAATTTATTTTATAAGGTTGGTACTTCCGACAAATGTTATATTTGATGGTCTATTAGTTAAAAAAGGAACATTCCGTATTATCCGCGCATCAAACTTCGACAACACCACGGACATATGAATATATCTGGACCTGCCCTAAGTGATAAAAACGTATTATTTCCCCCTCCCCATAGAGCCGGCAAGAGCTCCGCCTTGGACCCAGCTCGCTCCATGGGGAGGGGAGAGAACCTCGCTTGAATCTAAAATATGTGACGTCATCATTCTTATCGTGAACATCGCGGAAGTAACATCCATACATTTTTCGAAATAACACGCCAAAAACGGTAGCTTGTGCTATACATTTTACCCACATATTATATGGACATAGCGAATGTGGGCGGTTCTCCAGTGTGCTTGTCGCTGGTTACAGGGGTAAGTAAATTATGAAACATTTGTAAAAGTGTCTTAACTAAACACGGCAACAAAATATTGCTATGTGAATTGGGGCGAATCTTTTCGGGGCGAGCATTTGGCCTTAGCAAATATGTTATTAACGTGGCAAGCAATTCGCGCTGCCATGTAAAAAGGTCTATTCATTCAAAGCAGATTTTGCTTTTAAGAACTAAATGGTGATATTATAATGCGAGATGCCTATATACTGTCAGATTGATTTTTTAACGAATCACAGTCATTTTTTCTCTCTTCGCCCCCCATAGTTTGGTTTTACCCCTCATCTGTATGTTCTGGACTAATGAATTCTGATGTCTATGGACAACACGAACATTCCGTATTATCCGTGAGGTGGTCTAACTGCATATTTACCCCCATGCACTTTTTTATGCTCCGAAAGCGAGAACTTCTTCCTTTCAGAATGCGCCAAAACAGAGCAATTCAACTGCTTAACGATCCTGCATTGAGCTTTGACATTTTCAATGTTACCTATAGAGAGTTCATTAACTATCTTTTGACATATGTCACAACATAGAGAAACTGCCCCCATCGAATTTTTTTTTCTTCTTTTAAATTATGTAATCTTCTCCATAACAATTTGGTGTATAACTGTTTTATGGAGAATCTGATAAAAAAAAAAAAAAATTTCAAACTCATCATTGATTCTGAATGGTAATCTCTCACCAGGTCGATACTGAGAGTATCTACCACTCTGCAGACAACAAATGCAAATTTTCTCAAACACATTTATCTACCAGATAATCTTGCTTATAAAAATCTCGTGTCACGCTGTTTGTGGTCGCACTCTTCCGAAACGGCTTGACCGATTTATATGAAATTTTTTATGTACATTTGGTAGGTATGAGAATAAGTTTTAAAGTATATTTCATACCAGTAGGTGATTAGGATGTCCCCATCCAGATAAAAAAATTTTTTTTTTTTGACGATTTTGTTTTTTTTTAAATTTTTATTTGGCATCAAAAAATACCTATAACCCTAAATTTTAACCCACCTACCCTCAGCCTCCAATTTTTAATCGCGATTTTAGTATTTTCGCACGAATAAATTTAACCTTCTTTCGTATTTCAAACAGAACGAAATTATTTATGTTGTTGAATGACAGATGGCGCTACGTCCGCCTCATTGAACTTTCATCCACACAAGCGCAAGACATTCACGAAAAGCGTCGCATCATTTTGATATTTCATTCGGCATCATGTTCTCGCGTGGGCAAACCATCGAGTTTATTAAATTTGTGTTGGCGAAAGACGGACTGACAAAAAATAACGTACACTCAATTGCTCTTCGAAATTTATATTGATTTTCTATATTTCATTTTCCTACTTTATTTGGTGTTTTTTTGTTTTATCGGCGGTCATCATGTACAGCGCTCCATTCCTCTTTCTGTCATATATCCCATCCCCACACACTTACAATACATTCATTATTTTTTACATGGCAGAATAACGTTTGTCGGGTCAGCTAGTAATGTATATTTATATATACACAAAAGAATAATTTTAAAAAATGTTGTATTATTTGTCAAACATTGGTATTGATATAATTATCAAATCATCCATTTTTATATATATTTTTTTATCAGATAATAAAATTGTAATCCTCTAACATCCTGTTTTTCTAATATTAAAAATGTCATAACAAAACTATTATTATTGAAATTTATGGGAAAAACACATAATTTATGATGTGAGAATGCTATAAAGGTTGAAAGATTACAATAGACCTATTGTAATCTTTCCCTTATTTTCATAAATGACGCATGTAATAGAAAGAGTAACATATCAATTTGGGAGGAAGGTATGGGTACCGCCGCCACGGGAACCATTTATTGGACAACCAACACCCCTGCCACAGGTCACCCCAAGTGGTTTGCTACGTTTGGTGACTTAGCAGGGGTGCCCGGGTTCATGGGATGAGGTTTGTCTAGGTCTTGGTGGCGGATACGTTTGCCCAACCACTGCGTGGCGGGCTGGATCGGAGGAGACTGATTGAGGGAGGCCTTTTGATCTCCAGCCGGATTCTCCCGACCCTTCGCCTTGCACCGCGATGTGAGGAATAGATTCATACGTCCGTCACTCCTGGCCACACTGACCCCCAGATTTCTACCCACCCCTCATACACTTTTCCTTCACAGAACTTCCTCTCCTTCCTTTCCTTAAAAAAACCCTCCACACAGCATCCCCAAAGATGACATAGGCCCTGAGGGGAATTATTTTCCTTAGGGCCTCCTTTGTGGAGCTAATGTAAAAAAAAACATGAGAGAAATTATTTTCTTCACTAATTTACCACTGAAATTGCTGTAATTGATTGGTAATTTTCAAAAATCTAAATTCTTTACTGAGAGATGAGTAATTTCACTGACCTAGGAGTCAAAAGGTCTATAGATTGGAACTGATAAAAGTATATAAGAAAAACCACAAAGGTTTCTTGTGGTCAACAGATGCGATTCGTAATCAACAACTGAACTTTGAATTTAATATCATTACATACCAACAATTTGGTTAATTTTTATTTTGCCATTGTGGCGAAATGTTATCACCGGAAGGACTCTTTATAAAAATAGAAATTATCTTTTTGCTTTTGGAGTTAACTATGTATGTTTAAAATTGATCATATTACATACTAGGCATGTTCAGAAAGTAAGTGTACTGTTACGATAACGGGTTGTGGTTTTTTGTTTCATAAGGGTTGGCAACACTGAATGGTAGAGGGAGATCTCTTGACCAGGGCGAGCATCACAGGAACACGGTAGTAGGTAAACTCATGTTGTAGTGTCCAGTTGCATGAATGATGTCAGTAAAAAATCCCTCCAAGTTCTAGCCACGAATATGATCTGCTTGCTAATCGCGGAAGGAATAAGATCTACCGAACTATTTTCGCGAATCGAAATGGTTTATGGCGAAGGTGTTATGAACAGAATGAGTGTATTGAAAAAGAACAAAGACAGTCGTCACAGTGGCGTCACACCGTTTCCCCATCTGCCAAAAAATTCAAAACCACAATTTCGGGCAAAACAATCATGGCCTCAGTGTTTTGGGACCGAAAATATATCAATGCCGAAAAGGCATTATTTCGGTTGAATTTCTGCCTCAGGGTAAGACCATCAATGCACAACAATATTGTGAGACCGTAAAAAACTCAAAAGGAGCATCCAAAACAACAACAAAAAAATAGGAGAATGTTGATGAGAGGACTGTGCTCGTTGCACAAAATCGCACATTCTCACACAGTCTTAGCCACCAAGGCGCACGCCCATTCTCACACAGTCTTAGCCACCAAGGCGCATGCCCATTCTCACACAGTCTTAGCCACCAAGGCGCATGCCCATTCTCACACAGTCTTAGCCACCAAGGCGCACGCCCATTCTCACACAGTCTTAGCCACCAAGGCGCACGCCCATTCTCACACAGTCTTAGCCACCAAGGCGCACGCCCATTCTCACACAGTCTTAGCCACCAAGGCGCATGCCCATTCTCACACAGTCTTAGCCACCAAGGCGCACGCCCATTCTCACACAGTCTTAGCCACCAAGGCGCACGCCCATTCTCACACAGTCTTAGCCACCAAGGCGCATGCCCATTCTCACACAGTCTTAGCCACCAAGGCGCATGCCCATTCTCACACAGTCTTAGCCACCAAGGCGCACGCCCATTCTCACACAGTCTTAGCCACCAAGGCGCACGCCCATTCTCACACAGTCTTAGCCACCAAGGCGCACGCCATTCTGTTGTGTTCTCGCACCACGATAGTTGAAACAACACTTACTTTCTGAATGTGCTTCGTACATACTTATGTTTGTTTATATTACCCACGCACAGGCAGTGCTTTTCCCATTACCAGTTCCCATTACTTAGACTTGTTATATATTTATTTTATATTTAGATTTTTGTTGGTATAAGCTTATATGATTTCTGTTGCTCTTTAAACAATTAATTGACAAGATATTTTATATTTACTCTAATTTTTGCAAAGTCTTGACATGACTTGACACTTCTATGTTCTTATATTTTCTCTGCTTGTCTTTGCTTTCATGTACCATCCTTTATCCTTACAATGTACATTTCCAAATTTCGTGTTACTGCATTGCTTTGATATTTAATAAAGAAATTGTTTCTCCCTGCATGTCCTTTCCCATACGTCCCGTTCCCCTTCCGCCTCCCCTTCTCTCCCGCGTCCCTTCCCCTCTCGCATTCCCACTCTTCCCACTCCATCATCAATATGTAGGTACGATTGTTATTTTTGGAGTCGGTGTCAGCAAAGGTACCGGGCCCGGCGTGTTCACTTGACAGCTCCCCTCCCGCCGCGGCCCCGCTCTCGCCTCTCGCCTCGTCAAGTCGCTTGTGCGACACAAACACATCTCACCTATAACTATGTATGTAGTTACAAACCTACCTTGACTGACACCGACTCCGAAAGTAACAACCGTACCTACATATTGATGAGTAGAAAAAGGAAGTCGATTATGAAGTTGTAGAAGAATACGAAATTATTTTTTTACTTTTTAGTGCATTTTTTTAAGTCGTTTTTTTGTTTTGTTAAAATTTTTGTTTATATTCGCATATAATGTAGCTTTCTATGGTTGCAAGAATTTTTAATATCGGTTTAGTGGTTTAGGCGTGAAAGTTAACGCAAACAAACATATGCAGTTTCGCGTTTATAATATTAGTATAGATTGTTTATTTATACGTATTATTATTATTTGTACGTAAGATAAAATATTTTTTTTATTTATTAGTTTTTAACACCCTGATGGGCTTTTACAATATTATATATTCTACATGATTTTCTGAATGATGCCGAGACGGCAAGAGTTTATAAAGTGTAGATACCAAAAAACTTTTTAAAAAGGAACATACTTAATACATGGTAGATATATTGACCGTTCAATTGATTAGCCAGACATCCCAACAATGGTTACCCTACCTTTTAACTCACGCCGCCATCTGTTAATTTGCATACAAATCAAATCCACACTGCCCGCTTGCCAGCCCACTCGTCCACCTCATACAGACATTCTCATTTAATTATATAGCTCAACCAATTTACACAAAACCTTGACAAATTATATACCTAAACTTTCCTCATGAATCACTATTATGGTGAAATCTATTGGTGAAAACCGCATGAAAATCCGTTCAATAGTTTAGAGTTTATCGCGAACAGACAGACGAACAGACTTTGACGGCCGGCGTAGTGCAGCGGTAAGGCGCTTGACTCGCATTCCGAAGGTCGCGGGGACGAATCCTGGCGTGGCAAATAAATTTTATTTGATTAATTTGTGTATTTCACAATTTATTCATTTAAAATAATATATAGTATATTTGCGGCACGTTCCAGAGTGGAAGATACTCTCAGTATCGCCCTGGTGTAAGACCACCATTCAGAATTGAAACGTTGCCTGAAGTGGCTTTCGCCGTGTTTAGTGACCAGATCTGAATAGCCAGGTACTTGCCCACCTTCCTCTTCCCTATCTCCTTAAAGATCGAAAAAAGGATTGCCAGAGTGGAAGATACTCTCAGTAAGACCACCATTCAGAATTGAAACGTTACTTGAAATGGCATTAACCGTGCTTGGTGACCAGATCTGAATAGCCAGGTTCTTCCCCACCTTCCTCTTCCCTATCTCCTTCCTTCCCCACTACCTTCAGCCTCACAAAAAAAAAGATTGCCAGAGTGGAAGATACTCTCAGTAAGACCACCATTCAGAATTGAAATGTTACTTGAAATGGCATTAGCCGTGTTTGGTGACCAGATCTGAATAGCCAGGTACTTCCCCACCTTCCTCTTCCCTATCTCCTTCCTTCCCCACTACCTTCAGCCTCACAACATCCCCAATTGGGGATGCCATAGTCTCACTGGCCCCAGACGGGAGCAGTTGGGACTCTTGTGCGGTATTCATGTAAAAAAAAAAAAAAGACGCGGCAGAGGACTTTACTTTATAATATGTAGAGATATACTTTTGGTCTTGGACATCTCATTTTATTTCTAAATCCAATAATTATTGTAACTAAATTTTGTTACTACCGTAAAATTGTTAAAAAAATGCAAGGTTACCATTTCGTAATCACGGTCTCATCAGAGTAGGTACCTACTCAACCGTTAAAATGATAATTTTTTTTTAATTACATTGATAGAATTTTAAATTAAAATCAGTCACCTAAACAAATACCTTAGCAAAACGACTAACCATTATTTTATGTAAATTTTTTGTGTTCTCTGATAAAGTACACAATCTGTTGTATTATATTTAGTTCACAAATAAAATTAATTTATTTCTATCTCTTTGCACAAACAATACATTACCTATTTTCATAAAAGTTTTTTTTTCAATGTTAAGACGATAATATTATTTTTTAACCTTGAAGAAATAGTATATTTTGACATTTTTTTTATGTTAGCTCTACACAAGGAAAGTCATTTCCCTCAGGGCCTATGTCACCTTAGGGGATGTTGTGTGGAGGGTCTTTTTAAGGAAAGGAAGGAGAGGAAATTAGGGAAGGGTGGGTAAGAATATGGGAGTCGGTGTCCAGAAGTGACAGACGTATGAATCCATCCCTCCAATTGCGGTGCAAGGCGATGGGTTAAGAGAGTCCGGCTGGAGAAGTCAAAAAGCTTCCCTCAACCAGTCTCTCTCGATCCAGCCCACCCGGGAGGGGGAGGGAGCGGGGGGGGAGGGGAGGGGGGGGGGGAAATATACCATGTATTATTTAAAATTAATAAATGGTGATATAATAAAAATCAATCAAATAAAATTTATTTGCCACGCCGGGATTCGATCCCATGACCTTCGGATTGCAAGTCAAGAACCTTACCGCTGGACTACGCTGGCCGTCATGACTGGATCTGAATAACCAGGGACTTCTCAATCTTACTCTTACCCATGTCTCTCCTTTCTCCACTTACATCTATGATAGTTTGAAGTAGGGTAGATGTCTCTTGTGTAGTAGCTCTTAGAGTTTATAGAGTTTTCCAAAGATGTCTGTAGTATATATGTTCGCCCCTCCATTTCAAAACCGAGATGAGCTAGCAGTGAGGCCTCTAGCAACAGAGATTTTGAGAGCATTAAGGACTTTGGCCTCCAGGCTGTTCTACACACTCGTTCCCAATTATAAGAGTATATAGTCTAAATAAAGACAGTGTTTTGTTGTGAGGAAATGTTGGTAAATATTTACAAAATAGGGTCACGCTTAAAACACATTTTTTATTTCAAAAATACTTAATATCAGCTAGATAATAATGAGAAGTAAGAATTTCAGTTTCCGAAAATGGAAAATAATGCATTTTAGTAGCTGTTTCATTAAAACAGATAATTTGACATCTTTTCTTCATACCATGTTTTGACTATTTGACTTATCTTCTTCCTTGCACTGTCCCAACTCATTGCCTAGGTAGGCTGTTGGGGTCGGCTCTTCTCATTCTCAGGTTGTAATTTCTTCTTTTCTGAGTATCGCTTTCATCTAGGCCATTTCTCTGAAGAATTTTGGAGCATTGAGTCATCCAGGAGTTCTTCGGTCTTCCTCTGGATGACTGTCGATGAAGCTCCATAGACATTGCCGTCTTATGTGCCCATACCATCTCAACTGTTGTTCCTCCAGCTTACTATTTATGTCTGTGACACCCAGGCTACCACAAATGCGTGAACTTTTGATCTTATCTTTTAGTGATACTCCTGCCGACAATCTAAGCATTCGCATTTCTGCTGTTTCGAGTTGCCTAGAGTAGGAGTTGTACATAGTCCAGCATTCGGAGCCATACATTATTGCGGGTCTTACAATAGTCTGGTATATCTTTCCTTTAAGTTTTATAGGCATTTTGGAGTCACACAATATTCCTGTTACGGATCTGAATTTAATCCATCCCACACCTATTCTATGGATGACATCCGCTGCACATCCTCCGTCTCTGTGGATTAGTGAGCCCGGATACTTAAATGAATCACAGTTGGCTAATGTTACTCCATCCAGTTATAGCATTTGTGTCTTCAAATGGCAAATACAAATATTCAGTCTTTTTCCTGCTAATTTTTAGGCCATTATCCTCCAGGATCTTTCTCCACCTTTCCAGGCTATTCTGTAAGTCACAATGATTATCTGCTATCAGTACTACATCATCTGCAAAAAGCATAGTCTTGAGAATACTGTTCATTTCTTGACTTGTTAGATAATTCATAATTTGACTATTTGACTTATATTTAAGTATATTTAAATATAAAGAAATATTTATTATTTAACAAGATTCTTTCACAACAAGTCTTATTACGCACAACATTGCATTTCAAAAAATTGTTTCTCTTAGGCCACCTACAAAGTTAAGGTGATCCACTAGTCCTGGAGAAATTTGGCAACGGAATCCACGCCTCTTTTTGGGAGGAATTTAAAAATACTTAAGTAAAAGTTTTTGGAAACGTTGGAGAAGGCATTTGAGAAACATTAACTCCTGTTTTACGCATTGTTTAACATAATAACAAGGAAATTTAAAATCGATTGCACGGAATCAAGCGACGTGGAGTCTGAAGACGTTCACTTGTCTCCGCATCTGGGAGGTAGGCGTGAGCGTTATTTAACGAGACTAGTTACAATAACTAGTTACGCGGCATGTAACGGAAATAACTAGTCTCGCTAAAATCACAAGTAGTTATTTTTGTAAATGCGTTATTTCCGTTATTTCTGTGTTGGGTGTGATGTGAGTAATTGAGTACAGAGTAGTTTCGCCGCGTTTCGCGTTTCGCATAGTTGCGTTTGCCGGCCGGCCGAGCGTGCGAGATTTTGAATCGAACATTTTCGAGTAAGCGGGAGTGGGTTCCGTTTCTGGGAAACGAGCCACCATTTTTTGAATTTAAAGTAAAATAATTTAGTTGGTTTTAGTTCGTCGTTGTACTTGTGTATAATTTTGAGTACTTTCGGTAAATTTTCGATCTTACTGTCAACGCTTATTACGAATAATTTAAAAAAAAAACACCTTTAGATTCACTTTAATTACTATAAAAGGAAACTTTTTGCATTTGGGGTGGCGAAAAATAATGCATTAAAATTATAGTAAACACTAATTAATCATAAAAAACATTTAATGCAGTCAGCCCTAAGCCTGAATAAAGTATGAAGGGAAGTTAATTTCATGTACGTTGATTTCACTGTATAGCTACAAACACTTAGATAGTGCTTAAATTTATTTTCGTTTCGTGTGTAACTTTATAGTTGGTGGAGGTATACAGTTTCGTGTGCAACTGAAACTAAGAAAATAACTAGTTACAAAAATAACCTGTTTCGAAACAGATTATGCCGACCAAGAAACTGGTTTCGTTACGTTTCTTGAAAACGGCGTAACGACCCACGTCTACTGGGAGGAGACTAAATGCGACTAAATAATGCGCTATCAGCCCTTCTGCAGGTGGCATAAGGATGAAAATCACAGTGGGGTAATGCTTCTTTTTTAAATCCATTGGAAAAAATTATCGCCAAAATTCATGTTTTATTTTATTTTGTGAAGTTCAGGCATAAATATAATTTTTTTTTGCGATTATTAGGTCCTTACATATGAAATTGGCGTTTTGTATGGGAGGAACATAAAGTCTATTTTTTTTAAATATAATATATTTATTTAAGTATGTACCATTGCTATCTATGCACTTTTGCCATCTCATAGGTAGTTAAATTTTTTTATTTATTTTTTATTTATTAATCTTAAGTTAGCTCACATCTTCATAGATAAATATCGATATTTATTAAAACATCAATATCGACGTCGATATATCGAGGAAAAAATATCAATATATCGGTCAAATTTTCAAGAGATTTTGCGTTTTTAAAATAATAGTGTATTCAGCTCAATAATATTAATAGTAATTTTTATACACAATGTGCTTTTTTTAATGTACAAAAATCTCAATAAAAATTAATTATTTTTATCAGTAAGTACCTATTCAATTTTATTAGGTAATAATTACAAAAATATCAAAAACTAAAAAGCTGTCTTCTAACTTATAAGTTAACTGAGACGCATACATTACGCATCTCAGTAACATTCTATAGGTATAGTCAATAATCATGGACAATTGGGAACCAACACATAAGAGTGACTTAGAAAAAAATTGCGAAAAATAGCATACATTTCTATGTACGTACCTACACTCAAGAGCTAGTATTAGTGATCACAAATACTAATGCAAAGACAATAGATTTGTAAGCTATTAATAGTTAAAATTTCAACCACCAGATGTCATGACCCGATACAGTTACTTTTTCCATTCGTTCATATACGGTTTTGGATTCTAGTGACTTTAAATACTTAAATTTTAAAAAATATCGTTTTTGATACAATTTTCGATATTGGATATTTTGTATCGATATATCGACTAAAAATATCAATATATTGAATTAAAAATATCGATATATCGATACTTTTTCAACAAGCCTACATCTTCATCGATCCCTTTACTAAAAAAACCATTTGGATGGGAATCAATAAAATCTTTGAAGGCGGTTTGGACTGCCCCATCGGACTTGAATTTTTTCCCTTGCAAGAAGTTATCCAAATTTAGAAAAAAATGGTAATCTGTTGGGTCAAGGACCGGAGAGTACGGTGGATGTCTTAGACATTCCAATTGAAGCTCCTCTAATTTGGTAGCCATCAGCAAATCAACTAACGCGAGTTTGTTGATTTGCTTCACTCAATTCGTGAGGTACCCACCTTTCAAGCTTTTTCACCTTCCCAATTTGCTTCAAGTGGATTAAAACAGTTTTATCACTAACACCGCAGCCTGCAGCTATCTCGGACATGGTTTACTATGGATCCGCTTCCACAATAGCCTTCAATTCTTCATTATCAACTTTGGTCTCCGGCCGTCCAAGGGGCTTGTTCTGCAGGTCGAAATTTCCAGAACGAAAACGTTGGAACCAAAAACGCACTGTGTTTTCTTTTGCGGCACCGTCGCCATACACATCATTAATCCTTCGATCCTTTCCTGCAGCACTGGTGCCACGGTGGAACTCGTACTCGTAAATAACGCGATATTTCAAGTTTTCCATTTTGTAAACTAAATGACGCAAAGAAAAAAAACAATTAAGGAAAAAACAAATGAGTTATAATTTTCGAAACACAAATACATGAGTAAATAGCTGTACAAATTTGAATTTGGAATTCCTAACCAAAGAGAAGATATTTGAGATCAAAGTTGCCAGTACGGAAAAACGCCAATTTCATATGTAAGGACCTAATATTATAAAAAAAACTGAATTTAATTAGGTACCTAACTAATATGTAAACAATTTTTTTTTCTTTTATAGTTTTATAGTTGTTTATGTAATATGGCAGATTGGGATTGCACTACCCTCCCAGTCCTGCTGGAATAAAAATTAAAAAAAAATGAAATAAAAAAAATTATACAATAAAACCATATCCGAAAATGGGCTTGTAAGTACGAGAAATTTCCACTTGAAAGTGTTTTTTTATAGACCTAATACTTTATTTTTTTCTAGGCCTAAAGACTATCGATATTATTAAAAAATATTGATATTTTATAAGGCCAAGATGTGTTCTACTCGGAGTATTTAATTGAAGCATCTCTAATATTTCTAAGCGATAAAATTTTCAAAACAAAAACGGATTTTTTTGTATCTTTTTGAATTATTTCTCATGGCTTCATCTTTTGTGGCAGAATCAGTATCAAATATTTTCAAATATCCCTCCAATCGTTGTCGGTAAAGCAGATTTCTACCATTCATTTCGAACTGTCATTTTTCGCAGTACATTATTTCATGGATCGGAATTTTTCGCTTGTCCGCGCGACGCCGACCAAAAAAACGCAGATTAATGCCGTTTAATCAGACTTTACCGGTTATGAAATGTGAGTGGCCATTGTATATTATATTTTCCGTCTGCCGCAAGTCGTGACATTGTCTAAATTAGCCCGCAACTAATGTCCGACAAGCGTGACCGTGTTTTGAAGGTTAAACGGATTTTCGTCTCAATGTTTTCATGTCCGAACTTCGCGATAAAACGTCAAAATTAAAGTATTTTTAAAAATAAACCCACAAAATTGAACACCTAAATCAGTTTCATAAATAATATCACATATTTTTAAGTAGTTTTGCATCAATATCTATATTTATCTGTCAAAATACGTTGAAAATTAACGTCAATTCGTTGGTAAAGTCCCGTTTATTTATCTGTATTTTATTTCTGGAAGTTAACGTAATGCCAGAAGTGCCTGTGTCAGTATGTGGTTTGTTCAAGTAAGGTAATAATAGTTCGTCTTTTTCGTTTCAGTGTGTGGTTTGTTCAAGTAATAATGGTTAGTCTTTTTCTTGGCCTAAAGTATGCCGAAATATTTTTTGATGTGCACATATCGGCCACAATTCCACAATCATGGGCTTTTATTATATTCAAAGAATGATTTTTTAGAGTACTTTCTGATACCTAGCTCAAATTATCAACACTAACACAGGCACTTCTAGAATTAAGCCCCAGATTTATATAATTAGTCAAATAATATATTTGTATTCTGTGTTATGAAATATAATAAAGGGAGGAATGCAGATCCTGCCAATGTCTGGAAATTAAATAAAAAGGCACTCTCTAGATGAGAAAAGTGTAGAGAAGCTGAATAAAACAAAAATTAAGGCGCGCTCGTCAAAATTGAGGGAGATACAGCCGTTCAAAGTAGGTATAAATAAAATTTCACTTCGCGAACCGATACTGTCAGTCCGCCCGCCATTTTAAAAGACGTATAAATCTGTACTACTTAAAGTTGGTAGCACTCGTAATCGTCCTAAAGAAAGTGCCCCTTTACAACGCCTACTCGCGTCAAGGCAAGAAAAACATCCCAGTTTTCAAGTAGTTCAGCGGCTACACTAGGTTTGTGTAACATGGTTTGTGATTCAAAAGAAAGTGCCCCTTTATAACGCCTACTCGCGTCAAGGCAAGAAAAACATCCCAGTTTTCAAGTAGTTTAGCGGCTACGCTAGGTTTGTGTAACATGGTTTGTGATTCTGGCGTACAATCTCACAAGACGAAAGCTAATTTTAATTTTACGTAATCGAAATTTAGAATGAAATATTTTCCACTTCCCCCAATGCAAATAGTTGCCTTTTAATGTAATTAAGGTGAATCAACATAACAGTGACAAAATGGCGTAGTATCGGTTCACGAAGTGAAATTTTATTTATACTTTAACCTCCGCAGTGCCGCTCGTCAACCGGTGTGTCATGAGATTTTACACGCGATTTTGACCCTTATGTATAAAGAAAGTGTATGAAGAACACGGTCAGAATCGCTTGCTCTATTATCGCTCTTTACCATAGAGAAAACCGCAATTAGATTGATGACTCCATATAATTTATATTAATGATTTACCGGAGCGCGGGAGCGTGCGCAGTTCTTGCGCATGCGCGGGAAAAATTCTTTGGTTTTGAACTTTGACCTTTCTATGTACGAAATTTCTCAAGGACGCTGTCAGAATCGCGGGACATTGGGTGTCATGGCTGCCGCTTTTTGCGAACGCTAATTGGTTACAACCAACCCCATTTACTCGCGGCATCCCACGAGTTAAACGGCTGTATCTCCCTCAATTTTGCCGAGCGCGCCTTAATTTTTTTTTTATTCAGCTTCTCCACACTTTTCTCATCTAGAAAGTGCCTTTTTATTAAATTTCCAAACTGTGCCCGGATCTGCATTTCACCCACTTTGTGTTATTTCCGCTTCGCAATTAAAGCTCTATAAATGAAACATTTCGGAATGTAGCCGAATACTAAAAACTGTTTTTGAAATTGTTATATTACAAATAAATATTAACATTTGTAAATATTAAAATTTAGAAAGCAAACACAAAAAAAATTGTAAAAATGACTCGAAAATGGTATAATAAACAATTTTGTCACCTCACTTTTTTACCATTTAATACAATAATATTATTTAATAAAAAATTAACAATGTCTAACGGCACTTAGGCAATTTGGCGGGTGAAAACTGTTTCTACAAAATAAGTATTTTTTATGAAATTCTATGGACAATTTTGAATAGAGATGTGAAGCTTGATTAAATATGGATCTTCTACTTTTTGTTTTAGGGTTGTCACTAGAACAAGAACAGAGGTATAACGATTTCTGTGGGAACACACGCGTTAGCGTGAAAACGCGCTTATTGTTCTTGACTGCTATTGTTATATTGTCGTGTAAACATGCTTACGGGTCGGAGTGGTTAATATCCATTACCAAAGGAAATAGTGTTTATTTGTTGTGAAATGTAATTATTCAGTTTATTAAATAAGGAAATGGGCAATGAATAAATTTGTCCGTTTTGCTTTGAAAACATTATGGTGTTCTTGGCAACACATCCGTTTTATGGTAATTTTTAATGATAAAGATAGTCGCTAATTTATTGTTGGTGGCAAACGGATTGTTATTTTGCAGCTTGACTGTTAATTATTTTGAATCAAATTACTGGTCACTGTCAGTTTTCCATTAGAGATATTAGTCATAATTAATGTGACCAGATTAGTGTTGGGTAGGACACGATATCAGGATGAGTTTGTATGAGGTACTCAAATATTGAAATGAGGTGTTGAGGTGTCCCACCTCATTTGAGGTGAGGTGTTACAAAATATTTTCGCTTACGGGGGGGGGCTGGTTTTTTTCCTTCAGCTTGATTTTCTTGGTTCAGAGGTGTTGGTTTTCTAATAAATACCGGGGTGGCGGTACCCATACCCGCCTCCCGTGTCTGTTATTTTTGTAAACGAAAAATGGATATAAAAAGGCCTACCCCCTCCCCCCTTCACCACCTCTGATCCCCTCCCTGCACCCCCCTCTGATCCCCCCCTCTTATCCCTCCCCCTCCTCAGCAACCCCCTCCACCTCATCTCAACACTGCCTCATCCTCCCTCCCTTGGGAGCTGTTGGGACTCTTGTGCGGTATTTACATAACATATAACAATAAGTAAATAAATATATTTTTTTTTTTGGATCAGTTGGTACTGTTGTGCGGTATTCACTTATCAATACATAAATTTACAATAAAAAATATTTAGAATAAAAAAAAAAATTTAAGCAGTTAGGACTGTTGTGCTCATAAATTATTGTTTTGTGTATTCACATAACAATAATTTACAAAAAAAAATATTTAAAAAAATTTTTTTTTTCGAGCAGTTGGGACTCTTGTGCTCATAAATTATTGTTTTGTGTATTCACATAACAATAATTTATATTAAAAAAATATTTCAAAAAAAAATTTTTTTCGAGCAGTTGGGACTCTGTGCTCATAAATTATTGTTTTGTGTATTCACATAACAATAATTTACAATAAAAAAAAATTTCGAAAAAAAATTTTTATTGGAGCGGTTGGGACTCTTGTGCTCATAAATTATTGTTTTGTGTATTCACATAACAATAATTTACAATAAAAAAATATTTAAAAAAAAAAATTTTTTTTGGAGCAGTTGGTACTCTTGTGCTTCACTTAACAATAATTTAGAATAAAAAAATAAAAAATAAAAATTTCGGAGCAGTTGGGACGCTTCTGCAGTATTCACAATATATGAATTGGCTTATCCCATCACCACCTCACGGTTCTAATACAAAAATGTCATAGAATATACAAACACTTCACGCCTCACAACCTCATACATTTGTCCCAAACTATGCGTGACATGACATGTAGTTTAATACATCAACCACTTCACACCTCACCTCGTATTTGTCCCATACGTGACAACGTGACATGACATGTAGTCCAATACACCAACCACCTCGAACCTCACCTCATATTTGTCCCGTACATGACATGAATGTAGTCCAACAAAACAAACCACCTCACACCTCATATTTTGTCCCTCCTTCATATTTGTAGTAATACAAATATGAAGGGGGGACAAAGAAAAAGAGTTGGTACAAATACATATTGTGAGGTGGGGGGACATTTTACGTGTTTGCATGGGACATTTGAGGTGCCTCTTGTATGAGGTACTCAACACTAGACCAGATGTCCCGTTTTCATCAGGACAGTCCCGTTTTCGGGCAGCGTGTCCCGGTGTCCCCGAACACGGCTTCGGGACACCAAAGTGTCCCATTTTTGAAAAGAAAGTGTTATGCGCCTACACAAACATATCGTTAATCTTGAAATACATAAATCTATATATATATAAAAATCAATTATTGTTCGTTTGTCTCGCTAAAACTCGAGAACGGCTGGGCCGATTTAGCTGATTTTGGTTTTGAAATGTTTGTCGTAGTCCAGGGAAGGTTTAAACGGTGAGAAAATATGGAAACATTGCGAGGAAGATAGTAAAAACAACAATTTCATTTTCCTATATAAATTGTTCTACCTACTTTCCTGTCAAACATTTGACGTTCGTCCCTTCGGTACGGTAGACTGGGGTTCACTCGAGATTGTGATGAAACTTTGGTGAGTTGTTGTGAGCACGCCTGCGAAGTTTTCTATATATACTGGTGAGCTCTGGCATTATGAAATTTGTATAAAAAATTGCAATAGGTGCCACGCGAACTGTTTGAAAACTGAATGTACCGGGACTGAATGTATGGAATGCGGGAGAGGAGTGGGGGGAGGGGAACTCGGGAGGGGAACTAGGGAGGGGGGTTCGCGGGAGAAGGGGAGGGGAACCCGGGAGGGGGATTCGCAGTAAAAGGGGAGGGGAACCCGGGAGAGGGGAGGGTAACTCGGGAGGGGGGAGAGGAAATCGGGAGGTGGATCCGCGGGAGGAGGGATGCGAATACGGGAGGGGGGAAGGGAACTCGGGAGGGGAGCTCACGGGACGGGGGAAGGGGGGGGGGAGTAGAGAGAAGAGAGGGAAGGTGGAGGAGGAGTGGAAACGCGATAAGGGAAGGGGACGCGGGAGAGGAAGGGGAGGAGGAAGGTGAAAGGAACAATGGGAAAGGATGAGCAGGGAGAAACAATTTCTGTATTAAATGGCATAGCGACGCATGCCGGGTACCAGCTAGTATCTATATAAAATAGATTCAACCGGTCAGTGGCTGAGTTGGCATCGCGTTTGAGTCCCACCCAGGCATCGCATGTTCGATTCCTCGGCTATCCAAGTCCTCCATCACAACACAAGCAACATTTTCTGCTTTTTGTGGTGGTAGTAGGAGATTTTCAAATATTGTCGGGTTATTCGTAATCCGGGAATGTTTGTCTTTAAAAAAAAAAATGTCAATGAATTTCAGAGAAATGCGTACATGTCAGTGTTGATTGAATGCATTGTCATCGACAACGAGTCTATCTGCCGCTCGTATCAGCTCGATCTGATGTCAGGAAATTAGTTAATTTCCACTTCCAAGATTCCACTTCATTCATATTTTCATTCAAACAAACAAAAGCGAAATTCAATTGGTTATATTTAAAAACAATCTAAAAATAATGATTTATATTTTCAGAATGCCGCTCGTGTTCCCGCACCAGGGCGCTGGATGGTCACCACGTGAGAGGGCTCCCGAGGCTGTTACCACTTCGCTACCACGTCTCACCAGCTGCTGAGGCGAACACACCACCGGATCAAACGTAAAACATAACCTCACTTTTATCTAAATACTGTACAATCTTTGATAAGGAGACGGTTTGAAGTCTACGAAAGCCCCTATATAAAATCTTTCTAACTGCCTCAAATTCGTGTTTGAAAAATGATCTTCACAAAGCTAGTGTGAGCGTTGGTACGAACTTACTGGAAGGCAAATTTGCTCCTTGCAGACCAATAAAAGGTAAAAGCAATCCTTTTTGCGATCTTTCGACTGCAAGATAACACTTTCTTTTTGATAAATGTTTTCTTAAACCAGTAGTTTTGGTTTCGGTGTTAATTTTTAAATTCACACGCCCTGTCTAGATAATACTTGGTCGATGAAACAGTCCAATTTTCATGACATCATGGCTCAATGTTTGAGAGCTTTAGCTGCATCGTTGTGATTTGAAACTCGATGAAACGAAAAATAGCGACACTAAAAGGAGACAAACACATACATCTGTAGGATTTAGCCTGCAAGAGAATGAGATAGCCTATCGGTCTCCTCTTTGTGAGTGCTTCGTAGCCTCCCCACTCTTGTCTACTAGGTTTCACTTCTGATTATTTGCTTTACAGTTTAATTTTCCACCTATTTTATCCCTACCTGCCTTATAAACACCTGTTATTTGACCCAGTTGATTAATTTACTAGTCTACCAGCATTATTTGACAAATTTCAATAGTAGCACGTACGTCCTAAATATCATAATTATTGTTTATCAGACAGTTAGTGCAAATAGCGCTCTCAAGTAAAATGTGGGCATTGAGATAAAAAGTTGCGGATAAATGATAAACGAATTATTTTTTAATGATGCTGCTATAGTGACCTTGTGCTTTATTTTTTTAAACGGTATTAAGAATTTTGCAGTGTAAATTATTACCATTGACCATCATCATGATTAATTTTCGGTTATTGTGCCGTATTGCGCTTCCTCCTTCTTTAGCCAACGTTTTGGACAGCATTACAGTGTCCATGATCTGGACAGATGTGTAGATTGTGGTTGTTAAATAAAGAGCACTGTTTGTTATGTCAATCACATATAGGTATGTATTATCCGATCCTTCCCTTTTATAATTACAAAAACAGAAGGACGCTGCGTTCACAAGCTATTGTCCGATGAATTTGCAAAATTGAAGAGAAAAAGTTGAGTATCATAAAAACAAAAGAAAGAAGGTTGAGATGATAAAACAGGAATCTACAAATATCGCTCTATTAAATGAAGGAAAAATGGTTACTATGGTAAAACGGGAATCTGTACATAATAATGTTCTATTCATAAATAAATAAAATTGTTACTATGGTAAAACAGAAAACTACTAATATTGATAAATAAATGGAATCACAGAGACATCTGTTGATAATATTAGTTGCTGGCATTATTGAGTAAAAATCTGGATATTATAATTATTATATACTAGCTGGTACCCGGCATGCGTTGTAATGCCATTTAAAGAAATCTGCATGTCCTTTCCCGTGCGTCCCCTTTCCCTTCTGCCTTCCCCCTCCCTCGTCTCTTCCCTCTCTGCGTACCCCACCTTCCCCCTGCCTTTCCTCTCTGCTGCTAAAATATATGAAATACACACATTTTAATTTATACAAATTTCATAACGCCAGAGCCTACCATTATATATAGCCTATGTTACTCGCCGATAATGTAGCTTTCTATTGGTGAAAGAATTTTTAAAATCGGTTTAGTGGTTTAGGCGTGAAAGCGTAACTAATAAACACCCACACTTTCGCATTTATAATATTAGTATGGATTATTATCTGACTTATATGATGATATGGTTGAACTTCTTCTAGATGGTCCACCCGCGGCTGAGTGAGGACCTGGTGCCCCTGCTGACCTCCAACGGGCGCTACCAAGCCGACTGCCGCCACAACAGCGAGCGGAGGAGTCGGAGCAGCATCACAGACAGCGATAGGTAGATATCATCACACAAATTATATATACAGCACTTTCGTGTTTTACCGTGCCGCTGGAAAGAGACATAGTGCTTATCAAGTGGCCCGTTAGACTGTTAACGCTCTACTCGACTGATTACTGAATTGCGAAGTGTGTTGGAAAGATAATTTATAAAATAAAATAACGTTTCGCCTTTTATAAATTAAAAGGCGAAACGTAATCACGTGTAAAATCCGTGAAGGATCTCGGTGTCGTCTTTGATCCCGAACTGACATTCTCTTGCCATATAACGCAGCTCACTCAGTCTTGCTACAAACTTCTTGGATTCATCATCAGGACTTGTAAGCAATTTGATAACCAAGAAGCTATGCTAGCGTTATTTAAAGGCATACTGAGAAGCAAGTGGAAGTACGCGAGCGATGTTTGGGCACCGTACCACCAGAAGTACATTGATATGTTAGAGCAAATCCAGAAGAAATTCCTCAGGTATGTTTATATGGGGAAGCATGGAACCTATCCAAGGTTCATGCACCATATTGACTTACTTGAGGAAACTGATTCTGTGAGCCTAGAAACTAGAAGGAAAGCAAGTCTTGCTATTCTGTCTTTCAAAAGTTGGAACAATTTCATCAATAGCCCATTTCTCTTGAGATGCTATGATTTATATGTACCAGACCACTACAGCCGAAGTCGACATCATGACTTATTTAAAGTACCGAACGGCAGAACAGACGTCTTGGCAAAGCATAGCATGACGAGGGGAGTGGTGCTGTTAAATGAAATTGCAAACCATTTGGATGTAAGTGACTGTTCTTTATATGCCTTAAAAACATTATTGAAGAGTCACTTGCCTAAATGCTGATAGGGTAACTAAATTGTACTGTAATTGGAATAATTCTGTTGTACAATAATAATAAAAAATAAAATAAATTTACGCACCAGATTTAAATGTCCGGATAAAATTTTCCCCACAGGAAAAACTAAACCCTTTCACACACTTCCCAAATGATCATCTAGTCAATCCACGCTATGCAATTGCACTATATAAGTATTATAAATACAAAACAATACAAGAACAACATGTCAACCTACTAGAGACCAAATGGGAAAATAATTCACCGACTCCAGATATTTTCATATCAGAGGGTTCGGCTCTGTGGAATTCCTAATTGAACCTATAAACCCTACTGATCCCTCAATATAAATATTTAAAAAATCTTTTGTAATCCTACACGTATTTAAAATAACTGATTTTTGCATTTTTATATATAAATTCTTTGACAAATCTAATATGCCTAAATTTTGAATGAGAGACCTAGGTATAATGCCAGTAGCCGAAATAACAAATGGTTATATGTTTATAGTCTGAGAACGCCAAATTCTTTTAATCTCATTTCCTAAATCTGTGTATTTTCTTATTTTTTCCGGAACAGTTTTTTGAATATTACAAGAATTTGGAATAGCTACATAAATGATATAAGTTATTAATTTATTTTAATGTTTTTGATTGAAAAAAATTATCATTGGACAGCAAAATGACATCTACATTTTTTACTACAAATGTGTTCGGGAATTGCTGGTTAAAGTCCTTAAGGTTTTTTCTCGTTAAAATTTTGAAAAAAAAAAAAAAAATTCGTTTTCAGCTACAACATCAAAAACGTCATATTTTCCAAACTTAGCACTCTAGCTCGCTGAAAACTCAATGGACCGCCACTGATAACAAATCCTATTCACAAAATTTCCTCTTGAGACAGATTGAGTTTATAAACTCAGCTGCTTGGGATGTAACAAGGTTTATGTAGGCCAGACTGAACTGGATTGTTTATAATTGAGTTAAATCGGCCAGCGTCATAAAGGTAATTTATTTGTTTGCAGCCAATCCGTAGACAAGCTAGATCTGTCTTACTACGATGTGGATGGCATCCCGGTGCACCGGCGCCTGCACGAGCTGGCGCCCCCGAGCGCCCCTGACTGGCCGCGCCGCTACCCGCGCACCGCCTCTCTGCGCTTCTTTCTCTTCTCCGCCATTGCTGCCGTCCTGCTGCTTATGATGTACGTGCCCGCCTATAAGCAGGCCAGCAATAGACCAGGTTAGAGGACTACTTATTTAAAAAATTTCTATACATGTAGAAATTAGTTTTAGTCTGTACATGCCCATCTGTACGTGGCCTGTATAAGCAGGCCAGCAATCGCCTAGGTGAGGGGACTGTAATGTACATTTAATAAAAAAGTACTTACGGGCTTAATGCTTTGGGAAAAATAAACTTGCAGTATTCAAAATCATCTACAGGAGTTTCTCTGATTTTATTTCTATAATACTTTATCTCTTCTTTATTTCTTTAACTGGAGTTCTACCATTATTGTTTTTGTTCCGTGTTATCTTGACTGTGTCCTTTAGTTTTGTAGCCTACATGACTCTTAACTCCTCCTTGTACGTCTACCTACTGACTTTGTTCCTTGCAACTTTGACTCCACCCCTTGTGTTTATATCCTATGTTACTTTATCTACCCTTTGTCTTTTTGTATTTATATCCTTTGTTACTTTATCTCTCCCTGTCTTTGCTGTCCTGTGTTACTTTTCTGCTCTTTGTCTCTACTGCATCCTATGTACTGCACTCTAAGTGACCAGCACAGGTACGGGGGCTCCATCGAAACCAGAGTTAAGTTAGCCTCTCAGAAACTGGGCGTATTTGTACAGGGCCCGCAGATACTTTAATAGTACACAACTGCTAACCCTGTACAAATCGCAAGTGCGCCCCACGGTAGAATTTGGCAGCCACCTCTGGTCTGGAGCTCCAAAATACCTAAAAAAAAACCCTTGACTCTGTGCAGAAACGGGCGGTCCGTTTGATAGATTCTCCCATCTTAACAGACGGACTGCAATCTTTAGAGCACAGGCGTCAGGTGGGAATGCTGTCCTTGTTCTACCGGTATTACAATGGAAGATGCTCTGAGGAACTAGCGTCATTGATCCCCTCGGCACCGGTGCACAGTCGGGAAACAGGCCAAACACGCGCCCAACATTTGTACACTGTTGACATTAGTCACATGAGAACGGGTCGTTTCTATGACTCGTTCTTGAGTTCAACGGCTCGGCTGTGGATCGATTTGCCGGCCTCTGTTTCCTCCCTCCTACAACTTGGGTCTCTTCAAGACCCGTGTTCACTCCTTTCCTCAAAAAGACCCTCCTTACAGCATCTTCAAAGATGACATAGGCCCTGAGGGAAGTTATTTTCCTCAGGGCCTCCTGTGTGGAGTTAATGTTAAAAAAATGTTACTTAACTATGCCCCTAGTACTTCTACCTACAGTCCTTGCTCCATGTTACTTTGACTGTGCCCCTTATCCCTATATCCTATGGTCTTTGTTCCATGTTACCTTGATTATGTCCCATATATTATGTTACTTTTCTGTGCCCCTTGTACTTCCTCCTTCTACCTATGGTCCGTGCTCCATGTTACTTAACTGTGCCCCTTGTCCCTATATCCTATGGTCTTTTTTCCACGTTACCTTGATTGTATCTCATATCTTATGTTACTTTCCTATGTCCCTTGTACTTCCTCCTTCTACAGTACTGTGCGAATTAATGTGAACACAAGCGTAGAATTAGAAATAATAATATATATTCTTTATTGAAGAAAAAAATACAGAAACAATTACAATAAATTTTTTTTTTTATACGAAGTGTGTCTACCTTAACTTTTATAACTTCTTGTACACGGTTTGGCATAGAATCAACAATTTTTTTTTACAATTTTCTGATATTTGCGTGTCTCTAAATTACTGCCTCAATCAGCTTTGTTTTTGTTGTGCTTGTCTTGCTCTAACTGTAGACCACCGATTTTCAATTGGATTAGGATCCGTAAAGTTACCTGGCTATTCAACATATGTAATTTTTTTGTCTTTGAAATATTAACAATCTTTGTGCGTTTTTAACCTGTCATTTGCCGCTCGTGCGCCGGCGTGTCCTGATTTTGACACGCGATTTTGACCCTTATGTATAAAGAAAGTGTATGAAGAACACGGTCAGAATCGCTTGCTCTATTATCGCTCTTTACCATAGAGAAAACCGCAATTAGATTGGTGACTCCATATAATTTATATTAATGATTTACCGGAGCGCGGGAGCGTGCGCAGTTCTTGCGCATGCGCGGGAAAAATTCTTTGGTTTTGAACTTTGACCTTTCTATGTACGAAATTTCTCAAGGACGCTGTCAGAATCGCGGGACATTGGGTGTCATGGCTGCCGCTTTTTGCGAACGCTAATTGGTTACAACCAACCCCATTTACTCGCGGCATTCAACGAGTTAAAGAGAAATATCCATCTTTAAAAATAAGAAACAAAAAGCTTTAGTTAAGTTTACTTCTGCAAAAAAATTGTAATTCTAAAAAATTACAAAATTTAATGCATCTGTAGCTTGGTGTGTCTCATAACTCACTGAATGATAGAACACAAACACAAAATGGCCGCTATTACAATATGCTACACACAACTGCAAGAACAAGTGTAATTGTGCTAATTATCACATGTTCACATTGATTCGCACAGTACTGTATCTATGGTCTGTGCTCCATGTTATTTGGCTGTTCCCCTCATCCCTATATCAATCATTTATGCAGGCGCCAGACAGAAGTTCAAATAAGTGATCACTTCTTTGAAGACTTTGCGCACACATTTGGTCACATATTGTTGTATCTGCCAGACATGTGTCAAAGTTTTGATCACTCCTTTGAGCTCACAGTTTTCAAATAGACTTCACACAACATGGTCGACGATTTGGTCGACACAGTTTGCTTATATTATTTATGTGCGTCTAATTATTTATATTATCTAATTAATTTATCTAATTATATTTATCTAAATATATTTATCTAAATATATTTATCTAAATATATTTATCTAAATATATTTATCTAAATATATTTATCTAAATATATTTATCTAAATATATTTATCTAAATATATTTATCTAAATATATTTATCTAAATATATCTATCTAATTAATTCTTCGATAGAGCAAGGTATTGAAGAGTGGTGTTTAATTCGGTTCCAGGCGTCATTGATGTTATTTTGATTTTTATGCCCTTTACGTTTCGGATCCCATATATCTGGCTCTACTTGCATCAACTCTATAAACTCGAAAACGCTCTCATTATTCCACTCCATCGTTAGTTCGTTTGGCTGTCCACGCACGACTACTCTCCACGGCGACGCTCGCGCAACTGAGCTTCGCACAGTGTGGCAGGCTCGCAAACTTTGAACTTTGATCCCTTTGATGTGCGCTAAAAAACCGACACGGAACGGCAAAGCGCACTTAAGTGATCACTTATGTGACAACAGTGTCAAATGCCCGTGCCACACATGTGAACACTTGTTTGATCACTTCTTTGAATTCCTGTCTGGCGCCTGCTTTAGTCTTTGTACCATGTTACTTTGATTGTTCCCCTTGTCCCTATATCATATGGTGTTTGCACTGACTGTGCCCCTTATCCCTATATGTATCTATATGTTACTTAGATTGTATCTGTATGAAATGGGCTTATTTGCACGTTACTTTGGCTGTATCCTATACTGTGACCTGCTCCTTGCCCTCCTATAGTCTTATTATTAATTTTTGGAGATCGCTGGCAACGGTTAATATGCATTTTTTTTTAAAAAAACCTTTTGATTCACCTTAATTAATTACATTAAAAGGCAACTATTTGCATTGGGGGAAGTGGAAAATATTTCATTCTAAATTTCGATTACATAAAATTAAAATTAGCTTTCGTCTTGTGAGATTGTACACCATTAGCTGTTAGCTCATTCACTGTCACTTTGGTATGTTGGTATTCCTGATACACTTGAATGTATAACGAACGGCTAGAAGATTTTGAAGGTACGGGGCACTTTATTTTGAATCACAAACCATGTTACACAAACCTAGCGTAGCCGCTAAACTACTTGAAAACTGGGATGTTTTTCTTGCCTTGACGCGAGTAGGCGTTATAAAGGGGCACTTTCTTTTGTATCACAAACCATGTTACACAAACCTAGAATTCCCATGAAGTCTGCTACGCTTTGCTCTAGCATCTTTTCGTACAGTAACAAGAATACCAACATAACAAAATGACATTTGAAAATAGTGTTTGAAAATGGACGGTCTCGTTTCACAGAATGAAAGCTAATTTTAATTTTACGTAATCGAAATTTAGAATGAAATATTTTCCACTTCCCCCAATGCAAATAGTTGTCTTTTAATGTAATTAAGGTGAATCAAAAGATTTTTTCAAAAAAAGTGCGTATTAACCATTACCAGCGATCTCAAAAATTTACCGTCTTATTTTAACGTTACTATGTCTGTCTCTATCCTATGTCCTAGTTTTAAGTTTCCGTGTAATATTATTAGTTTCTGCATGAATACCAACTAGTTCTGTGTATTTTGTGTAGATGGCAAACACCGCATGGCCACTTTGAAGAAACATAACAAAGGTAACACTTCTTACGACACGGCGCACATCTATTCACTACTAACTTGTTCTAGATTCAATATACCACACGGCGCACATCTATTCATTAGTAACTTGTTCTAGATTCCATATACCACACACAGAGCACATCTAATCATTAGTTAATAATTGTTGGAGGTTTAACATACCATACTGTAATGTAGTTAAAACATATCTCAATACAATCATTGAAGTATTCTAGTTCTCAACATTATTATGTACTTCATTGATCAATAGGTCTGTGGATAGTGGTGTCTGTAGGTGATAGGTACAGTTTGGCAATTAAGTGTAGAAAATAAATTATGGCGCTGCGATCGTTTTCTAGTTTTAAATGGCAACACCAAGATGGCTCATAAGACAATAAATGTATGTTTTAAAAAACACTCCTGCCAAAATGCGTATTTCATAGCGTATTTGTATTTTCAAAAATTTTGCACAAAAAACTGTAATTTAATAGAAGTAAAATAAAACAAAACAAGTTTTAAGTGGGCGTTTATTTCGATATAAAAACGTAGGTACTTAAAAATTTAAGTCTATTAATTCAACACCCGACATGTAATTATTGTCTTCGTCCTCGGGTGATTCTTCTTCTTCCGTATCTTTATCTTCATTTAAACGCAGTTCATCGATATCATCATATATAGTACTGCCTCGTGCATAATATTCTGCCTCAATTTTCATCACGTGTTTGCAACAATTTTTCCAATCATCAGCACTTATGCTATTACATATTTTATTATTATTATGCCTATTTTCCGTTTTCCCGGTGTTTCAAATTTTCCATCTGCCTTTTCCCCTTCCTTGACGATTCGTCTTACCGTTATTCGATTTACCTGTGAAAAATCATTAAAATTATTATTATAGAAAGTAGTTTTAAAAACACACACTAGATAATATTCACTTGGAAAGAAAGAGAAAATGAGAAAAAAGTAACTTTTCTACGAGTTTAAAGAAGTTGCATATTATTATTTTTTTATTGAGTTATTCCCTTTTTCCTGTGGCCGCATATTAACTGTCAAATGGAAGTGTCAGATCCGGATTTTTTTAACATAACCTCAAATCAGATTGTAATGGTTATTATCTCTCGAAAATTGGCATAAATCTTGTAATACTAATGAAATTTATTAAACAAACTATACTATGTACCAGTCATTTCTGCAGTTCGTCTATAAACATCTTCTAAATTAGACAGAATCTTCTTCGCGTGACACTCGGCTAGGCAACGTTGAAAAACACAGAATATAACCCCTCTTGCATCACTATGTAATGGTTTATTCATTTTAATTAAATTCAGGCAAACAATGAATAAAAATATTATCAAATCAGCGATCTTCTACTCAGATTTAAGACAATAAATCAACCGTAACATGCGATAACATGACGGCCATAGGAAACGTCATACAATTCGGTGCTGTGCTGCATAGTAATGAACACGTTTAGTTCCAATTTATTTAATTTCTACACTTATTTGCCAAACTATAGTATTGAAGCATTAAGTACTTTTGCATTGTTGAATAGAATAGTAAACATTCATACAGCTATTTCAATGGACCCTGCTCGAAAGACCTAGCTGTGTTGATCCCCTGTACACCGGTGAATAACTCCGGTGGAACCTCTTTGAAAAATTGTTTTTCCAATCCAATTTTAGAACTCATTTGAATAAAGAAAAATATAATTTTTTCTAAATTATCTCAATTATATATCCATCGCTGTTGTCACTACATTTCGTACCTACGCTGCTAAAACGTCACTTATGCAATTTTTGTCAAAATTGATCTGAGTATGAGAAAAGATAACCAATTTATTTATTTATTAAATATACATGGTATAAATATATACCATAAACACTGATTAAATTAAATTAAGAAGTGACACCAGAGATATAATTACAATCTATAGTATAACTAAAATTAATATAGATTAAAAAAAATTGATAGAGTAGCCCTCTTGTACCTACCTTCCGTGCAGTTAAAAAGATCTGCCACATCTGCATATCTATTAGTAATTGTAGTGTATCTAAAAAGCTTCCGGCTTTTAGACATAGATGGCAGTGATAAGAACTGTCCTTAGATTCTGCTAGATGGTGTCACATAAATAATTATGTGACTAATGCAGTTCTTGCTTAGGTGGTTATTTTGTCTATGGTGTTTTTTGGACACTGGTAATTTTTGGGAAAGAGAGAGGTTCCTTTTTGTTTATGGTCACTTCCTCCCGCGGCAGAAGGGCACTGTTGCGGAAATTAGTCACTCACCATCAAGGTGTTTAAATTTCGTTTAATCATGAGAATCTAAGTTGATTTAAAACTTAAAAGGGCGCGGGGTGTTTTTACGTAACACAAGAGGTTCGTGTACGGTGTTATTTATAGTGGATGATGTAAAAGTCCCACTTTTTCCGATGTTGTTGGTTGGCCATTTTGTGGAAGTATTTTTGGACAAGAAATCGTGAAGTGATTTGGTCCTGGTGTTGGCTACGATAATATGCCATCACGACCCCGCGTCGCGAAGTCACGGACTGCTACCAGTACTACCGTAATACGCCAGTCTTGGATACTGTTGGGGGCCACATGCCTTTTGTATGGAGTTCGTCGAGATAGCCCGAGGCTGGATACGCTCCTTGGAGTTGTAGCGGCCTCCTTCCCAATTAGAAGGACGACCTTGGTACTCTGGATTCCGCGCCGGATGAGGAGGCTGGAAGTCCCGTCCCTACTCGTGTACTCTCTCTACGAAGCAAGTTCGCGTTCGTCCTCCGGGGTTTTGTCCGTTTAGTTAGTTTAGCGTGTCCATTAGGAGTCCATCTGGTATGTTTACATTCTGTATTTTTTATATTATACTGGTATAGACTTAATGATAACCTTCCATTGGTATAAAAATTTGCACACTCCTGTTTGTTTTTTTGTTGGTTTCAATACAGTCTTATAAAAATCATCTCCTTTTTATTTTCCGAAACCCTACCTACATGACAGATAACTACTTGGCCCACTATCCTGAGCCCTGGTCTCTGCTCTGCCGCAAAAAATTACAGTATATACGAACATGATACGTTTCAATGGTAGGTAGCTTAATACAAGTGGTACCCTTTATTTAACAATATTAGTAACATCAATGATATGTTGTGGAAGTTTATCCCTTGCTTCCACTACTATATCTGCAAGGAAGTGTTTTCTAGGATTGGATGCAAACCGTGTTTTCTAATTTTTTTTGGTGATTAAGGTGACAAAGCCATTTTTAGGTAAGTAAGTTAGATCCAATGTCACTATCCACATATAAACAAGGTGTGAAGGAGTATCATGAAATACCAAAGGAACTTATAAATGTTCCTACATTATTGCTTACTCTCTTAGGCACAAGCACGCATTCATTCTATCAAACCGAAACACTCCACCAAATTCACAGACACTATATATTGTTAATATATGTATTTTAATTATATCTTTATGTATATTAAAGGTGTAGTTGTATGACCTAGTATACAATGTTACCTGATCTAATTTTAACCGTTGAAATCATCAAGGGTTCAAAATACATACATCAATCTATTTGAAGAAAACTTGGTTTTTTCGTATTTAGTTATTTTTCTTTATTTTTAGGCTCGGTAGCCGGATGGTCCTACAACACGTCACGGGACACTCGCACCTACGTCCTCCCTGACAACGTGACCCTGCTCAACCAACCCAAACACGTATGTCGTCAGAAGCCCGCCAGTCCGGCCCAGGCCACGATGTCGGCACAGCACCAGATGCATTCCACGCCCGGACCTCCGGGGGACAAGGAACCTGACATCTTCCTCCTCGTTATAATCTGCTCGTCCATGAGTCACTTCGAGAGACGTGCCGCCATCCGGGAAACCTGGGGAAATCAATCCAGCTACGAATTTCTCACAAAACGGTTTGCAAACATCACAAGGAAGTTCGCCAACATCAACATGACGGAGAACATGTTCAACGAGATGGGTTACGCTCTTGATAACATCTCGTCAATCGAAAAAAGAACCCGACGCGATATCACAAACTACGAAGATCTCGCAGACGAGGAATTTGTGCCAAACGAGGGTGAATTTGATGCCAGTCGTAATGAGAGTCAAATTGTTAGTAGAGATTTAGATGTTAAGAATGGCAGTTATGTTGTTGACGGGAATGGTGTTAAAGATGATGTTGTGACGATGGCCAATGACGATGATATCGTCGTCGCTGTCAACGGTGGAAGCGAACGTGATAGTAAAACAGAAGCCTTAAAAGAGATACTCTCAAACGATGTTGTAAAATATAATTTTATTAGCGATATTAATAGTGATAATACTGAAGCAGATTTAGATAGGATTTTAACTAATGGCGTCGCGTTAAATGACGTACGAGAGAAAATGAAGATCGTCGATTCAAATTACGATGAAATTGTTTACAATCGTAGAAAGATAAAAGTGTCGGAAGACAACGTTAAAGAAAATCAGTTTGTGATGGATTTTGATAACGACGTGGAATTAAAAGATAGTGCTGTGGGAGCGAGGAATCTCGGAGGAAGCTTTGATAACAATGTTGAATCTCGACGACGCTTTTTTAGCCGCAGAAAGCGTGAAACTTTAAATGACGCCCTTAAAGAAAATAAATATGTCAATAGTAATCCAAATATTGAAGACGTCGGGTCTGATGATCCGCGCTTCGATAACGGAGGTAAACCGGCCGCCTATGATACCGTCAGCGATGGCAACGATGAAGATGAAGACAGTAACATCCTCGGTAATTTTGACGGTAATGATGTCGAAGAAAACACATTTGAAGAGTATGACTACCTCACTGAGGAGACTAACATTATGAGAATACCGCCGAGAGGAATAAAACTCCAAGACGACGATTTGAAAGCTTTAGACGAAGCGAAAAATTTAATGAAGCTCTCGTTAAAAGGTGATAAAATAAGTCTTACGTATGAGAACAAAAACAAAGGTAATATCGTCACGAATAACGACGTTAAAGCGCGAGGTGAGCAATCGACCCGTGAGCTTTTAAACGACGATTTAAATGGTAAATATCTCCACGGCTATTCAGCGAAAGAATACGAGAATGCCGATGCTAAAGATAAACAAAAGAGCGGAGATAAACAAGATGGCGATGGCCACAAACAAAATGGCGAAGAGCATAAGTTTGTGAAGACGAAATATCTATTTCTTTTGGGGCAGTCGGCGAACGATAACGAGACCGAGTTGCAGGCGCGGATAGACGATGAAGCCTCCATGTACGGAGACATTATCCAGGAAGGTTTTGTGGATTCGTACAATAATTTAACCCTGAAATCTGTCATGTTGCTAAAGTGGGTAGTTACGCATTGCGGAGAAAATGGTAAGTTTTTATTTTTATTATTAACTGAGTTAAGGGCCATTAACCAGCCAGCGGCCGAGAATTCAAATTTCGTTGAAAGATGTTCTTACGATCGTACAGGGCGGTTCCAATGAGAAAGATTAACTATTCTCCGTACCAGCTTTTTAAAATAATAACTCAATATCGATTTTATTTCATTCAAAATTTGCTTTAATTTATGTACATTCAAAAGTGCTGGAAAACTATTAAAATTATGTCCTTTTTGTTATTATTTTTTGATCATAAGTATTTATAATTTTTCAATAATGCCTAAGAAAAGTAAGAAAGTAAAAAACATCTTAAATATATTAGTTTGTAAGACCGTAAATAAATAAACAACCTGAAGTATTTTTGTCACAAAACACGTGCGCGGATCTTTTTTAAATGATTATTTAAACTAAAATTAAAATTCTGAAACACAGCTTTCCCAGATAATTTATTGATTTATTTTACTGCGTGATTATATGATTTGAAATGTGTGTTGTAATAATTCAAAATTTAGTTTGAAAATTTAACAAATCCGCCAACGACCTACGTTAAAACCTTATTGTACTAAAAATAAATATATTTTTTCAAAATTTAAAACATAGCTTTACTAGATAAAAGAACAGTCTTTCGAAATCAATTTATAATTTTTTTGTGGAAAAGAGTCAAAACGTCCAAAATTACATCCCATTTCGAGCCTTGGCCTCCTTCAAGATAAGCCTCCACCGCCCTCTGTCCTCAGTTGTCGTCTTCCAATCTGCGACACGAGCATCTCCCACACGCACACTTCGGAGCGACCGAGTCCTGCGCCACTTCAGGCCGCCACGCAGAAAAGTAAAGACCTATAGGTTTACAGCGCAGTTCACTGTGAGACTTTTGGCGCGGGACTCAGTCGCTCCGAAGTGTGCGTGTGGGAGGCGCTATGGAGTAGTCCTCTTGCATCCTTCCTGACATCATCCTCCCATCTCAGCCTAGGTCTGCCCGCTTTTTGTTTACCTCTCGGGTGTCCTGTTAGAACATTCTTCGGTACTCGTGTACTTGGCATTCGGTGCACATGTCCGGCCCATCTTAGTCGTTGGAGCTTTGTAGGTATTATAGAGCTCATTATTGTGGCGGATTCTCCATGCTTCTCCCTTTCGCACCGCTCCTAAGATTCTTTAAAGTACTTTTCTTTTGAAGGTGTCCAGCTGTCCCACTTTGCTGTCAATGTTTCCACCTTACATCCATAGGTCAAGATCGTTCTAATAATTGTTTTGTATAGGATTTTTTTGGTTTTCCTATCGACGTTTGCTTTGAGGACTACCATAAAATTTTTTTTTTTTTTTTAGTTATTAGTATACATATATTGATGTAAAAAACAAAAATTATTAATGTTAGATTAATGAGTATTATGTTTTTTGCCTCTTTATGAATAAAAATGTTACAAAAAAAGAAAAGGTTATGTTTGAATCCTTATTTACACATATTAAAAAATTTTACGTTTATGTTTTTCTTTACCTCCAATCTGTAAACAAATTTAAAGAAATTAATTTATTTGAATATATGGTTTAAAAGTTTCAATATGTCTGTACACCAATGAAGATTTTCATTTTTTGTACAAAATTAATTCAGTGGTAAGGGCCAATTTCTTAGCTCATTAATTCTGTGGCCAATGGGTTAAAATCCAGATAAAATTTTGAAAGCCACCCCTATCACATATTTTACGAATTTTTAAATCTTGTCATTTTTCAGTACACTACGTCATGAAAACCGATGACGATATGTTTGTGAACATTCCACGTCTGATTGAGGCGCTCCAGAACAAGTCCCGTGAATTTGTACACAGCCAAAAGGTTGCTCCGTCCACCCTGATCTACAATCGGAAGGCCAAAAGCGAACAGCTGCTAATGGGAGACTTGATTTGTGACGCAAGGCCCATTTCGGACATTCGCAGCAAATGGTAAGAGAAAATAATACAATGAATAATTACAGAATTTTTTGCCTTTATTTGAGTGAATTAACTAACTGTCAAGTCACTTCAGTTCATCTGGGGTGGTGGACTTTTTTATTGTAAAACACTATTTTAATGCAGATTCGTTTTATTTACAATCACTTTTGAGTGACAATGAAATCAACACTTTTTGTGACTAATTTTGGCCCGGACTCAGCCTGGGCAGTAAGGGAACTGTACCCTAAGTATCGATTAATGCGAGAGAGGGAAATATTTTGAATAGCATCCCTTTTATACTGCTAAAAACTGTAAAAATACCGTCTTTCAGACTATTAAAAATACGAGAATAACAATAACACTGGTACTAGACACCTACTGGGTCACGTGGTCTATTTTAGTTAGTCGGTAACACTAGCTTCCATAAAATTCATCCAGAGGTCTCTAGCATTCATATTCTCTTAATAAGCTAATCAAGATTAAATCAATGTGATTAACTACAGTATTTATCTCATAGATGTCACTATTCTTAACACTAACTAATTTGGGAGGCAGATATGACCACCTATAGGCCACCTCTGGAACTGTTTATTGGATAACCAACAACCCTGCCACAGGTATCCCCAAGTGTTTTACTATTTTGGTAACTTATGGTGCCTGGGTTCATGGGGTGAGGTTTGTCTAGGTCTTGCGGCGGATGCGCCACAACAGGCCGGATCGGGAGAGATTGGTTGAGGGAGACCTTTTGACCTCTCCAGCTGGACTCTCTTGACCCTTCACCTTGCACTGCAGTGGGAGAGATGGATTCTTACCTCCATCATTCCTGGACGGATTGACCCGATTGATTAGATTCCTACCCATCCCTCTTTTTCCTTCACACAGAACTTTCTCTTCTTCCTTCCTTTCCCTAAAAAGACCCTCCGTACAGCAATCCCAAAGATGACACAGGCCCTGAGAGAATTTTTTTCCTCATGGCCTCCTTTGTGGATTAGCGATGTGTCGGTTCTGCTGGAATGGGCTCTTGATCTCAGGTTTTTTGCGGGAAATGGATCCTACTTCTACTTCTTTTTCAAATCGAATACTCCAAGAGAACCCGGTCCAGGGCTCGGACCCAAACCCGGAACTCGCAGCTGGACTCGGGGCCGGAAGCCGAGTGCCTCCATCGGCATCCCCGCGTTGGCGGTCCGAGCCACTCGCAATACTCGGGTTTTTGTACAGTCTCGAGTTCTTGTGCGGGTTCTGTCTCTTAAGTACGGTTCCGGCCGAACCCGTGTGTCCCGGTAGCCGCAACGGTACCCAATACCCAGTCTGCACCAAAGAACTCGGACCCGAGACCTGCTCCTAGAACTCAAGTACTTTTGAAAGGAAGCAAGTCTCGGAGGCCTCCGGCAAAATGAAGAACTTACCCACCGCTAGTGGGGAGCTAATGTAAAAAAAAATGTTTTTATTTATTGAAACTTCTTGTCGACCTGTACAGTTTAACCTCTTATTTGCCGGAGACGCGCGGATGCGCGCGTATTGTGCGCATGCGCGAAAAAAATATGTTTGTCTGCGATTTTGACCCTTATATGTACGGAATTTGTATGAAGAACAAGGTCAGAATCGCTTGCGCCAACATTTCCCCATAAGTTGGGTGATTATTTCATTCACCTAGCAACCCCAGAATATTTTTAAATGATTTTATCTGTGGCATCAAAATGTCAAATTTGCCGCGAATTTTATCTGTCAAAGTCGATGCGTGTTACTTGACAAAAACAACCTAAAACCTATCAATTAACGCAAGTAATGTTGTTTTGGTACATAGTTTATTGTTCTAGGAATGTGTTTCGGTCAATAAAATATACGATAGCTCAAAATTAATCCACAAAACATTCAATTCAAAATTCAAAGTGGTGCTTTTTAGTGAATTTTCTAGAAAGGGCCTGGCCTTTAACAGGTTAACATGTCCTGACTCATTCATTTGGTCGTCCCATGTGTTCCTGACTTCTTCTATCATTCACCATTGTATAAATAAGTTTTCTCCTTACACCCCTTTCTCTGTTTTCTTGGTTCATCCAAATATTTGAGTGATTCATTAACCCCTCTAGCTAAGTTACAAAATGACTGATACCGCTTAAAAAAATGCTGTCAAATGCCGCCGAATTTTCTAGAATTTCCGCATTTTAATAAAATCAAAATAATTTGAATATTTCTGAATGTATCCAAAAACTAAAAACTGTTTTGGAAAGACGATTAAATACGCTTTCGATTTGTTTCATTAGAAATAAGCATTTTATTTTTGAAATATTAAAATTTTGAATGCAAACATTAAAATTTTATAAAAGTGACTCACCATACATTGTTTCCTTTAAAAACTGAACTAAAATAACTAATAACATAAAAAGAAACACATTTTTTAATAGTCGAATGTATTTTAAACATTATAGTCATCTCACTTTTGTATCATTTCAAACAAAAATAATTAATAAAAAATTCACAAAGTTTCATAAGTTTTTCTAGTATTTGACGTTCACACAAATTTTCGGAAGTTTTAAAAATATTATTTTTAATTATTATATTACGTTTATTAATGAGGGAAAGGGCGTAAATAGAACCATAATAGTTTTATGCTATCAAAACACTCAATTTATATAAATATTTACAACAAAACAATGTTATTTTCGATTTAAACGGCAAACATAACCTTAAACCAGACCTTTACGATTTTAAATAAAACACGTACTAAACTACAATAATGCACTGTTGTATGTAAATAAAACGGAAGCATAAAGAATATATTATTCAATTCCACTTCAAACGGAGCACTGGTACCGCAATTGTATTTTTTCACGACCACAACATTCCACCGACCTTGTTCGAAATACGATCCGAGACACTTGAAATTAGTATGGAGTTGACAGATAAGAAATGCTATTACGGGGACCCCCCCGGTTTGCGTAGTGATGAGGTCAAACTGCAGAGATATTTCGATTATAAAAACGAACACAAGTTATTATTACTTCGATATTTTTCACAAAAGTATTCAGATGATCGAAATATTTATAAAATATTACGTACTTATAATATAAACCTATTTTATAATAGTATTTATTTACCTTTATAATAAGTTATTCGATATTTTTCGTAAAAATAGATATAAATCTACGAAATATTATGTTTTTCCAATAGCATTTATTTGCATATTTACCTTTATAATAAGTTATTCGATATTTTTCGTAAAAATATATATATAAATCTACGAAATATTATGTATTTCCAATAGCACTTATTTGCATATAATAAGTTATTGAATGTGCACAATAATAAAACTCCATGATACTTATTATTTATTTATTATAAAGCAGCAATCAAACACAAAAATAAATAAATAATTTATACAACAGTCGTAAATATTTTTTTATATTAGGCTCGTGATTTCCAGGCGGTGTTAGAATTATGTAATTGATTTTCTGGTAGAAATATTTCAAACGGAACCATGTCCAATTCCGTATTTTTCGTCATGGGAATTTTTTATTGGTTCACGGTTTCTGCATATATATGTGTGCACGTATATAAGTGTATATATATATATAAATACACTTGTAGAAACTGTGATGCAAAAAAAAAATCCCGGGACATCCTGCGCGGGGGCGCACAGTGTGACAAAATATAAATATACGTAGTATTTCCAACCTTACTTTTTTTTACCTTTATAATAAATTATGGGTACTCACACAAAAATAAAACCCAATAATAGTTATTATTTATTTATAATAAAACAATAAAAGTACACAAAAATAAAAACTAATTTGTAACAATCGGAAGCTTGATTTCCACGCGGCAGTAGAAGTGAAACTTGTGGAATTCATTTTACATTAATTTTCTAGTGCGTATTTCAAATGTAACAATTTTTTATACTTCCATGTACAGCTAAGGGACATACTTGACTCACTTTAGCCGGTGATTCCTGACATTATTTGGAGTAAAAAATGTGAATAAAATTTTTTACGTCGCCATCTTTGATGGGTATTATTTACTTCGAGAATAATTCCTAATTATTTTCAAACCCATGGGGTATGAACCATTTATGTATTCAGAAATTGTGTTGATAAAATTTTTTGCACGTTATATATGTCGTTGTAACAGCCAACAATTGTATAAAAATAAGTCTGTACTAAAATATCATTTGATAATTGCTCATTATATTGTCGGATTCCATGGTGACGTCTTCAATTTCACTTCCTTCACCGTAGCTACCGTCGGAATCATTGCTCTCCATATCCTGAGGAACCGGGTCTTCCGAGTTCGATCCTTGCCTAAAATAAATTAATAATAAATAATAATAAAGGTTCTCATCACTTCATTACATAAAAATTCTCGAATTGCTATGTTTCGATTTTCGGACGGCCCCATCCCTACCTTTATTTACATACTTGGGAAGAGCGTGTTTCTCTGAAGGTGCCGCGTACCGATAAAACGTGATTTATTACCTTTTTTGTAATGTAATCCTTGAATGTTTTGATGGGCATAGCTTTAGAATACGTACTGTTTATCAAATTTAATTACAACAGATTGAAACAATACACTTTTATTATTCAAAATGACCTTGTAAATTGAAAATGACGCAAAATATCAAAAATATATTCACTTAATTCATTATTTATGAGAGAAAAATAATCTAAACAAAGAAAAAATATCATAAAGGGGTAGTCAATACACTTTATTATGGAAATGAAGTAGTTACCTGTGCATTTTCTTCGAAGTAATACACTAAAATTCAAATTTTCTGGAGCACTCACTACACGCATTTCTGCTTGTAAACGAACAATGGATGTCGGATGTTTGACGTCATATAACCGAATAATTCATTTTTTTCGTGAAGAACCTTGGAATACAAATTGTAGCGTAGTGTTTTCTCTTTCCAACACTGTTTAAATCATATCTCTCGTCATTATAGTAAGGGAGATAAAACGATTTTTATGAGACCACATGCGCTGTCTTATAAAGATGCCAAACTTACTTTATGTCAAATTTTTGTGTGTCTGATATAGTCGACAGATTTACTCAACCGGTTAACAAAATTCAATAAAACCTTCTTTTTTTGCCCACCATAACCGTAAATTGTAAACTTTTTTATTTTAGGTACTCACCCACCTATATGTACAGTGGAAAAGTGTACCCACGCTATCTCTCGGGCTCAGGTTATGTGATGTCGCTGGGCGCCGCACAACAACTCTACCACTCGGCGCTCAACACGCCGCTGTTTCATCTCGAAGATGTGTTCATTACTGGTAAGTTTACATCCGAAACTGCAAAACTATTCAGCTTTAGATAAAATTGGAAAATTAACTCTAAACATTAAATGATATTTGTCTTATGATGATTCCAGCGATCAGCGTTTCCCATTTTAAGTGTCGTGATATGGTAACCCCTAGGTCTTGTTGTACCGTCACGAATGAACGAAGAAATGAACGAAGAAATGAACGAAGAAATGAACGAAGAAAGAACGAATAAATGTAAGGAGAAATACAACACGCAAGTGGATGGTAAAAGAAGTCGGGGACGTCCGAGGAAGACATGGCACGATCGAGTGAATCAGATACTTGAGTCGGACCATGTCAAGAGTCAGAATAATAAAAGAATTTGTATGAGACCATGTATGAATGTGAATGAGGCAAGGATTGTGTGCCAAGACCAGCTGCATTTCGTCTCCGGAACGTAAAGTTGAGCAGTTACCTTTTGTCATATTATTAAACCAAATATGATGCTGATATATGTGCAAACTAATAATCTATTGACAAATAAATGTTTTATTAATATTTCTAGCAGACCCGGCCACACGTTGCTGTGGCTAACGAAACACAATGCCACGCCATTACCCAACCTTTATAACCAACGTCATCTGTTCAATCAAATCCACACCTTCCTCTTGCCAGCACGCTGCCTGTTGCGCTCTGCCCGCTTGCCAGCCTGCTCCCTTTATTTATATGTTTCAACCAATTTACACAAAATCTTGAGAAATTATATAAAAACCTTCCTCATGAAACATTATCTATTGGTGAAAACCGCATGAAAATCCATTGCGTACTTTAAAAGATCTAAGCGCACAGACAGCGGGAGCGACTTCATTTTATACTATGCAAAGATTATTATTAGAATTTTAGCATAAAAATATGTAAAACTGGTCTTTTTCTTTCTTTCAGGCATGTGCTCCCACAAGGCGGGCATAAAGCCGCGCGACCATCCCGGCTTCTCGTACACGATGCGCAAATTCAACACCTGCATCTACCAGTACCTGATCACCGCGCACCAGGTCACCCCCTCTCAGATGCGCCAGATGTTCCAGACGCTCACCTCCCCCGCCTCCGTGCACCACCTAGAGGCCTGCGAGGCGCGCAAGATCCTCGCCACCACCTCATCCGGCACTTCCTTCCTCGCCAGCGCCAAGAACGCACTCTTCGGCAAGGGAACCGGATTCCTCGGAAGTCCCAGAAGCATCATAACGGGTCTGGCCGGTTTCGGATATGCCGACGCTCGAAAGAAGAAGCTGAAAAAGACGAATAACGGATGCTCCTGAGTCATATAATCTGCCATTGATTTCTTCTCCGCCAACGGTCTCCTACACATTCTTCCGTACAATCAGCGATAATCGTGTATAGTCATAAGTTCACTATCAAAAATGTACGTGTTGTGAGTGCTTGTGATCACCGATGCGTTGTAAAGGTTGCATCAATATGGTTCCATGACAAAATAGAACTTTGAAGAAAAGTTAACTTGAATTATATATTGTATCAAATCGTTTTTCAGTTTAATTCATACGACTTTATAAAATAGACGAGTGATTTAAAAGGCCACAATGATATGTATTCACAAAAAATCGTTTTTGTGAATTTCGTCAATAGTTTCTTTTGACTTATTTTCCACTTGGCTACTTCAGTTAATTAACCAAACCACAGGATATATGAGCTTGCAGCGCTAGTCATGCAATAGATCACTGCACATGAATAGAGATGCAAGCTCTCTTTGTAACTGAAGTGTAATATGTAGATAGCGAGAGCATGTCATGACTTAATTTCTGATTTATCAGATTTTTTTTTATTATTTCTGCAAAATTTTTTGACCGCGATTGAATATGACTTCAGAGAGAAAATATAAAGGACTGTCAATATTATATATGTGATTTCACATATTGGTGGTTGTAAATCCTTTTATTTGATATTACCTGGTAAAATGCTTCCAATCAAAACTTCCCAACAATTTTATTCAACAACAAAATTCCCTTGAAACAATTTTGTTATTTCAATTTCGTTAATCGTAATTTAAATTACTAAATATGCTGAGTAAGTACAAATGCATTCATAACTGTAAATAATTATATAAACAAACATCTATTTGTGCAGTTTTGTTGCAATTATGAATCGTCGAAATGTTTGTTGAGAAGATTTTACTTTTGTTTAATTTCAATTTCTTGAATGAATAAATCAAGGAATAAGTCACGGCAAGCCCTGATAAATTGAATATATGTTTTCATTGCATGTATTGTGGATACTCTGTATGTTCATTTCATGTATCGCAGATACACTGTATGTTCATTGCAGTTTATTGCATATATCGCAGACACACTGTATGTTTATTGCAGTTTATTGCATGTATCACAGGCACACTGCAGTTTATTGAATGTATGACAGACACACTGTATGTTCATTGCAATTTATTACATGTATCGCAGTAACACTGTATGTTCATTGCAGTTTATTGCATGTATCGCAGATACACTGTATGTTCATTGCAGTTTATTGCGTGTATCGCAGATACACTGTATGTTCATTGCATGTTTTGCAGGTATAGATTTTCATTGCAATTTATTGCAAAGCTTTTTTTACATTCAACAGTAGATAACGGAATCTCAAAAAATCTCTTGGATTGAAATATGTAGCTCTCTCTACCTGTCTCATGGTATGCATGTAGAGTGTGCATCTTCTATTTCATTTATCTTATTTGTCTTTGTAGATAAGTGTTTCCCATTTTGTTTTTAGACATTATCGGACCTACTTTGACCATATTGTGTACTATTTTGTACATACTCGTCTTTTTCGAGATTGTCTTGTGTGTCGGATCCACTAGATCGTGCTACGTCTTTTGATGAAACTGACCGAAGGTACCTACCTACGTTTGAATTTATTTATAACTATTTTATAAGCATACGGAACCATCTTTTCTAGATTTATTATTACATATATGTTTATTTTAAGTCGACCATTCTAATTTTAAAATATTTATCGTAAAAATACTCACGTAGATATCTTCCTATACCTATACATGTTTTTTTTAATATATAATTATTATCAATATTATATATTATTATTTATATGATCTCTTTATAGCGCATAGAAAACTTAGTGATTTGAGAATCTTGTTCCGTCGTATGATGAATGCCAAACATGGCATTAATTTTTTTTACTATGTAATTGCATCGTATATAAAGTTACGATTGCTAGAGTCTTGGACTATCCGCCAAAGGGCATACCTTTGTAGCGCTGTATGCATTAAATTATAAGTGTTTTTAATGTTGCGCCTTCAGACACCAATCAATTTTTTAATGTGCAGTAATAGATGTTATAAACAAGGGGAATGGGCCATGAACACTAGTATCGTACAGGCTGTGCCAGTGTGGTTTATTTTTAATTCCTCTGATTAACAATACAATTCGGATGATCGGGAGTTTTGAATAATACTTCAGTTCGTCAGAAATTATGAGTCTTGTTTATTAACATGTCATATTTGCAATGAGTATCTAACTGGACTTAAGTCCGTTCTAAAGGATGCTCTGTGCTAATCTGCCGGCCTGTGGATCGGATATGATCGGCTATCTTCGTAACTGTTGTTTCTATCATGCAATATTACCAATGACACCTATTGAAACACCTTAAAACTACATATACTAACGATATCTGTTGAGAGACATTGAAATTACATATATATTTACAACACTACATCTGGACTGCGCTTGTTGACAACATTGTTCGCCCATACTATCTCAACACCCATATACGCACAGCAGCGCTGCTCCTTTGTTTCTATCTACACATCAAACGCATAACTTTCATTGCATAACCACTTTAAATTTGATAGTCCGTGCAGTTTAATCGTAGCTGGGTGACAGTCACACTTCTACGCCATATCTCTCCTTGTTTCTATCATCTATGTGTGCAATGGTTTATTTTGGTAACAAGATTGAAAGATTTTCTGGCCGTGTGAATTGACACTCTGTGGCACTTCAGCTTTGGATACTAGTTCGTTGACTATTTCTGAATATGTATTTTGAAAACTAATTTATTCAATCACATTTTAACCTCTTACTTGCGAAGACGCGAGGATGCGTGCGAAACAATTTTCTAAAAAAATATTTTTGAATGCGATTTTGACCCATCTGTGTACAGAATCTGTATGAAGGACAAGGTCAGATTCGCTTGCGCCAACATCATTGATGATATAGCCACAAGTTTCATTCACCTGGCGACACCAGAATATTTTTAAATGATTTATCTGTGGAATCGAAATGTCAAATTTGCCGCGATTCAAACTGTCAAAGTCCGATGCGTAATACTTCACAAAAACATCGTAAAACCTATCAATTTACCAAATTAACGCAAGTAATGTTGTTTTGGTACATAGTTTATTGTTCTAGGAATGTGTTTCGGTAAATAAAATATACGATAGCTCAAAATTAATCCACAAAACATTCAATTCAAAATTCAAAGTGATGCTTTGCATAATTTCCCTGTTTCAGGGCAGCCCGTGACAGGTTAAAAGCAGACAAAATTAGAATATTTTGAAAAATGTACCTATCTATTTTTTTTTTTTGTAAAATTTTATAATTCAACAAACACCAATTTTATAATTCTACAATGATATGCAGAAAGGAAACAACTTCATACATAGATTTAAATTGAATCTTTCTTTCATAATAATCGTGTACTTTTGATTTAATTAAACGTTTTCTGAATGTACAAATAATAGAAAGCAACCAAACTCTCAATTAGTGAAGCTCTGACGTCTTGAAATTTGCACATATTTTAATGTCTGAAATTTCTAGGTCAACACAACTATTTTTAATTCGCAATGTAATTTCTATCGGAAATTACGGAGCTTTGAAATATCAAATATTAACTATCGTAGAAGCCATATTGTTTGTTTAGATTTCAATAAAACTACAATACATTATATATAAATTTAAATTGAACATTGAAATTGCATATTTAGTGATTTTACAAATTCTTAACCGATCAAAGGCCAGGCCATTTCACAAAAATTCACGAAAAAACACTAAAAAAGCACCACTTTGAATTTTGAATTGAATGTTTTGTTGATTAATTTTGAGCTATTGTATATTTTATTGACTGAAACACGTTCACAACACAATAAACTATCTACCAAAACAACATTACTTGCATTTATTACATAAATTAATAGGTTTTACGATGTTTTAGTAGCGGAACACGTATTTATTGCGACAGTTAAAATCGCAGCAAATTCTGACGGCGGATTGTCATAGACGAAATCGTTTTAAAAATAATCCAGGGTTGCAAGATGAATGAAACTTTTAGCGTCGTAACCAACACGCATTAGTTGCGACGGTTAAATTCACGGCAAATTCTGACAGGTCAATGTCATAGAAGAAATCGTTTTAAAAATACTCTGGGGTTGCAAGGTGAATGAAACTTTTAGGCGTCTCATAGAGTAATGTTGGCGCAAGTGATTCTGACACTGTTCTTCATACAAATTATGTACATAGAAGGGCCAAAATCGCAGACCAAAAGTTTTTTGTCGAAAATATTATTCAAATATTTGAATTATTTTCTGGCGCATGCGCATACGACGCGCGCGCCGGCGCGTCTCCGGCCTTTGACCGGTTTTATATACTGCAATCAAAATTTTATCAACATTTTATGAATCTCAATAAATCTTTTAATATTATTTTACATAATAACCTTCCATTGCGCTGATGAAGTTTAAAATTAGTGTAAAAACAAATGGATAAAAATCTTAGATATATATATTGCTAAATATAAGTATTTTTCTAAAAGATATTGTATCTTTTTAATTGGACAGTATCATTTTCATAGTAGACTGATTTTTTTTCATCACTAAAATTATACGCAGCGAAAACTGCTAAAACTAATTTTGACTCATTTTTAGATTTTTTTTTACGGTTTTTAGCGATAATTTTTGGTTTTACAATTAACAATGTGTTAAATTGGAACTTAACTTTCAATATTTGATATTAAATAGGTAATTGAATCTATTTTCCTTTCGTTTCACAAATATGTATGTTTAAACTTATTTAATCTGATCACATTTATAAAATTTTTGTGCTTTTGCAAACATTAATATTATAAAAGTATGCAATGTTTCGTTTTTTTTTCTGCCTATATTATTATGTATAGAGATTTCGTTTATCTTAAGTTATTTTAGTTATCACTATTTTTAAGTTATTACACCAACGTTTTTGATTTTTGGCTTGTTTGTCTATTTGGTAAGCTTATCACCAGATTTATATCTGATTTTTTTATCTTCATAAAATTTATATACGATTTTTGAGTTTTTGTCAGATTTATATATATATTTATGTTTATTTTTATTACTTTTATTTGTAATTCTGATTTTTTACATTATTGCCAAGTTTGTATCTGATTTTTGATTTTATTTTCACATTTATATATATGTGTATTTTTATTACATTTATTTGTAACTGATTTCTAACCTTATAATGTACCTACCATACTAGTTTTTGTTCAGAATTTTGATTTCTATTGGATTTATAATGTTATCATTCCATTTATATCTGATTTCTAATCTCATTGCTACATTTGGAATCTTACTATCTAAATTATATCTGATTTCTAATCTCATTGCTACATTTGGAATCTTATTATCCCACGTATATCTGATTTCTAATCTCATTGCCACATTTCTAATATTATTATTCCATTATATCTGATTTCTAATCTCATTGCTACATTTGGAATCTTACTATCTAAATTATATCTGATTTCTAATCTCATTGCTACATTTGGAATCTTATTATCCCACGTATATCTGATTTCTAATCTCATTGCCACATTTCTAATATTATTATTCCATTTATATCTGATTTCTAATTCCATTGCCACGTTTCTAATCTTATTTTCTCATTTATATGTCATGCTTGTAACCTTATTATCTCATTTATATCTGATTTCTAATCTCACTGTCACAATTTTTTTTGATTTTGTTGTCATATTTATTCAGATATTTTTGTTGTTGTCAAGTTTACATCCAATTTCTAATTCTACCATCAATTTAAATCTGACTAGCTGCCTAGCGATTCCGTATTTTTTGTGAGATCATTATTGGATAACTGACGTTATCTTCTGTCAGATTTGTGTGATTTTTATGTCACATATTTTAGGTTAGATCAATTTCAACGTGAATTCCTGCAAGTACGCATGATTATTTACTCATTTAATGTACGTTAACGTAGAAAACGCAAATAGCAACCGTAAAAATCACACAAATCTGACAGGAGATTACGTCCGTTATCCAATAACGATCTCACAAAAAATACGGAATCGCTAGGCAGATGTCCCCGGCGGCGTCAGAATTTACACAGATTTTTTCGAAAACATTAGAGCAACCAAAATGTGCATAATTTCTTCAGTCTCAGACTAAAACTGTAGGATTATATGAGTATATTCTGAATTTTTATAATATGTATTATCATGCATAATTTATTTCCAATCTTTGACATAATCGCCTATTTACAGCCCCGGATCTAGGGGGGGTCAAACCGGGGCGCCTATCCCGGGTGGCAGTCTTAGGGGGCGCCAAAATCACAAAGCGAATCAAAATCACAAATTTTTAATACTGGCATCCAGCGCACGCTGTTCTATCGATTATTCATTTGATTTTAAAACGCCCAGTTTGTTTTTGAACACATCTTTAATAGATTTTGTGTGCGTGCCCAGTGTACCTGATGTCTCTGTCAGGGGAATCCCCATCGCATCTAGAATTAGGGGCTATACGAATAAACCTGAGCGGTCGAACTTCAAGCGAAGCGACGATCACTCACCTCACGAGAGGGGGCGCCACTCATCGAGAGGGGGCGCCACTATCAAGTTTTTGCCCCGGTTTGAAAAAGTCATAGATCCGGGGCTGCCTATTTATATACAAATATTCAAAGTGATTACCACTTATGATCCATATTTTTGTAGTGTTATAGTCGCCTAGAATAGCAAATATAATACAATTAGTTTTGAACGGTAGGTTACTTATGTTTAAGCGGGTATGACCCGTGGATTATGCGCCTTTTTGAATAGTGAGGAATAATTAAAAGTGTAGAATTTTTTGAAGTTATTATTATTATTACTAATAATTATCTGAGGTATTATAAATACATCATACTTTGCTAACTTAAGCACTTACTTCCACTCTCAATTTCTCTAGTAGAAACTATAATAAAAAGATAACATTTAAATAATTTATGTATATAAAAGTTAATTGTATAACGATTTTTAAAACTTTCACAATCGAAGCTCGTTTGACACTGGAGTATTTTTTTTTAATTCGAGCTTTTCGGAATCAGGATGATAAAAGTTGCATTGCATTAAAAATACTACTTTCGTGAATTGGGCTTTATGCAGCTTTAAATAAAAAACAAAATAATTTTTTAATACAAGGGTGTTATGAAAGTCTTTGTAAAGATTTTTTTTCACTATAGAATTTTCCTGATTCAATTGACATTTTAATAATATATATTTTTTAAATCAACCCATAAAAGAAAACAAATTTTTGTTATCATTTTTTCAATTTTCGACCTATTGCGCCAAGTTGGGCTGACTTGTTGCCAATTTCAAAGTTTTTGAAGTGAAAACATTTTTAGCGCCGTTGTGATTTGAAACTCGATGAATTGAAAAAGCGACTGACGGATTTAGCCTGTGAGAGAATGAGATAGCATAATCAGTCTCCTCTTTGTGTGGTGCTTCGTAGCCTCCCCACTCTTGTCTACTTCAGTTTTCTGAAGGTTTCACTTCTACCGCGTGTGAACTGCACACCTGTAATTTTTTTTTGGTTTGACTAAAGATTGAACCTATTTTCTTCATTCCTCACCAGGGACTGAAGTCAACACCGCTAACAACTGAGCCAAATCGCAATTGGATTGGACCGACATCTATGTCGTATGTTAAGGGAACGTACCCATACTACGTGACCAACTTTTTGCAATTTTATCCCCCCCCCCCCCCCCCGGTGACCAAAAACCTAAGCCCACCGCCGCTCATTTGTACCGAGCGTGACATTTTGAAGACCCTCCCCCTAAACGTGTCACATAGTATGGGTACGTTCCCTAACTGCTGTAATGTCATCCAATTTTAGAGAAATCCGTATTTGTCTGCTTGTGTACGCACGATTGCCACCAAAAGTTGATAGAATGCATTGTCATAGCCAACGAGTCTATCTGCCGAGTTTCAGTTCGATCCGGTGCCGGGAAGTGGGTTAATTTCCACTTCCAAGATTCCATTTCATTCAAGAAAAGAAAATCGAAATTCAAATAGATGTATGTATTTAAAAACAATGTTAATATTTTAAAATGATACGTTTTTGTTTTATTTGGAGTCGCAAACATTTTTTTATGTATCATTGAAGAAGAAGATAATACTAATAAATCTAAACGAAACATGAAACAGAACAAGACACCGAAAAATACAAAAGGTAACTCGCAATCTCTGTCTTACAGGGAAAACTCCTCTACTCACTCGGCCATTGGGACCTAATTATTTGACGTTGCCTTTTTATTTTTCAGTGTCTTATTCTGTTTCATTAATCGTTTCGATTTATTAGTATTCTCTTCAATGAAATGATATATTACATTGATGGGTATAATCTTCAAAAGTTATTAAAAATAAATATTTCAATAAAATTTAACATTTTTTTATATTAGGTCCTTACCCTTACATATGAAATTGGCGTTTGTATGGGAGGAACATAAAGTTGATTTTTTTTAAATATAATATATTTATTTAATCAAAGTATGTACCATTGCTATCTATACACTTTTGCCATCTCATAGGTAGTTCATCGATCCCTTTACTAAAAAAACCATTCGGACGGGAATCAATAAAATCTTTGAAGGCGGTTTGGACTGTCCCATCGGAGTTGAATTTTTTCCCTTGCAAGAACTTATCCAAATTTCGAAAAAAAATGGTAATCTGTTGGGGCAAGGTCCGGAGAGTACGGTGGATGTCTTAGACATTCCAATTGAAGCTCCTCTAATTTGGTAGCCGTCTGTTGTGCAGTGTGTGGTCTAGCGTTCTAACGCGCGTTTGTTGATTTGCTTCAATCAATTCGTGAGGTACCCACCTTTCAAGGTTTTTCACCTTCCGAATTTGCTTCAAGTGGATTAAAACAGTTTTATCACTAACACCCCAGCCTGCAGCTAACTCGGACGTGGTTTGCGATGGATCCGCTTCCACAATAGCCTTCAATTCTTCATTATCAACTTTGGTCTCCGGCCGTCCAAGGGGCTTGTTCTGCAGGTCGAAATTTCCAGAACGAAAACGTTGGAACCAAAAACGCACTGTGTTTTCTTTTGCGGCACCGTCGCCATACACATCATTAATCCTTCGAGCCGTTGGAACTCGTACTCGTAAATAACGCGATATTTCAAGTTTTCCATTTTGTAAACTAAGTGACACAAAGAAAAAAAATAATTAAGGAAAAAACAAATGAATTATAATTTTCGAAACACAAATACATGAGTAAATAGCTGTATGAATTTGAATTTGGAATTCCTAACCAAAGAGAAGATATTTGAGATCAAAGTTGCCAGTAAGGCAAAACGCCAATTTCATATGTAAGGACCTAATATATGTATTTAGTTGCTGACTCTCAGATGCACATTGCCGTTTTGACATATTAAATAATGTACTAATTATTTTTCCAATGTCTTTCAAAACACCCTGTATTGTATTTTTCACTATGATTTTTTTCATCAGTATTGCCGCATTCGAACAAATCTTAACTCCAAATATTAATATTAACGACATTAGCCTAGTACAATTTTGGTCCATTATTAAATATATTATATAGTTAAAAACATATATATTATTAAAATGGCGTGTCCAGTTTTAGATGATTTTATAAAATTATGATTTCTTAGATAAACTTAATGATCTTTCGTAAATAAAAAGCTAAACTATATGAAGTTAGGGCCTATTTCGACACCTTTGAGTAAAGTGGCAACTAACTACTCTCCAAATAAACAATAATAATTATTCCGCAGATTAATTGAGGTTAGTTTATTAATCTCTTATTAACTATCCAGTGACGGCCGGCGTAGTCCAGCGGTAAGGCTCTTGACTAGCACTCAGAAGGTCGTGGGATCGAATCCCGGCGTGGCAAATAAATTTTATTCGATTAATTTGTGTTATTTCACAATTTATTCATTTAAAATAATATATAGTATATTTGCGCATGTTCCAGACTAGAAGATACTAGAATCGTCTTGGTGTAAGACCACCATTCAGAATTTGAAACGTCGCTTGAAATGGCTTTAGCCGTGTTTGGTGACTAGATCTCAATAGCCAGGTACTTCCCACTTTCTTCTCTACATCTCCTTCCCCTCCCTACTTGCCTTCAATCTCACAAACATACCCCAATTGGGGATGCCATAGTCTCACTGGCTCCAGACGGGAGCAGATGGGTCTCTTGCGAGGTATTCACATAAAAAATAAAATTAAAATATGCTCAATTATTTCAAAGACCAAGATATGTTCTATTTGCAGTATTTAATAAAAGCATCTAAAATATTTCTAAATGATCAAATTTTCAATCCAAAAACACATGATTTTGCATTACTTTGTAGTGCATTGCCTTATCGGGAACCTTTCAACTGTCATAAAAACAAAATGGTGTTGAATGGCCATTTGATGACTTTGTCACACGTGAATTTCTGCTAAACAACTGGGCCTAAGTCTGCGTTAGTTGCATCACTTCACTTATCCGATACTTTGCTATCTGAATATAATTATATATATTATGATTTATCCTGAGTATTACTAATGCCTTACTCAAAGAGTGCAAATAACTTGGTCTCATTTTGCATAATGAGATAAAAATCATCAATATTTGCCAATTATTGTGTATTTTTAATATTAAAAATGACATAAAATTAATATTTTTTATCTATATTATGTGCTTGTCCTGAAAACATAAGTAACTATTCTTCATTTAAAAAACAATAAATTTTTTTCATTATCTATTGTAATAATAATATTTATGTAAACATGATTTTTCATCGTAGTTTGAAATCAATTAAATTCTATGCATAAAAATAATGCTATACCATCAACAAATTGTTAAATTTTTATTATACCTTAGGGTTTTAAAATGTATTATTTTTTAATTGATATACAACGGTGTTGTGATTTTTCTTCCTTCACCCTGTAGAAGATAAATTAGACTCATTAAAAAAAGTAATATTTTTTGTTTTTTATGTGACTTAAATGTTTTTTATTGTACATATAAATTTATATTCAACATAATATTGTCTGTGGGCGAAAAGAAAAAGGATTGAGTCACTATTTATAAGTGTATGCAGATATGCATATATGTATTATTATTGACGCATTCCGTTTTTCCTTTCGGTAACAGACATATTATATTTAGCCAATTAAGAATATTTTATTTACATTTTTCTAGTTTTAAGTGATTAGCTAGGCTATCTAAAAAGTGCTTTTATCGCCCTTACAAATGATATTGCCGCATAGTCCACTGTGTTGCCATAAAATATTTAAAAATAAATAGATTAAATGAATATTTTACAACACAACTTTCTATCTTTTGAACCTTTTTATCATTGAAAAAATAATTTATCCCAAAAATGTGATTTTTTTAGTTGGGTACTTTCCTACCTAATTAATTATTTAATTTAAAAAAATGTGAGTAAGTACCTACTCAATTAGTTATTTTATGATTTCTTTATGTAGGTACCTACCCGATGAGTTATTTTATAATATATTATTTCATGTTGGCAACACTGTGAACTGTGCGGCGGTATATTTTAGTGGTTGTTTCGCTCCAATGTTGTTATTAGAACGATGGATTGTTGAATTAGTTTTGGAACGAGTGTCATGGATTTGTTATTGATATTACTAATTGCTAATTTTTTGGTGTTGTGCAGAGAATAAAGGTATGTATTTATTGTAAGGATACATATTGTGAAGTCAATGCCATTTCTATTTTGTTTTAAGCTAAAATATGTCAAATGACTTCACACAATTTCAAAAGTAACCTTGACATCAAATAGGAGCCATTTTATTTTTTTGACTTTCGAAAGGTCCCAGTTAAACACAGATTGTTGGTCTGTTTCCTTCAACCTATATTTGTCAAAAAAAAAACCAAAATAGCCTCAACATAAAACCCCAACCTTACCTCTTAGAATAAAACATGTCTTAGTGTAAATAGCTTTGATTGAGGTAAAAACTAACTAGTTTCAAACATAACCTCACTCTCTTCAGGATTGTGTGGAGACAGATTTAGGTAAGGGGAAGAAAAACGAAAATTGTTGTATACCATAGACATTTAAATTGATAGACAAAGCCTATCAGGGGAAAAAAACCAAGGTATAAGGTGTTACCGTGTACCTTTCTATGATTTGTCAATAAATTAATCTGACAGTATAAATGCAACTCGAATCCAATTTAGTCTTCGAAAATAAAATCTGCCTATGAATTACCTGTCCTTTTGCAATGGCGCGTAAATTTGCTGGCTGTAAAAAACTTAACTACAATTCCCAAATCAGGTGATCTAAAGTTCGGGCTTGTTTCAAAGATTGAATATTGAAGTGAAAATTTCTTCAATGCCATTGTGATTTCAAACTCGATAAAACGAAATAGCGACACTAAAAAGAGACAAACACTGTAGGATTTAGCCTGCGAGAGAATGAGATAGAATAATCGGTCTCCTCTTTGTAAAATGGTTTGTAGTCTCCCCACTCTTGTCTACTTTAGTTTTCTAAAGGCTTCACTTCTAACGCATGTGAACTGCGCATCTGTATTTTTTGTAGAAATGTGTAAAAAATAAATTTACCCAACTCACAAATTTTTAACGTTACTACAATCCGATTTGAAGATGTCACGATTTTTTGCGCAGAAAAGTCTCACAATGGACTGCGCTGCAATCCGTTGCTTTACTTCAGCGAACTCTACTTCTCTGCGCAGGGTTTTTGATTATTTCAATGTGCGCTCTTCGATGGTCGATATAAGATTGATGTCATAGTTTATTCAAAACATTCTCAAACCCTCCTGGTGCCAAAGTACGGTCACTTAGTTTGTCTCCAGCTCGTCGAATGATACCCAAATTACATGTTAGGGCAAGACTATCAATTTGGATGTCTATGGTGTATACAAAATATGTATGTGTTGAATTTAACATAACTATTATTATTAACGGTAATAATATTCATGTTTTGTCAACCACCTCTGGGCTTGAGCTCCAAAACACTTGACATACATAGTTCTTATCGGATTTGGACATTTGACTACACAATTTTGTTTCCAAATATTTTTGAAATTAGTACTCTTACTAAATAAAACTTTACAATACATTGATGGGAAAAAGGTTTAAAAACAGTGGCTTATTTTAATTTCAGTTTACGAACTTACTTATTTTTAAAACTCTTAATTATTGTAGTTATATCAACAATTTAAAGTAATAATTTTTATTTAACTTATTTTGATTTTTATCATAACTTTTTGGTACATCTATGGCCTAACAGACTCAGGCAATGACAATTAAATTATAAAATGCTCTTCTTTTCAATTTATTATGTACAATACAATATAAAACTCTGTTATAATTTTCTTCCGAGTGCTGTATTGCAACCTCTCTTTTCGTCACATGCATTGTTTATGACGAGAAAAAGAGAGAGGTGACAATGGAGCCTTTAGTTAGTGGTACATCTATAATGTATGATTCCATGACAGTTGATCCCCTGACAATTGGTCCCCCGGCATTTTTATTTACAATATGCCGTCGGTTTAATTTGGGGAGCCAACTGTCAGGTCACCGTAATGTATTCATTTTTTTATGTTAGCATTTTTTCTGTTTTATCATTGTGGAATTTTTGACTAACTTTGCCACTGCGTTTAGACCTTTTTTTACCATCGGCAAGACTGTAGGAATTGGTTGGAGTTGTGCGGTGACAGTATACGCATTGACAATGAGGATTTGTAGAAAAAGTTGTCTTGGTAATGCCATTATTATGAAGAAGAGATGTATTTTTATCAATGCCCGAAATAGCAAGTGGCAAAAATTAATAAAAAGATTTTAAAATCTGATTGTATTCTTATTTCAAGGCACTGAACAAATAATCCCTAGTAATAAGATGTTTGATCTATTTTACCTGAAGTAGGGGAAAATTGAGCTTATTTAGAGCACAAGGATGCGCCAACAACAAATTTTTTTTATTTCAGTAGGTACATAGAATCCAGGCACGATGCCCAAATATTTACTTACGTTTTCTTTTAGAGGAAGGTGGAGTACATGGCTATTTAGATCTGGTCACCAAACACAGCTAAAGCCATTAAGCAACTTTTCAATTTTGAATGGTGGTCTTGCACACAAATACTATTACGTAATTTCAATTTGGGAGGTGGGTGAGGATACAGCCGCCCCGGAAACCATTTATTGGAAAACCAACATCTCTGCCATGAGTCACCCCGAGTGGTTTCATACTTGGTGACTTGCAGGGGTGCCCGAGTTCATGGGGCGAGGTTTGTCTGGGTCTTTGCGGTGGGAGCATCTGCCCACCAGCCGCATGGCAGGCCGGATCGGGAGAGACTGGTTTGAAACCTTTTGACCTCTCCAGCAGGAATCTCTCGGAACATCGCAGTGGGAGGGATGGATTAATACGTCCTTCACTCCTGGAGATCCCCAGATTCCTACTCACCCCTCATACCTTTTTCCTTCTCAGAACTTCAAATATTTCCTTTCCTCAAAAGGCCCACTACACAGCAGCCCCAAATATGACATAGTTATATTATTTCCGAGTTACGATAAATGTGACAACTTAGAAGTTATTCAGATTATGTAGTGGCAGGCGCCAAATTTTTTATTAATTATAAATACGCCAGCCATCTTTTGACGTTATAAAACAGCAGAAATTGTCAATTTATTTGTAAATAAATACCTCAAATGGTTCATAGATGTCGTTAGCCACCCGATTTTAACGGATCCCGCGACTTCATCCTGCGACAAAATATCCTACGGACCAAACATCCCCTAACAAAATATCTACTGAAACCTAACCTAACCTAACAAAAAACGTGACAAAAATAATACAGATATCCTGTAAAGCCAATAAATTATTATTCAAAAATAGCAAAATGGGACAAAAATAATACAGCCGTCCCGTAAAGTATTGTATTTTACATTTTACTATTTTTAAACAATAAATTATAGATCTAAAATAGTAAAGGTTAAGTTTTATTAGATATTTTGTCGGGAATATTTGTCACGGGATGAAAACGCGCATTTTAACGTGCTTAAAAATCAATCATAAATTCATCAAATATTGTTAATTTTCACGTTCTGTGTAAGTTCTATTCAAGTACTGTGATTATTTCAGTTTCATGCAGCAAGTGGCCTATAATGATATAATAACAGAACTTGAGTAGAACCTCCACAAAACGTGAAAATTAACTTCAAATATTTGAAGAATTCATTAAATTTTTTAAAATAACCCGTCCTTTCGGAAATTAGAAAACCGTAAATAAACATCTGAAATTTTCTTATTTTTGAAATAAGAAACCCACAAATCATTAGAACGCACGATTGAATGTAAAGGTATTTGTGTACACCAACAGTGGCTCAAGTAAGTAGGAAATAGTTGGGTACACCCATTCGCAGTCCTCTCTTTCCCCGCTGTGGTCTATTATGATACAGTACACCACTACACAAGCAAGAATCTGTTTAAATCGACTCTAAGCATGTTTCCCGTCTTCAATTAAGGATTAATTACGTGAGCAGGTTTTCTTCCAATCTAGACCCTCCCCCCCCCCTTGGTGATATAAATTTGGGACACTTCGTATATTCTTTTCAAGTAACGTGAGATTTTGCTGAACCCTCCCCCCCCCTTTGAGCTCACGCAATTAATATATGCCCCCTAAGGAAAAAGTTCAATAAAAGGCAAATTTATAGATATTTTAGGAACTTTTTATTAGAAACTAAATCCTTACCTATTTGACTATCATTTAATCACAGTGTCAACGTTACATTATTAGGCATTTGGCCACAAATAAACTTTTTTCAAAAAAACTAAAAAGCGTTCCCATTACCCGACTTTGCGGGAAATGAGAGCTTATAAATTCCCATATGTGTAATGGGAGCTACTTAATTATTAAGTCAGCCTCTAAATTCTAAAATCTCACTTATTTATATAAATATTAATATAAACGTAACCGTATAATAATTAACTTTAAGGATCCAGGCATTGTATCGTCTGAAAAAAATACATATTAAAATGCATTTTGAGTCACAAGGCCATTTCGAAAGTGAATAAAATGATATCCTCAATCTAGCTTGTAATGAAATTTTACGCACAGATACTCAAAACTGATAACATTAGCTATAAAATGAAACAGGTTTGATTATAACACAGCATATAACTTCACACTTACCTGGCCGTTGAAATTTCGTATTTTTTATAAGCGCAGGGCAAAAAATCGACAAGCGTCCGTGTCACACAATGCATGGCACTGGCGAGCCTAGTGCGGCAGGGGAACACGGCCGCAATGTGACGAAGGCGCCCGAGTTTTAACCGAGTGAATACGAGCTATAGTTTTGTCTCTAGTCGCACCGCTCCCATTACCCGCTGGCTCCCATTACCCCCTGCTCCCCTACACGCAAACTTATAAATTAAAAAGTAGTTGGCCCAAAAAATTCATAGTCCTCATAATTCCAGAATGGAAGATACTCTTAGCAGGTACCTATCACCAATATATTTAACTCATTCAGATCTAAAAGTAGTGTAACTAAACTCACCATTAGTGATTCTTCCTTTCTACCGACTGTTAAATTCAAATTTATGTTAAATTAAATTAAAGCAAATCACTTTGTAAAACTCCATTTAATCAAATTTATGTCATTAAGTAGGTACCTTAACAACAGTGCTTCATCGATTTATTTTTTTCTTTAAGAACAAAAAAAATGTTTTTTTAAATGTGATTTACGGTGTTATATATATTCAGTGACATTGCGTTTTAAAAGAATATTTGACAGTTAAATTGGTGTTGCCAGCCTAAAAATTTTGTAATTCACGCCCCTTTATGGGAGGAGCTTAACAATACCTGAGAAAAAGCTTTTGGAAAGGTTGGAAAAGGTAATTGAGATTTTTTTACATGTTGACTTCGTAAAGGCCTGTAAAAACATTCAACTCCTTTTTCACGCGTCGTTTATTGTAATAAAACGGAAATTTAAAATTGATTTCACGGAACCAAGCGACGCGGAGCCTAACGTCTATTCTCCGCTTCGTCCGGGAGAGAACTGATAAAAAATGGGTGTGGCCAGAATGTAGCCCTTGGGTGGACAGCATATGGTTCACTTTGAAAATCCAAATTCGTCGACCGCCGCGCCGGCCGTATTGTAAAATAACAACGAGAAAATGCATATTTTATTTTATTTTGTGAAGTTCAGGCATAAATATAATTTTTTTTGCGATTATCATAAAAAAACTGAATTTGCCACATTAAACAATAAAACCATATCCGAAAAGGAGTTTATAAATAGGAGACTTCGGACTTGAAAGTGTTTTTTATAGACCTAATACTTTATTTTTTTCTAGGCTTATTAAAAGCCTTATAAAAAAATTACAGAAGTTTTTAAGGGCCAAGATATGTTCTACACGCAGTATTTAATTGAAGCATCTTTATTGCTTCTAAGCGATCAAATTTTTAAAACAAAAACACATGATTTTCTATGATTTTGAATTATTTCGCATGGCTCATCTTAAAAGAATATTTGACAGTTAAATTGGTGTTGCCCAGCCTACAAATTTTGTAGTTCCATTTTAATGTTTTCTACTCTTAATTGACAGACATCTTTGTAAAGTAAAGAAATTATTTTCACTAGGCAAGTTAACACGTCTGTATTATTACTTGGAGTGTATTCCGAGACCAGTGTATCGTGATGGTTGTTTTTGTGGTCCGAAGATCCAAAGATGGCTGTGCGCCGCGCCGTGTAACCTTACAGTCTTATATAGTCCAGCTGTCGTGGGGTCCATTGTTAAATAAATAAATATATTTCTCTCCCAGACCTCTGTCCGCCGCATATACGAACTGCCTGTCTATAGGTACTAACCTTCCTCTTTACCTTTTTCTGTGCTGTGTGCGTGTACCTACCCGCCACGGACTTCTTCTGACTTGCGTTCGATGTTAAAGCGTTGTTATCTGTAAAGGGCGCGACTGACAAAGCCTTCTCATTTACGGGAGACCCAGGAGAGTTGTGACAATTTTTAATTTAAGGGACATATCTCGCTCATAAAACTTTCCACAGTTATAACTTATAACCCATGTAAATTAATGTAGCACCATTCCTTCCCTTTCCAAAACAATCGTCAAAATTAATTAAAGTATTACGGTTTCCGAGAAAATCAACAAAAGACAAAAACTTCTCCCTCTGTCACAACTCCCCTATCACCGAGGTAATTTGTGACAGCTTTGTATTTAGACTATTTGAGTATTAAAAAATACCAATGCCTTTATCAGGCTTTCGTGTATAGTTATTAGGCATTCTGAAACAAAAAAGTAGTCATCCAGCATGCGACGTCATACCACAAGTCCAAATATTTTTTTAATCCAAAATGATTTTTTTTGAGACAAGCTTTTATTGCGGACTGTACATGCAAGATTTGACCTTAATATACTAATGCACAAACACACATACAGACACTGCGAATTAATACAAAAAATGTCGAAATAATAACCCAGCAGCAAAATGAAGTCAAATAAGAGATTTGTGACAGGCTGTCACAACTCTCCTAGGTGCTCAAAATTACGGCTTGGTTCGAATATTTAAGCCGTCTAAATGCAACGCTTCTAGACGGCTTAAATAACCATACAGCTTAAGAATAATAACACAACAACGCACATGTAATAAGACATGATATAAATTCAATCAAAATTTTGAAGAAAAACTTACTTTTCGCGTTTTTTTGCACGCAGACGTCATAATTGCGGAACCGCTTCTCTCGATGTAGCGCGTCTCTAAAGCGACAAACGAGCTTTGTTGCCATCTCGCAAACTATTATAGGTAGGGAGAAATCGTCTCTGTCACAACTCTCCTCTGTCACAACTCTCATCTGTCACAACTCTCTTAGGTCTCCCCTACAGGTTTTCAGCAAGAGAATAATCGTAAGTGTTTTTAGACGATTTATAATATGGCAATAAAAACGTAACGGTAGATAATATCCGATCTTATCAGAATCCTATATTTTTCTCCCCCGCATAACAATAATAATAAAATTTAACTAATTAACTATTAACCGTCACGCCGTTTCTCCGCTGGGGTAGGCAGAGAGGACGGACCGCCAAACAACTCAGTCTTGGCACAAGCTCTTCTATTATTCTGACTCTTGACATGGCCCGACTCAAGTATTTGTTTTACTTGGTCGTGCTATGTCTTCCTTGGGCAACCCCGACTTCTTCTGCCATTCACATTTAGGTCATTTACATACTCCTAACACTCCTTTCCTCTTTCATTCCTTCTACATGCCCAAACCATGTGAGCGTCCCTTTCTTAATCTTACTCATTACGCTTACATCAGCCTTGCATTTTTTGCGGATCTCTACGTTTCTCTATCTACATGATCATACATGGTTTTACCACAGATTCGCCTCGGGGATCTCATTTCTACAGCATTCAGTATACTTTCATCCTTCCGCTGTTAGTTCCAATACAGACTAACTAACTAACTAACCATCACGCCGTTTCCCCGCAGGGGTAGGCAGAGAGGACGGACCGCCAAACAACTCGGTCTTGGCACACACTCTTTGCCTCAACACTTCCGAATCTTTAATAATAGTTTTATAGAACATTTCGCAAGTCATATTTTTTAAATTATACTGTGTTAATAGAATCGACTTGACAGACTCTACAGAAAGACTCTACAGGACTTATGAATCCATAGCAAATTTGAGTTCGTTGATGATAGGTAAATAGATACCTAAAAAATTTGATCATATTTTAAAATTGGTACCTACCGAATAAGTATCTACCTATCTAAATGTAAATCTAAATCTAAATCTATACTACTATCTAAATGTTTTACTTTTCTTGTTAGTTGCTGGTTCAATATCTCTCCAATCAGATTCTAATTGTGTGTCGTGGTCCAATACGAATTGTTGTCTTAGCAGAATCCCGATTGCACAATATCTAGCCTCTAGCCTACAATACACGACATATCTTTTCAGCCCGATTCCAATTAGAGACCAAAGTCAAAATTTCTCGCTTTACGCGATCGCTATTTTCATCTCTATTTTCATATCTACGATTTCAATTGTCATTACTGCAAACAACACAAGAACCATGCTGTTTGCTGTGATGCCAACTGAAATCGTAGATATGAAAATTGAGATGAAAATAGCGATCGCGTAAAGCGAAAAATGATGACTTTGGTCTCTAATTGGAATCGGGCAGAAAAAAGATGTCATATGAGTTGATCAATTTCTATATCCGCTATATCAACTTTCACTGATTTGGAGAAAACTGCAAAAAACTTTCACATCTCTAGCGTAAATAAATAATTGCATTTTGTTTTTTAAAATAATGAATTGGAGTAAAAGTGTTCATTTTTCAATATATGTCTAGAAATATTTAAGTAATTTGGATAAATAAAATGGATATAGCAAATTTTGATACTCGCTTCGTGATTTATATGGAATATAGAGGCTTTTGAAACTCAACTGACCTGAGGGGCGTGTTTCTACACCCGCCATCTTGGCAAAATAACTGCTCGTGATTGGTTGAATTCCGATATAGCGGGTTTTGATAGTAACTTCTTGAATGATATAGCGGGTTTTGTTTCTCACTCGCAGTTTGGTCGTGATAAGGGAGGTTTGAAACTCAATTTTAGGTTCGTCTTGTTCCTATATTGTAGGCATTAGTCATTTGAGGTCAATCATTTTCGGTACTAGTTATATTATTTTTAAAAAACGTAACCTAATGTGCATTTTAAGAAGATATATAAAAATGATATAGTATGGAGAGTTCTTCACCCATACGTGAACGGATATTTGTGCACCAAAGCCCAGCAGCGTAAAATGCTTTCTCTGCTTCCAAACTAGTTGGTGGGACAGTCATCAAGAAGGTGTAAGCTATCTGGAGGTATTTCCCTCTGTTACCCCCGTTCTCAAAAAGGGACATATCTTTCTTAAAAATAGATCCCAGGTCTTGAAGTTTCTGCATCGTTTCAGCGTGTTTTTGGTGTAAATTTTGTATTTTTTTCAATCCCGAAATCACACAAATCCCTCACATCAAATCCGCGGGTTTTGATTAGGTACTGCTGAAATCCCGCGGGATTGTGAGATTGCAAACCCTAATCATAACCCTTCCAGAGCATGCATTTTCCAGCAGATTTCTGTCAGAATCCAGGAGGCTTTATAATTCCCTGATTTTGGGAGAAGTAACCGCCTGAGGGCATTGTTAAGGGAATCCACCATCTTAAATGAATCAATCCACCGCTGGCCGCTGCAACCAGAACCAGAACCCAGAGGTTTACAAACAACATCCCCACACAAACCAGAATACTTAGACATATATAATACACATTATAGCATATCTACTTATGTCCAGTGACGGAGGATACGCTATGTTGGACTTGCTGGGTGAAAAATGACACGAAATCTTTCAGGCAGGTAATAGGTGAAGAGATAAACCAAAAGAGATATAAATGATTATAAGTTTTTAAGCAATAAATATTAGCCTGAAACACTCATTTACATTGAAAAAATCTTCCGAGAAAAGATAATTTTTTTTTACATGAATACCACACAAGAGTTCCAACTACTCCCGTCTGGAGTCAGTGGGACTATGGCATTCCCAATTGGGGTATGTTGTGAGGCTGAAGGTAGTGGGGAGGGGAAGGAGATAGGGAAGAGGAAGGTAGGGAAGTACCTGGCTATTCAGATCTGGTCACCAAATACGGCTACAGCCATTTCAAACAACGTTTCAATACTGAATGGTGGTCTTACTGGGGCGATACTGAGAGTATCTTTTACTCTGGAACGTGCCGCGAATATACTTTATATTGTTTTAAATGAATAAATTGTGAAATATCACAAATTAATCAAATTAAAATTCATTTGCCACGCCGGGATTCGATCCCGCGACCTTCGGAGTGCTAGTCAAGAGTCAAGAGACTTACTGCTGGACTATGCTGGTCGTCGAACAGTGTCAGTGTCAATGTCCCGTCGGCGGCATGTATCTTTTCTCGGGAGATTTTTTCAATGTAGATGAGTGTTTCAGGCTAACAATTATTACTTATAATAATTGTTACCCTTTGTGCTATGTATAAAAATCTTATCTTAAACATTAGTTTATCAATTAAAATAATAATAATAATTAACAAAAGAGATACATATATGTATATTTTTTTTTATAAAAGAAAGACAAACATTCCCGGGTTACGAATAATCCACAATGTTTGACAATCTCCTATTACCACCACAGAAAGCCGAAAATGTTGCTTGTGTTGTGATGGAGGACTTAGCCAGCCGAGGAATCGAACATGCGACGCTCGGGTGAGACCCAAGCGCTATGCCCACTCAACCACTGACCGGTCAATATAGTTAGTTATTCATTTTCAGTGATTGAGATTAGGTACTTGAAACTAGTTCGGGAAAACTCCAATAAAGATCGAGGTTTCTCAAATTACAGGTTGATTTATTTACGTTATCGTAAGGTTTTTTTATGAGATGTTCTAAGTAATTCTGAAGCCCGAGATTCCGACAACCGCGGAAACCCAGCTGTCTATCGTATATCATCGGCTATTTCCGAAACGGAAGCTTCTAATATATCTACTATCTAATCACATCTGTTGAGACACCTCAAAATTACATATAACTATCTATGCTAACGATATCTGTTGAAGGAAGATGAAAATACATGTATAATCCTATTTAAGTATTTACCACACTGTTTGATCGAATTTCAGTTCCGATAGAAAGTAAATTGATTTCGCAAAATTATATAAGAACTTTCCACTTCTTGGTGCCTCAGAAAGGATAATGAAATAATTGTCTATATATACGAATGAATCAATGAAATATGAAAATAGAGATAAAAATAGCGATCGCGTAAATTAAAACTGAGAATACTCCTCATCGAGACCTATGTATGGAGTATCTTGATGTACGGCTGCGAAACATGGTGCCTATCCGAAAGAGATAAACGGAGACTAGAGGCTTTTGAGATGTAGTCCTATAGAAGACTATTAGGAATTTCCTGGAGAGACCACATTACAAATGAGGAGGTTCTCCAAAGAATCGAAGGAGGAAGGCACCTGCTCAGGACTTTGCCCGAAAGGCGTGCAAGATGGATCGGCCATGTAATATGACAAGAAGGCTTCTTGCATGCCATAATGGAGGGTATGACCGAGGGGACAAATTCTAGGGGACACCCACGCCGAGAGTACCTGGAGGACCTTCTGGTGGATGTGCGCTGCTCATCTTATGCAGACTTCAAAACAGGGAAGAATGGAAGAAAAGAATAAAGGAAATTGCTGCAAACCAATACCAGGATTGAAACCAGAGAGACAGAGAAAGTGAAAAATTTTGTCTTTGGTCTCCATACGGATATTCACGGTTCGTGGAATGAGATTTTTCTAGGTCTTGGCGGCGGATGCGTTTGCCCACATATTGCGTGGGGGCCGGATCGGGAGAGACTGTTTGAGGAAGACCTTTTGACCTCTTCAGTCAGACTCTTTAGAGCCATCGCCTTGTACCGCAGTGGAGGGATGGATTCATACGTCTGTCACCAAGGGCGGATCCAGGATTTTTTCTGGGGGGGGGGGGGCACAAGGGGCGGACGGGCGAAAAAATCAACAATAATTACTGATAGGATTTTTTTCTGGGGGGGGGGGGGGGCACAAGGAGCGGACGGGCAAAAAAATCAACAATTACTGTTAGAAATAAAATTGAAGTATGATACTTCAATTTTATTTCTACAAGTTTAAGTATGTATAGGAAGGTTTATGAAAGTGCGTAAATCCGCCCTTGTCTGTCATTCTAGGATACAGTAACCCCCAGTTTCCTAAACACCCCTCATACATTTTTCCTTCCCAGAACTACATCTCCTTCCTTCCAACAAAAGACCTTCCACACAACATCCCCAAAGATGACATAGTCCCTAAGAGGAATTATTTTCCTCAGGGCTTCCTATGTAGGATTAATGTACCTAACAAAAACAAATATGTAGCTGTAATATTCTGTGACCGGTTCTTTGTAACACAAAGAAAATCTAATTTTCTTCAATAACGTTGAACCCATTGATAAATTTTATTTCTCTTTGTTTTACAAGCAGAACCATTCTAGTTGATTACATCCCACTGTTCGTTATTTTACCACGCTGCACGGATGAAGCTACAAATTTCCCGAACAGAGCTCGGATGCCATTTATTCCTATCCTGAAACGAAATCATTAAAAGAGTTGAGGCACGTTTCGAAGATCGTTTTTACCTCCGTTAACAAGACTATTATTTCACTTATATTTTGCGGATCGTGTAAACTGAAATGTTTATTGTAATATTATGTATTTAAGGCCGCGATGATTGCAACCCACTTGATGATTGTAAGTATTGGCGGCTATTTATTTCGCAAGAGTAAGTGAGCCTAGGTATCTTCAGTAACAATCTAGTTAGGTTAGAAAAAAATATTTAAATACAGTTATTTTAAAAGCACTCACGAACTTCGCTTAAATATGGGATATTAAATATAATTATGTAGTTGGATGTGGATATTTTTTTAAGATGAAGCCATAGTAAATAATGCAAAATCATACAAAATCATGTATTTTTGCTTTGAAAATTTGATCGCTTAGAAGTAGTATAGATGCTTCAATTAAATACTGCGTGTAGAACATACCTTGACCCTTAAAAATATCGGTAAATTTTTTTATAAATCTTTTAATAAGCCTACAAAAAATAAAGTATCAGGTCTATAAAAAAAATTTTCAAGTCTAAACTCTCCTATTTATAAACCCCTTTTCGGATATGGCAAATTCAGTTTATTTTATAATAATCGCAAAAAAAATGCTATTTACGCCCGAACTTCACAAAATAAAATAAAATATGCATTTTCTCGTTGTCATTTTTGACATCAATCAATACGGCCCGCACTCTACGAGTTTGGATTCTTGAAGTGACCCTTATGGCATGGGCACAAGAACCATGCACTGAGCACATCTATTGCGGGAAGCAGACGTGTGACTCCGCGTCGCTTAGTTTCGTGAAATAAATTTTAAATTTCAGTTTTATTACAATAAACAATTCATAAAATTACTAATATTTTTTACAGGCTTTACGAAATCAACATGTAAAAAAAATTATCAAATACCTTTTCCAACCTTTCCAAAAGCTTTTTCTCAAGTATTTTTAAACTCCTCCCATAAAGGGCGTGAATTCCGATTTAGATTTTTTCCTGGACTATTGGATCGCCTTAAGTTGTAAGTCATAGAGTACTAATGTAATGGTCTTGTAACGTTAAAGTTATTAGTTTTAGAATATTATTAATAAAAATCACTTCCCAACCGTTAAAAGGTGTTTTAGTAAAACACATTGTACAATTTTAGATTCGATTTGGTACTAATAAAAAATCAGAGTGTTCAATTGACACGCGGTAGAAGTGAAACCTTCAGAAAACTAAAGTACACAAGTATATAAAGCGGAGACTACGAAGCACTTTTTTTACCAATGATAGATGATTTTTTAAAAAAAAATTTCGTCGAATTCCAGTGCACCTTTTGGCCATCTTATTAGTATCTATTAGTGTTTTCTTCTTCGGAGTCGCTAGATGTCGCTTTCTTTTCTTTCGACTCGTTCTTGTGTTCAACAGCTCGGCTGTGGAATGATTTGCCGGCCTCTGTGTTTCCTCCTTCCTACAACATGGGTCCCTTCAAGACCAATGTTCATTCCTTCCTCTCCTCAAAAAGACCCTCCACACAGCATCCCAGATGACATAGGCCCTGAGGGAAATTATTTTCCTCAGGGCCTCCTGCGTGGAGTTAACGTAAAAAAAAACAAAAACATATGATTTTTGCATAATTTACTATGGCTTCATCGTAACAGGGAGGCGTCTACTAATATCTATAGGAATTCCAAAAACTGAACAAATCGGACTAATATCTATGAGAACCAAAGTGCGTACGAATATCTACAGCTCAAACTGCTGACTAATATCTATGAGAATCAAAGTGCGTACGAATATCTATAGCTCAAACTGCTGACTAATATCTATGTGAGCGAAAGTGTGGACGAATATCTAGGTACAGCACTGGCAGAGGTTGGATTTGCAATTATGTATAGCATATTGGAATAACGTAATATTGCGTATGCGGTTTAAAAAACTTAATTTATGTTTGTATGTATGTAAAAATCCCTAATATCGGACTATTGTGTATTTCGAAATAAATAAATATCTTTGTATAATGACCTCCATGTTTGTTCAATAAATTATTGTCCTGGTAAACAGCAAAAACGTAATATTATGCAAAAATTTCATGTACGTACTTTAAACGTTTAAGCCTTTACGTAATTATTAATTATGTAATTGAAGTAATTTATGGTTTTCCGTACAACCTCTTGCTCAGCTGCCCTCTGTAGATATTAGTCCAACCTACGCTCCATAGATATTAGTCACCACTGGGACCGTCATATATATTCGTCCGACCTTAGCTCTGTAGATATTAGTCAATGAATGGTTATTTTATGTTGTGAGAGTGGATTTATGTGTTTTGTAAAATGACTGGCGAAGGACCTTGATTTAATCACTGCTTGCAATAATAAAATTACATGTTGCATAGAAGGAATGACTCACCGGAAAAGGATAAGAACTTTGTATGCTGGCAATGCTGCATTCGGTCATCCATCCAATTGGCACAAACAGCAATAGTCGGGAGTTGGTTATTTTGATAGCGGATTTTTCGTGAGCAGAGCACAGTGATGGCTATATGCAGCGGGAGTTTATTGCAGACTGAGTAAGGTTGGCGGGTAGGCGATTGGGGAATAGGTAGGACAAAGGACTTGCAACAATAATTAATATCAAGTCCAAGCAGTGACAGTATGTATGCGTGCTGTGTAGGTATGTGTATGTGTAGGTATATGTATGGGCGTAACTACTCTGAAGTTCGTAGATATTAGTCCAACATATGAGCTGTAGATATTCGTCCGACATACAGGCTGTAGATATTAGTATCTGGAGTCTCTTAACAGTACTGTACGGGGATTTTAGGATTGAAATCGGTAAATAAGGCACAAAAAATTATCATTTTACAATATCTATATTTTCGTGGGCCAACTGTCATATCAGCCGTTTTTAGGTAGGTAGATATTAGTTTTGATTAGAATTAGGGTAAAGGAGGGCAAAGTGGAAGGGGCGGGCAAAGTGGAAAGTTCACATAAAACAAAAAATAGCGACTTCCCCTCCACCCGTTGCGCTCACTTACCGCAAGTCGCATGTCGCCCTTGTGCCCCTGATGAAATTTAGCACGGCTGCGGCGACCCAGCGCGGTGCACGTGTATGTTGAGTGATTTGTGCAGATTCCTTACGAAAACATTCAAACTTCAACGGTTGATTTTTCATTGAAAGGTGAGGGTTCAGTTATATGCTATTTATTATTGCACTGCATATAAGAAGTATTGTCCAACGTTATTTTAATACGTCTGTGATATTTCGATACGATTTTTCGATATATATATTTTTTTGTTCCTTTCACACCATTTGGGCAAAGTGGAAAGTTGTACGTGAGGGCAAAGTGGAAAGTTGTACGTGAGGGCAAAATGGATTGAGAAAATGGAACAGAAAAAGAAAATTTCAAAAAAACTAAAAATCTGCAAGAAAGATGAGAAACCATTTTCTTGAAGAAAAACAAAGTTAAAGAGAAAATTAATTTTCAACCTCAGCCTGGCACATCAAAACAGCAACATTTTACACTTTACATGTTTTGCAAGGAAATTTACATTGATCCTCCAACTGAAGAATGGATTCAATATAATATCCGTCAAGAATGGGCACATGAACTGTGTGTCGATATTGACAATGATGGAAAATTTACCTGCTTTAATTGCCAATCCCATTAGAGGAATAAATGCTATCGTATTGTGTATTTTATTGTTCTATATTATATGTTTCCACTTTACCCTTTCCGTGTTTCCACTTTGCCCTGCTATGCGGGCAAAGTGGAAAAAAGTTAAGTTTTCAAAACTGGGTCTTCATTACCAAAACTGTTCTCTTTTAGTATTATTTTTTTTTCAATTAGCAAAAATATGTAAGTTTCTTATTTTAATAAACTTTTAAGAAGTAAAAAAAAATTACATTTTCTTAATTAATCTGTACACTGAAGTTAAGTTATCCACTTTGCCCCCCCCCCCCCTTCCCCTACCTATTCATTTTGATGAAAGTTTAATGTTAGGTTAGGTTAGGTTAGGTTAGGTCACCGGTATCGGTTGATTGCACCAACCGAACACGAAATCGTTCCTCGCAGCCGTTTAAGTAATAATTTCATAAATGCTTGGTCACTGTGCATTGTCTAATAATCATCCGTGCATAATGCTGACATCGACCTCAACTAGTAATTGGATAATGAGGGACTCAGTGGGATGGTTGGTGGAGTCGGGGACGCCAGGCGGAAGGGAACTTCGCGGAAAGCTGGCGTGACCAAGTGGAACCAATCAGGGGACCATTGGTTTACGTTGAATTGAGAAGTTCGGGTTTCTCATTTAGTTAAATAGGCGTGCACTTAAATATAAGTTGTTGTTTGTTGATTGTTGAACAATTTATTTATTTTAAAGATTTACAAACTTACTTGAATGTTTGAATTTATTTACAAAATCAATAGGTAACATGAAATTAGGAGAAAAGTGTAAATCATGAGAGTAAGGACGGTAGGTGAAAGCAAAGACAAAAGACGGAGATAAGAAAATATAAGTGATAAGTCAAATTAATTAAGCCTCGCTAGAAGACTGGAGAGCTTTTTGCCACAATATGGCACTATTTTAGAGCAGGTGGATGAGTTTGTGTGCTTGAGAAGTATGTTTACGAGAGATGGAAGGGCTGACAGAGATATCAAAAGTAGGGTAAATGCAGGCGACTCTATTAATGGAGGACTGAACGCCGTTGCGCCAACAAAAAACTGTCCAAAGAAGCGAAGTTAGTCGTCCATAATGGAGTGCTGGTACCTACCCTGATGTATGGCAGTGAGGCATGGAACTGGCAGAGGAAGGATGAAAGTAGACTGAATGCTGTAGAAATGAGATCCCTGAGGCGTATGTGTGGTAAGACCATGTACGATCGTGTGAGAAATGTGGAGATCTGCGAAGAATGCAAGGCTGATGTAAGCGTGATGAGTAAGATTAAGAAAGGGACGCTCAGGTGGTTTGGGCATGTAGAGCGAATGAACGAGGAAAGGAGTGTAAGGAGAATACATGACGCAAATTTGAATGGAAGAAGAAGTCGAGGACGCCCGAGGAAGACATGGCACGATCAAGTGAATCAGATACTTGAGTCGGGCCATGCGAAGAGTCGGAATAATAGAAGAGCATGTATGAGACGATGTATGAATGTGAACGAGGCAAAGAGTGTGTGCCAAGATCGAGTTGTTTGGCGGTCCGTCCTCTCTGCCTACCCCTGCGGGGAAACGGCGTGATGGTTAGTTAGTTTATGGCACTATTTAAAATACCTCTAATTGCTTTGCTTGCAATTTTGGCAAATTTTCCCTTATTTGCAAGTAATTAAGTAGAAGTTTATCATTTTATAATATTTTTTTAAAAATCCTACGAATATGTGATAATCGTCAAAAGACAGGTGAATTCATTGGCTGTATATAACTATAATCAGTTTGTATGTCTCCCATATTAAAATTCGGAGGTTTGATTTTTTTAATTTCATTTAAAAAATTTCGAGCAATTGGAGAAAAATGTTTTAAATTGCGCTGTCGCTCCAGTGGTTAGTGACAAACAAAAATCATTTAGTTCCAGTTATTTCACAGAATTATTATTATAATTTTTTTAATTAACTTCACGCAGGAGGCCCTATGGTAAATAATTTCCCTCAGGGCCTACCTTATCTTTGAAGATGCTGTATGGCGGGTCTTTTTGAGGAGACGAAGGAGTGGTCATGAAGAGACCCATGTTGTGGGAAGGAGGAAACACATATGCCAACAAAACGTTCCACAGCCAAGCTGTTGAACTTAAGAACGAGTCGTAGATGCGACTCATTCTCATGTGACAAATGTCAACCGTTAAATGAATAAATTGTGAAATAACACAAATTAATCAAATAAAATTCATTTTAGCGCGCTTCTGTTATAATTTAAGTTATTGGACGATATTGATATAACTTCAGAATTTATAATAGAACCTTTGCAGAACATGAAAATGAAAATTTGACGAATTGTTCAAATTCAAACTCCACGGCCACTCGACTAGCGATCAGATGGTCGTGGGTTGAAATCCTAGCGTGTTCAAATAAATTTTATTTGATTAAATTGTGTTACTTCAAATTAATTAATTTAAAATAATGGATAGTATATTTGCGGCACATTCCAGAGTGGAAGAAACTCACAGTTTCGCCTTGGTGTAAGACCACCATTCAGAGTTGAAACTTTGCTTGAATTGGCTTTAGCCGTGTTTGGTTAGCAGATCTGAATTTCCAGGAACTTCCCCACCCTTCTCTCCCCTCTCACTACCTTTAGCCTCACGAAATACCCCAATTAGAGATGCCATAGTCTCACTAGCTCCAGACGGGAGCAATTGGAACTCAAAAATAAAGGACGTATATGGAAATAATTGAACAAATCACCATATTTTTATTAGATTTCAAAACACGCTAAATTCAAACATCTAAAGGCGTCGCAGAGTCGTCGCTACGTGAAAAAATAAGTAACATGAAACCGAACACATTTAGAAATCCATATAATTAAACCTCAATTAAACAATTAAACGGTTGACGAACCCAAATCAACTAATAATTTGAATTCATAGAGTTGCTAAATTCTCTGATTTACAATAAAAATAATAATTATTAGTCACAGAACCATACCTAATATCAGATGACCAGCAATAACAATGTCGGCACTCGTTCACAATAATATCATTTGGTATTGTAAATATTCAGAACCGCGATCCGGCGTTAAAATAAACCCATTATATTCTATATTGAGAAGTTATCTTATACATATTAATTAGAAAAAATATATCCTCTATTCTTGTAATGGCCGACTATAATATTACTTCATTATTATTCGTGGGGATATGGCGGCCATGTTTATTGCGTTTCATAGGGTGGTTTCAAATTGACGTAGCTGTTAATTTTTATGATATTGTCAGGTTATTATTTTTAGGGAAATCATCAGTTTTACATGTGATGTGTAATTCATCTAACTGAGAAATCATTTATAGATTTATCATTGAAGAAGAAGATAATAATAATAATCTAAACGAAAATATTAAAGAGAACAAGACACAGAAAAACAGAAAAAGATAATGGTCGCAACTGGGACACGAACCCAGAATCTCTTGTCTATCCGGGAAGTCCGTTTATCAATTCCGCCATTGCACCCTACTGTCAAACCGTCATAATAGGACAATCTCTGATCTGATATGATTTTAGATTTTCACGGCCAAAAATTTTATGGTTATTTCCTTTTGGGGTATTATGCCGTGTTGCGCTACCTCCTCCTTTAGCCAACGTTTCGGACAGCGTGCACATCTGCCCTGATGATGGACACTGTAACGCTGTCCGAAACGTTGGCTAAAGGAGGAGGTAGCGCAACACGGCATAATACCCCAAAAGGAAATAACCATAAAATCTCTGATCTTTTTATGACTTTTGAAAGTTATTCCCATCAATGTAATATATCATTGAAGAAGAAGATAATAATAATTATCTAAACGGAAATATGAAAGAGAACAAGACACAGAAAAACAGAAAAAGATAATGGTGGCAACTGGGACTGTTATCTGTGTCTTGTTCTCTTTCATATTTTCGTTTAGATTATTATAATTATCTTTTTCTTCAATGATATATCTATTACATTGATGGGAAAAACCTTCAAAAATTATAATAAACAAAAATTTTAACAAAACAAAAAAACGACTTAAAAAAATGCACTAAAAAGTAAAAAAATAATTTCGTATTCTTCTACAACTTTATAATCAACTTACCTTTTCTACTTATCAATATGTACGTACGATTGTTATTTTTGGGTCGGTGTCGGCGGGAGAGGAGCTGTCAAGTGAACACGCCGGGCCGCGGGTACCTTTGTTGATACCGACTCCAAAAATAACAATCGTACCTACATATTGATGAGTAGAAAAGGTAAGTTGATTATAAAGTTGTAGAAGAATAGGAAATTATTTTTTTACTTTTTAGTGCATTTTTTGAAGTCGTTTTTTTGTTTTGTTAAAATTTTTGTTTATTTTTTGATTTTTAGTGAATCTGAAGTAGTACACTAACTAATTCGATTAAGATTCGGCCGAGTATCGTAAATTTGTTCTTCAGATTTGGAGAGTTCCGTTACTTTGTCATGGATCCCATAATCAGAACTGAACCAAACTCTCATCAAACTACCCTTGAAGTACATCCTTTCCAATAAAAAAAGAATCATCGAAATCGGTTGGCGTGATATTGAGTTATTCGTCCATTTGTCGCGCACATACTTGATGCAAATTTAAGATTTACATGATTTTCTCATAGATTCCATTGTCAGAACTAGACCAAATTAAAATGGAACCACACGGGAAACACCAGCTTTCAATTAAAAAAAGAATCATCAATATCGGTTCACCCATTCGAAAGTTCTGAGGTAACAAACATAAAAAAAAAAAAAATAAATAAATAAAAAATAAAAAAATACAGTCGAATTGAGAACCTCCTCCTTTTCGAAGTCGTTTAAAAAGAGAGTTTTTCTTATAAAAATTGAATTATAGATTTCTTCATTATACTAATGTATTAAGATATGTGTTAAAAAATTAAACAGTATTCTTATTACAACTAAGCCCCGCTGATAGAAGGGAAATTGCTTTGCGGACGACAGCATATAATCTTCTAAACGGTAATATCTGTATTCCAGAAAATTTAAATTTAAAACAAAAATTTCAGTTTTATGTTCCCGACATCTTCACAAGAGCGCGAAGGCAGAGAAATGTTGTTGTTTCAAGATGCAGAACTACCATTAGTACCTACCTAATGCCGCTCAGAAAAATAATTCTGTTACTAAATTATCCGTCTCCTGACATAGATATTTTTCAACTGAATTTTTAACAATTTAAACATGTTATTATTACATAACAAAATACAACGCATGTTTATTTTTGGTTATTACTGTAAATGTGCATTTAAAAAAATAATAAAAAAAATAAATAAAAAATACATAAAAATATATATAATTATAATAAGAGATACTCGATTACATACATAATACATCATTACTTTTATTGCAACTTTGATAAGTATACATTTAAAACATTTTTAATGCTGTTTTTTATATTTCGTTACAATAATTGAAGATATCTATATCAGAGAGAACGTTATTATATAACACAGTCTGTTTCAAAGACCCAATCATGTCTGATGACGTCTAAAAGGGTTCGAAATGAAAACATAATCTCCTTCAACGGAACCAACAATCCCAACAGGCCTTTTATTGATATGCTTGGTGTAACTCTAAGTGACCAGCTGGGGGCAGGGGCTGGGGGCTCCATCGAAGCCAGAGTTAAGTTAGCCTCTCAGAAGCTGGGTGTATTGCACAAGGCCTGCAGATACTTTAATAGTAACAACTGCTGACCCTGTACAATTCGCAAGTACAACCCAGAGTTGAATTTGGCAGCCATCTCTGGGTTGGAGCCCCAAATTATTTAAAAAAATCCTTGAATTTGTGCAGAAGCGGGCGGCCCGTTTGATAGATTCTCCTGTCCAAAAGAATTGTAATCTTTTGACCACAAGATGGGAATGATGTACATGTTCTAACGGTATGGTATTTCAATGGAAGATGCTTCGAGGAACCAGTTTTTTTTAATCAATTGATCCCCTCGCCCAGGTGCATAGTCGGGAAACACGCCAAAGCGCACCCATCGCACGTACTTGATTGTCATTTGTCACATAGAACAGGTCGCTTCTAAAACTCGTTCTTGAGTTCAACTGCTCGGCTGTGGAACGATTTCCGATATCTGTGCTTCCTCCCCGTATTCACCCCTTCCTCTCCTCAAAATGAACCTCTACACACCATACTCAAAGATGACATAGGCCCTGATTGAAATCATTTTCCACAAGGCCTCCTGTGTCCGTGTTGAGTTAATGTAAAAAAAGAAATACTTAAATACTTACCGACTAAACATGTATTCATATTTATAAATACATATATAATGTTTTAATTATTATCTTTTCGTTTAGTTTTTGGTAATTCTGTAGTCGCTAGTTAGGTACCCCGCTCCAAGCCAGGCAATATATTTATGTATAAAACCGCCTTGTAAGCCGACCGAGCTCCAAATTATAAACTTATAATTTCATAATTATGGTGAATGCCATAAATCAAAGGCGAACCGACCCGCCTCCCGGCCATAACGACATAATACAAGAAATGCCCATTAAATATATCGGGGAAAAAACAAACGAGCGGGCTCGGATTTCGTGTGGCGAACTGGCCTGCTCCGAAAACCTGCTCCGTTCTTTAGTGCTTCATTATTATACTGAAGTTTTACGTTACAAATTTAAGCACCTACCTTATTACCTATTTTATTACTTTTTAACATTAATTCCACATATCTTTGAGGGTTGGAGTAGGGTTTTTTTTTTTAAATTTAAAGCAAGACGAGGAAGTTCTGCGGGAAGGAAATTAGGTATGAGGGGTGGGTATCCAGGAATCTGAGGTTCAGTGTATCCAGGAGTGGCGTATGAATCCATCCCTCCCACTACGATGCAAGGCGTTGGGTCGAGAGAGTCCGCCTGGAGATGTCAAAGAGTCTCCCTCAACCCGATCGGACACACCACGTAGATGCCGCCAAGACTTGGACATACCTCACCTCTTGAACCAGAGCATCCCTGTTAAGTCACAAAGTAGCTATCAACTGAGGTTAGGTACCAATTGTAGAAGAGGTTATCCACTTAATGGTTCCCGGAGCGGTGGTATCCGGTTCCATGCCAACTCAGAATCAAGCCAACTCAGCACCTCTTTGAAAGTCATTAAAAGCTATGAAAAATAAAAAAACAAAAAAATAGCTCACAACCTAACCTAACGTAACCTATTTCACAATTTTTTTATATGTTATTCCGTACATTGTTTTTTTTTGGAAATTAATCCCCTTGTAGTAGAGAAATCCCTTTGTTTGTCGCAAAATCTTTCTAACTGTGAACATGAGCTCAGTGAAATCAACAAACGTTTTTCTGCATCGTAATAGAGGTACCTACCTACATATTTGTACAAGTTTAATTCATAGTTTTCGTGGATTCAAAACGAAAAATAGATATCAAAATCGATTTTCTTTCAGCGTTTTTCGGTGAAATATGTATCAGAAGTCATCCTTTTTTGCAATTTTTGATACCATCGACATAAATTAAGCGAAGAAACTGGGAATTTTGATCATTTTGTCGACAGTTTAATGGATTTTCAAAACAACGTAAACGTAACTTAAATAAAATTGTGCTTTCAAAATTTTAAAAATCCAGATTGAAAAAGCATTAAAGTTTCTTGATTCCCGAAAGCACAATTTTAAAGTTTTTATTATTAATTTTTTAAACTTTATGAGTAAAATCTCAAATTATAATATTTAATTAAATGAAGACAATATTAGCGAAACTCAATCGAAATCTGGAGACAGAAAAATCAGAAAAGATATTGGCTCCGCTGGGACTCGAACCCAGAACCCTTTTCTTACATGGAAACAGCTCTACCGATTAAGCTACGGAACCCATATTAATTCGGTCACTTTTAACTGTATCATACTTCGACTAAGAACTACCAACATTATCTTCATTTACTTAACGCACATATTATTGGCTGCTATCTTTATATGTGATTACAAGATTCAACTCGAACTAAATGCAATCTAGATAGTGTCTGGATAAATTTTATCCATTTTATTTGTAATACGCGACATCTATTGACTTTTTCTGCAAGTCTAGGATGAATATTTATTATTAATTTTTTAAACTTTATGAGTAAAATCTTAAATTATAATATTTAATTAAATGAAGACAATATTAGCGAAACTCAATCGAAATCTGGAGACAGAAAAATCAGAAAAGATATTGGCTCCGCTGGGTTTTTCCTGCTTCGGACATAAAAGAAATAGATTTCTGCTACTTACAAACTTCAAAGCTTCAGATTGTATAATAAAAGCATCTAACATCTATCTGGTAAAATCTAACAAAGGTAGGTACTGAACAAATCCCCCCTTTCAATTTCAAACCCGACAATGCCTCAAAATTTAGGTACCTAATCTACCCTCCAAACCTCGCCGTAATGACGATGCAGCCTTCCCTCGTAACATTACATAATCAACGGGGAAATAAACCCAAAAAACTACAAAAAAACGAGAGACCTACCCAATAAAGGGATCCCGACAAGTTATTTATAGGTACCTACTTCCCAGCTCCGTTTTGTACGTCGTTTTTGAGCTTTGGAACACGCCACAAAAAATATAATATAAATTAGAATCTATTATTATCGTTTTTTCTATGGTCGGCGAGCCTATGTGGATAATGTTGTTGTCTGTCTCTCTCCGCTTCTATGGTCTGGCGCGAGGTTCGTTCTTCTTTCTTTCTCCTTCGCTCCCGCGTGAATAAACGCGGGATAGATTCGTTCGGTTATTTTTTTCTCTTTTCTGTTTTTCTACAATATCCAAGATGGCGGGCGGCCGTGGTTAATTTCGATTCGGGATGGTTAACTCGAGATGTTATTTTATGGTCTTCCGAGACGTTTCGTTAATACTTTATTAGTTATATAGCTATCCTCTGGTGTCAGGATGCACCGGTGTACCTATCTGTAGGTGGGGTAGAGTCCATTCGATGTTTCGAGACCCCTTTAGTGGGTTTACTTTTCTAGGGATTTTCAAAATGTAAGAACCACTGTCGTTCTTTCGAAAGTTTCAGAAATAAAATACGAAGTTGTTTATCAAGTTGTCAGCCAGGTACCTACCTATGTAGGCTTGGTTAATTTGGAAAAGTACCTATTTAATAGAAAAAGGAGGCATTTTAAAGAAAATTAAGTCAGGCGGTACAAAATAATGGGTTTTTGGATTAAAAAACAGATCACTTGGAAATATTGCTTATGCTTTAATTAAACCCTGAAAGTAGAACACACCTATGATTTTATTATAATCGAGGATTTTTTTGAGAAGTGTTTTTACTTATAATATTTTATTATTTTTACTTATTAAGTATTAGGCATCCAAAAAAGCATTGAAGTGTGAAATCGGCTGCTTACGATGTGGTTTTATTGTAAGTAGATAGGTACCTATAATATAATAATAATCCTTTATTCCAGAATGTATGCAAGGGTAGTGCAATGCAATAAATTCCATGCTTTGAAGTAGGTAATACAAAAATTGACAAAAAACAATACATAATACCTATATCAATTATCCAGTTGAAAAAACCGCATCCCAAATTACTTTAGTTATTCGGTTGTTTTATACAAGGTGGCGCAAAATTAATCACCCTGTTATAATTTTTGCAAATGGCATCGTATGTAAATCATATTTGACATTTGTGAACTAGACAGCTGCAGAATACAAACAAACAAGCAATGGAGCGCTATACTCCGCAAGAGCGTGGAATAATTGTGTCGATTTTAGCTTTAACGCTTTTAGCGATTTTGTGTCGAAAGTCATCAAAGCGACGAGGCGCATTTCCACTTAAGCGGTTACGTCAATAAGCAAAATCTTCATTTCTGGGGCACTGAAAATCCACGTGTGATGCACGAAGAGCCATTACATCCATTCAAAGCCACTGTGTGGTGCGGCGTTCACGCGGCATTACGGTCACTGTTACTGGCGAACGCTACAGGGCCATGATAAGCGGCTTCTTACTGCCGGAATTAGATGTGATTTCAACAAGACGGTTCATCTGCACACATATTACGAGCCACGATGGATATTGTGAAGGAAACGTTTCCTGGTCGCCTAAACTTACGTTTTGGCGATTTGGCATGGCCAGCAAGATCGCCCGATTTAACCACCCCAGTCTTCTTTCTTTGGGGCAACTTGAAGTCGGGGGTTTTTGCCAACAAGCCTCAGATAATCGCAGCCCTTAAGGAGAATATTTGACAGGAATGCGAACAGTTATCACCGGAAATCTTGCGGAAAGTCATGGAAAATGCGATAAAACGGGCACAAATGTGTATCAACACTGGCGGCAGCCACTTGACGGATATCATCTTTTCCGCTTAACAGAAAAAATTGTAAAAGTCCAAATAAAGATTTCCATTACTAAAAATCTTTTTTTTTATTTAGTAAAAAAGTTATTCAAAAACAAAATTGAATGATTAATTTTGCGCCATCCGTACTTTTCTTTTTCGGCGGTATATCCTGTATGCACACCTCTTCGGGACGTTTAGTTGTATTTTGTGTAAGCAGGTATACCATATTTTCCCCAAACCAACTGCATATTGTATATATGAGTATGCTGGGGGACCAACTATCGAGTGATAACCGAACGTTTTTTCTTGAATCTCCGCTGTGAATAACTTGTAGACCAAGTTTACTCTCTCGAAAGACAGCCTAGATGTTTTGGTTAAACTATAGTCTGTACATTATTCCCACATGCCACAGTATACACCCACCTACATACATACCATAGGGGTAGTCAAAAAGACACATACCAATGAACCAAATATACCTGCCGAACGAAATATAGATACTAAAAAAGCACCCGCCTTCAAGCCTGCCTAATGGAGATTTCTAAAGAGTTTTGATTTGTTTTATAATATGTAACCTTACCAGCTTTCAAAAGATCGCCCGTTGAAATAAATAAGACTTATTTCCACCGCCCAGTTGAATACTCAGACATCTCCAAATACTAAGGTTTGAGATAATGATTAAAGCGAAGGCTCACCATTAATCAAATTTGGGAGGCGGATATGGATACCGCTGCCCCGGGAACATTTAATTAGATAACCAACACCTCTGACATAAGTCACTCCAAGTGGTTCGCTACGTTTGGTGACTTAGCAGTGGTGCCCGGGGTCATGCATCTGCCCAAGTGCTGCGTGGCGGCAGGATCGAGAGAGACTGGTTGAGGGAGGCCTTTTGACCTTTCCAGCCGGACTCTTTTGACCCATAGCCTTGCTAGGCGCAGTTGGAGGGATGGATTCACACGTCCGTCACTCCTGGACACACTGACCCCCACACGCCTTTTTCCTTCCCTATCCTTCCCTTCCTATAAAAGACTCTCCACACATCATCCCCTAAGATGACATAGGCCCTGAGGGAAATTATTTTCCTCAGGGCTTCCTGTGTGGAGCTAATGTAAAAAACATATATGCATATATTATTTGCACGTGACTTTACATACAAGCTATGAAATAACACCGGAAGTCATAACGGTCCGACGCATTTGTAGGTATGATATTTACAAATTTTCCTACTAGTAACCCAGAAAACATCAACTTATTTTTTATTTCACTACAATTTTTTCTGCACTATAATTGATTTGGCGGTGTATAAGAGTAATCTGAGTTTTACTATTTTTCGGAGATGTCTGACTAATCAACTGAACGATCGATGTATGCACCATTTTGAATAGCTAAGATGAAAAATAATGTTCACCAACGTAGAATATATAACGGAAGGCAGAAATGACTTAAGGCGAGACATAACCGAGGCTCATAAAGTATAATTTATTTCGGCAAATTCGTAATTGAATTATCATTTTTATTTCCATGCCTCACACAAGGGATGCGAGTTATTTATATTTAAGACTAGCTTTTGCCCCCTTTTGGTATTAGGGGGTACCCACAGCGCCTCCTCCACATTCCCTATCCCCACTCCAATCCCCTCCTCATCCTCCCCCACCACCATCCGCCCTGCCCATACACCCTATCCCCCCCTCACCACCCCTCCATGCCCGTTACATTCATTTTTCAAACAGCTCGCGTGCCTCCTATTGCAATTTTGGTGTATAAATTTCATAATGCCAGAGCTCTAAGCTATAACCTATAGCCTATTCTGATGTATGAGCTATATTATTGTAAAGTTTCATTAAAATCCATTCAGTAGTTTTCGCGTGAAAGAGTAACAAACATACATCCATACAAACTTTCGCCTTTATAATATTAGTAGGATTAATAAAAACAGTACGTTGTCATAATTTTTTTAACATACAGCGCCTTTAAAAAATTGTAATACGTTGCACAACTAAAGTTAGCGGTGAGCAGCAGATTAAATTTTGCTAGACGATGAATTAGTAACTTCGGGAGGTATTCATTTAGAAACATCTTAAATATTAGTAACACGTCCTTCAGAATTAAATAAAATTAACCCGGCGGAAAGGTCGAATCTCCAGGCTTGCTAGGGTGAATTCGAACGTACGTCCGTCCAATACGCCGTGCCGCGGGCGCATATTTGTTTACACGCTTTCTTAACTTACGTCGTTAAGATTCCCACATTATTTTTCTTCATCTTCTTTTCTTTGATAAGACAAATTCAACAGTAGGTCCGTCCAATATACGGGTCGCGGGTGGCAATTTATATATACGTCTTCTTTACTTACGTTGTTAAGATTCTGAACATACTTTAGGGAAGACGATTTTCGACTTTTATAAGTTTTAAACAAGCTTTTACTACGAGAAGTGGAGAAGCCTCGTCCACCATGGAAATTGGAGTAGATGTCACCATCCTCAGCATTGAGGAGCCGACTTGAGAAGAACACATAATAAAACAATATTAAAAAATGTTATATTAGGTACTAAACGAAAGAAAAGCATCGCTTCCAAGTAAATAAGCACACAATTCACCACTAACAATCTGCCGGATCTGCCCTGACGATGTACACTGCAACGCTGTCTGAAACGTTGGCTAAAGAAGGAGGTAGCCCAACACGGCATAACACTCCAAAAACAAATACCTAACGAGAAAGAAAAGTAGTTTAGCAGAAAAGGGGATAAAAAAGTATTTGATTGTGTTCTCGAAATTAACCACACCCAACAGCTGCAAATAATAAATTTTACATAATATATCCCCAAGTGATAATACCATAGTAGGTAATATAATTTATATCCAACTGCCAGAAAATATAAATTTATACAATCACTGAATACAAAAACTGAAAGAGGTGTGTTGTGGGTGGTTCCATGCCAACTCAGAATCACCTCATAAAGGTCATTAAAAGCTATGAAAAAATCATTTTAAAATAGTCGGTAACCCTATTTAACTTAACCTATTTAACCAATTTTTTTTATAATTTTTAATCATCACTCTTAATGAACTTTTGAGGTGGTTCTGAGTTGGTTTCATTCTGAGTTGGCCGGTCACCGTTGTGGGCGTGTGAGCGTGTCTAAGACATGCTCATTTTCCCTTACTTCTGATAAAGTTCCACAAACATAATCGTGATTTATTTTAAGCCAAACTTTCGGACAGTGTTACAGTGTCCATCATCAGAGCGATCATCAATAGATAAAAGAGGGTCTAATCTTGTTAGTTCTTGGTATCCGGTACTTGACGGCTACACTAAAACTTAACGATGAAAACCACGTTAATTTGACTTATTATTATGCTAAAATACCAGTCCTAAGAGGATTGACGCGCGCACCACGGTAACACTTCCATGGTAACATGACAACTCATCACACTTCTAAAAAGTGATAAAGTCATGAAAAGTGATGAAAAGTGATAAAAAATAGGTTAAATTGGTTAGGTTTACAGGTTCGTTTGTTTACGTCGTTTTAAATGACTTTATAAGTATATCATTTTTCAAATGTTGATTTGCCATTTTTTGAATTGTCACGTAACCCACTTCTACAGACATGTAACAGACGTATCAGCGTCGCCACAAGACTGAAAAATAGTACCGGGTCTCAGTGCACGAATAGGATGAAATGGTTGAAATAATAAAATACTGACCTCCCGTGCACCCAGTGCCTGATGAGTTGAGGACACTGGATGTGCCAAATCCTCTGCCCAGTCCTGGTGCGTGGCGGTTGCCTGAAGTAGGGCCGGCTTTCTGGAGGAGGCTGATGGCACCAGGAGCAGAGCCTAGGCAGAGGTCGGCGGGAGGCAGCAGATGATAATAACTTTTCCCAGTAGGAAATAATAACACGAGTTGACGTTGATGGAAGAACTAATTTATTATTCAAAAAATCACGCTTTTTATACCCGTTTTCGAGTGAAAAAAACGGTCACGTGGTACATTTTTAGAGTGGGGGGATTTACCTATCCCGTTTTGTATATAAGGTGCGGTTTTCTGTTGCCGCTGGTTTTGCCGACCATTTCCTCGAAAGTGGTCGATTAAAATTGGTTTCTTAAATTAATTATACAGCTTAAATTATAACTAATACAATGGTTTTCTCAATGCTAATGGGTTTCTACGGATATTGTTTATCCGTAGAATTTTTGTTTGATGATTTTAGAGTTAGTTTAAGAAAGTTTGACTTTTTGTTGGTAGGTATTTACATTTAAAAGGGGAATTTGAATAGTTATAAAGAAGTTAATATTTTTCCCAGGTCCCCCGTAAGCTTGGCTATCGAAACCTTTTGGTTCCGTCGCTTTACGAGGTCCTGGGATTTTTAAAATGGAGAAAAAGTGAAATGATGCTAAAGTCTCGAAAATCTGCTCAAGTGCTGATAGCGCTGGCAGTTTAAGAGTTACAATGTTTATTTATGGCTCTATGGATGCCCCGTAGGACTCTGCACTGAAACGTCTTAGTTTCAGCGTCCTACGGGGTGTTTAAACGAAGTTATATTAAAATATGGTGTATTTTTGACCAATATAAAGGCCCTTAATAGGGACGCCCAAACTGGTTTTTTGGCTTTGTAGCCGGAGAAATAGCCCTGAAGGCGATAAAATAATAAGTTTAGGATGTCTCCTGGTGGCAACTTGGTATCCAAGTTTTTATTTGTGTCACCAGGGCATCTGTGTATTAAGAAAAAAGACATTTAAAATTGATAAAATGTGTTTTGAAAAAGATCGTTGCTGGCGGCACGGTAAAGCCGACTGAGAGCCCAAAAAGGCCCTTGTGGGGGCCGCCATAAAAGGGAGGTAAAGCAGCCTGCTTGGTAGAGCAGCCGCTTCCTGCCGTGCCATAACGGCAGAACGGCAAGGGAGGGAAGGCAGTCCGCTCGGCGGAGTAGCTGCTTCCTTCGGAGCCGAAAAAACGGCCCTTCTCAGGAACATAAGGGAACGTACCCAAACTACGTGACCAACTTTTTGCAATTTTCAACCCCCCCCCCCCCCGGTGACCAAAATCCTTAGCAACCCGCCGCTCATTTGTATGGAGCGTGACATTTTGAAGACCCCCCCCCCCCCCCTAAACGTGTCACGTAGTATGGGTACGTTCCCTAACTAAAAAGGAGGCTAGTCAGCCTGGTTGCCTTTGGAGGCGTAAATAAGCATAAATAAAGTATTAATTGTTAAAATTATTAAAATTATAGGATTCTAGAATGTCTCCCGGTGCAAACTTGGCACACAAGCTTTATTTGGTTGCACCGGGGCATTGTACATAAGCAAAACATATAAAATTAAAAATTAAGAAATGAGGGAGAGCAACACGTCGGTTACAAGACATAAACACACAATCTACATATCTGCCCTGATGATGGACACTGTAACGCTGTATGAATCGTTGGCTATTGAAGGAGGAAGCCCAACACGGCATAATACCTACCCCGAAAAATAATCACGATAAGACTTTTGACCGTGAAAATCTCAACTGATATTTGATCAAACATTTATAAAGGTCGAAATTTTTTTTTTTTACATTAGCTCCCACATAGGAAGCCTTGAGAAAAAAAAAACCTTTAGTGCCAACATAATCTTTGGGGATGCTGTGTGGAGGGTCTTTTCAGGGAAATGAAGGAGAGGAAGTTCTGGGAATAAAAAAGGTATGAGGGATGGCTAGGAATATGGGAGGCAATGTGTCCAGGAGTGACGGACGCATGATTCCATCCCTCCCACTGTGGTGCAAGGCGATGGGTCGAGAGATTCAGGCTGAAGAGGTCTAAGTTCGGTTTCCCTCAAGCATGCAAAATATCCTGATCCGGCCCGCCACGAGTGGGTGGACAAACGCAATAGCCGCCAACACCTAGACAATAACTTTAATTTGGGAGGTGAATACGGATACCGCCGCCCCGGGAACCATTTATTGGATAACCAACACCTCTGCCGTAGGTCACCTCAAGTGGTTCACTATGTTTGGTGACTTAGCAGGTGTTTCCGGGTTCATGGAGCGAGGTTTGTCCGAATCTTGGTGGCAGATGCGTCTGCCCACCAACTGCGTGGTTCCAACTTCCTTAACCCGTCTGCCCACCAGGCCGTGGTTAACCCGTCTGCTTGTTTAGGAATGAATACATCTCAAAACACGTAATCGCGTTATATTTTCATAAGACCAAAAACGTCCCCAGCGACTTTACATTTTAAAAGCTATATATCTCTCTTGCTCTCATGCAAACATAAGTATTTTTCTTTTAATCAGAAAAAGCACGAAATAATGCTTCCTATTGTCTTTTAAATGTGGATGCTATCTTGCATAGATATTTAACAATCTTGATCCAACTTGACGGTTTCTGATTTTTCGTGCGAAACCGAGGCTTCCGGATTGTAAGGTGCGAATATATTAAACCAAGCAGACGGGTTAAGGAAGATTTTTTGACCTCTCCAATAGGACTCTCTAGGAAAATCGCCTTGCACAGCACTTTTGGACACACTGACCCCCAGATTCCTACTCACCGCTCAAACCTTTTTCCTTCCCAGTACTTCCTCTCCTTTCTTTCCTAAAGAGACCCTCCACACAGCATCCGCAAAGATGATATAAGCCCTGAAAGGAATTATTTTCCTCAGGGCCTCCTGTGTGTAGCTAATGTAAAAAAAACCTCACCCCATGAACCCGGCATCTCTGCTAAGTCACCAAACTTAGCGAACCACCTGGGCTGACCTATGACGGGGGTGTTGGTTGTTCAATAAATGATTTCCGCCGTACCCGCCTCCCAAATTGAACCTCCCAATTTCTTGAATAGGTGCAGAATTTTCTTGACCTGAGATTCGAATGTCTCGCGTAAATTGGCGACATCTGTTTATATGATCACACTTCTACGATTCATCTGTACAGTGGATATAATATATAGCTACGTTTTGAATTTATTTATTACATTTTATTCAGACTAGAAATTGAGTACTTTTCGTGGCAGCCATGTGATTAAAGTCAATCATGTGTGATTATATTATAACACCGATCAAAACAATTACATGGCCGCCATGTGAAGTTGTTATTAGTTTTGAAAATACAAAAAACATCTTTGTATTATGTGGGCATATATTTATTAGGGAAGAGGTAGTCTCAGAACTGACGTTAAGATACAAAATAAGACTTCATTGAAGACAATATTAGCGACACTCAAATGAAACATACAAAAGAGATGCATAAGAAAAATTACAAACTCTGGTCGTTTAGATTCATGTAGACCTATGTTTAAAAATCTGAAAATTCTGACAGTCACAGACATATATATAATGGAGTTATGCATGTTAGTGCGATCATCTACAGACAAGTTCCCACTAAAAAACTCAACACATAAATACGCTACAAGGCTCACAGAAAACCTATTAATGCCAAAAGCAAACAAAACAATATTCCAAAAAGGACCATACTACATGGCCATTAAAGTATATAACAAGCTTCCACATAACATTAAACAAATACAAGATATACACAAATTCAAATCGTCACTTTCCTTGTTAATAAATGTCACTACACGTTGAGTGAATACCTCACGTAAATGAAACGCCTATTTTTATTGGTATATATATTTGTATTTTTTTCATTGGTATATTGTTATTTTATCTGTATTAACATTGTAATTATAATAAAACAAATAATATTATATAAACATTGTAATTAAATAAATGTGGTTAGCTGGAAGAAATGGGGTCTACCCATAAGCTACACCTTTTGTAATTTTTATTTTACAATAAATATTTTTTGATTTGATTTGATTTGATTTGATTTGAAAAACTGAAACCGAAAAATAAGAAAAAGATTCGGTCGCATCTAGGAATTGAACCTAGGAGCTTATCGAGGACACGTTCGTTTTTCGTGGAAATGGCGTTGTTGACGTCACACTGGCCAACGCGGAGGAGATTTTTTTTATTAATAAAATTCCTTTATTATTTATTTACAGTTTTTTTTTCATTTTTAAATTAAGTCCCGTTAAACTGATCGATAACAGTTTTTCAACGGGTTCTTTTGACATTTACTTTTTTTTAAATTGAGACAGGTACATAAAATATTCACATTATTACATTTTATATACACAAAAAAAAAACATATAGGTATTTTGGGAAAAAAAATGTTAATAATTTTTTATATAAGAAATACAGAACAGAGAAAATGAAAGAAATAAAAAGAAAATAATAATGGAAAAAACATTAAACGAAAAGCGGAAAAACAGAGATTAGTACAAAAAAGTTCTTTCACTTAACCAATTTTTTAGCGTACATTTCCTTCTGAAACTCAATTCACAGCTTTTTATTGCGTTGGGTAACATGTTGTAAATTATTGGAACAAGGTATTCTAGAGTTCTTTAACCGTATTTATTTAGGTATCTGGGAATTATAAGTCCATCGTTTGCAGTTAGTCTTGTATTATGAACATGAGCCACTAGTTTATTATATTCAGATTGAGATGTATGCTGACTCGCAATTTTAAGCCACAATATAGCACGAACAGATAATAAATTTACAGAGTTGTATAGTAACAATTTTGGTATCATGTCTTTGTTTGTATTCAGTTTTTTTAAATAATAATTTTACCAAAGAATATTGTACGTTTTGCACTGAAAGAAGATTTGTTTCTGTTGAATGTCCCCATGTGGTTATTCCATATCTTATTAGCCGTCGTATCAGCCAATGAGCGCCTTTATTATTACCGTGACGATTCGCGATTACGTTTCCGCGACGGCACAAAAAGGCAATAAACACACGTTCCTTATCGCTATAATTCTGCAACTCTTTCTTACACATTAATGGTGAAACAAAAGATGAGACACATAAAAATATGTGTGTTTGTTTCCTTCAAAGTACCTACTACTTTTTTCCTTTGGAGGAAACAGATATATAATTTTGTTGGAGGAAACAGACATTTATTTTAGCGCCTTTGAGGTGATTTTTCACAAAAACGGCGTTCTACAAATTATCCAATTATTATTATGTGACGGGAATGGTGTTTCATTTTTTTTATACTTATGACATGGTTGTATGTTTCCTTTGGGGAGGTGCAGACATACGTTCACCGTTTGTCTCATTTTCGACTGTTGTTATTTAGTGTGTAAGAAAGAGCTGCAGCAACAAAAGCAAAACCATCAGTGCATTAACGTTTCATTTTTCAATTTTTGGAATTCACTCACACTTCCATACTTTATATATATAACTGTATTCTATGTAACCTTATAACTATATTCCAAACTTTCAAAATTATCGTCACGGCTAGTAGTATTGGTAGGGGTCTATAGAGACGTAACGGTGCGGTGTGTGAGAGAGGTGCAAGAAAATGAATCCTTTTTCCTTTGGAGGAAACATGCCTATATTCTATATAACCTTATAACTATATTCCAAACTTTCAAAATTATCGTCACGGCTAGTAGTATTGGTAGGGGTCTACGGAGACGTCACAGTGCGGTGTGTGAGAGAGATGCAAGAAATTATTCCTTTTTTTCCTTTGGAGGAAACCTAAGTACATTGTGTATACCATTTTTTGAAACAGCTGCAGCATAATTAGAATTAGGATAAATAACGTACGATTTTAGCTTTTTTTATGCCATCACGGTACCGTCACGGAATCATAATATAATCGTGGATCGTCATAGTACCTTCTAATAAAAGCGCTCTTTGTGTTATTTTAGGTAATACATTTACGAAAACTTTCTCTGTTTTGGGACTAGTTATCTCAAGTCATTGAAATCTATCGAGCCCGCATACGGGATAATTATGAATTAAAAGTGTATTTTATAGATTCAACTTTGGTCCGCCATACCAACCAAATAACCAACCAACCAACACACATATTGAATGGATCCAATCGAAATCATTATTATAGGTACCTAAATGAATTTGAGGCACACTCGAATAAATATTGATAATTTAATTATTAGTTTTTTATTTATATATTTGCTGGTACCCGACATGCGTCGCAATGTAATTCAAAGAAATAAATTGATTCTCCCTGCGTGTCTTTTCCCGTGCGTCCCCGTTCACCTCCCGAGTCCCCTTCCCATTTCGCATCCCCCTTTCACCTTCCCCGCCTGCCCCCTCTCTCGTCATCCCTCCCGCGAACCCCTTTCCTCCCTGCCGCTAAAATTGATGAAATACACACATTTTCATTTACACAAATTTCATAACGCCAGAGCTTACCATTATATAGCCTGCTAGCTGGTCCCGGCATGCGTTGCTATGCCATTTAATAAAGAAATTCCTTCGTCCTGTGTGTGACCTTTCCCATTCGTGCCGTTCCCCTTCCGCCTCCCCTTCATCTCCTGCGTCCTCTTCCCCTCTCGCGTTCCCACTCCGTCACCTCCACCTTCCCTCTCCCCACTCCACTCCCCCTCCCTTCACCCGTCCCGCGAACTCCCCTCCCGAGTTCCCCTCCCCGCCCAAACCATCTAAGCGTTCCTCTCTAAATCTTTCTCATTACTCATTTCGCTTACATCAGCCTTGCATTTTTTTGCGAATCTACACTTTTTTCACAGGACCAAATATGGTTTTATCACACAAACGCCTCAGGATTCACACTAATTTCATCCTTCCCCTGCCAGTTCGATGCCTCACCACCATACATCAGGGAAATTACGTTTTTTAAGCACCAGATTTAAATGTCCGGGTTAAATTTTCCCCACAGGAAAAACTAAACCCTTTCACACACTCCCCCAAATGATCATCTAGTCAACCCACGCTATGCAATTGCACTATATAAGTATTATAAATACAAAATAATACAAGAACAACATGTCAACCTACTAGAGACCAAATGGGAATATAATTCACCGACTCCAGATATTTTCATATCAGAGGGTTCGGCTCTGTGGCATTTCTAATTGAACAATAAATGTTTAAAAAAAATATAAATTGAAAAATATTTAAAAAATCTTTTGTAATCCTACATGTATTTAAAATTACCGATTTTTGCATTTTTATATACAAATTCTTTGACAAATCTGAGGGAGCGGGAGACAGAAATGAAAGTCGTCATGTCGAAGTGGTGAGTCAGTCGTTTATTGGGCTATGTAGCAGATGGTCGGTGGTCGGTAACATGATGTAATGCGGAGTGCCGTAGATGATGCTGCAGGCGTTCGGATGTGGAGATGGTGTGGTGAAGGTCAGCGAGTTGCTCGACACCATGGCGGTGGAGATGACCTATATTCCAGGCCGTTGCTCGACGCTTTGAATCGCGGAGATAAACGGTGTGTGGCTCGGTGAGCTGAGCCACCAGCAGGTAGTCCTGGCGAGGCGGAGCGCGTTCCATGACAGCGAAGCACGGTGGGGCTTCGGGGTGCCATGAAGTGGTGAGCTGATCCCTGGACTGAAGGTGCGTCAAACCTTATAAGTCGCGGGATGGAGCTGATCTCAGGAGCTGAAGACACGACGGGCCTTGTAGCTGAGACATGGTGATGGACCTCGAGGAAGCTGCCCTGGATGCGTAGCGGTGCCATGCAGGAGCACCTATTACATGTTGAGATGTTGACCGATGATTAATGTGAGACTGAACTGGACTGAACTGCAGCGGGCGAGCGATCGGCTGCTTATATAGCCGCGGTAGAGTAACTACCTCGCGGTAGGTAATACGAGCCACCTCGGCAGTTGACGAGAATATTCGGCGCCGTACAGATATTGTACGGTGCTGTCTCGAGACCTTTCTAGGCGGGGCGATATTATTATCGTCGGGCTGGCACGGGAGGCGAGAAAGTACATCGCGGCCAGTATAGGTACGAAGGTACCTAGGCAAGTAGGTTTGCCGATGCGCGCGGATATTAGGAGATGTTTCTCGATTCCTCTTTTGGTGGCGAAATTTATAATGATGTGTCGCCACACACCCCCTTCCCAGTGTACGGAGTACAGGGTTGAAAGATGATGCCAGGAGTCGCAGGAAAGCCGGGTTGATGCTGCTGGTCGGAGCGTCCGTTCTGATGCGTCTCTACCGATTCCCTCGTTTTGCGGTGTTACCGGTGCGTCGTGGTAACACTCTTGTCAGGATGCTGCATGCTGCGTATCCAGATCACGTCGGGGTCACCAGTTGAGGGAGCGCGACGTGATCACGTCGGGGTCACCAGTTGAGGGAGCGGGCCGGATCGGTAGAGTCGGGACGTGAAATAAAAGGCGTCGGTCGATGTATGAGTCAGTCGTTTATTGGGCTACGTAGCAGATGGTCGGTGGTCGGTAACATGATGTAATGCGGAGTGCCGTAGATGATGCTGCAGGCGTTCGGATGTGGAGATGGTGTGGTGAAGGTCAGCGAGTTGCTCGACACCATGGCGGTGGAGATGACCTATATTCCAGGCCGTTGCTCGACGCTTTGAATCGCGGAGATAAACGGTGTGTGGCTCGGTGAGCTGAGCCACCAGCAGGTAGTCCTGGCGAGGCGGAGCGCGTTCCATGACAGCGAAGCACGGTGGGGCTTCGGGGTGCCATGAAGTGGTGAGCTGATCCCTGGACTGAAGGTGCGTCAAACCTTATAAGTCGCGGGATGGAGCTGATCTCAGGAGCTGAAGACACGACGGGCCTTGTAGCTGAGACATGGTGATGGACCTCGAGGAAGCTGCCCTGGATGCGTAGCGGTGCCATGCAGGAGCACCTATTACATGTTGAGATGTTGACCGATGATTAATGTGAGACTGAACTGGACTGAACTGCAGCGGGCGAGCGATCGGCTGCTTATATAGCCGCGGTAGAGTAACTACCTCGCGGTAGGTAATACGAGCCACCTCGGCAGTTGACGAGAATATTCGGCGCCGTACAGATATTGTACGGTGCTGTCTCGAGACCTTTCTAGGCGGGGCGATATTATTATCGTCGGGCTGGCACGGGAGGCGAGAAAGTACATCGCGGCCAGTATAGGATATTAGGAGATGTTTCTCGATTCCTCTTTTGGTGGCGAAATTTATAATGATGTGTCGCCACAAATCTAATATGCTTAAATTTTGAATCAGATTCCTAGGTATTATGCCAGTGGCCGAAATAACAAATGGTAATATTTTTATAGTCCGAGAATGCCAAATTCTTTTAATCTCATTTCCTAAATCTGTGTATTTTCTTATATTATAATATTATGTAAGTAGTATTATTAGGTGAGTACCTAGTACATTTTCTGTAATTTCTAATACTAATTATACTATAACTTATAGGCAATACTTTTGGAATACTTTTGGTAATACTTTTACCTATACATAGTTTTATCTGACAGTATGTGCACAGTCCTCCTCACTAGGAATTCCTGTTCCGAAGTAGGCCGTTGATGTGGTGTTAAATCACATTTTTTACGATTTCCTCATCTTCGTGTTTGTAGATCTCATCTTCATATTTGTTGATTTTCTCATGTTCATGTTTGCTGATTTCCTCATCTTCATTTTTGTTGATTTCCCCAGTTTCATGCATGTTGATCTCCTCATCTTCATGTTTATTGATTTCCTCATCTTCATGTTTGTTGATTTCCTCATCTTCATGTTTGTTAATTCCCTCATCTTTAACATTGTTGATTTCCTGTTCTTAATTTTTTTTAATTTCAATTTCAAATGCATTTGATGACAATGGTAGATACAATAGAATTTTTGTGAAACAGCTATCCCCCAGTGTCTAATTAAAAAAAAGCTTATTTAGAAGTGTTCGTAAAACACCTCAGCGCGGGAAAATTTAGACCAACTTCAAATGTAAAAATTAAGTTCATTAATAATTTAAGCGAAAAGAGTACCTACTAGAACAATTAAACATTTTGAAATTCAAAAACTCACTCATTGTTTTTTAATTTCTCGAAATATCAATGGTGAAATGATAAATGCTGTAACTCTTGGAGCGCGCCTCTCAATATGCACTTAATCAAAACATTTCGAAAATACGTGGGCGTAAATCCAGCGGACTAAATATTGTGTGTTTTCATGTGCACACACACACAGTATACATATACACACACCACTGTATACATATACACACACCACTGTATATACACATAGCACTTCATTTACAGCGTAGGTACATTATCACACTTTATTCAATCAACGAAGAAATAATTTTCGAGGGTTCCAATACTGAAAATACGTTACGTTAGAGTTACCTAAACACAATTTCGTGTGAAATTTCGATTCAATCGCGTTTGATCTCCCGACAGTTGAACCCTCGACAGTTGATCCCTCTAACAGTTGGTCCCTCGGATAAAGGGTCATTTCTGTTGAGGAAAACTTTTTCCCTCGGGGCGTACCTATGTCATCTTTGGGGATGCTGTGCGGGGTCTATTTAGGGAAAGGAAGTAGGGGAAGTTCTGAGAAGGAAAAAGATGGGAGGGGTGAGTAGGAATCTGGTGGTCAATGTGTCCAGGAGCGGTGGAAGTATGAATCCGTCCGTCCTACTGCGGTGTAGGCTTGTTGAAAAAGTATCGATATACCGATATTTTTAATTCAATATATCGATATTTTTAGCCGATATATTTTGATCCGATATATCGATACAAAATATTCAATATCGAAAATTGTATCTAAAACGATTTTTTTTAAATTTATGTAGAATCCACAACAGTATCTATAGGAACGAACGGAAAAAATTAACTGTATTGGGTTATGACATCTGGCGTTTGAAATTTTAACTATTAATAGCTTACAAATCTATTGTCTTTGCATTAGTATTTGTGATCACCAATACTATCTCATGTGTGTATGTACATACATAGAAATGTACGATGTTTTTCGCCATTTTTTTCTAAGCCACTCCTATTGTGTTGGTTCCCAATTGTCTATGATTATTGACTATACCTTGTTCCAAACACGAAGTCCTTTTTGACAAATTAATATGCCAATAGAATGTTACTGAGACGCATACAAACTTCATTTTACATATAAGTTAGAAGACAGCTTTTTAGTTTTTGATATTTTTTGTAATTATTACGTAATAAAAATGAATAGTGATAAAAATACCTTCATTTTTATTGAGATTTTTGTACATTAAAAAAGCACATTGTGTACAAAAATTACTATTGATAATATTGAGCTGAATACACTTTTATTTTGAAAACGTAAAATATCTTGAAAATTTTACCGATATATCGATATTTTTTCCTCGATATATCGACGTCGATATTGATATTTTAATAAATCATAATTTTATAAAACATCGATATTTTTTTTCACTTTCGACATCCCTACTGCGGTGTAAGGCGATGGTTCGAGAGGCCATTTGAAGAGGTCAAAAGGACTCCCAATCTAAATAATCCTTCGGGGGATCAAAATCCGAGGGATCAAGTGACTGAGGGATCGATTGTTTGAGGGATCGAATGTCTGAGAGATCAAGTGTCCGAGGGATCAATACTACTCATATATCCATTTTCCTGTGGTTCAAAGACGGAGGTTGGTGTTTTGGTTTTGCTTCTGAGATAAAAGTGGTTCGAAATGAAAAAAAAATCATCCAAATCCCTCCTTGTTTCGTAGTTGGACCCACCGCATTATCAAAATTAAGGCTTTTGGTAATTTATTAAAAAGTTTGTGTCCTTTATAAAACACGGTGAATTGCGTGCAAAGTTCAATGCGTCTCTTTACTTAAAATTAGCATTTCCTCTACCTATCCAAGTAACCCTTCCTATCTGACAGTGTGTGGTCAATTTACCTACGTGCGACATTTTCAACAATAAATCACAGTGCAATCAGTCTATTGAAGCTGTCTGTGCAATTTTTGTAATTAGTTTTTGGGATTTTATGCCGTGTTGCGCTACCTCCTTCTTTAGCCAACGTTTCGGACAGCGTAACAGTGTCATCATCATCAACAGGGCAGATGTGTAATAGTTAGGGGTGATGTTTGTAGTGGAGCTGGCGACACGGTATCGCTCCTAAGTAGATAAGTACAAACATCACCCCTAACTATTACACGGCCGCCTGCGACAGTCGCTTTTCGAGACGAGAGCTTTTTCGCCCCCAAGTCGCTTTTGTCTGGCTCGTGTTTACACGGCCAGACACCTGCTACCTGTTAGCCGGTCGGCCCCCGACCGGCCCTTGACTAGGCCGCCAACGGCCTTTTTCAAGGCAACCAAGCCCACCAAGAAGAACCTGGCAACCAAGAAGAAGGACGACCTGGCCCCACCGAGACGACACAACACAACATCCCCCATCCAGAAGAGGAAATACAAAATACCTGCCGTGCGGATGCTGTCCCCGCGGATGGAACTAGCTGACCCGGAGGATTCGCCAATCGAGATCCCCCCGGGCGCCCGCCAGTATCGACGGCAAACTAAGACGGGGACCATCCTCATCACCATCCCGGCCTCCCAGCCCGCAGAACCGAAAACCAAGCCGGCATCCATCCCCCTGCCGCCCCCCAAGATGCCCGAGGCCGCCCCCGCCCCCGGAACCAGCCGCCCCCCAGTAGGCCCTGCCTCGGGCTACGTTGCGCCCCCCAGATTCCAGCCCCCTGCCCAGGAGATGGAGATGACCCGCCAGGAGGAAGGTTGGATCAAGCCGACCAACACAGTTAAACGTCCCCTGTCCCCGCAAGGACCCCGGGCGGTTGTTATCGGCAACCGCTTCGGCAATTTGGGTGAGGTATCGGAAGGCGGCGATGCCGGTGGGGCGTCGCAAGCAAAGCGCCCGAATAATAATAATTCTGCTTTCTCTCACACAGGTACCACGAGCGCACCCAGGAAGGACCGCGTACCCCCGGTAGTGATGACCCTGGGGACCCTCACTCACACGCAGGTGACCTCAGCGGTGCAGGGCCACATCGGGCACCCGAATTTTCGCGTCCAATACAGGTCTGGCGGTAAAGTCAACATCTTCGTGCACAGCATGACGGACCACCGCGCCCTCACCAACGGGCTGCGAGCGGAGGCACGCGGCTTCCACACGTACACGGCAGAGGCGGAAAAGCTGAAAAAGGCGGTCATCAAGGGCCTGCCTAACATCGAAACGGAGGAGATCGCGGCGGATCTCACAGAACAGGGCTTCCCCCCGGTGAAGGTCGTCAGGATGACGACCGCCGCAGCAGAGTACCCGATGTACCTGGCCACCTTCAATAAGGAAGTGAACATGGGCCAGCTGAGGGCGGCAGTCAAATACCTCTGCCACTGCAGGATCTGCCTGCAGAAACACCGAAGTAACCACCTGCAGCATGGGACACAGTGCTACCGCTGCCAGAACTTCGGGCACGGGTCCCGCAACTGCTCACACACCGCGAGATGTGTGAAATGCTTAGTGGAGCACGCCTCTGCCGAGTGCCCCAAGACCACCAGGGATGAGCCCGCCGCGTGCTGCAACTGCGGAGGCCCCCATCCCGCTAACTACAGGGGCTGCCCAAAGAGGAGGGCATACGTTGCCGCGCTCCAACAACACCAGCGTAGCCCCCGGCGAGAAGCGCCAGGAAGAAGGACACATCCTCATGCGCATCAGACGACGAGGAATGATGGACGCACCTGGGCCGACGTAGCCGGAGGTACCTCGGGCCCCCAGCAACACGAGGAGCAGCACGAAGAGCAGTCCCGCTCGCAGCACCGCACGAACACCCGCACGCAGCAGCCCGAAAGAGAGGCAGCCGCAGTAGATGATGACGCCGCACTGATGATGGCCCTGCTCCAGGGACTGATCCGCGTGCAACCCCAGCTGGCCGCTTGCAACAGCGATCTTGAGAAGGCGATGATTCTCATGAATCTCATCAGGTCCACCGTCCATGTCTGATCCCCAGATGGTGAACGTGCTCCTGTGGAATGCCCACAGCATCCGAAATAAAATAGACGAACTGCTCGCTCTGGCAAATAACACTAATATTGTAAAAAATTGAAGGTCTTCACTCAGGAGATTTCTTTTGGGCAGACTGGTTTTTTATAAATGAAGCACTTTTTGTTTTAACTTTAAGTTCTTGGTTTTTTATTGTTATGATCTGATATTTATAAACTGACGACAATAACTTTCCCCACCCAACGGACAAGGGTTCAGTAGTATTTTAAATTCTTAGTGCAAGTTTTCGTAAAGAAGTAAGTTAATTTTACCGATGCAACCCTTTTTATAAGGATTTCATACATCTATATTTCCCTTGTTTGTTGTGTGAGAGAGACAAAGAATAAAAAATGATTCTATCGACATCTAACGAACAAATCCGACAACTCTTGGATAGCAATCCAATCTTTGATGGTAGTTCAACTCCATAATGGGTTTGCGTCCTGGGTTTAATTCTAAACATACTCCGCCCCAAAATGGGCAGATATTTATTTTGAAATATCGAATCCATTTTTCTGCAAATTGTACAAATAACATTATGCAAACCAATTATGAGCCTAAATTAAATATTGACTTTGCTCAAATCAAATTCAAATTCATTAAATTAATTTTAAAGTTATTCAATAACATAACACAGTAAGATAATTCCAAAAACAAACTACATTTTTTAAAAACAAACAGAAACCATAACAATAATTACATATAAACATATAATATAGACAGCACAAATATATCGCGGTAGGTTTCCTGGTCATCCTTCCTTCCTTCCTCGGGAAAAAATTAAATAAAGATAAATCATCCTTCCTTCCATAGTTCATTGCCACATTTGGAATTATTACAATGTCTTTCCAGATATATTTACATATGCAGTTTGCAATTCTAGCCAGCAGGCTATGTTGGTTTATAAGCGTTCATTAAGTGGTTTTATCCTTTTTTTTTAATATATGGATCTACAATCCTTTTTGTTTTATTATTTTTTATATCACTCCCTACCACACTCAAGATTTTATTGCTCCACATTTATCCGCATTTTGTACACTGATTTTTACTTTTAATTTATTATTATATCTTCCTTTTGTCCTTTTTGGTTACTTTTAACGTACAAATTTTTATATTATTTTTTACTTTCAACGTACAAATTTTTATATTGTTTTTTTACTATTTATTGGTTTATCTTGTTTTATGCACTCATTGTTTTTTTTCATAAAGCACAAGTCCTTTTTTTTTTGTGCTTACACAGCGCCTGGTTCGTTGTCGTCTATTGGCAATAGAACAGCTTCGAAATTGCCCTCTGAGTTTAGTTCCATGCGATGTTCTGAAAGTCGCCACACGTACTTTCCCGTCAGCGCCTGGATGGACTGCAATCACACGTCCGAGTTTCCACACACATGGTGGTAGGTTGTCTTCCTTCAAGACCACCGTATCGCCTGGTTTGAGCTGCGTATGAGGTCCGCTGGTCCACTTCGTTCTGCCTTGGAGCTGAACCAGGTACCTCGATCAAAAAAAACATCGTATTAGCAAAGAATTTTTTTTTTTATATTTATTCCGTCCGTTGACTGAAATATTTTGTAGATCTGGCTCCGGAATTGCTGCAAGCTTCCACCAACAAGAAAGTGACCGGGACTGAGGGAAATTAGGTCATTTGGATCATTTGACAATGGGGTAAAAGGACTAGAATTTAAACAAAATTCATCTGACACAAAACGGTATTAAATTCCTCATATATCAATAAGGAGTTACTTGCTAGCCGTTTCAACTGATATTTAAACAGATTTCATTCTGACTTCTCAAAGGCCTCCAAAGTGCAGCGCCCTTATCAGAATGTACCCCCATTGAATTGATAGCCTTGATAATGATTTTCCGATAGTAGGTAGTAGCATTATCTGAAAATAATTTACTCGGCCTTCCACTACGCTCGATAAAACGCTTCAAGGCATTTAAAAAACTTTCTGTATTCAAAGACAGTTCAAGTTCTAAGTGTATGGCTTTTGACACCACACATACAAATGAACATACATAAGAAAAACAGTAATAACAAAAATATATAAGCTCCTTTCGGCTGCAAGGTCAGCCATTATTTGCTGCATCGTCTTTGTATTTGATCTAAAACATATTATACATTTCCTTATTATCATTTTCACTAAATTTTCCTATTATTGGCCAGAACTTCAATCTGATTATTGCCAATAAGGTATGAGTACCTGCATGCAAGTGTAAATGATGGTAGTTTTTCATAATTAATTCGGTTAAATTATGATGTGGTGGCAGCAAGATTGGATGTCGTTGATTTATTGACAGCAATTTTCGTTCGGAAAGCCTGCCGCCTACGCAAAGTAAATCATTATGCACATAAGGATTTAGTAGAGAGATGTAGTTCCTAAAAATATCCCAATCTTGCGTTACTGTTGTTTTCACCTCAGGTGGATCTATGTACGTAGATTCTCCGCATGGCCAACTGGATGGTGCAAGAGTTAGCCAATCGGGTCCGTGCCACCAAATGGTGGATGTCAATAATTGGGAAGTCCTAATATCTCTGGATAGTACATCCGCAGCATTATCTTCTGATATCACATGCTTTTGACAAATGACTCTCCTAGGTACCTTCACATTATTTATCTGCGGCAATTCTTCCATATAAGCTCTCCAAACTTTCCAAATGTCAGGAGATATATCTTCAACCCACTGAGTTTTGTTCTGCCACAGACGTTGCATTAGTAGCTTCGCTACTATCGTTACAGGTCTTATCAGACCCGGGGGATTAAAAATGGATGCTATGTAGGATAACATCCGTCGTTTGCTTCTACTTAGCAAGCAATCTTCTTCACCACTGCCAGCCATTAAGTCAACCATGTAAAAATTTTCTTTAAGAATGCGACTGACCTTGGGATTTGTGCCTTGATTTTCATTTCCTAGCTGCTCCAAACATCTTGTGGCTAAGAATGATGATCCCAGACCGTAGACTGTATTCAATCGATAATGTTGAATCTCCTCGCTGGGTGCGTCTCTCCAAAGGATACGTTGTAAGTCCCTATCCTCCGGCTGCACTAATATCTGCCGGTACATTTTTTCTATGTCGGCTGTTAACGCGTACTGATGTTTTCTGAAATTCAACAGATGTGCACATAAATCCTTTTGCAATGTCGGCCCAATCATGAGGGCATCATTTGGGATAATTCCAGTTGAGGATTTAGCTGATCCATCGACTACGACTCTGGTCTTTCTAGTTGTACTAGATTCCTTGATCACCGCATGGTGAGGCAGATAATAAGGTATTTGATTTTGTGACAATGGTTCACATTGCGTCATATGACCTAAGTCTTTGCACTCCTGCATAAAATTCTTGTAATCTTTCATTAATTCTGGGTTTGAGGCTAATTTTTTCTCCAAATTATACAATCTCTTCTCCGCCATAGGGAGACCTTCGCCTAGCTGTTTCGCACAGGGGCGTTGTGTTAAACTTACAATGAAACGGCCTCTGCCATCTCTTTTCTGAGCAGCTGTGAAGCTTTCTTCACACGCTCGCTCCTCGTGATTCCTATGTTCAATAGGATTTAGCTCCTCTAATTTCAACAAATTTTCAATTTGCTTATGTTTTAAGTTGAGTGAAAGATTACAAATTTCTACTGGCCTCTTTTCTGAAGTGAAGATGGGTCCGGAATCTTGAATCTTCATCCGGTCAGAGTGCAGAGTCTCCCTGAAAGTGTCAGCCCCGATCAGCATGTCTATCGGGCCGGTTTCATTAATGTTTGGATCTGCCAATTGCAATCCTTGGGGGATGCCGGTGCCTTTTTCCTGAAATGAGATTTGCGGTAGATTACTGGTCACCTCCGACAATACTAGGCATTCAATCCTCTTTGAATATGGTGAATAATTGGAAGGTATTTCCAAATCCACAATGTTTTTAATATGCTGTATTTCATTATGAATTCCGGTAATAGGGATATCAGCTTTTCTGCTGGATGATTTTAATGCGCAATTTTTAATAATAAGTCCTCTTGAAGAAGTATCACTTCCCTGATGACTTTGCATTTTATCTTCATTTGGTAAATGTAATAAAGTGTTGTGTGAATTCGCTCCACACTTGTGACAATTGTATTTACTTTTACAATGTTGAAATTTATGCCCTACCGACAAACATTTCAGACAAGCATTCAAACGATGTATTGTTGTCAATCTATCCTCTATTGCTAAATTTAAAAACTTTTGACAATTATCAGTTTTATGATTTTTATTACAATAAATACAATTATGCTCATAATCTTCTTTGAACCGAGGTGGTTCAAAGATTGAAAGTTTGATAGAATTGATGATTTTACCGGTTTCGTTGAATTTATCCTTGGCCTTTGTCAATACACTATAATACAAGTTTTCAAACATTTCTCGTTCGGTTCCATTTTTTAATTCATCCGGCAATAATATCTCTATTTTATCTTGGAATTTTCTAAAGATATCTAGTATAGGCTCGATCCTTTTCATACGTATTTCGATTTCCGAATGTAACAACTCTTTCCCATCCAAGTAATTGTTAAATCTAGACAATTTTCCCTTACATATGCCGCACTGGGCAATTAAATATTTCAAATCCATGATTTTAAATAACAGGGATAAATAACAGACAATCAATACTCACTGATTGCTCTGGCGTGGTTCACTTCTAACCACGCTAAACACAAAAACACAAAAAACTTGCACTGTCTTTTACTTGATTGTTTCTTTTGTTTTAACAAAACACTAAAAAATCTTCTATTATTAATTTCTGATGAAAGCTCGCGTCGTAACTTGACCTTTTACAAACAACGGAATCACTTCGTGCCTACCGTCTGCATTACCGACTCGAACAATACTTCGGAAGTCAAAAACAACACCCAACGATCGCTTTCAGATTGTTTGAATAATCAATTAATACATTTCATGTATTATAATAATTATCCTTCTGTTTTTTGCGGAATTATAATCATATGACTTAGCCACAAAAAACCTAGTTAGTTTCAGTTGCAAATAAACAACGACGGTACTTCGTACCCGTCGCCTGCTTTATCGACAGTATCGAAAACATCAAAATCAAAACTCAAGACAAAACAATGAAAAGACAAAACTCCGATCTTTATGTTTTTTTTTGCGACACTATAATCATAGCCAGCCACAAAAAATCTTGCCAATATCAATTGAACGATTAGTCCGTTGCTAATTTTTATACAACAATAAAATACCGAAGTGGTCTAACCGAATTTGTTTTTTCTATGAGAAATGGATAAAAAATGGGATGGTCACTTGCCCTTGTTGTGGATCCGCTTCATCAGAATTCTCCTGGTTTATTGCTGGTTCATGTCTGGCTTTCATTGATTTTTTGATCTGGATTCCAGGTATCCGCTCGTGGGATCAATCGGCTCGAAGGATCAAATGTAAAAAATTGAAGGTCTTCACTCAGGAGATTTCTTTTGGGCAGACTGGTTTTTTATAAATGAAGCACTTTTTGTTTTAACTTTAAGTTCTTGGTTTTTTATTGTTATGATCTGATATTTATAAACTGACGACAATAACTTTCCCCACCCAACGGACAAGGGTTAAGTAGTATTTTAAATTCTTAGTGCAAGTTTTCGTAAAGAAGTAAGTTAATTTTACCGATGCAACCCTTTTTATAAGGATTTCATACATCTATATTTCCCTTGTTTGTTGTGTGAGAGAGACAAAGAATAAAAAATGATTCTATCGACATCTAACGAACAAATCCGACAACTCTTGGATAGCAATCCAATCTTTGATGGTAGTTCAACTCCATAATGGGTTTGCGTCCTGGGTTTAATTCTAAACAATTGACATATTTCTCATTACAGAAACACATTTAAAACAAGACACGCCGCTGAGAGTGCCCGGCTTCGAAGTACACCGAGACGACCGGCAGGAGGGCGCCGGTGGCGGTACCGCCATATTCGTTCGTCAAACCATCACATCTACAAGAATACCTACTCCGAAGTTGAAGTATACTGAAGCCACGATTATCGATGTCATCATAGAGGATAGAACGCACACCTTCATCGCCGCCTACTGCAATAATGAAAACCGTCTGGTGAGAGAAGACTTGGATAAATTAAATAATTTGCGCCCAATTGTTGTTTTAGGAGGAGACCTGAACGCAAAACACAACTATTGGAATAACTACAGAGGCAACGCGAATGGGAAAACGCTCTTCACGCATATGCAGACACATAACTACTCGATAATGGCACCGGACAAACCGACATTCCACTCATTACACGCAAAGTACCCCAGCACTCTGGACATCGTACTCGAGAAAAACGCTAAAACGATCTCGCCACTGCGCACGCTGGATGAACTTTCGTCGGACCACCTGCCCGTGAGCTTCAGTATTGGAGGGACAACTTCAAGGAGCCCTAGAAAACAGCGCAATTACAAAGACGCCGATTGGGAAGGTTTCAAGAAAGAGATTAACGAACGAATACATCTCACGACGGCAACCATGCGCACGAAGAAGGAGGTCGACGAAGCCGCAAGCACTCTCACGGAAATCATACAACATGCACAAGACACATTCATACCTCTCAAAGAAGCACACACATACACGATCAAGCTTCCCGAGCACGTATTATCGCTCATAAAGGAGAAAAATCGCCTGCGACGCATCTATCATAGTACGCGCGGCGGCTACTTTAAAACGGCTTACAACACGCTACAGCGAGAAATCAAGCAAGAAATCACCGACCTCAGACGCGAACTTTGGACGAAGAAAGTTACGTCACTCACGCCAAAGGACAATAGCCTATGGAAAATGGCAAAAGCGCTGAGACGCGAGGATCACACGATTCCCCCGCTAGAGAAGCTAGACGGATCAGGGCTGGCACTTTCACTTGAAGAAAAGGCAAACGCGCTCGCCGACGGATTCGAGAGAGCCTACGCAGCCATGGACGGCCTAACCGACCCGGAAACGGATCGACTTGTAGAAGAATCTCTACGAAATCTCGAGCAAGCCGAGCAGACGAACGCCGCCGATATCCACCTCAGCACGCCGAGCGAAGTAGCCGTCATCATCAGACGATTGAAGACAAATAAAGCGCCGGGAAGCGATCAAATACACAACATTCTACTCAAACATCTACCGCAGAAAGCCATCATTTACATTACAAAGCTGTTCAATGCCTGCCTCATCATCGGACATTTCCCTCAGATCTGGAAAACGGCGACCGTGCTGCCCTTTTCCAAGCCAAACAAGGACAAGAAGCAGCCGACAAACTATCGGCCGATCAGTCTACTCTCCACGCTGAGCAAGGTATTTGAACAGGTTATACTCAACAGGCTGCTTCCACACCACGAAGAAAACAACACTTTGCCAGACGAGCAGTTTGGATTCAGAAAGAGGCACTCCACTACCCATCAACTCACCAGAGTAGCGGAATTCATCGCCAGAAGATTTAACGAACATCGCTACATCGCCGCTGCGCTGCTAGACTTGGAGAAGGCATTTGACACCGTTTGGATCAAAGGGCTACTGCACAAATTGCACAAAACAAACACGCCCATATACCTAATGAGAGTGATTCAAGAATACCTAAAGGACAGATCCTTCCGAGTTTTCATCAGGAACGCGCTGTCATCGGTACGTGAGATTCCAAAGGGCGTGCCGCAAGGAAGTCTACTCGGACCTCATCTTTTCAATATATTCACACACGACATCCCCCGAGACGAGAGATGCAAGCTATCTATATACGCAGACGACGTCAAACTTTATGTTTCCTCGCTGAAATCGGACATGGTGGCCATATACCTACAGAGAGCGCTCGACGCTCTCGTAGAGTACTACAAGCAATGGCGACTCAAACTTAACGAGGCGAAAACCGAAGTAATCATGTACACGAGGAAACGAAAAAGAAGAACACCAGACGTCAACATTGAAATGGGAGGACACGTCCTAGAATGGAAAGATGAAGTCGTATACCTGGGCCTGACAATGGACTCACGTCTCAACTGGAAATCTCACATAGCCAAGATGCATGCAAGAGCCAGAAAGGCAATCGGCGCGATGAAGCCCATCTTCAACAGAAGGAGTCCGCTACTTCCCAAAACCAAGCTCCTGATCTACTACTCGCTCATCCGACCGGTACTGACATATGCTATTCCCGTGTGGAGTAGTATTTCTCGCACCGACCACTCGAAACTACAGACGCTACAAAATCTCTGCATTAAAATAGCATCAGAACGAATTTAAAAAGACTACATGCAAGAGAAAACATTCCAACTTTATTTGAATACACACACCGACTGACGGACCAATTTTACAAATCTCTGAGACATAGTAAAAATAGACTTATCAAGGAAATCGGTCAATACAATGCACCTAGTGACTTTACTTTCAGATATACACATAGACTACCTAAACATATCCTGATGGACCTGAACCACATCTGGCATGAGCCAGATTCAGACGCGGACGACTGAGCGAGCAGTAGGTATTCCTAACTACCAGACGCCCCCCCCCCCCCGTAACTTATGTTTATATATATATTTATATATCTAGATAATATTGTATAATATGTATGTTTATGTAAGTTTATTTTAAAAATTCCCATAAAGTATATATTTCACATAAAAACAGACACATACACCCCTCACCACAAAACGCAGGATTTCACGTGCTGAAATCACTGAAGGCCGCCCAGTTTCATGTTGAATGTCGGCCGACTCTTCCCGGATGAGGTTTTTCATGGTTTCCTCATTCCCGAAGGCAAATGCGGAAGAGCTCCAAATTAAAAGGACATGACCGCCTCCTTCCCACTCCCAACATAACACAAACAGACACGTATGTATATATGGTCTTCGACCTCTGATGATGAAGATTGATGTTGAGTCTGGACGAAACATGCAATTTTAGTAGAGTTTTTAGATAACAATTTTTCCCTACCGATGAAACACAAGGCCTTTAAGTCTATAATAGCCAGGTAACATTTTTAAATACCCACATGAGGTAAAAATTGCAAGGCGCAAATGACGCCGTTCTATTTATAAAGAACATTAACTTTAAATTCAGTAAATTTAAATGATTCATCTCTTCAAGATACATAAGAATCTAGTAAATGAAAAAAAAAAAACTATTACACATCTGCCCTGATGATGGACACTGTAACGCTGTCCAAAACGTTGACTAAAGAAGGAGGTAGTGCAACACGGCATAATATCCCAAAAACTAATAACAAAAATACTTTTGGCCGTGAAAATCTAAAATCGTATCTGTCTGTGCAAAGATGATGAGAATAAAAACGCTGAGTGAATGGCAGATAAGATGGGATAGATCGAATATGGGAAGATGGACCTTCTCCTTCTTTCCATCAGTTAAAATCAGAATGGAAGGGGCATATCTTTTAATGGACCACCATATCACCCAATTGCTTTCTGGGCATGGGGAGTTTAGAGGTAGACTTCACAGACTGGCTCTATCATCCCATCCCAATTGCGCTTGTGGTGATACCGACCAAACAGCCGAGCACATTTTGTGGCACTGTGAGATTTTGACGGATGCTCGAGACGAAATGATTGATGGTTTACAAGTTATTACGAGACCTGCTTGGAATACAGATCTCGTCTCGAATAAGGTGAACTTTGAGTGCCTGAGGAAATTCACGAAAGTTTGGGTTGAGAGATGGCCTGTTCTTAGAGTCGCTGAGTAGCTGTAAAACAACTTAGGTACCAGGTGTATTTTGCTTCTGAATTCACGGACACTCTTCATGATTCCTTTACATTTACCGCTTGGATTTAATTGTTATGATTTATGTGTTTTGCGTTTCTGTAATATGTTATTTCTTTTATTTTATTAACATTTATTTTATTATATATTAGGATTTATATGTTATATTTTACATTTGCGTTATTATATTATTTTGTTCACTATGTTTTAAAAAAATGTATATAATTGCCTTGCGATTTGTTTTGTTAATAATTATTATACTACTGTTAATTTATGCCATGTTCCTTGTTTTGTTTTGTTTTGTTTGTCTTTAACTGTTTCAATGTTTTACTGGATGAACTAAACTCCAATTTTTTTTTTCTCCCCTATCCCCATACGGGGGTGTGCTGGACCTCGTCCCTGCTTCATCTTTAGTTACATTACTAATTTTGCAGATCCTTCTCAAATCTATCTGCGCCTCCCCCAATGACATGTGCAGGCTTGAGGCTTGATCAGACGACCTTGACTATCCTTTGTCCTGCCTCTGACTACCCAACGCTGAAATTTCTTTTAGTCTTCGGGTATTTTACCCCAAATATTCAGCTAACATTCTTTGAGGCTTCACTGAGTGGTTGGCTAAGGGACACGGAAGCTAAGTGTAGTTTATGATCAGACCGAAAGCCATTCACATTTTTTGTTGGTACTTGCCAATTGATTTGAGATTTATTGTATTACTTATGTTCTCTATTTTATGCAGGTGCTTGCGGGTTTTTACAGATGCAATGCCGCCTCATGGAGCCTCATGAATGAGTTTTTCTTTTGCCCTGCTTAATTATCTTTGTCTTACTAACCTATTTTTTGCATTTTGTTTTTCCTGTTAAGCACTTGCATACTGCTTACTAACAACGTATGCATGGACACTGGAGGTCTAGATTCGTTCAAAATAAATAAATGTAGCTTCGTTTAACAAAAAAAATTAGAATCTTGCGAGAGCCTTGAAGGAGTAACCATCAGTTACTTATACCAAGGCGGGTAAGAGGTGGATTACCTCCACTGTCTGTGCAATGATCACCATATTGATCTCTCAGTGCATTTAATATCAAGGAGCCGGTGCAATGATTAACTCCTATGGTAATCTCTTAAGGTGAATTTTGATATCAACTCAATTAAAATCTGGGCAGTGAGCATCTGATATTCCCTCGTTGTACAGTGGGTTGCCATATTAATAGGGACACCTATGAAAAATACGTTTTTCTCACTTTGTACTCGCAATACAAAGATATTTATGACTTTAGGTACAGTTTTTATTATTTATTAATAAGAACAATTCATTTGGATAATTTATAGACCATATTTGTTGTAAATTTGCATTTATTTTTTTTTGTTATGTTATTTTAAAACATTATCGCACAGAAAGCTAATATTTTGTAATACCGCCTTTGGCCGCAATTACAGCTTGTACACGCCGTGGCATACTCTCAATGCACAGTTTTGCATTTCGCTTTAGCTCAGGAGAGTGATGCCATACCCGGATGAGGTTTTCGATGAGCTGCTGCTTGGTAGTGATCACTTCCTTGGCAATCTCCCTCTTCGTGAGCTCCCACAGGTTTTCAATGGGGTTCATGTCAGGGGAATTCCCAGGCCAAGGTAAAACCTGCACGTTTTTTTCAGCTAGGAATGCAGTGACAGACCTGGCTTTATGGCAGGGTGCGGAGTCATGCATAAAAACAAAATCCTGGCCACCAGGGAACCATTCTTCGACTTGAGGTATCAACCGATTTTCCAGTACTTGTCTGTACTGATCCTGCCTCATAGTCCCTTGCACGATGTGGAGGCGCCCCATCCCCATGGAAGAGATGACAGACCACACCATGATACTGGTAGGGTGTTTAATCGTCTCCACAAGGCAGTCCGGGTGGAATTTCTCTCCCTTGCGTCGTCGGACGAACGATGATTTGTCCACCAAAATTTGGAAAATGGACTCATCAGAGAAGCACACCTAGAAAAGTCTATAATCACACCACTGGAATTTTTTAAAAGCTTGTAAACCACAATAATGTTACATAATTACCTTATTCCAGTCCTCAATAGTCATGTGTTGGTGTGCTTTGGCCCATTCCAGTCGTTTCTTCGTCATGGCTGCTGTGAGGCGAGGTTTTTTAGCTGGCCGATAACCAACAAGGCCCTCCTCCGCCAATCTCCTCTGGACTGTCCTTTGAGAGACCTTGATACCTCCTTCATTGATCAACAGGGTCAGAAAAGAAACACTTTTCTTGCGATTTTGTAGACACACGTCTCTGATTTTGCGGTCAGTACGAGGTGTGGTAAATCTTTTTCGGCCACATTTCTCATTACGATCCGCTTCAAGGGGTACATTTTCATAGATTTTTTTCTTTATCCTATTAACAACAGACTTTGAAACACCTGCAAGGGCTGCTATTACCCTCTGGGAATGTTTAGTGTTTAGTAAAAGTGTTTTTATTTCCGCACATTTCCTTGGGGACGTATCTGAAGACCTGGCCATCCTGAAAAAACACAATATTGGGGTCAATATAGCAAAACTATTCATTGAAATAAAAAAAATGAACTAAAACTACACAAAATTAATAGATAATTAATTATTACTTACTTATTTGTACAGCTGAACTTATAAAACTCCTTAAAATAATTATTTTGAATATTTATTTACGAGACGCTCGATCACGCGTTTTCACAAAAATGCTGGCCACTTAGAAATAACCTTAAATTTTTGACAGATGTGAAGCTTTGCCAGTGTTGCCACTTCTTAAAAGTGTCAGTGGTGATACCAGCAGCAAAAATAATAAGGGGATGGCCACCATATCCAAGTAATTTAGAAGTAGAGACAACGTTAACATCAAAAAACCAAAAAAATGTTACTGTCCCTATTAATATGGCAAGGTACTGTATAATATTAAACCCTTATGTGTGCTTGTGCAGTGAATATCACCCGGATGCCTAAAGGCCATAAAAACGATTCTTAGTGTAATGTTTGGTATTATTTATATTCAAAGACTATTAGTTTTATGGGGGTACTTTTCAATAACTATAGATTCTTGATAACAAACTGGTTTATTATGAGTTAACGAATTTACAATGATTATGTTACAAATCACACGACCTGTCTATACTAGCGGCTAATTGAGTCTGAGCAGTAGGCTGGCCCAAACGCGTATTTACAAAACCTATACCGATTCAGTCGCGGTAACGACAATTTACATTTTAAATATACCTCTATATTGGTTATTTTTGATCACATTGCAAAAACAAAAATTGTTCTAAAATCTAGATAAAATAATCTTTCTGATGTGTATATTAGAAATTAATAATTTTATTTCTAAATATTTTAATTTTAATATAATTCCCATATGAGTGAAAGATACTATCAGTATCGCCCTGGTGTAAGACCACCATTCAGAATTGAAACGTTGCTTGAAAATGGCTTTAGCCGTGTTTGGTGACCAGATCTGAATAGCCAGGTACTTCCCAACCTTCCTCTTCCCCACCTCCTTTTCCCCCCCCCCACTACCTTCAGCCTCACAACATACCCCAATTGGGGATGCCATAGTCTCACTGGCTCCAGACGGGAGCAGTTGAGATTCTTGTGCGGTTATTCACTGTAAAAAAAAAAATATATATATTGTAAATTCACCTCTATTTTGATAATTTTTTATCACTTTGCAAAAACAAAAATTGTTCTAAAATCTAGATAAAATAATCTTTCCAATGTATATATTATTAGAAATTAATAATTTTATTTCTAAATATTTAAATTTTGATATTGAAAATTTAAAGCGACTGAAACGCGGTAGGGATTGTAAATATGCGGCCCGAACCACTCTCGACGACCACGGCCTACTCAGGCACCCCTGTCGGCCATCGATAGAAACAATTTCCCTGCTGGCATCTATCGGCATCACTTAGAAGCTCTTTCAATACATTAGGTACACCTATCAACAAGAATATCAGAAGAACAAGGGCAACCTTTACAAAGTCCAATCTTTACTAATTCCCACTTACTTGTATCAACTTGAAAAGTATTTAAAATTATTGATTACATTCAACAAATTGATTCGTTGTTGAAGAGGTATATTTTTGCGACTACATTAGGTTAATATTTGTAAGACTAAAACCTATGTAACGAATGCAGCCAAATATCCAAGTTTTTAGTAAAAATTGTAAATTGGTGACGTTTTCTAAAATTCCTTCATCAATTAGCGCAGCCAAATTTGTAAAAAATTGATTTCATCGTCAAACTGCATCCGACAATTTTTATTTATCGAAATAGGCTCACTACTGTCAGTGCATACATGCACACAAAGCATGTTACATAATGCAGCTCACGCATACAAAACACACTATCTCCACTACGCATCACTTCGATGGAGTCGAAGGGCGGACATTGTGAACATATTTTCCAAAAATAAAAATAAAAGAATCTGTTTCAGCCTTGATTGTCGTTAAATTGCAATGCTTTTCTGTCTGTATTATACGTTATGAAGAAAGAATCTCACTTAGTGAAAATGGTAGGACAACAGATAGGTAATAATTGGCTACCAGCCAAAAGGGCCTTCCTAAGCAGGATAGGCTGATGTCTTCAGATCCCTGTCATCCTTCCAGGATGATTTCCAATCAGCTATCACGATGGGGAGAATCACTTCCAAGATCCAAGAACATAATCGTAACGATTTTTAATTGATTCGCCGTGTTTCAGTCGAGAGGTTCGCCCAATGCTCTGGGCTACCACACTAATATACTTTTAAATGAAAATAGTGCATACATTGTAGGGTAGGAATCTGGAAGTCAGTGCATCCAGGAGTGACGTATGAATTCATTCCTTCCACTGCGATGCAAGGCGATGAGTCGAGATAGTCCGGCTGGAGAAATCAAAAGGTCTCCCTCAATCAGTCTCTCCCGATTCTGCCTGCCACGCATTAGGTGGGGAAACATCCGTCATTTAAACCTAGACAAATCGCACCCCATGAACCTGGCACCCCTGCTAAATCACCAAACGTAGCGAACCACTTGGGGGGACCAAACACGGCGCGAACCCGCCTCCCAAATTGTAAATCTTCCTTTCTTTGAAAAGCCCCTCCAGACAGCATCCCCCAAGTTGACCAGGCCCCGAGGGAAATTATTTTCAAGGCCCCGTGTGAAGTTTTTTTTTTCATGAGCTCCACACAGGAGACCCTGAGGAAAATAATTTCCCTCAGGGCCTATGTCATCTTCGGGGATGCTGTGTAGAGGGTATTTAAGGAAAGGAAGGAGAGGAGAGTTCTGGGAAGGAAAAGGGTTTAAGGGGTGGGTAGGAAACTGGGGTCTAAGGTCTTGGTCATCCGCCTCCAAGACCTAGACAAACCTCACCACGTGAACCCGGACACCCCTGCTAAATCACCAAACGTAGCGAACTACTTGGGGTGACCTATGGCAGAGGTGTTGGTTATCCAATTAAGGTTCCCGGGGCGGCGGTACCCATTCCCGCCTCCCAAATTGAAGCTAATGTAAAAAAAGTAGAGTTTGCAAATCACAAGCGGTAGAAGTGAACACTTCAAAAAAGTAAAGTAGTCAAGGTGTGGGGAGGCTACGAAAAACCTCACGAAGAGGAGACCATTAAGCTGCGAAGCACCGCACAAAGAGAAGACCGATTAAATTATCTCATTCTCTCGCAGACTAAATCCAATGGATGTATGTGTTTGTTTGTTTTTCATCTCACCTAGTTTCAAATCACAACGGTGCTAAAGAAGTTTTCAGTTCAATTTATACATCATCATCATTTCATTATTAGGTAATTAGTATAAAATGAAGTCGCTCAAAATGTATGTGCGCGTTAATCTTTTAAACTACGCAACAGATTTTCATGCGGTTTTCACTAATAGATAGAGTGATTGAAGAGGAATGTTTACATGTATAATACGTGTAAATTATATTAGAGAAAAGCCGAGAAATTCAAAGAAAACATATTTTTGTGCGATTTAAAACGGCTGGCGGGCGTACTATAACTTTTGAAATTCGTTCTACGGAAGAAATTGGAAAATAGATGTCCTAGAGTAAGTAGGTATTTGATTTTCCCTTTTCAAATATCCAGTGTTGCATTGCAAGCATTGTATAATTAGTGGCGATCGTTAACTATATTATTATATAAATAAAAAAATTATAATAATAATATAGTTGATTCAAGAGGAAGGTTTATATCTAGAATACATGCTTATTATAGTAGAGAAAAGCCGACAAATTCAAATATTCAATTCAGGCAGCGGGCAGCTGGCAAGCGGGTGGTGTGGATTTTATAAAGGTTGGGTAATGGCGTTGTGTTTCGTTAGCCACAGCAACGTGTGGCCGGGTCTGCTAGTAGATATATAATTATAAAAATGTTGACGTGTCCGCTGCCAGTATTTCTACTCTGAATGAGTTTAGTACCAACGGAATATTTGGTAAGATTGCATAATTACCGCTTTCACGACTTTGACCGTTCAACAATCGGAGCGAGCATCTAAAAGCCAACAAACAGCGTTGCAGTCAACGTCACGAAAACTCTCATTAATTTTTTATTTATTTATAATCGTTATTGGTTCATTTCTTTCTCGGACATCGATGTAATCAATACTGTATTGTATTTCATGTGAATATATGGCGGCCATTAAATGGTTTTACTGCCCAAGATGTTAAGTAGAGTTTCTTGTCCGAAGATATATTAATACACGATATTTATTTAATAGACAATAAATAATATTATATTCTTCAAGATTGTATAAGTGATAATCGTAAGAACTAATAAAGGAGAGTTAATTTTTTTAATGGAAGAAAAACAATTCATAGTTTTATACGTTATAGAAAAAAGATATTTAGAATCTAGAACCCCTCCGAAAATCGCCATTTAAGCCCTTAAAATGTCTCAAACGAAATGACATTTTACGAAAACTTTTTGTTATTACCGCTTCACAATTAAAGCTCTATAAATGAAACATTTCTGAACGTAGCCGAAGAGTAAAAACTGTTTTAGAAAGGTTACATAATAGGCTTTCAAATTATTATATTACAAATAAACATTAACATTTGTAAATATTTAAATTTTGAACGCAAATATTAAAAATAGGTAAAAATGGCTCACGTGATGTTTTTATGTGAAAACGGTACTAAAATCACAGATTATGTAAACAACAATACTTATTCTATTGTATAAATGTGTAATAAACACTTTTGTCACCTCACTTTTTAATCATTTCATATAAAAATATTTAATTAAAATTAACAATGTCGAGCGAATTTGGGCAGGTAAATATTTGTGTCAACTACGCGACTGACAGCATATTCTTGTTATGTATTTCTATGAACAACTTGATAGGGATGTACAGCTTGATCTACTATCGACCTTTTACTTTTTGTTTTAGGGATGTAACTAAAACAATAACGGAGTTAGAACGATTTCTATGGAGACACACGCGCTGACGTGTAAACACGCTTATTGTACTTGACTGCTGTCGTATTTTTAACGCATATATCTACTTAAGTTGCGGAGGGGTTTTAAAATAACATTACATGCAAAATGACGATAATAATTGACGAATTCGAAGTCCTGTCAGGCCTGGGACATATTTTGTCAGAAGTTCAAAACATTTCCATTTTGCAATAAAATTCAAATAAATGGATTATTTATGAACGTATCCGAAACCTTAAAATCGTTTTTGAACGATGGTGAAATAAGCTTTCGAATTAAAAAAAAAATCGAAATTAATAAAGGTAGATACTTATGTACATAATTTTTAATAATAATAATAATTGGCTAATTTATATAGCGCCGTTTCTGTGAAAAAAATTTGGCCAGTTCTAAGAGGAGAATCACAGAGAAGTGGCGAAAATTAATCACCCTATTGGAAAATGTTATAATTTTTGCAAATGGCGTCGTACGTCAATCATATTTGACATTTAGAGAAATGAAAATGAAATGAAAATTAGAGAGGTCATATAGGAAAAATTCTACGGTAACTTCTAGGGATGAGTGGATCCTTGCTCAAAAACAGTATATGAGCAAAATAAATTCCAAAAGATCAGAATACTGGAATGAAAAGATTGACTCTGAGCGAACCAATCCACGGCGTCTCTGGAACTCAATAAAGACTGTTATTTCCGAAGCCACTGTTCCAACTAAAATAGATATTAACCCAGATGCCTTCTTAACGTTTTTTCGGGAAAAAATTGAAGCCATTCGCGCCTCCACATCTCACGCCCCTCCACCAATATTTACTATAAATTCTAAAGGAAATTTGTCTTCCTTCAAACTGACAACGCTGGAAGAAGTAAAAAAAATAATTTCAAGTTCGCCAAATAAGCAGTGCAGTCTTGACCCTATACCAACATGGTTACTAAAAAATGTGTCATTGTCTTAGCCCCGTTCCTAGTTCATCTTTTTAATAAATCTCTGAGCACAGGTGACTTCCCTGAACCTCTAAAGTCTGCTGTAGTTACGCCGATACTAAAAAAATCACAACTTGACCCCGATAACTTAGGTAATTATCGACCCGTTTCAAATTTACCTTTCCTATCAAAAATCCTGGAGAAAATTGCTGCTGCACAAATAACCAGTCATTTGAATTCAAATAAATTATTCACTAATCGTCAATCCGCATATAGAAGGTTTCACTCAACAGAAACCGGAATACTTCGTATGCTGTCAGATATAACTTTGGCCATAGAGTCAGGTAAGTTAGCACTTATCTCACTCTTAGACATGAGTGCAGCGTTTGACACGATTGATCATGACTTTCTCACTAAGAGATTAGAGGAAACATTTGGTTTGAGTTCCGATATTAAAAATTGGCTGGTGTCATATCTATCCAATCGCTTACAAGCCGTTAAGGTTGGAAATAAGCTCTCTAACTTCGCAACACTTTCTTCAGGGGTACCCCAAGGATCCGTTTTAGGCCCACTTCTTTTCATCCTTTTTACAAATGATGTCGCCAAAATAATCGAGTCATTTGGTCTTCTGTCCCACTGCTACGCTGACGATCAGCAAGTTTATTTTTACTGCTCTCCAAACGAAATCAACAGTCTCAAAATCCGCATAACTGAATGCCTAGAAGCAATAACTCGTTGGATGTCTTCAAACAAGCTGAAGCTGAACCCATCTAAGACTAAGTTTCTATGGGCGGCCACAAACAAACGCCAACATTTCATAGACAATTCACCTGTTTCCATTTCCGGCAACGATATTATTCCAAAGACAACAGTCAAACTTCTTGGCGTTAATTTAGATTCAGACTTTTCGTTAAAAAGTCAAATAAATAGGACAGTAAGCACCGGTTTTTTTCACCTAAGACAACTCAAGTCAGTTCGAAGAAACCTTCCTACAGAGGCGACAAAACTATTAATTAACTCTTACGTAGTCTCGCGGCTCGATTACTGTAACGGCATCTACGCTAGTCTACCAAAATATCAAATTGACAAACTTCAATCCGTGTTTAATGCAGCGGCAAGGCTCATAACTGGGGTTTCTAAATATTCACATATTTCAGAACACCTTCGTAACCTTCACTGGCTAAAGTGCCCTGAGAGAATCCAGTACAAATTGTGCTGGATGGTTTTTAAATCAATCAACGAAATGGCCCCACCTTACATCTCCGAATTATGCGTCCCGGAAAATACCGGTCCGAGACAATTAACCCTTAGATCAGCAACTTCATCTGCCAAAGGCAGACTAATAGAACCTAAACGAAAGCCAAATACTATGTTTGGAGATCGTGCTTTCGGAGTATCTGGGCCTAAGGCTTGGAATAGACTCCCTCCGGAATTAAGATGCATAACAAGCCCAACAGAGTTTAGGTCCAAACTAAAAACCTTCCTTTTTGGGCTCTCATACCCGTAATTTAAATACACCTATTTGAGATTATCATACTTGTATTGTCTGTGCTATGTCTTAATCACACTTTTCTTACTAAATTAAAATTACTCGATTCCTTACACATCAATCTGTCTCTTGACGAACCACATTTAGAAAGATCAAATCCTTATAGGTACTACTGTACCACCCACCTTTACATGTTGCTTTTACTTTCCAAAATACACTCGTCAAAGAATACATTACATATTAATATTAAAATTTTTCTCAGGATTAATAACATGTGTTCACAATAATGTCCTCTGCGTGCGAACTCTATCTAAATTTCTTTTAATGGACAATATACAGTGTTAATTTCAAGCGACCTCTCAGGTAAGTATGGTCCTGTTTTCATTAAATTTTAGGCAGCATCGAGTTCATTGGTCAAAATATTGTACATATATTTTCGTATCGGTGATCAATGAACCGGTGTATGCAATTTTTAGCCATAAGTTGTTTTTAATTGTTTGTCTAGCTTGTAGTTTTTTAGATTTTAGAAATGTATTATAAGTTTGTACAGCGCCCTTGAGGTGATTTTTCACAAAAACGGCGCTATATAAATCATCCAAATATTATTATTATTATTTGTGAACTAGACTAGAGCGTGGAATAATTGTGTCGATTTAAGCTTTAACGCTTTTAGCGATTTTGTGTCGAAAGTCACCATGAGCGACGAGGCGCATTTCCACTTAAACGGTTACGCCAATAAGCATAATATTCATTTCTGGGGCACTGAAAATCCGCGTGTGATACACGAAAAGCCATTACATCCACTCAAAGCCACTGTGTGGTGCGGCGTTGATCGAGTGTTGATCGAGTTGTGCGAGTGATCGGGCCGTATTTTTTGAGGACGCCATTGGCATTACGGTCACTGTTACTGGCGAACACTACATTGCCATGATAAACGACTTCTTACTTCCGGAATTGGATGAGCGGGGCTTGGTGAACATGTGGTTTCAACAAGACGGTGCAACCGCATACACAGCACGAGCCACAATGAATATTGTGAAGGAAACGTTTCCCGGTCGCGTAATCTCTCGTTGTGCGGTACACGCCAGTGTTGATACACAAATGTGTATCAACACTGGCGGCAGCCACTTGACGGATATCATCTTTTCCACTTAATAGAAAAAATTGTAAAAGTCCAAATAAAGATTTTTATTACTCAAAATCATTTCTTATTTATTTAGTAAAAAAGTTATTCAAAAACAAAATTGGATGATTAATTTTGCGCCACCCTGTATTTAAGTCAACGGAAGAACGCAGCATTCTTTCAGTTCAAATTTCTGGCTGTTCAAGTAGGATTCGAAGTGAAGTGTAGCAACCATCTTTATGTATCAGTACCTGCTTACTTTATATTAGCATTTCAAACTGTTTCAGTAGTTGTAACTGTCTTGCGGTATTCACCCAAAAAAATTAAATCAACGAAATTACCCTCAGCTGCGTCGACGACACCAAGATTGTGAATTTTAGCGAAATTTTAACATAGCTTATTTCTAAAATTAGGTTTGGTGAAAGCAGCTGCGAAAGTATCTTCTTCTGTGATCAAAAATCAATTACTTTATCGCTTATTGTAATCAACCTCCACACAATCGACGCTAAAACAAAAACAAAAAATGTTGATCATTAATCAATTTACTTCGTATTTAATGTGAGCCCACCTTTCTCTTTTAGTTGTGGGAGATATAAAGTAAATTAATTTACAATAAAGGTGTCATCCGCAAGAGTAATCGCTCAACAGTCTGGCGAGGAGAGATTTAACATAACCCAAACTAAAAACAAACAATTAAGATGGAGGTAATATTTCATTGTATGAAGCCTCATCATGATTGCTTACTCTAACGAAATATATTATTACAAAATGAAATGTTCAATCTTATGTCAGACTCGGAGACATACAATGGACTAGATGAGCCCCACGGAAAAAGAAATGTATCTTAAGAGCGTTTAACCAGCCAGCGGCCGAAAATCCACATTTCGTCGAAAGTTGTTCTTACGATCGTGCAGGGCGGTTACAACGAGAAAGATTAATTATTCTCCGTACCAGCTTTTTAAAATTATAACTCAAAATCGATTTTATTTCATTCCAAATTTGCTTTAATTTATACCGACATCCAAAAATGCTGAAAGGCGTGATGATAAAACTATTAAAATAATGTACTTTTTGTAATTATTTTTTGATTATATTATTAAGTTATTATTACATAAGTATTTATCATTTTTCAATAATGTATAAGTTAAATAAGAATGTTAAAAAAAATCTGAAATCTATTAGTTTTGTAAGTGCGCAAATAAATACACAAACGGTTCAATTTTCGTCAAGAAATATTTATCGTACGTACATATTTTTAAATGATTTTATTTAAACTAAAATTAAATACAAGGCCTTAAGAGGGTATTACCAGAGAAAACCAGAAATATGTCATTTTTAAATCAGATTTTAGACGTATATCCACAAAAAAATTTAAATGAATTTCGAAAGATTGTTCTTTTATCTAAAACATTTGCATGTTTTAAATTTTGAGAAAAAAATACATTTTTAGTAAAATAAGGTTAAACCATAGGTCGTTGGCAGATTTGTTAAATTTTCAAAAAAGATTTTGTATTAAGTATACCATACCCATTTCAAATCATATAATCATCCATTAAAATAAACCATTACATTATCTGGGTATCGCATTAAAGTAGAGCAAAAGTCTCGTAGGAAATGTCTTAAATAGCATTTAAAGAAACGACTTGATTTTTTCATACAGTATAACTTGTAAAATAACAGAAAAAAGTGTTTATAATAATTTTCAAAGCATACTTTGCGTTTTTTATCTATCGATGGAATTTCATATAATTATCGTTTCGGCGTGTATAGATTAGATACTCGTATTATCAAATAACATATATTTTTTTAGAAACTAAACTAACTTTTGAAAATGGGCTCAATAATCTGTGTTTTGGATATCTTATAATAATAAATAATAAAAAAATTAACAACGCGGGTTGGGCCTCAATTTGGGAGGCGAGAAGGGTACCGTCGCCCCGGGAGCCATTTATTGCATAACCAATACCCCTGCCATAGGCCACCCCAAGTCTTTCGCTACATTTGGTGACTTAGCATGGGTACTCGGCTTCATGGGGTGAGGTTTGTCTAGGTCCTGGCGACCGATTCGGGAGAGTCTGGTCGAGGGAGACTAGACCTCTTCAGCCGTAGTCTCGCAACGCATTTATACAGAGTATTCCGAAATTTTATATAGACCGTAAATTATTTTGAACGTCATCGTCAAGAGTAAAAAAAATCATCAAAAAGCATCAAAATTCTGCTTTAAGAAATGAGAAAAGAGGGTAGAGGTCATTTTTCAAAATCTCACATATAAAGACAGTGACCTTCATCCCGTTTTGAAGGTCAAGTATGCGAAATTTAATCAGTCTCGGAATAAAACTAGATTTGTTTAAATTGTTTAAAAAAACCGCACTTGTGTATGCACTCCTTATATCCTATACCTACATAGAAAAATGGAGTAGCAATTACTACCCAGTTTCGTTAGAATTTCGTTACTTACAAGTAACTATACTTACTATTGAAAAATGTGGAATAAACAATGCGGAGCTTGGTCAAGTTTTTTTGGTCAAGTGATCATTTAAGTGATATTGTAGCGTCATGGTAGTAGTTTAGGTGATCTGGAATTTGTAGATAGTAAATATTGTGCAAATTTCTTGAGGCTAGTGCTCACTATCACAGTAAAGCTTATGTGCTGACATGAGTATATACCTTTTTCGAAAGTTGCGCGGACTGAGGAGTATGAAATTTCGCACACTTATAGTTTATATAGAGAAGGAGTGCAGAATGCTAATATATTTTTTTAATTTATGCATAAAATATCAATAAAAAAACATTACAAACACTATATAATTTAAATTTATTATGGTCGAATTTCGACCATTGGGCGACCACTAATAATATTAATTGGATAATTTGTATAGCGCCGTTTTTGTTAAAAAATCACCTCAAGGACGCTGTACAATTTATTAAGAATTCTTAGGTTCTATCTAATTTTACCGTTTACAAATAGATGTAGAAAAAACACTTACTTGGCTGGTCACTTCCGATAAACACTTTAATTAGAAAGTTTACGCTTGGAAAAGATACGGCTTTGCACGCGGAGGAAATTATAAACATAGGTACAAAAGATGTTCAATTTTGGAGCAAGAAGTCCAATTTGTATATTTTATATCATCGAAATAAGTATCTGTTTTTTTTTTCCGTTTTATGAAGTCTTCCCAAGGCAGCCCAATCAATTTTTTTCCATTTTTGAATTTGAAACGCCGCGGGGCGGTTCCATAGAAACGTTACGATCTTTTTTTCATTTACCTATCTACTTTATGTGATCTTCTATGCAGTCCACGGTCCGGTACCTATCCAACTAGGTAGGTACTCGTAAAAAGGGGCGTAGGAGTATGGCTATTTAAAAACTTTTTTATACCCACAAAGAATTATTACGTTATGTTTTTATCCTGAGGCCCAGGGAGTTGATTGCTTCGAGGGTCGTCTGGAAGGTGGACGGAGCTGTAATTAAAAGATTTTATGTTGTGTGATGCGCCGCCTCGCTTGGGTGACTGTTGTCTGTAATTTTTGGTCAACAACATCATTGTCTTAACGAAAATGATGTGACGGCATAAATTAAGATGGTGGGACCATTGTATTTTTAGTTTTAATTAAATTAAAACGTGGGGAGTCTTTTTGAGGAGTTGTAGGAGTGAAGAGATTCATTGAAGAATATGATAACATTAATAATTTAAACGAAAATATGAAAGAGAACAAGACACAGAAAAATATAAATACAATGGTCGTAACTGGGACATGAACTGGGTTCAATTTGGGAGGCGGGAATGGGTGCCGCCGCCCCGGGAACCTTTATTGGATAACCGACACCTCCGCCATAGGTCGCCCCAAGCGGTTCGCTACCTTTGTTGATTTAGCAGGGGTGCCCGGGTTCTCGGGGTGAGGTTTGTCTAGGTCTTGGAAGCGGATAACCAGGACCCACAGAACCTCAGATTCCTACCCACCCTTTAAATCCTTTTCCTTCCCAGAACTCTCCTCTCCTTCCTTCCCTCCACACAGCATCCTCATAGATGACATAGGCCCTGAGGGAAATTATTTTCCTCAGGGCCTCTTGTATGGAGCTCGTGTAAAAAAAACGTCTTACCCATTCGAACTTTAATCTTAACCTTCAAAAGTTATATAAAAAGAGAGTTGTTCTAATAAAAATTGAAGAGATTCGTTTTAACGATGTCAATATCGCTTTCAATTCCATTCAATTCAATTTGGGAGGCAGGTCTGGGTACCGCCGCCCCGGGAACCATTTATCACCCTAAGTGGTTCACTATGTTTGGTGACTTAGAAGGAGCGTCCGGGTTGGGGTGAGGTTTGTCTAGGTCTAGGCCGGATCGGGAGAGCCTGGTTGATGAAGACCTTTTTACTTTTCCTGCCGGAATTTCTCGACCTATCGTCTTCTACCGCAGTGGGAAGGATGGATTAAAATCTAAAAATTACCCACAAAATAATTCAATTTGAAAAAAAAAGAGAAATTTTTTAATGAATTATTTTTACATCAAACGACAAAAAGTTTATAATACATTCGGATAAAAATATGTATTGCTTTTCTTGCTCTTGTACCTATAACAACATGTGTGTTTTTTCATTAGAAGTTAACCATAGAAAAATTAAAAAGAGCACCTCTGTGAAACCAAAGTTTCCGACCTCAATTTGATTATATTTTTTTAACAACCAAAAAATGAGGTGATGATAAAGTTTATAATATATTTGTCTACTAAAATATGTAACTATGTGTTTTTCTTTTTCTTCGTTATCATAAGATAATTTTAGTAAGAAAAAACCTCAGGTGAAAGTGTTAATAATTTTTTTAGATGAAATAAAACGTTGAGAAAAATTAGATGATGAATTAATTACAGTCTCACATGCCCCTCTCGATAGATGAAGACGAGGCCAGATGTCTGCCACCCAGCCTCCTCCCCCCAGTAATCTCCTCTCCCTGAATACCGGAGTACGGCAGTAGTGGAACGTATGTTTGTATGGTTGTATGATGGTGTGTAGGGTATGTATGACGGTGTGTATGGTGCGTATGGTGTTTGGTTGTGGCGAGCCGGGATTGGTTTGTTAGCGAGCCACGCCCTGACGGCGGTGATCATCAATCAAATGGTATTCGGAACCCAGTGGACATGTTAGTATCTATTTAATAATATTTAAAAAAAATAAGAGTATGACGTCACGGAAAGAATGGCAAAAACAATTAATGTCGATAGTCCAGTTGATGCGTCAGATATCTGCAAATACTAAGTTTTGAGATAAAGAGGAAAATAATACAAAAATTTTAACAATTATTATAAGCAATAATTGTCAGCCTGAAACACTCATTTACATTGAAAAATTTCCCGAGAAAAGATACTTGCCGCCAACGGGACTTGAACCCGTGTCCTTCTGATTGCCGGTCGGATGCTCTGACCACTGAGCTATGGCGGCTTATCAAATACCCGCCAAATAGTTCAATATATACTGGTGTTTCATTCAACAATTACTGATTATTACATTTTTCCACCTGAAAACAACCAACTTTATTTTTGTGAGGGAGGTAAAAATGTAGACTTAATTTGTCTCGACGCCACCTAGCGAGAGATTTAGTACTAACAATACCTCCCTCACAAAAATAAAGTTGGTTGTTTTCAGGTGGAAAAATGTAATAATCAGTAATTGTTGAATGAAACACCAGTATATATGGAACTATTTGGCGGGTATTTGATAAGCCGCCATAGCTCAGTGGTCAGAGCATCCGACCGGCAATCAGAAGGACACGGGTTCAAGTCCCGTTGGCGGCAAGTATCTTTTCTCGGGAAATTTTTCAATGTAGATGAGTGTTGTTTCAGGCTGATATTATTGCTTATAATAATTGTTACCCTTTGTGCTATACATAAAAATCTTGCCTTAAACGTTAGTTTATAAATTAAAAAATAATAACAAAAATTTTAGTTTCAATAAATCTATGAAATAAAAAAAAAATGAAAATCAAATATTATTTACGCGTGTCTGTGTTATAAGTATGCATAACTGTCCGATGCATTAGTCGGACAATCATTATTATACATCTCCCTCACACGTGAAATGAAAATGAAACGCAAGGAAAAAGTGGTACCTCGGAGGAAACAGACACACTATTTTGTGTTTCTTATTCTTTGTCCCACGATTATTTAATGTGTAAAAAAGAGCTGCAGCATTATAGCGATGAAGAACGTACGTTTATTGCCTTTTTTCCGTCACGGTAATTATAAAAGCGAACAGATTTCATGCAGGAATAATACACACAGTAATGGAATGAAAACGCACATCACAGAAAACTGAAATTAGTACGTTTGAAAGAAATCTACAATGCTCAAAAGTCCACTGAGTTCGGAGACCGCGGCAGATGTTACCAGCGACGAAAAACGTAATGTTTTTCTTCTTTTGTTCCGAGGCAGACCGAAATGATGTAATATTTCACGTCGGGGGTACCTAACTATCCACCCTTGGGGCACCTAGTCCCTCTATCTAACTCTGTATACCCAATACCCATGCCATGATAGTGTATGTGTATATTACTTATATATGTCCGTCCATTGTTTATATCTGAGATGTATTCTAGAACAGGGATGCATCTGAGAAAAAAAATACTTTCATATGTGGTGATTACGAAATCGCGAAACGGTGAACCGACAGTTGATCCCCCTACAGTTGGCCCCCCGAAATAATAATTATCATAAAATTATATGCCTTATTTACAAAATTCAAACTTAATATCAAACGAATTTATTGCAGTGTCAATTTTTTATACTTACGAGTAAGATATGAAACGTTATCACGTGTAAATCCGTGAAGGATCTCGGTGTCGTCTTTGATCCCGAACTGACATTCTCTTGCCATATATCGCAGCTCACTCAGTCTTGCTACAAACTTCTTGGGTTCATCATCAGGACTTGTAAGCAGTTTGATAACCAGGAAGCTATGATTGCGTTATTCGATGGCATACTGAGAAGCAAGCTGGAGTACGCGAGCGATGTTTGGGCACCGTACCACCAGAAGTACATTGATATGTTAGAGCAAATCCAGAAGAAATTCCTCAGGTATGTTTATACGCGGAAGCATGGAACTTATCCAAGGTTCATCACCCTATTGACTTACTTGAGGAAACTGATTCTGCGAGTCTAGAAACTCGAGGGAAAGCAAGTCTTGCTATTCTGTCTTTCAAAATTTGGAACAATTTCATCAATAGCCCATTTCTCTTGGGATGCAATTCTCTTGGGATGCAGGATATTCATAAATATGTACCCAGGAATGATAGTTGGTTATTACTACTAATAATTAAATTACTTTCCGAAATACAACAAAATTAATTTTTGAGTTCCCACCCAAGCATCGAATGCGTTCAATATTCCTATGTCAGCAAGTCCTCCATCATTGTACAAACAACACCTTCGCTTATAACCGATGGTGGTAGAAGATTTTGATATAGGTATTGCCAGGTTATTAGTAATCTGGAATTGTTAAAAAATAAATACACTATTTTTCCGATACAACTCTGTTAACAGAAATGTATAAATTCATTTCGTTGTTTTTCCGTCACAGAAGGGTCCATTTTTTAGATTTGGAGTCGGAATTAGAAAACAATTTATGCCGCGGGTTTTGTTACAACTCGGCTAGGACCTTAATTTGAACCTTTGGGCCTAGACAAAGGAATTGGAGGCTCGATATGTCATTTCCGACGTCCTCAAGGTAATGGCATCCTCGGAGAAAAGGCAATTCGAGAAGACAATATTACTTTTGTTATAATAATGGTTATTTTATTTTTGTTATTTTCTCTCAATGTCCTCCAAAACATATTATTTCTTTTGACTTATCATTTTTGTTTTATTTGTTTACTAAGACATACACGGTATATTAAGATTTAAGACGACACTATACCCTAATATATATTCAGAATATTAACGAGCGACGTAAGTAAATAAGCCGTGTATACAAATTGCGACTCGCGACCCGTGTATTGGACGGAATTGCTCTGTCAAAGAAAAGAAGAAGAAGAAGAAAAATAATGTGGGAATCTTAACGACGTAAGTGAAGAAAGCGTGTAAACAAATATGCGCCCGCGGCACTGCGTATTGGACGGACGTACGGTCGAATTCACCCTAGAAGGCATGTAGATTCGACCTTTCCGCCGGGTTCATTTTAATTAATTCTGAAGAACGTGCTACTAATATTTAAGATGTTTCTAAATAAATACCTTCCGAAGTTATTAATTCATCGTCTAGAAAAATACAATCTGGTGCTCACCGCTAACTTTAGTCGCACAACGTATTACAATTTTTTAAAGGCGTTGTACGTTAAAAAAATGATGGCAACGTACTGTTTTTTTTTAATCTAAAATATAAATAACTCGCATCGCTTGTGAGGCATGGAAATAAAAATGATAATTCGATTACTAATTCGCCGAAATAAATTAAATTGTGAGCCTCAGGCAAACCCCCGATAAACATGGTTATGGTAAGGGCATTGCATAAAGTATGTTTTAAAAATTATATCTACATGTTTTAGTTCCTATTACGTATGTCCATACAATATCAGTAATTTCGCCTGCGATGAGAATGGTTCTGAATATTAACTAATAAATATAATATGATTAATAATAATAAATGGGAAGAAAGTGTGAAATTTTGAAATCAAGAATTACATGCTCATGAATTGTAATCGACCGTTAATAAAAAAATAATGAAAAATAAAGTACTTTAAAAATAATTTATATTTTTAAATAAAATTTTATTTTTTTTTATTTATTTTTTTTTATTTAAATAAAACATACAACGAAGTTGCATTCTCATGTCTTATAAGATTTTGTGAATAATATTATAACCACTCATTTGATTTATGTACTGTTGGTGTCACAAAGTTAAAATAAAGTATCCTCCATGATGGACTATAGAAATGCATAAAAAACAAATCAGGAAAAATACAATAAAAGGTACATGCTCAAAAATACACAGACCTAAAACAAGATGTTTACATAAAAAAATACATGATAAGATTTAAAAAAGATATAAACTGCGCCCATGAACAGAGTTTGTACCTACTTATGACTCGTTTTCCAAATAACATTTGAAAAAATAGGATTTCAATATATCGTTTCGAGATTTGTTAGAGGCATATACCTGTCTTAATTCTTCAGGCAATTTGTTATAGTTAGTGTACGCAATGTATTCTAATGATTTCAGTCCGAACTTTGTTGAGTGTATTTAATAATAACCCTAAAATATGCATATCATGAAAGTGTAGTTATTTTTCGTAGTGGGCACATGTTGCGTTTGTGCGAGTAATCGGTTAGTTATTTGCTGCATTAGTGTTGTTGGATTTTTTTATTTGAAGAAGCGTAGAGTGCCTGGTACATCTGAATGGAATATTTCAACCAATGACGGATAGCATTTCGGGACTATCTATTTTATTATTTATTATTAAAGTGGATATGAGAGTTACAGCAAAACTTTAATATGGACCAGAAGAGCTAATGTTTGTTTCGAATGTTGAGCTCTTGGTCATGAAATTTGCACTGTTTTCTAATTTCCAAGTAACACAACTATTTTTCCTTTCGCTACGTTTTAAGATCTGGTGTCATGAAAATTGCACTATTTTTATTGTCCGCAATTTCCAGCCACGTCATCATGAAATTCGCGCTTTTTTTGACTTTTCTGCAATTTAAAGTTCAACACCACTATTTTCCTTTCGCATCTTGATTTGAAAAAAGTACCTACCTACCTAAATAGGTAGGCAACCAGGGGCACTATGGCATCTCCGATTACAGTATGTTGTAAGGCTGAGTTAAGGAGAAAGAAAACTGGAAGTTTGGGTTCCAATTCCTGGCTTAACAGATCGACTCCAGATACTAATATCTACAGCCTGTATGTCGGACGAATATCTACAGCTCATATGTTGGACTAATATCTATGAAATTCAGAGTGTGGACTAATATCTACAGAGCTAAGGTCGGACGAATATCTATGACGGTACCAGTGGTGACTAATATCTATGGAGCGTAGGTTGGACTAATATCTACAGAGGGTAGCTGAGCAAGAGGTTGTACGGAAAAGCATAAATTACTTCAATTACGTAATTACTAATCACGTAAAGGCTTAAACGTTTAAAGTACGTACATGAAGTTTTTGCATAAAATTACGTATTTCGCTGTTTACGAGGACAATAATTTATTGAACAAATATGGAGGTCATAATACAAAGATCTTTATTTATTTCGAAATACACGGCACCACAACCTAACCTAACCTAACCTAACTGACATAGAAATGGTCATGGTAACAGATTAAATAATTTAGAAGCACTCAAAATAAAGAAAGTTGTTTTAACAAAAAACCAAATCCTTAGGTAATAATCAGCTAAATGTGTCCAATAGTCCGATATTAGGGATTTTTATATACTTACATACATAAATTAAGTTTTTTAAACTGCATACGCAATATTACGTTATTCCAATATGCTATACATAATTGCAAATCCAACCTCTGCCAGTGTTGTAGATATTCGTCCACACTTTGGTTCTCATAGATATTAGTCAGCAGTTTGAGCTGTAGATATTCGTCCTCACTTTGGTTCTTATAGATATTAGTCAGCAGTTTGAGCTGTAGATATTCGTCCTCACTTTGCTTCTCGTAGATATTAGTCCGATTTGTTCAGTTTTTGGAATTCCTGTAGATATTAGTAGACGCCTCCTTCAGATCTAGTAACAGCCGCGAAAGCCATTTCTATCAACGCTACATTTCGATTCTGATTAGTGCTTTTTCAGAGCGGTATAGAGAATATCTACCACTCTGTTATTATTTATTCTTTCTTATCTGATTTTTAAATGTACTTAAAATATATCACCCATTATAAATATGTCAGTTAGGATCATGAATATTAATTAGGGAACAACCCCTAACAGAACTGACGCTTCACAGTTAGGATTAGGGGTGCGGTGTTTTTAATTCACTTTGGGCCATTATCTCCCCTCCCCTAGCGTTAAGTAACCAATGGGGGTGTCGATACCCCCCCCACTCTAACATTATTTGTCCATTTGTTTAGTTTATTTAAACCCACAGTTCATGGGGGGGGGGGTATGATTTCAATAAGAGGAAATATAATTGGGAGTATTCTACGTAAGTACGTAATTTTGATCGCCATCACTTCCATATTTCTGTATGAATGCTTTTGGATAGTTGCGCTAATAACAAATATGATTAAACTAGTTATTTTTTGAGAGGAATATAAACGCTAGAAATATTTCGATTCTCGTGCCTGCAAAATTTAAAATCGAGCGTCTTATTTGCACGAGGCAAGTAAGTGAAACAGTGGTTTTTATTTATTTTGTGCATAATTTTATAAGAACGAAAAAAAGTTAGAACATGGAAAACCTTAAAAATAGTCTTAGCCATAAAGGGGTATTTTAAAAAAAATGATATTTTTATTACTTCATAGTTAAGTCATGAAAAAACATTTTTTTAGTGGTTTACGCTAATATTTTTTGTTATGTAAATAATAATTTTATTATAATAAACACAATTAAATAACTTTGTTTCAATTCCACTTTATTATTTTTTAATCCAACCGGTTTCGGTTCGTACTGAACCTTCTTCAGGGGTGAATAAAAATATATTGATCATAATACAGAAAACATGGTATTATGTTCAATATATTTTTATTCACCCCTGAGGAAGGTTCAGTACGAACCGAAACCGGTTGGATTAAAAAATAATAAAGTGGAATTGAAACAAAGTTATTTAATTGTGTTTATTATAATTATGTATTCCCACAAAGTGTTTGCTACATGTCAAGATTTAATCATTTTATTGTAATTCCAATACATAGAAAAGCTAGTAAAAGCTTCAAATTATCCGTAGCATATTTTTTGATGTTCATACTGCAAACCGATTCGTTGTAAAGATTAATCTAAATAGTATCTAAATAGGATTTCACGTTTTCAACGTTTTTTTACAGGATTTCAACTTCATCTTAACGTGAATACCGCAGAAGAGTCCCAAATGCTCCCAACCGTCTGGAGCTAGTAAGACTATGGCATGACTAAGGCTCAATATAGTGTGAAGTGGAAGGATTTGGCGGGAAGGTGGGAAAGTGTCTAAGGCTATTCAGATCTGCTCACCAAACACGGCTAAAGCCATTCCAATTTCTTAATTAATCTTATACCAGGGCGATACTGAGAGTATCTTCCATTCTGGAACGTGCCGCAAATATACTATAATTATATTTAAGAGAATAAATTGTAAAATAGCACAAAAAATCAAATGAAATTATATAACTTGTGCATGCCGGGATTTGAAGCCGCTAGTCCGTAGCCTTACAATTCGCTTACATTACATCTTCATCATGGTTCCGGAATCATGGAATTTGCACGGAATTAAAAAAAAAATGACGTCCAAGATTTTTCTACCATTTTTTAGGTGCATTGTGATATCCATCAAGAATTACAGAGCCTTAAAATTTTATAACGTAGTTGGTATGTAATTATTAAAAATACTTATCCGGTTCAATGAACTCTAGAATTTGGATTTTCTTTTATTTTAAAAATTGGAACTGATTGTGAGAACAATACAGACGAACGATAAAGTAGGCACCAAAATAATTTTATTTTAATTAATTATGTTGTAGTTCTATGTATCTACTTATTTAGTTATGTTACACTCTATACTTGTAAATGTATTCTTGTGTTAATGTTACATATGTGTGTATTAAAATAAACAAATAATGAAAGACTTGAAGGGGTACTGCTGTTTTCATCCCAGGACAAAATATCCCACGGACAAAACATCCCCAACAAAATATCTACTCAAACTTAACCTAACGTATCCTAAAAAAATGGGACAACCTGTAGAGACATTAAATTATTGTTAAAAAAATTGTCTTTACAGAATGTTTGTATTATATTTGTCCCATTTTTTCTTAGGTTAGGTTTTAATAGATATTTTGTTGGCGATATTTTGTCGCGGGATGAAAAGTCGCGGAACCATTTGAAGGTCCTTACTATTTTTTTAGTTCGGTTCCATCTCGGTTTTTCGTCATAATTGGTAATTGTTATAAGTACTTAACAGTTTAAAATATGTAATTATTTAATTTCCAGTATGTTAATATAACTCCATCTGGCAGGCAAGCCGAAATTATCCCCTAAAATTAGAATTTTTATTATCCTGTAAAGTTTGGTTAGACAAGCCGTGAACGTGAAAGGCAGAATAATTATCACATGGCATCTACATCATAGGGGGATTGATCTAGCAATTCTTTCAGGGGTCGTTATGCCGGGCGACTTGAACATCAAACATAGCAATAATAAAGCAGAACGATAATATTTTTTCACTAACTCCTCCCTGTTTGGAGGGTCTTTTTGAGGAGAGGAAGAGACTGAACACTAAATTGTGTATTGTGTAGCTCTCTATAAAGAGAAAAATTGTCTTATTTTTAAACGCCTGGGGTCTCAAAAGTTGCGTATGATCTGTAGCTATTCGAGACTGACCAATTTTTTTTGCATTTTGTTTTTTCCTACATACTGCTTACTAACAACGTATGCAAGGACACTGGAGGTCTAGATTCGTTCAAAATAAATAAATGTAGCTTCGTTTAATTAAAAAAATTTGAATCTTGCGAGAGCCTTGAAGGAGTAACCATCAGTTACTTATACCAGGGCGGGTAAGAGGTGGATAACCTCCACTGTAGCTATTCGAGACTAACCTATTTTTTTTTGCATTTTGTTTTTTCCTGTTAAGCACTTGCATACTGCTTACTAACAACGTATGCAAGGACACTGGAGGTCTAGATTCGTTCAAAATAAATAAATGTAGCTTCGTTTAACAAAAAAATTAGAGAGCCTTGAAGGAGTAACGATCTGTTACTTATACCAGGGCGGGTAAGAGGTGGATCACCTCCACTGTAGCTATTCGAAAACGTCAAAATAAATTAAATTGTTGTTCACTATTAACTCGCTAAAATGGCCGGAAGTTTAAGATTTGGAAAAAAAATAAAACAATTGGTCCATATTTTATATTTTGTAGCAAACTTAATTTTTATTCCATAACTGCAGTACAAAGAAGGCAAAACCATTTTTTTAAACATATGTGATGTGTTTGTTAAAAATATAAAAGGGGAAAATAACACTTTTTCTGGATAAAATCAGTATTCTTGTTGGCTTACCTACTTGTATTCATAACCTTGATTTTTTTTTTCATTTTTGTCAGCTATACGCAGTTTTAATAACAAACAAACGTTAAAAGGTTACATTATTGAAAAAAAAACTTATTAAGTATCATAATTTAAAAAAAATGTTATAGGTTTTTTTTACTGAATTTCAATGCATTTAAAAAAAAAATTGAATGCAGTTCTCATTTTTTTTTGTAAGACGCAACTTTTGAGACCTCAGGCGTTTCTGAATTCAAAAGTTGAAATAATTGACACACCCTATTGAACATGGGTCTTGAAGAGACCCATTTTGTAGGAGGGCGGAAAAGCAAATGCCGGATGATCATTCCACTACCGAGCTGTTGAACTAAAAAATAGAGTTATAGAAGCCAACCATTCTCGTGTTACAATCGTGTACAAGTACAAATGTTAGGCGCGAGTTTAGCGTGTTCCCGATTCTGTACAAACGCTGAAGGGAGAATCTTCCATTGAAATACCTCACACCTGACGCCTGTCCTCCACATTGCAATCCGTTTGTAATAGGGGAATGGGGAATCTATCAAATATTTATGCATAGAACCATTAGCATTTTCAATAATTTTGGAGCTCCAGACCAGAGGTGAATGACAAAATCAACAGCGGGGCATGGTTGCAATTTGTAAGGGAGACCTAGGAGAGTTGTGACAATTTTTAATTTAAGGGATATATTTCGCTCAAAAAACATTGCACAATTATGACCGTTGTGAATTAATGTAACACCATTCCTTCCCTTTCCAAAACAATCATCAAAATTGATTAAAGTATTACGGTTTCCAAGAAAACCAACAAAAAGAAAAACTACTCCCTCGTAGGTAAGTTGTGACAGCTTTGTATTTAGACTATTTGAGTATTTCGACACTAGCAATGCCTTTATCAGTCTTTCGTGTAGGCATTCTGAAACAATAAAAGTTGTCATCCAGCATGCAACATTGCACCACAAATCCAAATATTTTTTTAACCGAAAATGAATTTTTTGAGACAAGCTTTTATTGCGGACTGTACTTGCAAGATTTGACCCTAATATACGAATGCACAAAAACACATACATACATCGCAAATTAATTTTTAAAAGTTTTGAAATAACCCAGCACAAAAATGAAGTCAAAACAGGCTGTCACAACTCTCCTAGGTGCTCAAAATTACGACTTGGTCCGAATAATGATTCATATTTTCTAAACACGATGCAAACACAAAAGATCAATGCTACGCTTTGAGACTTAAATAACCATACAACTTAAGAAAAAATAACACAACAACGCACATGTAATAAGACGTGATATAAATTCAATCAAAATTTTGAAGAAAAACTTACTTTTCGCATTTTTTTGCACGAGACGTCGTAATTACGTAACCGCTTCTCGTGCGCCGCCGAGACCGAGTGATGTAGCGCGTCTCTAAAGCGACAAACGGGCGTTTTTACAATATCGCTAACTATTATAGGTTGGGAGAAATCGTCTTTGTCACAACTCTCCTCTGTCACAACTCTCCTAGGTCTCCCCTACAGAGACAATTTCATTAGGTTTCGTATTCCCCATTTATCTCCTCAAAATAAAATGCCAAACCATAAAGCCATGTAGGAACATGGTTATTGACCACTGAAAAAGCTGACGGACAGAGAGACAGATAATATTATAAGTACACAAATGCGTAGAGGCGCGGTTACATTCAATTGGCCGTCATTACTTCAGACGAGGGTGAAAATATGCTAATAAGCGTTGATAAGTTAGTTTGGTAGATTCAACTATCCACCATTTTTAATTTATGCTACGTTTGATGTCGCCTTGAAGTTGACAGCATTAATGAAATTATACCCATATGATGCACACGTGTATATAATTTTATTCATTTTCTATCCCTCTCTCATATCTATTCCCATTTTATTTGAATACTAGCTGGTACCCGGCATGCGTTGCTTTGCCATTTAATAAAGAAATTGTTTCTCCCTGATTGTCCTTTCCCATTCGTCCCGTTTCCCTTCCGCCTCCCCTTCTTCTCCTGCGTCCTCTTCCCCTCTCGCGTTCCCACACCGTCACTTCCACCTTCCTTCTCCCCACTCCACTCCCCCCCTTCCCCCGTCGCGCGAACCCCTCTCCCGAGTTCCCCTCCCCCCTCCCAGGTTCCCCTCCCCCCTCCCAGGTTCCCCTCCCCCTCCCTGGTTCCCCTCCCCCATCTCTCCCTCCCTCCCGCTTTCCATAGCAATGGCCGCTTCCTCGCGTGCCACCAATAGCAATTGTTTTATACAAATTTCATAATGCCAGAGCTCACCTGAAGTTTTATAAAAACCTTGTCCAGACAATAACGAACACACAATAAAAGAATTATCCAATTTGGTGCAGTCGTTCGAAAGTTATGCGCTTAGCAACACATTCAGCGATTCTTTTTTATATTCTACTCGTAGATATAGAAACCTACCTACAAATCAAATTGTAGGAACCCTTGCAAAATGCATCTTGCGGTAGAACTACAGCATACCATTATATGGTTTTGTTTGGAATCAAAATATCACCAGATTGCATTTTGTTTCAGAAAAAATCTATGGTTGTAAAAAAAAAAAATATTTTTACACCTGTATGCAAAGTTTTTTTATGCATTAGGTACCTATATGTTATGTGGAAGGTGGGAAAGGGTACCGCCGCCCCTAGAACCATTTATTAGATGATCAACACCCCTGCCGTGGATCACCCCGAATGGTTTGCTATGTTTGATAACTGAGCAGGGTGCCCAGGTTCATGGGGTGAGGTTTGTCTAGGTCTTAGCGGCGAATTAGTTTGCCCTCCTACTGCATGGCAGGTCAGATCGGGAGAGACTGATCGAGGGAGATCTAATCTAGACCTCTCGAGCGGGCACTCTCGACCCAGTGGGAAGGATGGATTCATACGCCCGTCGTACCTGGATACATTGACCCCCAGAATCCTAACACCCCTCATACTTCTTGCCTTCCCAGAATTTCCTTTCCTTCTTTAACTATAAAAGACCCTCCACATATCATCCCCAAAGATGACATAGGCCCTGAGGAAATATTTTTTGTTTTGCTATTTTTTGTCTTTCTTGGGCATTAACTATGTAACAATTTGGGAGGCGGGAATGGGTACCGCCGCCCCGGGCACCTTTATTGGATAACCAACATCTCTGGGTCTCATAGGTCACACCTCTCATAGGTCACCCCAAGTGGTTCGCTACGTTTGGTGATTTAGCAGGCGTGCCCGGGTTCATGGGGTGAGGTTTATCTAGGTCTTGGAGGCGGATGACCAGGACGTACTGAACCCCAGATACCCACCTCTTAAACCCTTTTCCTTCCCAGAACTCTCCTCTCCTTCCTATCCTTAAAAAAACCCCCACACAGCATCCCCAAAGATGACATAGGCTCCTCCTCCTGTGTGGAGCTCATGTAAAAAAAAACAATTTCTAAATATTTTTGTTAAATAAATTAAAACTCTTCAAAACAAAAATTGCCATTTTTAGTTGGTGAATTTTTTTTTATGTTGTTATTTTTAGTTAAAAAGAAAAATAATTGTCATTTTTAGTTTTTTATTTAAAAAAAAATATTTGTCTTTTTAGTTAGCTATTTTTCAGAATTTTTACTTTGCCCTTCCCATATTCCTCCCCTACTGTCTTCAGTCATGCTACATTCCCCATCCGAATATAACATAGATCCACTGGCCCTGGGCAAGTGGGATGCATAACAAAAAATATGCACTATGGAGGTCACCTTAAATAAATTGATTTCCTAAACTTAGGGCGGGTTTCCTAAATTCGGTCGGGGATTTGAAATAATTATTTTTATCATTCTTACTCCTATACCAGAACCATAAACAACCTTCACATAAACTTCGAAAATAATGAACCAGCCATAAATTATTAAAAGAAAATCATTTTCTTACTTTTTCCAGGAAAGATGGTGTTTTTTTAATAACATAATGGTTTGCCGTTTCCGTTTTGGCGCCTTTTTTCTTAATTTATCGCTTCCGGTGGCGGGCAGTAATTCCGTATTTCCGCTTCCCGTATTTGTGAAATGGAGGCAACCGGATGAGGCGCCATATTAGATTTTTTCCCGCCGATTTACAATAATTTTGATAGGAAATTAGATTTATCACCAATTACTTAATTTAAAAACGAATAATCTGCATAAAATATCTATAACCATGTAAAAATTACCCAAATTTGCATTTTATGTAAAAACACACCCGTCTACTAAACAGAAAGTTAGGTAGTTATACAATACTAATTTTCCTTCGGGTCTATGTCATCTTTGGGGATGCCGTATGGAAGGTATTTTTAAGATGAAGCTATGCGAAATAATGCAAAATCATACAAAATCAATTGCAACTGGACCTAACAATCAACGTTAATAAAACTAAATGGATGACATTTGGACGACTAGATCACTCTGAATCAGTGATACAGTTAAATGGTTGCAATGTCGAAAAGGTGGAAAAATTTAGATACCTCGGCAGTATTCTCACGGAGACTCTTGACCCAGATGTAGAGGTTAGATGCAGAATTGAAGCAGCAAGAACTGCGTTCATTAAAATGATAACCCTCTTCTGCAATGACAATATCAGCTTAAAACTAAGGCAGAGAATGCTAAAATGTTATGTGCGGTCGGTCTTGCTCTATGGAAGTGAAACATGGACCTTGAAAGTAAATACCATGAACAGGTTAGAGGCTTTTAAAATTTGGCTTCACCGGAGAATACTCAAGGTCCCATGGACCGACATGATCACCAACACAGGAATTCTCAGGCGGGCTAGAGTGGATAGAGAACTGCTTAGGTAACTGCTGGTAGGAGACAAATGTCTTGGCTGCGTAATATCGTCTGTCGTCAGTGGACCGGCATTAGAAGTATGGAGGAGCTATTCCGGGCAGCGCAAGAAAGAGAGACATTTTCAAGAGTGACCACCAACGTCGGGGGACCTGATACGGCACACAAAGAAGAAGATACAAAATCATTGATTTTGGTTTGAAAATTTGATCACTTCTCGTAGATGCTTCAATTAAATACTGCGGTAGAACACATACTTTGAAGTTTCAAAATCTCCTACTAATAAATTCATTTTCGGATAAAGTTTCATTATATAATATGCCAAATTAAGTTCTTTACGAAATAATCAGAATTTTTTTAAATATTTGTGCCCGAATTTAACAAAATAAAACAAAACAATTTGATTTGTCGCTGTTGTTTTCGGCATTAATCAAAATGAGGGGCGTTCAACGAATACAAGGACTATATGTACATTTTGTATTAGGGAACGTACCCATACTAAGTGACCCACTTTTTGCAATTTTTAGCCCCCCCCCCCCCCGTGACTAAAAACCTAAGCTCCCCGCCGCTCATTTGTGTCAAGCGTGGTATTTTGAAGACCCCCCCCCACCCTGAACGGGTCACGTAGTATGGGTACGTTCCCTTAGTTACCGCCCCGACACGAGGGTGTGTGGACGTCTCTGGGCTCCGCGTCGCTTGGTTCCGTGCAATCAATTTTAAATTTCCTTGTTATTATAATAAACAATACGCAAAAATTAAGTTAATATTTTTTACAGGCCTTTACGAAATCAACATATGAAAAACAAATCTAAAATAACTTCTTCAACCTTTCCAAAAAATTTTCTCAAGTAATTTTAAATCCCTCCCAAAAAGATGAAGCCGAGGCGTGGATTCCGATATCGAATTTCTCAAGGACTAGTGGATCACCTTAAGGAAAAATAGGAAAGAAATTCTGTGGAGGAAAAAAAGTAAAAAAAGTATGAGCGGTGGGTAGTGATTTGAGGTTCAGTGTGTCCAGGTCATCCGCCACCAAGACACCAAGAACCCTGGCGCCCCATTTAGGTCACCAGACGTCGCGAACCACTTGGGGTGACCTACGGCAGAGGTGTTGGTTATCCAATAAATGATTCCAGGGGCGGCGGTACCCATTCCCGCCTCCCAAATTATAATTAGATTACCTCAAATGGTTCGCTATTATTATTCGTGACTTAGCAGGGTTGCCTGGGTTCATAGGGTGAGGTTCGTCCGGATCTTGACCAACTGCGTGGCGGCCGGATCGGAAGAGACTGGTTGAGAGAGATCCAACCTAAGCCTCTCAAGCCGGACACTCTGGACCTTTCGCCTTGCAACGCATTGAGAGGGATGGATTTCTTCACTCCTGGACACATTGACCTCCTAATTCCTACCCACCCTCATATCTTTTCCTTCATAGAACTTGCTCTCCTTCCTTTCCTCAAAAAGACCCTCCAACAGCAACCCCAAAGAAGAGGGATATTTCCAACAGGGCCTGAGCCATGAGCTCCACACAGGAGGCCCCGAGGAAAATAATTTTTTTCAAGGCCTATGTCATCTTTGGAGATGCTATGTGGAGGGTTTTTTTAGGGAAAGGAAGGAGAGGAGAGTTCTTGGAAGAAAAGAGTTTAAGGGGTGGGTAGGAATCTGGGGTTCAGTGTGTCCTGGTCATCCGCCTCCAAGACCTAGACAAACCTCACCTCATGAACCCGGGAGCTAATGTAAAATATGTGGAGCTAATGTAAAAAATGGAGATATATAAAAATATTTAGTCATTGATAACCTTTGATGTACAAATTACTAAAATAAAATTAATAAGTAAATAAAATAAGGTTTTAAGTAAGGCCTACATTTAAAGTCAGAAAAAGGGCTATACCTATTCCCATGGTGATTAGGTGCCTACTATATTTAAATTCGTTGGTTAACTATTTTGGGTATAATCAATATCTTTAAAAAATGTCAAAGTGGGCAGGTAATTTTTTATTCAAATCTAAATGGCGTCAAGGAGGTGCCTGAACTTAGAAGGATTCAATAATTCACGCCACGGAAGTGAAGTGTTGTGTAGGAAATTAACTAACGAAGTTTTTTTGACCAAATAGTAATGTACGGAAGGGTGAAATTTCAATACCCTTCTAGTTCTTGATACAATTCAATATCTACCCTTATTAATTTACGTTTCAATGTAGAAAATTTGTGGAACTAACTGAGTTAATATTACAACTTTCGCATCGGGAAAGAAGTCTTCGGATATCATCATAATCTACACTATAACTAGAGTGAAAAACACTCTCAGTATTGCCCTAGTTAAAAATTTATTAACATTATTTTAATTGAATAATTATTGTATTATCATCTCCGTAAATGAGGTCCCGAGGAAAATAATTTCCATCGGGCCAGTCATCTTTGCGGATGCTGCGTCAAACTTTATAAGGAAAGGAAGAAGGAAAGCTCTGAGAAGGATGAAATGATTTGTCCAGGAGTGGCGGACGTATGAATTCATCCCTCCCATTGCGATGCAATTGGTGGGCTGTCGAATCCTGGACAGACCCTCGCCCCATGAACCCGGACGCGTATTTACAAAACCTATACCGATTCAGTCGCGGTAACGACAATTTACATTTTAAATATACCTCTATATTGGTTATTTTTTATCACATTGCAAAAACAAAAATTGTTCTAAAATCTAGATAAAATAATCTTTCTAATGTGTATATTAGAAATTAATAATTTTATTTCTAAATATTTAAATTTTGATATTGAAAATTTAAACCGACTGAAACGCGGTAGGGATTGTAAATACGCAACCCGGACACCCGTGCTAAATCAACAAACGTAGCGAACCATTTGTGGTGACCTATGTCAGCGGTGTTGGTTCCCCAGGCGACGGTGCCCAAACCTGCCTTCCAATTGATGGTCGTAACCGTGTTTTTTTTATTTTTGTTTTTTTTTTATTTTCTTTATTCATCATATAATTTTTTATACATTTTTTTACAGCTGATTCGACTACCACGCTAGGCACATGCCCGTTTAGTGTGTAGATCTGAATAGCCAGGTACTTACTGACCTTCTTCTATCCTCCTTCTTCTCATCCCCACTCTATTCAGCCTCACAAAGCCTATTATGGGGAAAATCAACGCTTTGGTGGTCTTCGTTATGCGTCAGTCATTCCATTTCTATTTTATTTTACTCATGGCATCTTTTGTCTTGCAAATTCTTCTTTTCACCACGTGTAACAAATAATATGTTTACTGACGTTCTATTCACCCTTCCTACTTCCCACCACTGCAGACAAAATGCATCAGTAATTTTCTCAGAGAAAAGTCATTACTTTATCGCGTAATTAAGATCCCAGGTGAGAAGGTATTCTGGCGCATTTTGACTTCAGACGTTAATTCTGAGAAATATTTGTGTGATTTAACCGAACACGTGAAAAGGCTAAAAAAAGCCATCATTAACCACACCGCCTGCAAACGGCGGCCCCGCCAAAGACGTGGTGGTAGGACAAGTAGGTAAGTGAAACAATGAAGTGATATAAATTAGTAGAAGATGTTGTAAAATGCAGTAGAACAAATCTAGAAACGAGTATCAACAACAATCATAAATTTTTTGGATACGGTTTGAGATTTTGATGACCAAAAGTAGATATTATCGTGCTATATTTTTGGGGTTTTAAGATTCGTTGCGGTTCCTACTTCTTTAGTCAACGTTTCGGATAGCGTTACGTTGTCCATCATCAATCTGCCCTGCTGATGGACACTGTAACGTTGGCTTAATACCCCAAAAATAAATCACGATAACGCTGAATTGTGTCACCGAGAAAGGGTTCACTATTTTAGCAGCAATCAACTTACTTGTTGTCAATAGTCAATCAACTGCAATACAATTTGGGAGGCGGTTATGGGCACCGCCGTCCTGAAAACCATTATAACCATTGGATTGGATACTCTTAGTCACGTAATAACGGGTTTTCAGTTCAACATCTCGGTTGTGAACCAATTTTCCGGACTCCCTCACTCCTAACAACATGGGTCATGGATTGGGACCTATGTCCATTCCTTCCACTCCTCAAAAAGACCATCCTCACAATATTAACAAAGATGACATCGTCCCAGAGGGAAATTATTTTCCCCATGGCCACCTGTGGAGTTACTTAAAAAAACGTAAGTTTGGAGTTCATAAATGGACTTTCACCAAGAATGTTGTCACGAAAAATGGCCACTACACGAAGATCTATCGAAAAAGCTGTGTTAGGATAATTCCTTAACGGAAATACAGACCAATGGTAGGATTGGAAGTCAGACAAATGTCGTCTACATAATCAGCACAATCTCAAAACTCAGTTGCGAAAATGTTGGGCATGTAACATGACTTAAGATGAACGTTGGAAGCCAAAATTATCGAATGGGCGTTCTTGTTTTTTGAAAGAAAAGTACAGGTTGTCATTATTTGCTTAGCCTTGAGCAGTGTTTTGCCGTGGTTAGTTTGTGTTGGATTAAGGTTTTTTATAAGATTTCGTAGTTGCGCTGTATCCTCGCTAGTTCGTGGTGGTACTTTTTACGGGAATAAGTGATAGAACGCCAACATTGCCTAACTAATAATTCCTGTAATAAATCCACAAAGCGCGGGAAACGGCACGAATCTCGTGATCCGAGGTAATAAAGGCGCGAAAATGTGACGGATATTTCAAGATGGCGGGTGACGTCTGGAATACCAGTGGAGATGTGGGACTTACGAGGAGGTGCACATATAGGTATTATAATATATATGTGGGTGTGTATATATATAATTATTTAAGTGTCATATTAAAAATTATGGCATAAAAGTACCCGTGATTATGCACCCGTCATACCAATACCTTGGGGATACTTCGTGAAGAATCTTTTCTGGGAATCTGAGAGTCAAATGTGTCCAGGTAGTAATACCTACCTGTAAATTCATCCTTCCCACTGTGGTGCAAGGCCGTGGGATGACAGATCCCAACTGGACAAGTCAAAGGGTTTTCCTCAACCGTCTTCTCCCGATTCATGCCACGCAATCACCACGATGCAGTGGGCAGATGAATTCGCGGGCAAAACACGGTCAACCCGTGAATTTGGACAACTACCTTAAGTCACCAGAGGCTTCTAGTAAGTGAAGGATAAATCTTGAAGGATCTTGAAGAATAAATTTTAGGACAGCTGAAAAATCGTAACTTTGTCCATCCTGTAGATGTGCACATCTACCGGATCGGCCCTGATGATGGACACTGCAAAGCTGTCCAAAACGTTGGCTAAAGAAGGAGGTAGTGCAGCACGGCATAACACCCCAAAAATAATGAAAACCTCTCCCATAGGTCACCCTAGTGCTTCGCTACGTTTGGTGACTTCGTGCTCCGGTTCATGGGGAGAGGTTTGTCAATGTCTTGGCCGCCGATGTGTCTGCCCAAGATCTGGATCAAGTCTGATCAAGAGAGACTGGATGAGGAGGTCTTTCCATACCTATTTCCTTCCCAGAACTTCCTCTTCTTTCTTTCCTTAAAAAAAAACCATACATGTAGCGTCCCTTAAGACGGCATAGGCCCTGAGGGAAATTATTTTCTTCAAGGCCTTCTGCGAACTAATGTAAAAAAAAAACTGGAGTCTAGACTAGAAATGGCAGCCAAACGCAACAGTGCTGGTTCTCATTGCTGGTTACACCTCGTGTTTCAAAGAAGGGATTTTTATAAGGGTTCGAGGTTTTATTACCCAAAGGTCCACTGGGCTTGCACTTCCGGTGGTCACGTGACGAGAAAAGGCGGGAAGGAACAGTATCCGGAAGTCCGGCGCGCGTTTGTCTTCATTAGCGCGCATTTCTCCGATTGACGCGCCTCTAAAGGCGACTAGCCCCGAACTGCGGGCTTTCCCGGGCCCGGGCGGCCAGTTGCGCGTGCCGAGGGGCCGTTTGGGGCCGAATTAATAACGAAAACCTTCCAAGATTGGCTAATAATGGTTCTAATTCATTAATTCATAGGAGAGTTTGGGGCTCGTGGCTTTTTGAAGGTGAAATTTATGATATAATTTATGAAAAATGTGAAATTTAGGCACTTATATACTACACACATATTACACTCAGCTATACCTATAAGCTGCTATTAAACTACCCATATATGTGATAATATTAGGTCCTTACATATGAAATTGGCGTTTTGTATGGGAGGAACATAAAGTCGATTTTTTTTTAGGTAGTTCATCGATCCCTTTACTAAAAAAACCATTCGGACGGGAATCAATAAAATCTTTGAAGGCGGTTTGGACTGCCCCATCGGAGTTGAATTTTTTCCCTTGCAAGAAGTTATCCAAATTTCGAAAAAAATGGTAATCTGTTGGGGCAAGGTCCGGAGAGTACGGTGGATGTCTTGGACATTCCAATTGAAGCTCCTCTAATTTGGTAGCCGTCTGTTGTGCAGTGTGTGGTCTAGCGTTCTAACGCGCGTTTGTTGATTTGCTTCACTCAATTCGAAGTTTTTCACCTTCCCAATTTGCTTCAAGTGGATTAAAACAGTTTTATCACTAACACCGCAGCCTGCAGCTAACTCGGACGTGGTTTGCGATGGATCCGCTTCCACAATAGCCTTCAATTCTTCATTATCGACTTTGGTCTCCGGCCGTCCACGGGGCTTGTTCTGCAGGTCGAAATTTCCAGAACGAAAACGTTGGAACCAAAAACGCACTGTGTTTTCTTTTGCGGCACCGTCGCCATACACATCATTAATCCTTCGAGCCGTTTCTGCAGCACTGGTGCCACGGTGGAACTCGTACTCGTAAATAACGCGATATTTCAAGTTTTCCATTTTATAAACTAAGTGACGCAAAGAAAAAAACAATTAAGGAAAAAACAAATGAATTATTATTTTCGAAACACAAATATACTAGTAAATAGCTGTATAAATTTGAATTTGGAATTCCTAACCAAAGAGAAGATATTTGAGATCAAAGTTGCCAGTACGGCAAAACGCCAATTTCATATGTAAGGACCTAATATAATATTCCCTAGTATTTCATTCTCTCTGCTCCTATTGATGGTTGAAAAAAGAATACATGTTATATTGGTTCGTTTTTTAACATCTGAATTTAATTAATTTTAATTTTAATTTAATTTGTCATTTTTTACATTTATTTGTCAGTAGATTTTACAATTTTGTGCTCTTGGTTTAGTAATCATTGATTCTATTCACGAAAAGGTCAGTGCTCCGCTATACATTCATGATTTCTCCAGGAATGCAGCTGGTGCCTCTAATATAATATACAAAATAAATAATTAAATTAAATTTTAATTAAATAAATACAATTAAATTAATTTACATAAAAAATAAACGCCTAATATAATATAAATAATAAAATTTAAAAGAATTAAATCATGTACATCAAATCAAAACTAATTATTTCTTCTGCTTCTGCCCAGCTTCTGCGTCGCGAGATCACGAGGTACTGGTTAGGGAAGATCTTTTGACCTCTCTAGCCGGACCCTCTCGACCCACCCCTCATACCTTTTTCCTTCCCAGAACTTCCTCTCCTCCCTTTCCTTAAAAAGACCCTCCATACTGCACCTCCTAAGATGAAATAGGCCCTGGGAGAATTTTTTTCCTAAGGCCTCCTGTATGGAGTTAATGAAATGATCTTAGCGAAACCTGATTGGCTGTTTTTTTTATTGGTTTTCAATGTACAATCCCGTTAAACCGCAAAAAAGCAGTTTGTCAACAGGATGTTAATGTTCAGTTACTATTTAAACATAAATACATAATTCAAATTAATAAATAACGTTGTATTAACCACTTAATTATTTACAAAAACCGACATGTTTCGTCAGCAAAGCTGACTTCCTCAGGGTTTTGACAGAACTAATTTTTAAAAATAGACATAAATAGGTAATAGAGAAAAATAATAGACATAAACAATAATAAAATTTGAAAGAAAATAATGTGTAAGGGACGAGGGGCAATATAGAACAATTAAATTTTTTTTTTTTTTTTTTTTAAATTAAAAGGGGAATAGATTTAATAATGGGTCATTTAAAAACAATTTTTGATTATTAATAATATTTAAATTTGCATTAACGCTCTTTCTAATCTCTAAAATTTCTAATTTATCTAACTTAGAAATTTTAGAGATTAGAAAGAGCGTTAATGCAAATTTAAATATTGTTAATAATCAAAAATTGTTTTTAAATGACCCATTATTAAATCTATTCCCCTTTTAATTTAAAAAAAAAAAATAATAATAATTTTTAATTTTTTAATTGTTCTATATTGCCCCTCGTCCCTTACACATTATTTTCTTTCAAATTTTATTATTGTTTATCTATTACCTATTTATGTCTATTTTTAAAAATTAGTTCTATCAAAACCCTAAGGAAGTCAGCTTTGCTGACGAAACATGTCGGTTTTTGTAAATAATTAAGTGGTTAATACAACGTTATTTATTAATTTGAATTTAAAATGTTACCACAAAATAATTTTGCACTAGTAGAAGAAGTGATAAATACATAATATTATTACTATAACTCTACAGATTATCACAATTAACACATACGAATTAACATAAACTAGCTCTATTTGGTAGCCATTGTTTCAGTATATTTCTGAATCTATTTGTATAATCGCAATTTTTTTATATTAATTGGTAACATGTTAAATATTTTTTGCACGATATATTCCAGGGTTCGCCGTCCGTAGTTATTATTATATTTTGGAACAAGCATTCCTTCATTCTTCGTGAACCTCGTATTACGTTCATGTTCTATACTTTCCTTTTATAATTAGACTCAGACATATGCTGAATCAATATTTTGTATCATAATAAGGCCTGCTTAATAATAATCAATTCAAATTTACAGGTGGTGAATTACAAAGTGTGTTTTTCATTATAAGAAATAAATAGACTAAAGTTTATCGTATTTGTTTAAAATCCATTTATAATACGATCACATGTGGGATAGTGAGATTGTTGCTCGCATCAACTTTGCTCCCAACTTTATTAAGTGCTTAATCTGATCTCGGAGATGTCAAGTCGTTTAGCGACCGGTCCCTTGTTTATTGCGTTGTCAATTCGGTTGACAACTGGCTGTCGTCAACAGTCGTCAGACAAAGGCCCGTCATTATTGCGGCCGACAGGAGAAATATGCCGAGAGATAAGAGGGACGGGAAGGAGATAGATACGACGATATCGGGTACATTGGCTGTGAGAGAATCAAACAAGAAGAGTGCGTCATTTGTGAAAGCGATTTTGATGTGATTTTAGTTTTGACGATTTCTTTGAAAAGTTCTTCTTCCAGTCGATTCCTCATTGCTGACTCCTACTCCAATTTTCATGGTGGACAAGGCTCCTCTACTCCTCTCGTTCCTGTGATACTTAGTCATTCCAACTCATTGGTGACCTTCCTCTGCTTCTTCTGTCTTCCACTTTGCCGGTGACTACGAGATTCTTCAAGTTGGAGTCCTCCGCTTGGCGAGCAACGTGTCCATAGTATCTTAAGATACGTTGTAGGCAGACAGTTGAAAGCCTATTGTGGATGTCTAGCTCTTCCAGAATGGACACATTTGTGCGTTTGGTTGTCCATGGAATCCTGAGATTTTTCTCCAGCGCCACATTTCGAGGGCGTCTAAGTATCTCTATGTTTCCACACATGGGGAAAATCAATGCCTGGACGAGTCCGGTTGGTGGTATTGATTATGTCGCTCCATATCTTTTACATTTTGCTCATGGCGTCTTTTGTCATGAAAATTGTTCTTTTCACTTCTGTTTCACAACCTACTTCATCACTTATAGATATATGATCATGATTATAATGTGTATAAAGTCGTTCACAGTTTTCAGGGGCGGCTCGCACCAACTATCGCCAATTTCATCTTAAATTAGACGCCAAGTCGACTTAAATCAAATAATGTGTTTAACTTCATGGGGTGAGGTTGGTCTAGGTCTTGGAGGAGGATGACCAGGACATACTGAACCCCAGATTCCTACTGAAATTATGTTCCTCAGGGCCTCCCGTTCGGAGCTCACGTAAAAAAAAAAACAGTGCAAGCCGCCCCAAGACTGAGAGCATTATTAGTTTTTACAAAGGTTTTTGCCCTGAATACCACCATTATTTTTGTTTTGGCCTTGTTGATCATCAAATAAACCATTCTTGACAAACATCCTTGCTAAAACAGAGGAGGAAAGCCGTAATCTTGGTCTACTATTAAAAATATTGTGGCTAAAAAAACAATTCACGTAGATCAATAACCTCCGATTCTGGTTGTTTCTGTAGAATGAAAAAATCTTTATTTTAAATTTATTAAAACAACCATTTTGTTTTTTGATTTACTAGATTCTTATATTTCTTGAAGAGATGAATCATTTAAATTTACTGAATTTAAAGTTAATGTTCTTTACAAATAGAACGGCGTCTGAAATATCGTATATAAAGGAGTATTTTAAAATGTTACCTGGCTATTTATTATAGACTTAAGACGATCCACTAGTCCAGGAAAAAATCGGAATCGGAATTCACGCCCTTTTAAGGGAGGAGTTTAAAAATACTTGAGAAAAAGCTTTTGAAAAGGTTGGAAAAAGCATTCGAGATTTTTTTTACAGGTTGATTTCGTCAAGGCCTGTAAAAACATTAACTCATTTTTACGCATTGTTTATTGTAATAAAACAGAATTTTAACATTGATTTCACGGAACAAAGCGACGCGGAGCCTAACGTCCGGTTCCCGCTCCGTTCGGGGGCGAACTGATAAAAACGGAGGTGACTAGTTATGTAGCCCTTCGGTGGGCGGCATAGAGTTCACTTTGAAAATCCAAATTGTCGACAGCCGGACGTATTGTAAAATAACAACGTGAAAATCCATATTTTATTTTTATTTGGGAAGTTCAGGCGTAAATATATTTTTTTTGCGATTATTGTAAAATAAACTGAATTTGCCACATTATACAATAAAACCATACCCTAAAAAGGGTTTATAAATAGGAGAGTTTGTACTTGAAAGTGTTGTTTATAGACCTTATACTTTATTTTTTATGAGCTTAAGACTTATAAAAAAATGACCGATATTTTTAAGGGCTAAGGTGTGTTCTGCACGCAGTATTTAATTGAAGCATCTATAATACTTCTAAGCGATCAAATTTTCAAAACAAAAACATATGATTTTGCATTATTTACAATGGCTTCATCTTAAAGGCCTTGTGTTTCATCGGTAGGGAAAAATTGTTATATAAAAACCCTACTAAAATTGCATGTTTCGTCCAGACTCAACATCAATCTTCATCATCAGAGCTAGCGATCGACGGCCATATATACATACGTGTCTGTTTGTGTTATGTTGGGAGTGGGAAGAGGGCGGTCATGTCCTTTTAATTTGGAGCTCTTCCGCATTTGCCTTCGGGAATGAGGAAACCATGAAAAACCTCATCCGGGAAGAAACGGCCGACAGTCAACATGAAACTTGGCCGCCTTCTGTGATTTCAGTATATGAAATCCTGTATAACCTGTACTATATTGTGCTTCGGCTAATAACTACCAACATTATCTCAATTTTCTTAATTTTTATTGGCTGCTATCTTTTTGTATGATTGCAAAATTCATGTCGAACTAAAGGCTACCTAGGAAAAAATCTATCCATTTCTATTTAATGTGCGACATCGTATTAATGTGGAACGTACCCTTACTACGTGACCTACTTTTTGCAATTTTTAACCCCCTCCCCCCGGTGACCACGTGAAGTATATTCCAAGACCACCCCTCCCCCTATAGTTTTCACGTAGTAAATCGTAAATAGGTTTTGGATCATTTCTTATTAAAAAAAAATTTATAAAATGATTTGGCTTATATTTGTCTTACGGCGCTTACTGCGTGACGGCAAGAGTGTATGCATACCTGTAATTACAAGTGGAAAAAATATTAAAAAGTTAGTGGAAAAAATATATATATATTTTTTAGATTGACTACGTGATAAAAACCTAACCCCCCCCCCCATTATGACCAAGCGTGGTATTTTGTACACCCCCCCCCCCTAAACGGGTCACGTAGTATGGGTACGTTCCCTAATGATAGCAGCCAATAAAAATATGCGTTAAGAAAATGAAGATAATGTTGAATAAAATAAGATACCTTATATAGTTCTTAGTCAAAGTATGATACAGTTAAAACATGACCGAAGGGGATAGGGTCCCAAGAACATCACTCCGGTAAAGCTAAGACCCTGGGTTCGATTCCTAGATGTGACCGTATCTTTAACTAATTTTTCTCGATAAAATTTTCGACTGAGAGTCGCTAATGTTGTCTTCAGTGATTAAATATTACAATTTGAGGTTTTACCCATTGTGCGATTTTAAAATAACCTTGAAGTTTCACGATTACGGTACCATGGCGGCAAAAAAGGCAATAAACAAACGTTCCTTATGGCTATAATGCTGCAGCTCTTTCTTATACATTAAATAATGGTGAGACACACAAAATACGTGTGACTGTTTTCTCCAAAGTACTACATTTTTGCGACGGGAATTGCGTTTCATTTTCTTTATACGTGTGAGGGAGATGGATGATAATGATTGAATGTTTCCTTTGGGGGGGTGCAGACATACGTTCACCGTTTAACTCATTTTACAACATTGTTATTTCGTGTGTAAGAAAGAGCGGCAGCATTATATGTTTAAGAATAAAAGCAAAACATTTAACGTTTTTGAATGAACGTTTACACTTGAATATTATCCTTGTAATTATATTTCATACTTTCAAAACTATCGTCACGGCAAGTGATATTGGTAGAGGTCTACGAAGAATTCACGGGCGGTGTGTAAGAGAGATGCAAGAAAATTATGACTTTTTTCCTTTGAAGGAAACCAAGAGGAAACATATATTGTGTATCTCATCTTTTGAAAGGCTGTAGCATTATTGTGATTAGGAACGTTTGTTTTCTGCTTTTTTTGCCGTCACGGTACCGCAACCGTGAAACGTCATGGTAAATATAAAAGTTAAAATATGTAGCTGCCTATCTACTGAAAGTTTTCACTACAAAACCTTGACGGTAGGTACCTACAATATTTTTATTTCTCCAAGGGTAGGTGTCTGCTATTTGCTTGACCATAGAATTCAGAATTGTAGAATAGATATTTTTGACCGGTCAGTGGCTGAGTTGGCATCGCTTCCGGGTCACACACAGGTGTCGCGAGTTCAATTCCTCGGCTGGCGTCCTCCACAGGACACAAGAAACATTTTCTGTTTACTGTGACGGCAGTAGAAGATTTTCAAAATATTGTCGGAATATTTGTAACCCGATGTTTGTCATTATTTAAAAAAAATAATAAAATAGCGCTTTCAACCAATACATATATAAAATCTACCACCATTTAAAGATAACTAGTTATTTCGTTAAAGTCTTTCAGAACGCAGACCCGTATATCGTCTCTTCTCAAACAACACAACAGCCTCTCATCTCCTTCTGATAATATAGTATAAATAAATAAATAAACAAAGTACCCCACTCCTTCATTTTGGGGCTACCCAACGTATTTTTAAACAAATCGCAGTTTTATAGCCCCATAAATACGGCTGGCGGCCCCGTGGTTTGGTCCCACGTATCAAGATTTGTGTAAGGAGTCCTGGTTCGAGACCCTAAGAAGGACTAAACATTTTAAGATTGGTATATATGGGAGAAGTAAAACGGGGTGAATTGTACAAAAAAATAATCTTTCCAAATTATTCATTCTTAACCCCCAGAGAATTTTTCGGAGATATTCCTCTTTGATAAATGAAAAATTTTGGCCTTTTATAGAACCAAAAAACCTATTCAGTTTGATTAAAAACTAAATAATGTTTGTCTCTCTATTGTCACATCTATCAAGGACCTTGGGGTCACTCTGGATTGTAAACTTTCTTTCCGGGATCACATTAATAACATCGTAAACAAATCACTTAAACTACTCGGCTTCATTCATAGAATTACCTCTGACTTTAAACAAATAAATACACTTAAAACTCTTTACTGTTCGCTGGTCCGCCCTCACCTTGAATATGCTAGTGTCATTTGGTCTCCTTTTTATGCTGTCCACATTTGTTACATCGAATCTGTACAACATCGCTTCCTACCAGGAATTGCTTGGAGGTTAGGACTTGAAAGAGGAGAATACTCGTATGATGAAATTGAACAAACTTTAAACATTTCCTCTTTAGAAAAACGTAGAAAGGACTCTGATCTAATATGCATTTTCAAAATTATCAACAGTATTACTGACACACCTGCTTTGTTACAACTCATCCAGTTCAACATTCCTTCCCGTAGACTCCGAAATAATGAATTACTGTTCCTCAATCAACATTCTACTAATTATGGATATCATTCTCCTTTATCCAGAATGTCGAGACTTGTCAACGCAAATCAAAGCATTGAATTTTTTGGTATAAGCTTAAATGACTTTCGGCAGTCGTTACGCAATGTGGTTTTTTAAAGTCTTTTTAAATCCATCTTCAAGCTACTTGTAGTTATCTTCTCTATGTACTTTTATATTATATGTATTTTGTCAATGCTCTTCATCTGTATGTAATCTCCTTTCATTGTGATCTCTCTTTTTTTTCTATTCGTGTTATTGTTATATTGTTAATTGGACTATTTGTCCGTAAATAAATAAAAATAAATGTCAAACATCCATAGAGGCTTTTTGTAAGATATTTCTCCCAGTCTGACATGGACTCTTAAAAGTCATGTTACCTCATTTTGTATAGCGGTGAGATATATGATTTAAACAGTGTTAGATAGTTCATTATGAGATATGATTAAAAGTTCACGATTCGTGGTAGCCTGGGTGTCACGGGCATAAACAGTAAGCTGGAGGAACGACAGTTGAGATGGTTTGGGCTCATAAGAAGGAGACCACCAGACCACACATTGAAGCAGGTATTGTCTATGGAGCATCATCGACATTAATCCAGAGGAAGACCAAATAACTCCTGGATGACTCAATGCTCCAAAATATTACAGAAAAACGGCCTGGATGAAAGCAATACCTAGAACCGAAGAAACACCTATAGTCTGAGAACGAGAAGAGCCTACCCAAACAGCCTACCTAGGCAATGAGTTGGGACAGTGCAAGGAAGAAGAAGAAGTGTTAATAGTTCATGTCGTGAATTTAGTTTTGTTATTGGAAAAAGCTAGGTTATTTCTGACACATTGTTTTTTAATTGATCTTTAACGCATGAATTTAATAACACTTCCATGAAGGCGTAGTTTTTTAATAACATTTAGGCATGGCCTTAGGCATGTGTAAATTAATAAATAATACAAATTCATGGAAACAACGCTAATATTGCACAACAATGCATTAAAAACGTCAGATTTTCTTGTTATTCTCGGAGAATTGTTATAATAATTTTAAAATATTAAAGTACATTACAAATAAAAAAATCGAAAAGGTAATTTTATCTAGTTTAAAAAATGGTCTTTATAACGACATTTTTTTGACAGTTTCCATAATATTAGTAAGGTTTTCATTTACGCGTTTGTTTGTCAATTGTATAAAGTATTCACTACATTTTTAGTATCTTACCGCGTTTACAGCGTTATAACAGGTAAGGTAAGTATACAACAAGGTTCTTGTTGTACATTTGTACATTTTTTAATTTTAGTAGGTAACATATTTAAGCAAGTAGGTATCATGTAGTCCAGCGTTCTTTGTCCATATTTGTTTAAGTGCTTAGGTACGATTAGTAGACCTCCGTAGTCCAGTGGGTAAGACTCTTGACTCACAATCCGGAGGTCGCGGGTTCGAACCCGGCATGCGCAAATAAATTTTATTTGATTAATTTGTGTTATTTCACAATTAATTCATTTAAAATAATATAAAGTATATTTGCGGCATGTTCCAGAGTGGAAGATACTATTAGTATCGCTCTGGTGTAAGACCACCATTCAGAATTGAAACTTGCTTGAAAATGGCATTAGCCGTGTTTGGTGACCAGATCTGAATAGCCAGGTACTTCCCAACCTTCCTCTTCCCCACAACCTTCCCCTCCCCACTACCTTCAGCCTCACAACATACCCCAATTGGGGATGCCATAGTCTCACTGGCTCCAGACGGGAGCAGTTGAGATTCTTGTGCGGTATTCACTGTAAAAAAAAAAAGTCCTTCATTTAACGTAAATCGAGTATTGTAAGTGTGGTCCAGTCTATTTATGTATACAGGGCTATTCATATGCTGAAAAATAATTTCATGCCACAGAATTGCTCTTACTGAGAGAATTTTGAGATTTTGGTAAAAGTACGGAACATTGACCCAGTTTCATATGCGCATTCACCGAACCCTTCTTAAACAAAAACCGAACCGAATCATATGAGTCGGGGTGTGTCTTGACCTCCGCCGAACCCACAAGACTGAGTCACCAAACCCCTGGGGTACGATCGAACCCAGGTTAAGAACGACTGCTATGAACATTTTACCAATTTCTCCAGCACAATAATTAATTTCCAAAATTAATCAATGTACTTCACCTGCTTGGATGTATTTATCCCATTTTACCGGTTTCTTATGTTACCTGATATACCACCTAATGTACGAACCTTTTAGTGCTTTTTTCCTTCTCTCGATACGACATTAATACGTAGAATAAGGTTGCTTTTCGATTGGATACATTTTTTTCGGTATTTTATTGATTTTCAACGTTTAAATACCCGAGATAAGAGAGTTTAAAAGTTTTTTTTGTCAAACCAGAACCATAAGAACGAGAGAGACAGAGCCTGTAATAGAAATAAAGTAAATTTGTACATGTGGGATTAGAAAAGTATCTATCTATCATGGATGTAATATTATAACATAAATTTAGAAGTAAACCCACTCTGTAATGTAGATGAGGTAACTTGAAACCTAAAGAACGATCACGAAGTTAGTTCATAGGCGAACTAATCAACACACTAAAAACCTATTTAAATTAGTCTTTTCACTAAAATAATACTCTTGTCCCCCGACAGTTAAACCCCTTGACAATTGATCCCTAGACAGTTAGCCCTCGGAATTATAATAATTATCAATTATAACTTTTTGTGCATTATTTAAAAAAAATAATTACGACTTTAAAAGAACCTAACGATAAGTTGGTATGGATATCAAACGAATTTATTTACAGTAACGTTTTTTAGACTTGTACACGAGAAAAATGTAATTTTTGAGAATTCTCTTCAAGGATTTTTTTTTTACTTCAGCCCCATACTTCCCTCAGGTTTTTTTAAGGAAAGGAAGGAGAGGAGAGTTGTGGGAAGGAAAAGGGTTTAAGGGGTGGGAATCTGGGTTTCAGTATGTCCTGGGCCTCCAAGACCTAGACAAACCTCACCCCATGAACCCGGGCACCCCTGCTAAATCACCAATTTTCCTTTGTTTTTTTCATGTAAATAGTCATCTTCCTTCTGTTTTGAAGATCAAGTGTGCAAAATTTCATCAATCTCGCAATATACCAATAAATTTTATTCTGTTTTGGAAAATGCTATTAGCATGTATATACCAACCATGAAATGTAAGCCAAATACCTATCCAAAATGGTACTCCAAAGAACTTATAAATCTACTTGTCACCAAAAAACTTAAACATAAAGAATATAAATTATTTCAAAAATATTCTGATTACATTGAATTTAAAGATTTAAGAACTTCGTGTAAAAAAATGTCTATGACCTGCTACCGTAACTATATAAATGAAATTCAAAATTCCATAATAAATAATGTTAGTTATTTTTGGAAATACTCGAAATCTCTTAAAGAAGATGATTCTGATTTCCCGAGCATTATGCACCTAAATGGCAGCCACAGCAATAATACTAATGGTATTGTTAACTTATTTGCAAAATTTTTTAAAAGTGTTTATACAACAGACTCAAATAATGCTCCTAATCCAACAACAACTCTAGATGAAACTCTTGATATTTCACAGTGTACCATAAGTATCTCTGATGTAATTACTAAAGTGAAATCCTTAGATATCCACAAATCTGCTGGGCCAGATAATATCCCAACAATATTTATCAAAGAATGTATCAAAGTAATTGCTCTTCCATTAACCAAACTTTTTAACCTATCTTTATCCAGTGGAATTTTTCCCGATAGGTGGAAAATTAGTTATTTAACTCCAATTTTCAAAAAAGGTGATAAAAGTGATGTTTGTAATTACAGACCAATATGCATTCAATCCACCATACCGAAACTCTTTGAAAGTCTTATACTTGACAAACTTTTATCACAAATAAAACCTATAATATCACCTCACCAGTTTGGATTTATGCCAGGTAGAAGTACTTTGTCCAACTTAATTATTTATGAAAATTTTATAACCAATGCTTTCAAAGAAAAAAAACAAGTAGACTCTATTTATACTGATTTTAGTAAAGCCTTTGACACAGTTTCTCATAAAATTCTCATTTGGAAATTAGAAAAACTTGGTATACGTGGCAATATATTAGCCTGGTTTGAAAGCTATCTTACTGGAAGACAACAAATTGTTAGAATAAAATCCTCTCTGTCGGAAATAATTTATGCAACAAGTGGAGTTCCACAGGGTTCACACCTTGGTCCAATCTTATTTATCTTGTTTATAAATGATCTTACAAAAATATTTTATGATGTAATCATTTTACTTTTTGCTGATGACCTCAAAATTTTTAGAATTATTCAAAATATTCACCATTGCAACATTCTTCAAGATAATATCAATAAATTATTAATTTGGTGTAATGAAAATAGACTTTACCTAAATATCTCAAAATGTCAAATAGTTAGATTTTTTCGAATAAAAAATCCAGTGATTTACAATTACAACATTGATAACAATGCCCTTCAGACATTAACACAAATTAAAGACTTAGGCATCACTTTTCAATCAAATCTTTCATTTGTTAACCACATAACAGAAATCTCTAATAAGGGCTTAAAAATGTTGGGATTTATAACTAGGCTTACTAGAAATTTTAACAATATAAAGTGTATTAAACTGTTATATTTTGCCTATGTTAGAAGTCAACTTGAGTACAATTCTCCCGTCTGGAATCCACATTATAGTATACATGTTCAAGCTATTGAAAAAATTCAAAACAAATTCTTACGTTTTCTAAATTTTAAAATGAGTATTCCAGCTAATATGTTGAACTACAACACTATTTTAAATGATTTGAATATGCTCAAATTGTCCGACAGAAGAATTTTCTCTGACTTGGTATTTCTATATAAAATTCTAAATGATTTAGTTGATAGTCCGGTATTGCTAGAATTGATAAGCTTCCGGATTCCACAACGTAATACTAGAAGTCAAGATTTATTTCAGTGTAGAAATTCTGGAACTAACTACCATATGTATTCTTCTTTGCCCAGAATACTAATGGAGGGAAACAATTATACCAAGTCAGTGGACATCTTCAATTTATGTTTAAACAAATATAAAATATTGTTACTGAAACAGTTCAGTTATGTACATTGAATGCTTTGTATTTTCTTATTATTCATATGTAATGTAAAAGCCCCGAAAAAGGGCGTTAATAAATAAATAAATAAATAAATAAATAAATAAATAAATAAATAAAAAAACTGTAGATTTGAGTAAGAAACTAAGTCACACAGCCGGGACACTCCAATATAACATAACTCTAGCTGAAATCTCCGAGGTTGCCCGGGTTTTACGAAGAGTTTTTATAAATAAAGATGTAGACAGTAATTTTCCTCTTATTTCATAAGTCAAGTGTGCAAAAAATCACCAATCTCGGAATAAAACTGAACTTGAATAAGAAACAAAGTCATCAAAATGTCATTATTATTATAGGTCGTGATGAAAAAGTAAATATGGAGCATTTGCCCTGAAGTATAAAAATACCAGGATCGAAACGTTGTTTAAAAAGACTGATTGGGGTTGTAAGAATCCAGATACTATTATCTACAGCCTATATGTCGGACGAATATCTACAGCTCATATGTTGAACTAATATCTACGAACTTCAGAGTGTTGACTAATATCTACAGAGCTAAGGTCAGACGAATATCTATGACGGTCCCAGTGTTGACTAATATCTACAGAGCGTAGGTTGAACTAATATCTACAGAGCGTAGGCTGGACTAATCAGCTACATGTGTCCAATAGTCCGATATTAGGGATTTTTATATACATACTTATATAAATTAAGTTTTTTAAACTGCGTACGCAATATTACGTTATTCCAATATGCTATACATACATAATTGCAAATCCAACCTCTGCCAGTGCTGTAGATATTCGTCAACACTTTGGTTCTCATAGATATTAGTCAGCAGTTTGAGCTGTAGATATTCGTCAACACTTTGTTTCTCATAGATATTAGTCAATAGTTTGAGCTGTAGATATTCGTCAACACTTTGGTTCTCATAGATATTAGTTCGATTATTTCAGTTTTTGGAAATCCTGTAGATATTAGTAGACGCCTCCGGTTGTAATACTCCCAATGATTTCGGACAGTTGTCACTGGTACGGTAAATACATAATTTAAAAAATAACTTAATTTTTTATCTCTGTATTTGGATGTTAGATACTATTGACTGCTACGTGAAATGGGTTGTACACATTACTAATGTTTGTAAACATCTACGGTCTATTGTGGGTAGAATTTATAAAATAAAATATTTCGTGCCTATAAGTACTTTAAAATTAATCTACCTATCTCTGGCTGAATCCACAATCCGTTATGGAATCACTTCATGGGGACATTCTTGTAAAACTAATATAAGTTATATCCAAACATTACAAAACTCTCTTAAAAAATTAATATACAGTCTCTGAATGTTTTACCTGTCAGATGATTATTGTTTTATAATATTGTAAGTCAACATCTTAAATTGTCTGATTCCTTGTATAGGGAAAGAGTTTTCTATAAACATAATACAAGATTCACTCAAAATGAAGGATTGGTGGTTCCGAAATGTACCAATAAATACGGTGAAAGAACCCTAAACTATATTGTATCCAGAATATTTAACAAACCATCAATGACAATTAAAAATATATAAATTTTTACAGCTAAAGTCAAATATAATCTAAGGAAATGGCTATTAGATACTGAAGATTTATATTGATGGCCTACCAAAGACCTTGTTTTCCTAATTGAAATTTTTATTCCAAGGAAATGGAAAATCATTATAAATTTGTATTACCTTATTAAACTATAAAATTACTTGTTGATTATATTTATTTCTTTATATTAAATTTATTTCTACTTGTTTGTTATATATGGCTTATACTACTTTTTACATATTTATATTTATAATATTCTGTAATTTAACCAATTTATCTTTATTGTTAACTAGCAGACCCAGCCACACGTTGCTTTGGCTAACGAAACACAACGCCATTACCCAACCTTTATAAAATCCACACCACCCGTTTGCCAGCTGCCCGCTGCCTGAATTAAATATTTGAATTTCTAGGCTTTTCTCTACTATAATAAGCATGTATTATACATATAAACCTTTCCCCTTGAATCACTCTATCTATTGGTGAAAACCGCATGAAAATCTGTTGCGTAGTTTAAAAGATCTATGCGCACATACATTTTGAGCGACTTCATTTTAGGGAACGTACCCATACTACGTGACCAACTTTTTGCAATTTTTAACCCCCCCCCCCCCCCGGTGACCAAAATCCTAAGCAATCCGCCGCTCATTTGTATGGAGCGTGACATTTTGAAGACCCCCCCCCCCCTAAACGTGTCACGTAGTATGGGTACGTTCCCTTATACTATGTAATCATGCAATTCGAGCGATCACCACTAATTATACAATGCTTGCAATGCAACACTGGATATTTGAAAAGGGAAAATCAAATACCTACTTACTCTAGGACATCTATTTTCCAATTTCTTCCGTAGAACGAATTTCAAAAGTGACTATAGTACGGCCCGCCAGCCGTTTTAAATCGCACAAAAATATGTTTTCTTTGAATTTCTCGGCTTTTCTCTAATATAATTTACATGTATTATACATATAAACATTCCTCTTCAATCACTCTATCTATTGGTGAAAACTGTATGAATCCGTTGCGTAGTTTAAAAGATTAACGCGCACATACATTTTGAGCGACTTCATTTTATACTTTGTGATGATAATGATAATGATGATTTATCATCAACGTTGATAACGTTATACATACATAACTTCATACTGATTGCCATTGTACCATGTTATAAGCAAAAAAGTTGTCATTATGTATCTGCTGACAAACTACATAAGTAGTTTAGCAGGTTTAAATGTTAATAAAAAAAAAAAACTTTGAACCAGTTTCCCGCAAAAAATCTTATTGCGATATATTTTCATAATTAAAAGCTAGATAGGTATTTACCTAATATTCATGAAATGTAACTGCAAAATGTTGACAGGGCTTCCTAAAACCCTGTAAAAGTTGTCAAAACATTGAAAAAAGATTTTCTTAGTTTCAAAATTTATCTATCCAAACCAAAATTTATAATTTATTTAAAAAATATTCTTTTGAAATTGGGAATGCTTTAAGCTGGTGTTGCCATCATTGTGTGGGGGGTTTATTACCCTGGCAACACGACAGATGATATTTATCATCCCCCGAGAGGTCCTGCGGGGCATTTAAGGGAAATTACAACCATTTAACAATAGGACACCACGTGAAGGAAATCATCCATTTTGTCGAAAAAAAAACGTGATAAGTCCGAATATAAACTTTCAATGTTTGAAGCGATTGGTTTTAGAACTGCGCAGAGCAGATAAATAAACTTGCAGTTTGCCAGAAATACACATATATACATATATGATCAAAAGGGACAATAAGTAAGGAACGAACGTACACCAGGGACGAACTCGTCCATACATTTGAATCTATTAACCGAAATCGTCACCCATGTTCTCATTTTACAGTTTTAATAATTGAAAATTGCAATTAGAGAGGTGGAGATGACCAACACCCCTGCAATTGATTACCCCAAATATTTCGCTACGTTTGGTAACTTAGCAGGGGTGCCCGGGTTCGTTGGAGTGAGGTTTGTCTAAATCTTGGCGGCGGATGCGTTTGCCTGGTTGAGGCAGACCTCTCGACCTCTCCAGCCGGACTTTCTCGACCCATCGCCTTGCGCCGATAGGGCCGCCAGATTACTACCCACCCCCTCATACCTTTTTGCTTCCCAGAACTTCCTCTCCTTCTTTTCCACAAAAATACCTTTCACACAGCACCCCCAAAGATGTCACAGACCCTAAGGATTTTGTTTTTCATCAGGGCTTCCTGCAGAATAAATACATATTGTTCACGTAAAGCAAAAAATTGTAATTTTTGATAGTTTAAAAATATTTTTAAGTTTCATTTTTCATGGCGGAAAATCTGGAAACGCTAAGATAAGTAAAATTTACTATTGCCATAAGAAGATTTAAATATTGTACAGCACCATTTTCGGGTTTAAATTTCTAACGCAACGTTAACTAAATAAGCCTACATGTAAACTTTAATCGCACGGTTTTTACGACTCCAGATACTAATATCTACAGCCTGTATTGCGGACGAATATCTACAGTTCATATGTTGGACTAATTAATATCTTTGAACTTCAGAGTGAGGTGTAATATCTACAGAGCTAAGGTCGGACGAATATCTATGACGGTCCCAGTGGTGACTAATATCTATGGAGCGTAGGTTGGACTAATATCTACAGAGGGCAGCTGAGCAAGAGATTGTACGGAAAAGCACAAATTACTTCAATTACGTAATCACTAATTATGTAAAGGCTTAAACGTTTAAAGTACGTACATGAAGTTTTTGCATAATATTACGTATTTTGCTGTTTACGAGGACAATAATTTATTGAACAAACGTGGAGGTCACAATACAAAGATATTTATTTATTTCGAAATATACGGCACCACCACCTAACCTAACCTAACCTAACCCAACCTAACCTAACCTAACCTAACCTAACCTAACTGACATAGAAATGGTCATGGTAACAGACTAAATAATTTAGAAGCACTCGAAATAAAGAAAGCTGTTAAAACAAAAACCCAAATCCTTAATAATCAGCTAAATGTGTCCAATAGTCCGATATTAGGGATTTTTACGTACATACATACATAAATTAAGTTTTTGAAACTGCGTACGCAATATTACGTTATTCCAATATGCTATACATACTTGCAAATTCAACCTCTGCCAGTGCTGGAGATATTCGTCCACACTTTGGTTCTCATAGATATTAGTCAGCAGTTTGAGCTGTAGATATTCGCCCTCACTTTGGTTCTCAGAGATATTAGTCCAATTTGTTTAGTTTTTGGAATTCCTGTAGATATTAGTAGACGTCTCCGTTCTTACCTGATTTATTGCGTATTCTCAAAAAAGCACCACATCTATGGAGTTTTGGAATTTTCGGGTTTGTGTAAAAAATTAACCAGACGCCATATTGGATGTTCCAATTATCAAGCTTATGTATTTATAAAAAAAAAAAAATATTTTACAAATATCACCTTTCTATTTCAACAGCCTCATTTCCTAGCTCGTTCGTTCCATAGACAAAAAATCAGTGTTTCCATTGAAAAACGCAATAAAAAAACAGGATCCTTGTCATCCCTTTTATAATAGTCCTTAAATTGATTGTGTAATGGCAACACTAAGCCCTGATCGCTCCTTAAGGTCGCTATCTACATCCTGCATTTAAGATTTAAGGCCTCGATTTGTTTAAGGGTCGTATTCACATTTGAAATTCAGGATTTTATGTCTATGATGTCCTTCCAAAGGCATAAATTTGTTTAATTTATAACGCCATATCGAAATTTCGACTTAATCGTTGCTTTTTGATATGCTATTAACGACAGAGTCAAGTTAGTATCTCAGAAAGAATGGGCGTACTGTACAGGGCCCACAGATACTTTAAAAGGATTCCAGATACTAATATCTACAGCCTGTATGTCGGACGAATATCTACAGCTCATATGTTGGACTAATATCTATGAACTTCAGAGTGAGGACTAATATCTACAGAGCTAAGGTCGGACGAATATCTATGACGGTCCCAGTGGTGACTAATATCTATGTCGCGTAGGTTGGACTAATATCTACAGAGGGCAGCTGAGCAATAGGTTGTACGGAAAAGCATAAATTACTTCAATTACGTAATTACTAATTACGTAAAGGCTTAAATGTTAAAAGTACGTACATGAAGTTTTTGCACAATATTACGTATTTTGCTGTTTACGAGGACAATAATATATTGAACAAATATGGAGGACATAATACAAAGATATTTTTTTATTTCGAAATACACGGCACTACAACCTAACCTAACCTAACTGGCTTAGAAATGGTCATGGTAACAGACTAAATAATTTAGAAGCACTCGAAATAAAGAAAGCTTTTAAAAAAAAACCCAAATCCTTAATAATTAGCTAAATGTGTCCAGTAGTCCGATATTAGGGATTTTTACATACATACATACATAAATTAAGTTTTTTAAACTGCATACGTAATATTACGTTATTCCAATATGCTGTACATAATTGCAAATCCAACCTCTGCCAGTGCTGTAGATATTCGTCCTCACTTTGGTTCTCATGGATATTAGTCCGATTTGTTCAGTTTTTGGAATTCTTGTAGATATTAGTAGACGCCTCCCTTTAAAAGTACACAACTGCTGACCCTGTACAAATAGCAACTAAGGCAATTTAAATACCTCAAAGAAACTCTTGACTTTGTGCAGAAACAGGAGATCCTTTTTGAAGATTCTCCTATCTTAACAACTGGATAGCAATCTTTAGAGCACAGGCGTCAGGTAAGGGAACGTACCCATACTACGTGACCAACTTTTTGCAATTTTTAACCCCCCCCCCCCCCCGGTACGCTCATTTGTATGGAGCGTGACATTTTGAAGACCCCCCCCCCCCTAAACGTGTCACGTAGTATGGGTACGTTCCCTAAGCATGATGTTCTTGTTTTATCGGTATTACAATGTAAGATACATCGGGGAACTTGCGTCATTATTCCCTTTGGCACCAATAAGGAACTCCAGTGAAAAATATTATGGCTTTAAAAAAATATGTTCATATAGACCAATAAACGCTAATTCTGAATATATAAGTTTTGTTAATAATATTAAATGCAGAGTTTTTAAAAAATAATTACAAAGACCTGTTTTAATTAGGTCGTAGAAACACGCCGTCAAGTTGGCATTATTGAAATGTTTAGTGGTGACGTCACTGTTCTTCGTGTCGTGACGTCAACGTAAATTCATTGTATGGGAAATGTATGGGAATGTATGTAAGACACAAGCCATCGTATTAATTTATTCGTTTATTTACATACTGTTTATAGAGATTTAGTTGTTGTGTTTATTGAAACATTATTTGGGCCTAAATAATGTTTCAAAAATAAAGGTATCTCTTATTAGTTTATCTTTGTTATTGAAAATATTCAAAAACTACTGCACAAAAAAATAGTAATGCTACTTCTAGGGAGAATAGTTCGAACACCGAATTCAAAATGGCGGCAGTTGATCAGCTGATTGCCCAATCCTATAGTAACTTTTTTTCACTATACATTATACATACGGTGGTTTTCGGGCGATCTTGAAACATTAAAACTTTGACAATTATTTTAACTATTAAAACTAACTCTAAAAATACAAATAAATATGCAGTTATTTAAGTTAGAAGGTCATTATTCATTAAAAAAATTCAAAAATTGGACTGGAGTTTTCTCCTGCGCGCCCTACATATAGATATAAACTGTTGACATTTGTCACATGAGAAGTCACCTTGTCACTTGTCACTTTCTACCACTCGTTCTCGGTTGAGGAACGATTTTCCGGCCACTCCTTCCTACAACATGGGTCTCTTCACTACTTCTTCCTCTTCCCAAAAAGACCCTCCACACATCATTTTCAAAGATGATATAGGTCCTGAGGAAAATTATTTTCCTCAGGGTTGTGTGGAGATAATGTAAAAAAAGCTTCGTGAGCAACAACTTTTAAAAGGTCTTTTTCAAAACATGAGCTTTTTGGTATTGGTACTTTGCATCGATGTTTTGTATTTAGAAAAGTGGTACCAATGTTCTCTTAATCATTTTAAATGGATTCGTTACTTTTACAAATTCTTTTGTATAATTAGAAATTGGTAAAAATATTATTGGAGTGATTTAAGTAGGTAAATATGTAATCAAAAATACTAATTTCATCTGTCGGTCTGTTCGCCTGTGTAACTCTGCTTCAACGAAGGCAACCTCGGTCGAGGGATAAGGCTCTTGACTTACAAATCCCGCCGGGCGCAAATAAATTTTATTTGATTAATTTGTATTATTTTACATATTTATATTTGCGGCCAGTTCCAGTGAGGAAGATACTTTCAGTATCGCCCTGGTGTAAGACCACAATTCAGAATAGAAACGTTGCTTGAAATAACTAAAAAATAAATAAAGTAGATCATATCCGTACTAGATATTTGATATACCTTTTGATTACAAAAATAATTTTTCGATTTGGTTGGGTATTTTGATTTCAAATCCAAATTTAACATTTGTATGAAACGGGCCGCACAAACGTTCCTCTTAAATGTTAATTTAAAAAAAAAATTAGATTGTGTAATTCACAGGCGATAGAAGTGAAACTAGAAAGTCTTTTGCCTGTTTATTTTAAAGTGGTTTGAAGATTGGACATTGATTCATAAAAACAAAAATGTTTATTATTTTTGGATTTCGTAGGATTCGAACCTCCGTCCACTGGAGTTCTCTGGCCGCTGAGATTTGTGACGCACTGCACCGCTGCGCTATGGGACGCGCTCCTATCGTCGTTTCCGTTTTGATGCTTCGTAGGTGCCATAGTGCGTCATTTCAGTTTCATCCGAATTTCAAATCACTCTAGCTGGTCTAAGGAAGTTTCACTTCAATAAACGTTTTGCTTCATCAACGAATTACTTTTACAGACATTTCTCGGTCAATTTTCAAATAGTTTTAATCTTAGCAGAATTACGTTATGGGTCATTTATTTTGCATCTTGCATCTTGCCAATCGTTTCAATAAGGACTCAGTCTTAATACCAAAACAAAGAAAAAACAATCTTAAAAAATCTACAGAAAATTAGACGAAAAGGTTCGCATTCACAGACAGACTAATTACCTCGATAAATCAACACACGAAACAAAGGAAATCGATTATCATTCCACTTTAAAAAAATGACGCCATTTTTCAAGATGGCGATTGCGACCGACTGACAGATGAGCTTTTAAGACGTGTCTATCTCAGGAGAGGAGACAATGCTACAATAATTATCATAGATGAGATAGTATTGTTACTGAGATTGAATTAATGGGCACGTAATAATGCTAAGTGAGACTTGGAAGATTCTGGAATGTATTATGTCTTAATTTATTCTTTGTTCGTTTGTGAAATAGAAAATTAATGTCAATGGTAAACAAAATTATTGTCGGTGACGGTCACATTCGCGGCTAATATTTTTCGTCTCCAGAAACGAAAATTCGTTGAAGTACCTACCGTGCTGCTTTAAGGGGTGAAAAAAGGGTTTCATGACAGTTCATCCTGCGACAATTCATCCGGCGACAGTTCATCCTGCGACAGTTCATCCGGCCGACAGTTCATCCTGCCGACAGTTCATCCCGCCGACAATTCATCCGGCGACAATTCATCCTGACAATTCAACCTAACCTAACCTAACCTAACCTATTAGTATAACCTATAAGTATGAGTATGTCGTATTTTGTTATTCATGCATGCTTCTTCGGAGAGTCGAAATTATTGTTAGTAAAAATATTTTTACAGCGGATTTCCACTCAAGATGCCTTCAGATATAAGTATATCGATTTTGGTTGTACGGCCGTATATCCTCTTTGCATACTTACATAATAAAAATCTTCTAAATGATCAGGCAGGATGAATTGTCGCCGGATGAATTGTCGGCGGTATGAACTGTCGGCAGGATGAACTGTCGGCAGGATGAACTGTCGGCCGGATGAACTGTCGCAGGATGAACTATCGCCGGATGAATTGTCGCACGACGAATTGTCGGGTCACCGAAAAAAGGGGTATTTTAGTTTTAGACAATGAACTTTCTCGAGTTTTCAACGCCAAGTGTCCAAAATGTCATCAATCTCGTATTAAAACTAAGGGTCGATCGAGACAGATTTTTCGTTCTTGGCCGAGACCGAGACCGAGAATAAATTAAAATCTCGACCGAGACCGAGAATAGATAAATTCAGAAAAAAATGAAAATGTGCTATTTTTGAATAGTACAGCAACAATAAAACATTATACCTACTTAGTAAACACGTTAAATCGAAATAACAAACCCTAGCCGACCAATCACAATCGACAGCTCTCTTATGCACTGACACTAAGTGACGAATGTGGACGCGCGCGGTAGATTTGATTCCCATTATCATATACCGTACCTACGTACAACGGTCTCGGTTATGGCCGAGAATCTCTGCGATTTTTCGCCGAGAACCGAGACAGAGTTCTCAGTAGAATTTGTAGCCGAGAATGCTGAGACCGAGACCAAGATCTCGGTCGACCCTTAATTAAAACTGCAGATTTTATAAAACAAACATCTCACGGTCAATCAACATTATCTGCAAAATACACACATTTAATTTGTAGTGTATGTATGTCATTTCAATATCTCTTAACAGATGTCGTTAGTATACATAGATATGTGTAGTTTTAGGGTGTCTCAATAGATGTCATTAGTAGAAGTACAGGATAGAGACACCTGTCAGACGTTTCGGTCTAATAATAATAATAATAATATAATAAGTGTGTGTTTATTTCAGCCGAACAGAGTGCAATAGTCTGTTAGCCATACAGAAGTATACATCTGTAAAATTACATTAAATCCTACTAATATTATAAAGACGAAAGTTTGTATGGATGTATGTATGTGTACCAGACGTATCAAGCCTGTACAAGACTGTAAAAAAAGGGTACCGGTTTCAGTACACGACCAGGATGAAATGATTGAAATAATAATAATACTGACCTCCCGTGCACCCAGTGCCTGATGAGTTGAGGACACTGGATGTGCCTACTCCTCTGCCCAGTCCTGGTGCGTGGCGGTTGCCTGAAGTAGGGCCGGCTTTCTGGAGGAGACTGATGGCACCAGGAGCAAAGTCTAGGCAGAGGTCGGCGGGAGGCAGCGGATGATAATAACTTTTCCCAGAAGGAAATAATAACACGAGTTGACGTTGATGGAAGAACTGATTTATTATGAGAAATGGCCGGGTTTATATACCCGATTTCCGTGACAAAACCTGTCACGTGGTACATTTTTGTGGTGGGAGGTTTTACCTAGCCCTTTACCTATATAAGGTGTGCCTTTCTGTGGGCCACCCATTTTGGCAAACACTTGCTTGAAAGTGGTCGTCTAAAATTGGTTTCTTAAATTAATTATACAGGTTAGGTTAATGTATTTACAATGTTTTCCTTAAAACTAGAGTGGTTCTACGGATATTCTCTATCCGTAGAATTTTTGTTTGCTGAGTTTGGGTTGATTTTAAGGAAGTTTGACTTTTTGTCGGTAGGTATTTGTTTTTTAACAAAGTGTTTGAATAGTTACAAAGAAGTTAATATTTTTCCCAGGTCCCCCGTAAGCTTGGCTATCGAAACCTTTTGGTTCCGTCGCTTTACGAGGTCCTGGGATTTTTAAAATGGAGAAAAAGTGAAATGATGCTAAAGTCTCGAAAATCTGCTCAAGTGCTGATAGCGCTGGCAGTTTAAGAGTTACAATGTTTATTTATGGCTCTATGGATGCCCCGTAGGACTCTGCACTGAAACGTCTTAGTTTCAGCGTCCTACGGGGTGTTTAAACGAAGTTATATTAAAATATGGTGTATTTTTGACCAATATAAAGGCCCTTAATAGGGACGCCCAAATTGGTTTTTTGGCTTTGTAGCCGGAAAAATAGCCCTGAAGGCGATGAAATAATAAGTTTTAGGATGTCTCCTGGTGGCAACTCGGTAACCAAGTTTTTACTTGTGTCACCAGGGCATCTGTGTATTTAGAAAAAGACATTTAAAATTGAAAAAAAATGTGTTTGAAAAAGATCGTTGCTGGCGGCACGGTAAAGCCGACTGAGAGCCCAAAAAGGCCCTTGTTGGGGCCGCCAAAAACGGGAGGTAAAGCAGCCTGCTTGGTAGAGCAGCCGCTTCCTGCTGAGCCATAACGGCAGAGCAGCAAGGGAGAGAAGGCAGTCCGCTTAGCGGAGTAGCTGCTTCCTTCGGAGCCGAAAAAACGACCCTTCTCAGGGCCATAACTAAAAAGGAGGCTAGTCAGCCTGGTTGCCTTTGGAGGCGTAAATAAGCATAAATAAAGTATTAATTGTTAAAATTATTAAAATTATAGGATTCTAGAATGTCTCCCGGTGCAAACTTGGCACACAAGCTTTATTTGGTTGCACCGGGGCATTGTACATAAGTAAAACATATAAGATTAAAAATTAAGAAATGAGGGAGAGCAACACGTCGGTTACAGTATGGATGTATGAATGGATGTATGTATGTTTCACGCAAAAAATACTGAATAGACTTTAAAAATTCTTTCACTAATAGAAAGCTATATTATTTGCGAGTAATACAGGCTATACATATTGGTAAGCTCTTGCGTTATGCATAAGCTCTGGCGTTATGAAATTATTTATCATACGTTTTCTGTCCCTAACGAATTATTGCAAACGTCAGAAGAAAAGCAAAACAAACGGTTGCCGTGGAAACGATGTTGGCGTCGTAGTTAATATCTATCTCTAAAAATGAATCGCCAAAATCTGTGTGGGCGCATAACTTCCGAACGATTGCACCAAATTTGATAGTTCTTTTTTGTATAAAACGGTGGTGTGCTCTGGCATTATGAAATTTGTATAAAAAATTACAATAGGTGGCATGCGAGCAGTTTGAAAACTGAATGCACCGGGAATTAATGTTTGTAATGCGGGAAGGGGGGGGGGAGGCGGAGTGGGAACCCCCCTAATACTCTGCGAGCGAAGCCGCGGGAAAAAAGCAAGTAATTACATAAAATAGAATGAACAAGGTAACAGATAAAATGAAATATAAAAGCATATTTAGTATCTACTTGTGTACTACGGCGGCTTTCAGTGGATTCTCCATGTTTGGTGTAGGGGCGCGCCCTGACACTGGGCCACGGCCTGGACGAGAGTGTTTTCCGATCTTCGGTAAGCGCTGAATGGTCCCGGCTATTCCGGTCATCAAAGCAGCGAACCCATGTACCTACTCTTCTATTACCTATTCGTACTGCGAACATCTGCGAGGCACTGCATCGCCAAGGTAGGCCGAACAGCGCCCTGCGTGGTTGTATTGTAGGTACTCGGAGTGTGTTCATGACGCCTAGTGTGTATCTTGTCTATATTTCGCCGGTGTAAAAGTTCATGCAGTAGGTCTGGAATGTTTACTTTCTGCCCGAAAGGTTACGAAGATAGTCGATGATATCCGATTTACAGGTGGGCGCCTTCAGTAAGCGGTTACGCCGCTTCAGATTTCACAGATCCTTTAAAACGGACGATAAGTCCAGTTAGATTTTCATTGTAAATACGATAAGTGCACCAGAAAAGACGAAGGTTGAATAATTGGATAATACAAAGATCTTTACCGTTTCACTGAAGGCTGTTAAACACAGAGATCTTTTTTGAAGCCTAAGCCTGGTAGATACTTGAACTTGAAAACAGCTAATCTTTTTCAAAACTCTCTATAGTAACAAATAAAGATTTAAGTGTAGCAACAAATAAACTACATCTTATAAATCCGAAAAACTCAAATAAACCTTAATTCTTTAAGAACTTTCTTGTAGGTAGATATATCAGATGAAACTCAAATGGTTGCAAAAAGCCATAATAAATTCTATAAAAAGACCCTAAGATACAATCAAAACCAATAGAAAACAGATCCTTTTTCATCGACCCGTAAAATCAGTCCCTACCTTACCGACAAGCCCAACAATGACCGCCGCAGTGTTGTCACACCAAAGAAAAACTGCGCGATAACAACAACACAGCTCGCCACAATAAAACCACGGACCACCGGGGTTGCCAGTAGTCGGCGAATTAGTTAAACGCCCCGTCCCATTTAAAACATTTAAACCATTTTAATGTTTAAACCTAACCTGAAAGGGCGGCAAATGTTTTGACAGATCGGACACAATCGATTCGCAGATACTACAAACATGAAAAAATTTCATTGTCACGAATTAAGGGTTTAAAACATCATCCCTCTGGACCTATTTATGTCGAGGGTAATTTTTCAGGTGACAAAGTATCGAAACGCAAGCGGGGGGTGGTTTTATTCTCGAGAATTATTACGATTTTGACTTTTGGGATTTCGGCGTTTCTTTGAGAGCTTGCTGTGTCGGTGTGTCTGTTTTGATTTTGAGTGTTGGGAAAGTTTTCAGTTTGGTTGTTTGGTTTTGTTGTGGCTGAAGACAATTGTCTGCGGTTTTTGTGTAATAGAGAAAAGTTTAAAACAGGTAAACGCCGTGAGCCTTGTGGTTTGTACTCTCGCCACACTTAAGTATCGTGTAACTTTGGGTGGTAATGAAAGGGAACAAATTGAAAGGCTGTGCTGTAAAATTATTACGGAGATAATTAAAACAATGATTTTTATTTTAAAGTTAATTTCTAGGGTAAAGATGTGGGTCAGCAACCAATTTAAAAAGATGAGCTGTTCGGCCTCCCCTTAATCAATCTTTTTACTTGCCTCGACGATTTGTTATGCATACAAATAGGTACCTACTTATGTAACCAATGATTATGCCTCTAGATACCTACGACAGTTCTAGACGAATCTAATCATTTTGTTATTTTTTTTTTTTAGATACGCACAGGAGTCCGTTAGGAAAATAATTCCACTCAGGGCCTATGTCATCTTTTGGGATGCTGTGTGGAGGGTCTTTTAAGGGGAAGGAAGGAGTGGAAGTTCTGGGAAGGAAAAAGGTATGAGGGGTGGGTAGGAATCTGAGGGTCTACGAGTGACTGAGGAAAGGAAAAATGAATCCATCCTTTCCACTGCGGTGTAAGGCAGTGTTCCGAGAGAGTCCTGCGGGAGTTATTGGTTATCCAATAAATGGTTCCTGGGGCGGCGGTACCCATACCCGCCTCCCAAATTGTTAAGAAATATTCCTGCCTGATTTTCAATGTTTTTGAACATATCCCAAAATAAAATACTGTTTTGAAAGCAGATTAAAGATCAAAGACAGATAATGTTAAAAATGTATCTACATATTAAGCAAATATTTTGGTTCGCTAATTGAGAGCCTTACCCCTCTTCTACGGAGGCCGTATCTATAGGTATACCTATAGATCGATGGATGTTATTATTTATTGATTCTGTCTTTATCTATATTATATTCTATTATATTCTGTCCGTATTATACAAGAAACTGAAATTCATATGTTTTCAGAATAAAGGTATCGTAAGTTATTGATTTTAGTAAGTCTGCATTTTTTTGGTTTTACAAAAAAAATTGATACAGTTTGGAAGTGTCTTTTGCAAACTTTTATATGCAAAGAGAAAGCTTAGTGTTCTCTCTTTCTAAATCTTTATATATTACACGTCTGACTGTAATCGTAAATAAGATAGAAAGAATTTTATAGGAGATAGGGCATATCATTTGGCGACAGGAATTGTGACCCGAATGGTTGTTTAAAAATTTTCAACTTTCCTTTATCTAAATCTAAGACTTTGGACTTCTTTATGTCGTTATTGGACATTGGTCAATTTGCAAAGCCTACAAAACGCTGCACTTAAATTCCAAAATCGATATAAACAGATTTATTATTCCGAATGATATATATCGATACTGTATTGTTGTTCATCTGTCAAAACACGCCCTCTTTGGCACGGCGAACACCGCTATCTTCCCCGGTGGTACAGTGGAATGGTACGGTGGTATTGAGGTATAATTTTGCCTTTTGCGGCTTTTTCTGGGTTCTTTCGCACGCCAACAAAGCAAGATGAATTTGGCAACAAAGTCAAAAGTCCATTATGTTGTACAAAGGTTTCTCTATAACAGTGTTTTTCAATCTGTGGGTCGCGACCCCTAGGGGGGTCGCGAAGCTTTACTCGGGGGGTCACCGGCAAAAGGAAAAAGGCGAGATTCTAACTACAATAAAAACATTATTTCAGTGAGAAGGATGGACTTGTTTATTTTTCAAAATAAAGAAAATAATTCGGTATCCGAGAAGCATACGGATGCAAGTCCAAAAGGATAAATGTTCAGGAGAGCCAAAAATCTATTTTTTCTGTAACTATGGTATCATAACTTCTTCGGATATCCATGTTGATAGTTACTACAAAGGAGTCATAATTAAATCATATTTTAAGAACAAGCAAACAAAACGAAATATTTTATCTTTCTATTACTACAAAGAGGAAAGATTTGATTGTTTGTTTGTATTGAATAGGCTCCGAAACTTCTGAACTGATTTGAAAATTTCTTTCATCAAAAGAAAGCTACATTATGAGCGAGTAACATAGGTTATACATAATAGTAAGCTCTGGCGTTATGAAATTTGTATAAATGAAAATGTGTGTATTTCATATTATATTTTAGCGACAGGGAGGAAAGGCAGGGGGAAGGTGGGGTTTGCAGGTGATGGTGAAGGTGAAGGTTTGTTTGGGGTGGAGGGGGAAGACACGAGGGAGGGGGAAGGTGATGAAAGTGGAAGGGAACGGGGATGCACGGGCAAAGACATGCAGGGAGAATCAATTTATTTCTTTGAATGGCATAGCGACGCATGCCGGGTATCAGCTGGTATTTTATAAGCGTTTAAAAATATTGTTTAAAAAAAAGGCTGACTTGAGTCAAACAAAAACACGAATTTGAGTCCTTCTACTTCAAAATGAAGTGGAATATTGTGTTATTACATTTCATATTACACAAAAACATTAATCCTTTCATATTACATTTGGTGTAATATGAAAGGATCAATGTTTGAATATTGCTTACTTCCATAGAAAGCGTAATTATTATAATTTGAGTCATAATACTACATAATACGTAGGATTTGCGTCATAATACCCAAAATGCAAAATTTAAAGATGTAAGTCCATGTACATCTTTCTGCTTTTAAGATAGTTGTTGCATCAAAGGTAGTTGCGTCCGTACATTTTTGAAAATCCTATTTTTGTTCATGATAGGACCTGTATCTCTCTGCCACTGACAAACATAATAATATACTTCAAGTCTGCTTCAAAAAGTCATTTCTTCAAATTTTGGACTTGCGTCCGTATGCTTCTCGAGTACAGAATGAATGTATTTAACTTTTTGTCTGTGTCTATGACCAAAGGGGGTCGCCAGAATTTGTCAACCTGTAAAGGGGTCGCATATTTAAAAAGATTGAAAAACACTGCTCTATAATATTATGTCACTGTTGGATGTCCAAAAGATTTCAGGCAGGTAGAGGTGGGTTGTCATTAGTTTGTTGATGTTTTGGTAAAGCGAATTTATTTAAAAATGAAAACTCTTTAGCACCGTTGTGATTTGAAAGTCGATGAGACGAAAAAACGACACTAAAAAGAGACAAACACATACATCTATAGGATTTAGCCTGCGAGAGAATGAGACAGAATAATTGGTCTCCTCTTTGTGAGGTGCTTCGTAACCTACCCAATCTTGTCTACTTTAGTTTTCTGAAGGTTTCACTTCGACCGCGTGTGAATTGCTCACTCTGATTTTTTTATATTAGCTCCTCACAGGAGGCACTGAGGAAAAATAATCTAATTTGGGGATGCTGTGTGGAGGATCTTTTTAGGGAAAGGAAGGAGAGGAAGTTCTGAGAAGGAAATAGGTATGAGGGGTAGGTGAAATCTGGAGCTCAATGTATCCGGACGGACATATGAATCCATTCCTCCACTGCAGTGCAAGGCGACGGGTCAAGCGATTCCGGCTGGTGAGGTCTAGAGTTAGGTCGCCTTCAATCTCTCCCGATCCAGCCCGTCATACAATAGGTGGGAAAACGCATTAGCCACCAAGATCTAGAAAAAACCCCATGAACCCGGGCGTCCCTACTAAGTCACCATACGTAGCGAACCACTTGGGGTGACCTATGGCAGGGGTTTTGGTCATCCAATAAATGGTTTCCGGGGCGCGGTACCCAATTATTTTACGTCTACCGTATAAAAAAAGGCGAATTCTCATGGTTGTAGGTTATAGTAGCGCAGGCCTGTGAAAAATCACAGGATATTGTAATTTTAGAATTTGTGAAGCTGAAAGTTTATGTAAAGAACACAAGGACAATAATTATTATTATTGCTGCAAAATAATCACGAAAAAATATTCACGACAACGTACCAAGTATAGGTAGGTAGGTATCTACTTTATCGCTTGTCTGAATTCTTGACACCTCAGTTCCAATTTTGGAAATCACGTATTTTATTAATAACATTTGTCGACTGAGCGTATCAGCGTAGGCCCTGTTTTAACTCGACCGTTTTGCATTACTTCATCTGTCTGTAAATTTGTTCGTAAGTTCCATTCCGTTTCAAGTTGGTGGTCGTTTTTATGTTTCAGAAAAGATTATTTTTTCAAATGTGAAATCATCGTGTGTATTTGGACTTCTTTGTTCGCATTTTTTTAAATATTGTGCTAAGTCCCTACCTACCTGTCTGAAGAAAGTTTGTGAAAAGAAATATGGAAAAAAAAGAAAATTATTTGTTGGCTTATTTTGTTGATTTAACCGCCTGTAATTTCGAATTTTTCAATGAAATGAATTGAAGTGCATGCAAATTTTCAAAACAGCACTATATTTTATGATCTCAAAAACAATGAAAATGCAGAAACGAAACATTAAGAGGGCATTACCAGAGAAAACCAGAAATATGTCCTTTTCAAATCAGATTTTAGACGTATTGACTCTTTTTCACAAAAAATTATAAATGGATTTCGTAAGATTGTTCTTTTATCTAGCATTCGCATGTAATAAATTTTGAGAATTTTTTTTAAAATTTTTAGTATAATAAGGTTATTCCATAGGTCGTTGGCAGATTTGTTAAATTTTCAAAAAAGATTTTGTATTACACCACACCCATTTCAAATAATATAATCACGCATTAAAATAAATCAATACATTATCTAGCAAACGCATGTTTTAGAATTTAAATTTCAGTTTCAATAAAATCATTAAAAAATATGTACGTACATGTGTTTCTTGACGAAAATTGGTAAATTTGTGTATTTATTTGCGCACTTACAAACTAATATATTTCAGATTTTTTTAACATTCTTATTAAATTTAGACATTATTGAAAAATGATAAATACTTATAATCAAAAAATATTTACAAAAAGTACTTTATTTTAATAGTTTTATCATCACGCCTTTCAGCATTTTTGGATGAAGGTATAAATTTAAGCTAATTTGGATTGAAATAAATTCGATATTGATTTATAATTTTAAAAAGCTGGTACGGAGAATAATTAATCTTTCTCATTGTAACCGCCCTGCATGATCGTAAGAACAACTTTCGACGAAATGTGGATTTTCGTCCGCTGGCTGGTTAAACGCTCTTAAACAGCTCCATCGCAAAACTACAAAATCATTGTTCTTTACGACCGCCGAGATAGCGTTGTTTCTTTGGACATTTGTATTAGGTCCTTACATATGAAATTGGCGTTTTGTATGGGAGGAACATAAAGTCGATTTTTTTAAATATAATATATTTATTTAATCAAAGTATGTACCATTGCTATCTATGCACTTTTGCCATCTCATAGGTAGTTCATCGATCCCTTTACTTAAAAAACCATTCGGATGGGAATCAATAAAATCTTTGAAGGCCGTTTGGACTGCCCCATCGGAGTTGAATTTTTTCCCTTGCAAGAAGTTATCCAAATTTCGAAAAAAATGGTAATCTGTTGGGGCAAGGTCCAGAGAGTATGGTGGATGTCTTAGACATTCCAATTGAAGCTCCTCTAATTTGGTAGCCGTCTGTTGTGCAGTGTTTGGTCTAGCGTTCTAACGCGCGTTTGTTGATTTGCTTCACTCAATTCGTGAGGTACCCACCTTTCAAGCTTTTTCACCTTTCCAATTTGCTTCAAGTGGATTAAAACAGTTTAATCACTAACACCGCAACCTGCAGCTAACTCGGACGTGGTTTGCGATGGATCCGCTTCCACAATAGCCTTGATAATTTGTATTTTTAATTCCTAACCAAAGAAGATATTTGAGATCAAAGTTGCCAGTACGGTAAAACGCCAATTTCATATGTAAGGACTATATAATTCATTATTTGAAATGAAAATTGATGTTTCCTTGGACAAATTGTATAATTCCTTATCTTCTGTCTTCTATATATCGTTTGTCTCGCTAAAACTCGAGAACGGCTGGGCCGATTTAGCTGATTTTGGTTTTGAAATGTTTGTCGTAGTCCAGGGTAGGTTTAAACGTTGAGAAAACAAGAATTGCGGGGAAAACCAACAGTTTCATTTTCCCATACAAACTGTTCTACCTACTTTCCTGTCAATAATTTGACGTTCGGCCCTTCGGTATGGTAGACTCGGGTCCACTCGAATTGAAGCACGTATTAAATTAAGGGTTTTGAATCGACAACATATATCTACGTTACTCGGATTATCGCGTATTAAAAATTTAATATTTTGATGGTTGTATTATTTAGTTCATTCAGAATAACAAATTTGCAAATGTCAGAATAAAAGCAAACAAATTATTGCCTTGGACACGATGTTTTTTTTTTAATTAGGCAATTCACCCTAAAAAGAGTGCTTTGTTGGCGTCGTAGTTAATATCTATCTCTAAAAATGAATAACGCGAGCTGTTTGAAAACTGTATGCATCGGGAATGAATGTATGGAATGCTGGAGGGGGGAGGGGAACCTGGGAGGGGGATCCGCGGGAGGGGTGAGGCAAATCCAGCGGGGGGGGGGAGGGGAACTCGGGAGGGGGGTTGGCTGGACGGGGGAAGCGGGGGAGTAGAGTGAGAAGAGGGAAGGTGGAGGAGGAGGAGTGTGAACGCGAGAGGGAAAGGAGACGTGGGGGAGGAAGGGGAGGAGGAAGGTGGAAAGGACGCGCAGGGAAAACAATTTCTTTATTAAATGGCATAGCAACGCATGCCGGGTCCCAGCTAGTTTGAAATAAAGAAGGATGTTTCTTTGGACAAATTGTTAAATTCCTTATTAGAAATTTACAAAAAAATGTTATATAAAATATATGATTTATAATTAAGTAGGCATCTAGGTATTTATGTACCTACTTACAAATCTTGTGATTTCATGGAAAAAAATATTTTTAATTTATACCTGTTTAATCACAGGAGACAATATTTGTCCCAGCTTACATAGGTCTCATATAAGTCGCTATAACTCCCTTACTATCATAGTGAGAAATACAAAAACGGTTTTAGAAAGGCAAAAAGCCAAGCTTATTCAAAATTTAAAAAAATAACCATCAAAAAAGTAAAATGTACACCTTTATAAAACCGAAGACTTGAATCGCAATTTCTTTATTAAATATTTTCATATGGAAAGTTAAAAAAGTGAGGTAAATCGTAATTTTTGTGTTTGGATGCAAAATTTAATATTTAAAAAAATATATGTTTATTTCGACTTATATAAATTGAAAGCGTATTTCACCACCTTTCAAAAATAATCTTTAGTTTTCTGATACTGATAAGTTGAGAAATATTTCATTTACCTATTTGCATTTTATTGTAAAGTGGATACATTTTAACCATCTAAAAATACGCCAAATTTCTGAAGGATTAAATTAGAGAAAAATAAGAACTTTTTAAAGGTGAGGTCTACTAATTATTCACAGAACTGCTGGTTTAAATATATTTTTAATTGATTTTTTAAAGTCGTTTCCATTCTTCATAGGTATAAAAATATTCAAAAAAATAAAAATTTAGCTAATATTACAATTTTGATTATTACAATATTATTTACAACTAAAATATTTTAAAAATATTTTTGGTTTTTCATAAGTCTTCATGAGACTTCATGGTCCAATTGACCTGTGTGGTCCAAATCGGCGCGGCGATCCTCAAACGATCTTGTCGTCCTGGTGTCCCGCTGACATATTGTGGACAAAATATCTATTATTCACCGCCGCCATAATATATGTCACCTACCTGCCAAAATATGTCACCTATCTACCTGCCAAAATAATATGATACCATTCAAACAAATTTGTAACAGGTAGGTACCTACCACTCAATCGAACGATGTTAATACCGTAGCATCTGCGTGGTTGAATTTCAGAACCCGGTTTCGATTGCATGTCCGACGCCATGCCTTACACGCCGCGCCACAAATAACATGGATTACATGTACGTGGATTTTTAAGACAAAGCTACCGTTCTAATTCGGTTTCTAATTCAATAATTCGACACATGATGTCGCTACTTCCGTCAGCAGGTCGGATGGGGACTGGGGACGTCTCCCCGTAGGTATAACTGCTACGAATTCGTGAATATGTGGTATCTCTCCGGATCTCTAGAAAGATCAAGAAGGAAGATCAGTACTCCGGATATGACAAGATTGACGGTAATTCATGTTGTATCAAGTCGCCATATATTTCATATGACTTCATTGCTCTGTCTCGGTTACTTTGTCCCGGTGACTAGCTAAGTGGATTCGAGGAACGGGCTGTTTTTTTAATCAGTTCGTATTGGAATTATAAAATGGTCACCAACAGTAACTGGGTAAAGCTGAACCAAAAGCCGCCCGCAGAGCCCAACAGAAAAAACCCGCGGAGCGGGTTTTTAACAGCTACTAGATCATTAATGCACTAGAAATACCTTCCGTGTAGATTTGATCAAAATCGACTAACTACAAATAATGTCAACCCTTAACCTAACCTAACCTAACATATTGACATATCGGGCTTGATATTTTTTCACTATTTTATTTCATTTTTCTACATTAACTACACTACACTTGAGGAAAACAATTTCCCTCGGAGCCTAAGTCATCTTTTTGGATGCTAGTGTGTGGAGGGTCTTTTTAGGTAAAGGAAGGAGAGGAAGTTCTGAGAAGGAAAAAGGTATGACGGGTGGGTAGGTAGTGTGTTCAGGAGTGACGGACGCAAGAACTCATTCCCACTGCGGTGCATGGCGATGGGTGGATAGGAAAGGACTGCAATGACCAGTCCCTTCCGATCTGACCCGCTAAGTATGCTACAAACGCAATCGTATATGGGAAGACGCATCGCCGCCAAGACCTTTACAAACTCCGTCCCTTGAACCCGAGCACCCCTGCCTTGAAATGACCTATGGCAGAGGTGTTGGTTATCCGATAAATGGTTTCCGGGGCGACATTACCCATACACAATAACATACCGTGATGTCCAAAAGACGTTTTATCGTGCTAACCAAATATTGACCGTCAGTGGTTGAGTTGGCATCGCGTTTGGGTCCCATTACCCAGGCGTCGCGTGTAAGATTCCTCGGGACGACACAAGACATTTTCCGTTTACTGTGGTGTAAGAAGGAGATTTTCAAATATTGTCAGTTATCCCGGGAATCGGACAACTGTCAGTTCTCCATAATAAGTCTCAATTATAAACTACCGATATAAAGTTGGACGCGCTTGCAAATTCGAAAATTGACAATATTTCGTTTCTCCTGTGTGGTCTAGAATCGGCTGAACTCAAAGGACCTTGTATTTCAGACGCCCTGTTGTCATATTGTGTGCTAAATATGCACTATAGTTACCAGCACGGGACCCTGATCCCCGATAATAACCAAGGTGTTTTGCCAAAAATTGCATAAGAATGAAAAGAAAATGGAAACAATTGAAAAACTGACAATTCTTAATTAATTAACATTTTAACAAAACACGATAATATTTTGTTTCCCAGTGAAGTCTGTTTTTTCTAAAACTTTTAATGAGTCCCAACTGCTCTCTGACAACCGGAGCCAGTGAAACTATGGCATCGTTAACTGGGGTTTACTGTTGGCTGAAAAGAGTATGGGGAGGGGAAGAGATGGAAATGGGAAGAGGTAGGTTGGGAAGAACATACCAGGCAATTCAGATCACTAAACTTGCCTAAAACAATTTCAATCCACGTTTAGATTTCTGTATTGTGGTTTTTTATCAGTGATAGTGACATGACAGTAGGCTCTATTTATTTTTTGGACAGTTGAGTGTAATATAGATAAGAAAAATATGTATTTATTTTTTCGACAAATGAGCATAAAATATTTATCTATTTTTTTATATATGTCTATATAAGTGCAATTTAAAATAAGTACCTATGTAAAATATGTATCAATTTTTTGGACAATTTAAATGCAAAATGAGTAAGTAAAATCCTACTAATATTATAAAGGCGAAAGTTTGTATGGATGTATGTTTGTTACTCTTTCACGCGAAAACTGCTAATTGGATTTTAATGAAACTTTACAATAATATAGTTCATACATCAGAATAGGCTATAGGCTATAGCTAAGAGCTCTGGCGTTATGAAATTTATATACAATAATTGCAATAGGTGGCACACGAGCTGTTTGAAAAATTAATGTAACGGGTACGGAGGGGGTGAGGGGGGGATAGGATGTGGGAGGGGGGGATAGGATGTGGGAGGGGGAGGGCGGAGGGTAGAAGGGGAGGGTGAGGAGGGAGGGGGGAATTTGTGGGGGGAGGGGGTGGGGAGGAGAGGTGTGAGAGGGGGCGGGGGAGAGGAGGAGGGGAGGGGGGATTGGAGTGGGGATAGGGAAGGTGGAGGAGGCGCTGTGGGTACCCGCCTAATACTAAGCGAGCGAAGCCGGGGGCAAAAGCTAGTATATATATTTTTTTAAATTTTTTTTTTTTAAATTATTTGTTAACCAAGAATAACATTACAATATATACAATATACCTACATATGTATTATTTATTTTTTTGGTATATACCACCTCACTAGGCTGAGCCTGTTCTGAGGTGGCAGGAATTTAATTTAATTTTGATATCTTAATCTTGGAAGATAAAAAACATAATTTTAATTTTAATAGATAAATGGAATAAAAGAAAAATATAAAGAAATGAATAAAAAGATATGAGACAAATAGATAAAAATAGTTAAGAAGAAAAGAGAAAAAATACAGGCGTTGAGTGTGTTGTTTGATCAAGTTATCTGCAAGCAGTATGCAATACCCTTGTTTACTATCCACGTATGAATTTTGCGTTTTAGATTTTTTGTCACTAGAATATCTTTTATATCTTTTTCAATTAAATTAAAGAATTTTGGAGCCAAATTGTGATAGTCTTTGTCCAAATGTAGTATTTGTCTTCGAAGTCATGTGTCGATGTCTATGTCTTGTGTCGTAATTGTGTTGTGCAGTATGATGGTTTAGTTTGTCTTTTTGGTAATGCATAGATATAATTTTGATGTACAGTTGGTGTATGTTCAATTTAGCAAAGTCTTTAAATAAATATATCTATTTTTTGGATAGTTGTGTGTAAAACATGTAAGAAATATTATGTGTAACTATTTTTTGAACTATTAAATATAAAATAAGTAAATAAAATATGTACCTATTTTTTGGACAGTTGAGTGTAAAATAAGTAAGTAAAATTTGCATCGATGTTTTGGACAGATAAGTGTAAAATAAGTAAGTGAACTATTTATCTATTTTTTGGACAATTACGTGTAAAATAAATATCTATTTTTTGGACATTTAAGTGTAAAATGTTTACGTACAAAAGCTCCATGATGTAATTGCGCCGAAAATACTTGCGATAACCTAAAAATGTCACTCCTGAAAGCTGTGGAAAATTCAGGACGCCAGAGCTCAGCATTTTAGATTTTTTTCTACTTCAAACACCCAGTTGGACTTTCCCGACTTCAAAATACAGTTTATGTTAAAACTCTGGTGTTTTAGGATGATTTTTATTTTTTTAAACACAAAAAATGGTGCTGTCGTCTTACATCCATTTATCTATTTTTTTATTCTTCTGACATGTAAAATAAATGCATAATACTCCCCTACACCTGTGTGGTCCATTCGGTGATCGTCAAACGTTCACGTCTTTGAGACATCACGCTGGCATATTGTAGGCAAAACGGCTATTAGCCGCTTAATACCTCGCCCTACCTGTCAGATGAAACACATAAAGGAAGAAGAAGAAGTAGCAGATAAGGTGACACGCTGATGCCATCTATTGTCCGACAATAAAAGGTTAAATAAATAATATTAATAACGAATAGAAGAGGTTTTTGTGAGTGTGTTTTTAATATTACGTCGTTTTATAATGCGTTTTGTCACTGTATGTTTTTTTAATAGTATGATGAATGGTTGTTTATATTAAAAAACAGATTTATAGTGCTACTGATAAATAATTGGCTATTTGTAGTTTGTATCTACATGCATAAGTCTTTGTTTAACATTTGTTTATTTTTGAGAAATTTTACACTAGCTTGTGTCGCTCTCCATAGAGAGAAAAAACTGGCCTTATTTTTAAACGCCTGGGGTCTCAAAAGTTGTGAATGATCTGTAGCCATTCGAAAACGTACAAATAAATTAAATTGTTGTTCAATATTAGCTCGCTAAAATTGCCGGAAATTTTGAAAAAAATAAATAGAGATCGTGATTTAGAAAAAAAAATAAATCAAAGGGTCCATATTTTATATTTTGAACCAAACTTAATTTTTATTCCATAACTGCAGTACAAAGAAGGCAAAAAAAATTCTTTAAATATCTGTAATTTGTTTGTTAAAAATATAAAAGGGGAAAATAACACTTTTTTTGGATAAAATCAGTATTCTGGTTAACTTAGATACTTGTGTTCATAAAGTTGAATTTTTGTAAAAAAATAATTAAGTTATACGCATTTTTAATAACAAACAAACGTTAAAAGGTAAAATTATTGAAAATTCTTTTTTAAATTATTTAAAAAATGTTTTTTTTCTGATTTTCAAAGCATTTTAGTGGATTAAAAAAAAAATAAATGCAGTTTTCATTTTCTTTGTAAGACGTAACTTTTGAGATCCCAAGCGTTTCTTAATTCAAAAGTTGAAATAATTGACATACCATATTTTACATCCTAGTCACCCCAAGTGGTTCGCTACATTTGGTGACTTAACAGGGTTGCCCGGATTGATGGGATGAGGTTTGTCTTGGTCTTGGTGGTGGATAGATTTGCCCACTTATAGCGTGGCGGGTCGGATCGGGAGAGACTGATTGAGGGAGACCTTTTGAACTCTCCTATGCCAGACTATCTCGATCCATCGCCTTGCACCACATTGGAAGGGATGGAATCATACGACCATCACTCCTGAACACATTGTCCCTCCAATTCCTACCCACCCCTTATACGCTTTTCTGTCTCAGAACTTCCTTTCCTTTCTTTCCCTAAAAAAACCCTACACACGGTATCTCCAAAGATGACATAGGCCGAGAGAGATTTTTTCCTTAAGATGAAACCATGCGAAATAATGCAAAATCATACAAAATCATGTATTTTTGTTTTGAAAATTTGATTGCTTAGAAGTAATATAGATGCTTCAATTAAATACTGCGTGCAGAACATATCTTGGCCTTTAAAAACGTCAGTCATTTTTTTAATAAGTCTTTTAATAAGCCCAGAAAAAATTAAAGTATTAGGTCTAAAAAACACTTTCAAGTGCAAACTCTCCTACTTATAAGTCCCTTTTCGGATATGGTTTTATTGTATAATATGGAAAATTCAGTTTCTTTTAAAATAATCGCAAAAAAATGATATTTACGTCCGAACTTCACAAAATAAAATAAAATATGCATTTTCGCATTTTCTCGTTGTTATTTTTGACATCAATTAATACGGCCTGCACTCTACGAATTTGGATTCTTGAAGTGACCCTTATGGCATGGTCACAAGAACCATGCACTGGGCACACCTATTTCGTATCTCGTATCAGTCATGCCCCGGCCGGAGTGGGATATTGACGTGTGACTCCGCGTCGCTAAGTTTCGTGAAATCAGGGACAGGGCAAGAGGATAAACTAACACAAACTTGGCACACACTCCTTGCTTCCTTCACATTCATATATCGTCTCGTACATGATATTTTTATGTGAATACAGCACAAGAGTCCTAATTGCTCCCACCCGTCTGGAGGCACCGAGACTCTGACTTCTCCAACAGGTAGTGGAGACGGAAAGGAGATAGGGAAGAGGAAGCTCTAATAAACAAATAATCGTCAAGCACAGAGATCTGAAAATTTTGTATTTGCGATAACGCGACATTCGTCATTTTAACGCGAAAAACGCGAATCTTAAACGAAAGCAATGTTCGGACAACTCAAGCGATTTTTAGTATTTTTCCGGCGATTCTCTTATACCCATTTGAAAATAAGATATTAATAGCTCAAACACATCCTAAATATTATTTTTGGTTTCGTCAACACTGAATGGCCATAAAATGGATCGCAGAAAACGGCGCACAGTGATTCGTTTCATACATGGTAGACGCTAGAAACTCTTACACGTGATTACATTATTTTTAACCCTCTATTGAGGTGTGGTCAATACTAATTTTATGAAAATTAGTGTTAAAAATAATAAAAAAAAAATCCTACCGTTTTTTTTTATTTAATTTTTTTTTTATAATTTTAAAAAAATGTATGAATAGAGTATTTGAGGTTTATAATAAAACAATTATATGTAAAAAGTAAAAAAAAAGTGTATTTTGATTTAATAAATTGCTAAAATTACGGTCCATTTTCTGCGTATATTCAAAGATATAAGCCTTATTTGGTTTTTCAACTTTTTTTTACCACTTGCACTGAGCTTATCAAGTTCAAATGTACTTCAAATTTTGTTAAACATTCCCTCAAGCTTTTCTTTCTTCGGCAAACTCTTCCATGTCACGAACAATTCCAGCCTGGAAATCTCGTATGTGGTTCCTGTAAAATGAAAAAAAAAATAATGTGGATTCATGTGGGTTAATATCGAAACTGATATGAATAGAACATTAGTTGCACTATTTAAAAAAAAGAAAATTATTGTGCGATTTTGATATACTCTCTGAGATAAACTCTCGAGAAGTTAGAAATTTAATATTTTTTAGACCAAAAAAAAAACACAAAACTTATTTATTATTTAAAAAACAACTAAAATTATTTACACTAAAGTATTAAGAAAAAACTTTAAAACATACCTTTCAAAGTAGCCACCATTTTACAGAACCGAAAAAAAATAATTTTCAAACTTAGTACACAGTTTTAAACGTTGAGCTGCGACAAGCGAATAAATGCAAATGATAATTTCAAAACACATTATTCGACGTTAGGCCTCTGGTATGAGTCAATGCGTGCACTAATCGCCCCAATTAAGCATGCATTTATTATCCTGTCTATCTGGTAATGTCGCCATGACGTCATTGTTTGGGAATTCAAAAGTGACTTATTAGCGTCTAGCTTGTATGAAACGAATCACTGTGCGGCGTTCCGCCACTAAGGTATTTCTGAAAAATGCCAAAAACTTCTCATATTTTTAATTACCATCCCCTTTCTTGTGAAAATTACACCACTTTTCACAAAATATAACGCGATTTTCACAAAAAATAAGACGATTTTATCAGAAAATCAAGCGATCTTTTTAGATTAATATTTATATCTATGCATTAATTTGGTGGTCTTTCACTATAAAGAAACTAAATATACATATATCTACGTGGCATAATAGACCTAAAATAAGATTCATCAGAGATATATGTTGCATCTATAGCGCTCCGCTATGGCAACACTAATGGACAAGATGACACAGCAAGAGAATATTGCCAGATGTGAAAATACATCCCCCACCCGACCCCCGTCCTCCTTTTTCATTAATGCTACCTTCTGTTGGTAGGTACCTACCTACATGGACTCTCATCTAATAGTGGTTTGCCTATACCTACTTTCCCGATTTTACAAAAAATATAACGCTAGATTTTTTTAATAAATAAAATACAGGTACCTACACAGTTATATCTTTAATATATAAAACAAAGTCGGGTTAGTTACACCATTTATAACTCAAGAACGGCTGGACCGATTTTTATGATCTTTGATTTATTATATTTGTCTCCGCCCCGAATAGCAGAATAGCTATTAAAACCTCGGAAAATTAACGAAAAAAAAAAATAGAAAAAAAATCTTTTCCTCATACATTTCGTATGGAACGAATTATTATCTTTTGAAAGAGCTGTGCAGCAATGTTGTGATAAGTATAATATTGAATAGTGGGTGAATTCCAAAAATTCAAAAACGTCAAGTAGGTATCAATGGGCTGATTGTTTTGCTTTTTTCCATATGCCCCTCTTTCTTACACACTAAATGTCAACAGTCGAAAATGAGACAAACGGTGAACGTATGTCTGCACCCCTCCAAAGGAAAAATGCAATAATTGTAATAAACCTCCCTTTATATACTAAAAATACGGACAGTTGCGCATCGATAATTGCTTCAATGTGTAATTTTTAACATAATAAAAAAAACTGAATTTAAGTTAGCTAATAAGTTAACACAACAGTTATTGATTCTGAGGCGGTACGAAGTTCACCGGGTCAGCTAGTTAGACGAACATTAGGTTGCATCGAAAAAATAAATTTGGAAATTCTACATTTTAAGTTGATCAAAATTTGTCTCTATGGATCAACATGTACATAGAATAAAAAATAACTCAAGACGTGCCTCGTGGGCGTTCTACTCCTAGATCCAATTGTAAGCCTGATTTCAGCCTATATTTCCTTTGTAACTATGTTTACGAAAATTGATTTTGATATTCAAACGGGATGGCGATGTACAATTTTAGGCAAGTGTAAGAGAGACAGACTGCGTTCTAAATGGTCTACAACCAAAGGGTACCAAGTCAGCTTCCATTAAAATTTGTACGGAAGACACTTCTGGTGGTATATTATTTATTCAATGCACAAACTTCGAAAGAAGAGGCCAAAAGTTCATTATATTTTTAAAAATCCGTAAGAAAAAGGCAAAATAAAGTACTTAAAAAAAAGGCGGTTAGCTGAGTCTTTCCCAGCACCATTGACAATAATTTTTGAAAATAAGCTATATTTGTTAAAATTACCAAATTTTAGGTTAAATACAAATTTTAGACCTAAATCTTGCACGAGAATTTTTTCACATGAGCGTATTTTTAGTTAATTTTTTCATATTAGAAAAAAAAAACTTCATCATTCATTTCAAAAATAAAAATAGAAAATTCAATTTTTAAAGAAAACTATTGGTCTCTTGAGGAACACCAAAATGTTTATCAATTTGAACACCAAAATTGGGCCAATTTTATATGTGGGTTTTCTTTTATCAACTTGAAATACATTCGAATTTTTGAATTTTTGGATACACCTTACTGATATGTATTATTTTATATTAATTAAACATGATATAAAGCATTCGTAATTTAAAATAACAATCGTTTGATGGAGATTAAGGTCCATTTGTTTCGCAGAAATTCAAATGTAACATTGTCATCAAATAGCCATTCAACACCACATTGTTTTTTTTACATTTGAGTCCCCGTTAAACGCCGATTCTAGGTGAGTTTCAGCTTTTTATCAAATTGTAATAAGCTGACAAGCTTAACATGAAGATTGTCCAATTCTGCTGATCAAAATTTATTCAAAAGGTGAAACGGATTGCATCTAAGATGAAGCCATACTAAATAATGCAAAATCATATGTTTTTGTTTTGAAAATTTGATTGCTTAGAAGTGTTATAGAAGCTTTAATTAAATACTGCGTGTAGAACATACCTTGGCCCTTAAAAATATCGGTCAGTTTTTTTATAAGTCTTTTAATAAGTCTAGAAAAAAATAAAGTATAAGGTCCATAAAAAACACTTTCAAGTCCAAACTCTCCTATTTATAAACCCCCTTTCGGATATGGTTACATTGTTTAATGTGGCGAATTCAGTTCTTTTTATAATAATCGCAAAAAAATGATATTTACGGCCAAAGTTCATAAAATAAAATAAAATATGCATTTTCGCGTTGTTATTTTACAATACAGCCGGCAGTAGACGGATTTGGATTTTCAAAGTGAACTCTATGCCGTCCACCGAAGGGCTACACAACTTGTCACGTCCGTTTTTTTATCAGTTCGCCGGGTTCGCCCCCGGACGGAGCGGGGAACGGTCGTTAGGCTTCGCGTCGCTTTGTTCCTTGAAATCAATTTTAAAATTCTGTTTTATTACAATTAACAATGCGTAAAAAATGAGTTTATGTTTCAGGCCTTTATTAAATCAAACCGTAAAAAAAAATTCTCAAATACCTACCTTTTCCAACCTATCCAAAAGCTTTTTCTCTAGTATTTTCAAACTCCTTCCATAAAAGGCGTGAATTCCGATTTCGATTTTTTCCTAGACTATTGGATCGCCTTAACGGGGACCTCTCAAATGTAAAAAAAAAAACAAATTGCGCTGAATGGACATTTGATGAATTTGTCACGCATGAATTTCTGTGAAACAACTGTTTATTATAATTGGTAGTTACTCGTTTGAAATGATTACATGTTTTTATTATAAAAGATTTCGGCAAAAATCACTGAGTGGATTTGAAGGGGAAATTTCTTACAGATCCCTCTTCGGACCCTACACAAAATCAGAATGATGAAAATTGCACAGCGCTAAATTTTTGTGTGAACGAGGCTTCCATTTTCCCTTTATGCCAAGCGTGTAACGCTAAAAAAGTGTTTGCTGTGTTAACTTTCCGTTTCTCCCCTCTGATGAAAGAAATTTAAAAACTGTGTTCATTTTTGCCGTTATTTACTCCGTGTTCTGGAGATGGTTGGTTATTCAGAAAGAAAAAAAATCAAAAAAAGGTTTTTAAACAAAGCAATTCAAATTAATAAAAAAACATTTGTAAAAGACAGATATAAATGAATTAAAAACATGGTTTGACAATAACCTACTAAAAAACACATTACTTACCATTTTTCATAAAAAAACCAAACACGCCTTATGAAATAAACATGAGGATCCATTCTGCACCACACACTCAACAACACCACTGTAGTGTACTAATATTGAAATGAAAAATTCAACCAAATATCTAGGAATCACTATAGACCAATGTCTAAAATGAATACCGCATATAACCATTCTTAAAAACAGAGTACGAAAATTGACTTATATTTTTAGCTGTTTGAGACACATTCTAAATAAAGAACTACTGAGAATGACGTACTTCGCTTTCTGTCAATCCATAATCTAATATGGTATAATAGGATGGGGTGGCGCCTATAAAACTCACACACAATCTCTTTACATTGCGCAAAAACAAATAATTAAAATAATATTAAAAAAATCATTTTTATATCCATCTGAACTCATATTCAAAGAATTTAAAGTCAGAAAATTAAATACTCTCTTCCTGTGTCACTCAACCTTACAAGTTTACAAAGAGGATATCCTAAACAAAACCATACCATTAAAAAACACAGTAAATCTCAGGCAAAAATACATGTTACCAACTCCCATTTGTAAAAAAACTTTGGGTCAACAAAACTACAAATACTTGGGAACAAATTTCTTTAATAAATTACCAGAAAATATAAGATCCCTTAAGGATAGTTTCAAAAATTTCAAAACACATTTAAAAAAATATACTGAAAACCTTAACTAAAAAAATAAACAAAATAATAATAATAAAAAAAAATAAAGGTACGTTTCTCTTATTCTTTATATAAACTAAATTTCAAAAAACAAAACAAAAATCAAAATAACCTAACAAATAATACTTCCTCCCATACACACAATGCTTTGCTTATTATGGGAGAATATTTTTTAAAAATACGTATATTTGTATTAATAATAATTGTATTAAGTTTTTTATAAACTTTCATTATATTTATGTATCTATTGTATGTATTGTACCAAAAAAATTTTTTCAAGGCGATCCAATAGTCCGAGAAAAAATTGAAATCGGAATTCACGCCCTTTTATGGGAGGAGTTTAAAAATGCTTGAGAAAGAGCTTTTAAAAAGGTTGGAAAAGGTATTTGAGAATTTTTTTTCACAGGTTGATTTCGTAAAGGCCCGTAAAAAACATTAACTCATTTTTACCGCATTGTTTATTGTAATAAAACAGAATTTTAAAATTGATTTCACGGAACAAAGCGACGCGGAGCCTAAAGTCCGTTTCCCGCTCCGTTCGTGATAAAAAAACGGGCGTGACAAGTTATGTAGCCCTTCGGTGAACGGCATGGAGTTCAGTTTGAAAAACCAAATTCGTCGTCTAGCGGCCGGATTGTAAAATAACAATGCGAAAATGCATATTTTATTTTATTTTGTGAACTTCGGGCGTAAATGCATTTTTTGTGATTATTATAAAGAAACTAAATTTGCTACATTATACAATAAAACCATATCCGAAAAGGGGTTCATAAATAGAAGAGTTTGGACTTAAAAGTGTTTTTTACAGACTTTATATTTTATTTTTTTATAGGCTTATTAAAAGACTTATAAAAAAACTGACCGACGTTTTTAAGGGACAAGGTATGTTCTACACGCAGTATTTAATAGAAGCTTCTACAATACTTCTAAGCGATCCAATTTTCAAAACAAAAACATACGATTTTGTATGATTTTACATTATTTAGTATGGCTTCATCTTGCTGACCTGTAATGAAGAGAAAACATTCGGCGCCTTCGTTGATTGGGACCTCCAACTTAATCTACAGTCTTGTGTGCCTCACCTCGTCTGGCCAGTGTGTTTATATTCAATTGTTTATATTCATTGTGTTCAATTTGGGAGGGGGAATGGGTACCGCCACCCCGAGAACCTTTATTGGATAACCAACACCTCCGCCATAGGTCACCCCAAGTGGTTCGCTAAGTTTGGTGACTTAGCAGGGGTGGCAGGTTTCATGGGGTGAGGTTTTTCTCTGTCTTGGAGGCGGATGACCAGGACACACTGAACCCCAGATTCCTACCTACCCCTTGAACCCTTTTCCTTCCCAGAACTCTCCTCTCCTTTAAAAAAAAACATTTTTTTATATTGGCAATAATGAAAAAATGTAGCTTTGTTTTTCGTGAATAATCACCACGTAACTCACGGTATGAGCATAGAACACGGTACATCTATTCGTAAATTTTATAACCTTGGACCAGCAAGTCGACGGCTTCCGTGGTTGAGTGGCTAAGAGCAGCAATTATTATTTCTGAGGTCACAGGTTCAATTCCAGGCGTGTTCAAGTAAATTTTTAACAGATTAATTTGAGTTTTTTGGTTCAAATTGGGTGGCGGTATGGGTACCGCCGCCCTGTCATAGGTCACCTCAAGTGATTCGCTACGTTTGGTGACCTAGCAGAGGTGCCCGGGTTCATGGGGTGAGATTTGTCTAGGTCTTGGCGGCACATGCGTTTACCCACCTACTTCGTGGCGGGCCGGATTGGGAGAGATTGGTTAAGGGAGATCTTTTTACCTCATTATCCGGATTCTACCGATCCATCGCCTTGTACCGTAATGGGAGGGATGGATTCATACATCCGTCACTCCTGGACACATTGACCCCCAGATTCTTGCCTCTCGTATCTTTTTCTTTTCCAAATCTCTCCCTCCCTCCATTCCAAAAAGACCCTCCACACAGCATCCCCAAAGATGACATAGGCCCTGATGAGATTTATTTTCTTCAGGGCAATGCAAAAAAGGGCCAACCTACATTATATTTTTACGGCCTGCGTGGTCGGCGGATTCTCTTGACTCGTAATTCGAAAATCGCGAGATCGAATCCCGGCGTGGGCAAATAAATTTTATTTGATTAATTTGGGTTATTTCCCAATTATTTCTTAAAAAATAATATATGGTATATTTGCGGCACGTTCCAGAATGGAAGATAGGTACTCTCAGTTTCGCCTTGGTATAAGACCACCATTCAGAAATGAAACGTTGCTTGAAATAACTTTAGCCGTGCTTGGTGACCAGATCTGAATACCTAGGTACTTCCCAACCTTGCTCTTCCCCATCTCCTTCCCCTCCCACTACCTTCAACTTCACAACATACTCCATTTTCGGGGGTGCCAAGGTCTCACTGGCTCCAGACATATTCAGATAAAAGAAAAACTTATATTATTTTACCTAAATATAAAAAATACCACATTTCTGCGTGCTTCTCAGTTAGATAATAAAAGTCCCTCCCTTATTTAGGGCTTAACAAACAGCCTGTATATCTGTGAATACAACAATCGGGGTTCGCAAACACCCTGTGTAGGCCTGTATATACAGCAATTAATTTAAGTTGCACGCCAGGGAGGAGCACTGATTTATCGGACACCCTGTTTTTGGATAACGACGGTATAGAACGCGAGGTAATTGTATCTACAATAGGCGGTATCGGGTGGTCACAAAATTATAGACATTTATGTAGGTACTTTATAGAAAAAAGCAGGTGAGTAGATATAGTTGAAATATTACTTCAAAGCAATGCACCGCGTCGTGTAACATTCAGAATTGGGTTACTGACAATAACACTCCTTATGTAGATTGCGTTAAGGGTAAAATTCCCGCTTAACACCAGCCGCCTGTTTTGATTTACACGACGTATTAAAAAATAATATCTCCAAAAACTGTGTTTTGGAGATATTATTTTTTGAGATATTTTTATGAAATCCAGAAAGGGGTTCGTAAGGAGATTTTTTATTTTAAACGTGTTTTACATGAACTAGATTTGTCCAAGAAATAAAGACAATTATCTAGCTATCTATCTTCTATCTTCTATCTTCTATCTTCTATCTTCTATCTTCTATCTTCTATCTTCTATCTTCTATCTTCTATCTTCTATCTTCTATCTTCTATCTTCTATCTTCTATCTTCTATCTTCTATCTTCTATCTTCTATCTTCTATCTTCTATCTTCTATCTTCTATCTTCTATCTTCTATCTTCTATCTTCTATCTTCTATCTTCTATCTTCTATCTTCTATCTTCTATCTTCTATCTTCTATCTTCTATCTTCTATCTTCTATCTTCTATCTTCTATCTTCTATCTTCTATCTTCTATCTTCTATCTTCTATCTTCTATCTTCTATCTTCTATCTTCTATCTTCTATCTTCTATCTTCTATCTTCTATCTTCTATCTTCTATCTTCTATCTTCTATCTTCTATCTTCTATCTTCTATCTTCTATCTTCTATCTTCTATCTTCTATCTTCTATCTTCTATCTTCTATCTTCTATCTTCTATCTTCTATCTTCTATCTTCTATCTTCTATCTTCTATCTTCTATCTTCTATCTTCTATCTTCTATCTTCTATCTTCTATCTTCTATCTTCTATCTTCTATCTTCTATCTTCTATCTTCTATCTTCTATCTTCTATCTTCTATCTTCTATCTTCTATCTTCTATCTTCTATCTTCTATCTTCTATCTTCTATCTTCTATCTTCTATCTTCTATCTTCTATCTTCTATCTTCTATCTTCTATCTTCTATCTTCTATCTTCTATCTTCTATCTTCTATCTTCTATCTTCTATCTTCTATCTTCTATCTTCTATCTTCTATCTTCTATCTTCTATCTTCTATCTTCTATCTTCTATCTTCTTTTTTTATAAATAAAAATGAATCGCCGAAATGTATGTACGCGCATAACTTCCGAACGACTGCACCAAATAGGATAATTCTTTTTTTGTTGTATTCGTCATTGTCAGGAGAAGGTTTGTATAAAACTACTGGTGAGCTCTGGCTTTATGAAATTTGTATAAAAAATTACAATAGTTGGCATGCGAGTTGTTTGAAAACTAAATGTACCGGGAATTAATTTATGGAACGCGGGAGGGGGGAGGGAACCAGAGAGGGGGGGAACCCAAGAGGGGGAGGGGAACTCGGGAGGGGGGTTTGCGGGACGGGTGAAGGGGGGAGTGGCTTGGGGAATGGCGTGGGGAGAGGGAAGGCGGACGAGGCGGAGTGGAAATGCGGGAGAGGAATGGGGGGCGGAAGGGGAACGGGATGAATGAGAAAGGACACGCAGGGAGAAATAATTTCTTTATTAAATGGCATAGCAACGCATGCCGGGTACCAGCTAGTATATTATATATTATTTATATTTTATATAAATAAAAATGAATCGCCGAAATGTATGTACGCGCATAACTTCCGAACGACTGCACCAAATTGGATAGTTCTTTTTGTTGTGTGTTTGTTATTATCAGGACAAGGTTTGTATAAAACTATTGGTGAGCGCTGGCATTATGAAAATTGAATAAACAATTTGCAGCAGCTGGCAAGCGAGCTGTTTGAAAACTGAATGCATCGGGACTGAATATATGGAATACGGAGGGGGGGAAGAGAACTCAGGTAGGGGGTTCGCTGGACGGGGGAAGGGAGGGGAGTGGAATAAGGAGAGGGAAAGTGGAGGAATCGGAGTAGAAGGGGACGTGGGAGAGGAAGGGGAGGCGGAAGGGGAACGGGACGATTGGGATAGGACACGCAGGGAGAAACAGTTTCTTTATTATATGGCATAGCAACGCATGCCAGGAACCAGCTAGTTATTTATAAATTTAAAAGAATATATATGATACTTAAGTTACATAATATCCCCACTTTTTATCGACATATCCCCAAGATCGATGCACTTGGTGAGCAGCAGAACTTCACCGCCAAAATGTTTTCACCTCTTTCCTCAAACATTTTCACGCCAAATATTGTTTCAGTTGAAGAAAAGTATCGTTGTTGCTTCAGGTGAATCCGTGGTTCATTCCAAAAAATCCTCGCCGTTGTTGAGAAGACGGTTCAAGACCAGGGGGCCTAGTCACTATTTTTTGTAAACCTCCGTTTCATGAAGTTACGGGTTTAGCTACGTCACATACCCGTATTTTGACAGATTCGCCAACTTAAATAACAACAACAACGGGTATGTGACGTAGCTAAACCCGTAACTTCATGAAACGGAGGTTTACAAAAATTAGTGACTAGGCCCACTGAGCGTTTTTCACAGGATTTTTTTTGCTCGTAAGCATCCATCAGCATTTTGGGCACCCAATGAGCACAATTTTGCCCTCAATATCGGTTTTAGGGTAGACTTATTGACGGGATCATAATTGCGAACTTACGAACTTGAACAGAAATCCCTCCCGGTTAAGAAAGCGAATAAACTAATGCACCTCACAGAAAGAGGAATTCAACAGCAGAGCGCCCATCTCAAAGATCACACTGAAGCAACTACCGCACCGGATCACCGTTCGTTTTAAAGGTGAAAGTCTGAGCTACACCCTCGCGAAACTTGTGTCGCGAAACTGCGGCTCCACTGTAAATTGGCGGTAAGTGCTGCAAAGCGAAGCCTATGCAACCCTCGAAGGACCAGTCCCGAAACTACGTTATTGCTAAGTTATACGGGACGATTAAATAGCAAACAGTCGCAAAACCTGATGGATAGTCAGTCGGTAGTTCAGATCTGTGCTTTTGGAAAATTAGATAAGCCCAGATTGGAATAAGGAAAATAGTACTCACCGTTGTAGATGGGGCCTCGCTGATTTCCGGTTTGTGGTGTACACTTCACAATGTTTAAATTTCAAGAGGTTACGATTCATGCACCCCGTCCGAGATGTTATTTTGCACTGAACTGCAAAGCAAACTGTCACCTCTCCAAAGTTTAATACTTTCTTGCAACAATTTTTCATGGTGACATTTAGGATGGAAAGATTAGGTAGGTGGGATAAATTCAGGATTTTGATCTATGCTACCCCACCAAGTCTGCGAATGCAATACCCAATCAATCCCATATAATAATGCGCGAACAGCTATCATATTCATAATAAAGTCTGCGATGACGAAAACGGAATTAATTCTCGGACAACCTGTGTAGAGGTTTATTCTGAGTGGTCATGGAACAATTTATAAAACGAGAAATATTTTCCTGTGGTTTTCACCCCTCCTGTAGTGGTTAGGTAGCTATACTCCCTCTGAAGTCCATAACAGGGAGGGCAGAGATAAACAAATAATTTAATATCATCAACACCAAAGTGATTGCGAATCGCTTTCCCCCCTCCCCCCCACCCACGGAACCAGACCGTATAAAGCGGTAATGGGGTGTGGTAAGATGGCGTATTGTGTACCTACCTAATAAGGATTGTTGGATGATTTTAGTAGATTCGTAATGTGTATAATTATCTAAAAATCAACTGGGCAACCTTGCGTACATATAAAGCAACTAATTACAAGTTGTGACTGTGTTACTGGGACCCCGTAATGTCTTTCGATCCGGTGAAATAAGGAACGTTTTCTTTTTAATTTAAAGTAAATCTAATTTAGTAATGTTAACCATTGTGATTTGAGCTTCCCCATTCTTTCTACTTTAGTTTTCTGAAGGTTTCGCTTCTACCGCGTGTGAACTGCACACTTGTAATTGAAATAAAAACTTTTTTTAGCACCGTTTTCATTTGAAACTCGATGAAACGAAAAATAGCGACACTAAAAAGAGACGAATACATACATCTGTAGGATTTAGCCTGCGAGACTAATCGGTCTCCACTTTGTGCGGTGCTTCTTAGACGCCTTAGTCTTGTCTACTTTAGTTTTTTGAAGGTTTCACTTCTACCGCGTTCGAAGTGCACATTAAGATTTTTTATTGTGTAAGTATTTACATTTTAATTTACAATAAAAAATTACAAAGAAAATCGGTCATTTGTAATTTAAAATTGCTTTTTAATAATTTTGATGGGAGTAAATTAAAACTTTCCGTAAATGGGGATTCCTTTATATCACTGACTGCGGACAGATGTATGTAAGTTAGAACCGTTATCACAAAGAAAACTATAAATCTTAGGGTTCACAGTTAATCAAACCAACTTACCAAAATTGAAATAAAAGCAATTTTGACTAGATAGTCCGTAAGTCCCCTATTCAGATAAAAACGTTCCATCTTAGAGTTTTCCCTTGTCATCATCGCGTTAGGTTATGTTTTTAGTTTCCAGACGAGTCGCTAGATGGCGCCACGTGTCCCTAAGTGCCTCCTTGTCTTTTCATTTCGGCGGGAAAAACGCCATCTTGCGGGGATTTATACGGAGAAAAGTGTCCGGGCAATATTTCAAATATGGAAGCTTTATTAGATTCAGGGGAAAAGCATTCATATTTTTTGGTAAAAAAATTGACCACGTTTCAAATTTGTGAGATTAAAAATCAGATTAAAAAAACATACATCAAATCACAGAATTTCCATTTGCTGAGATTTGAGTTTATTATTTTATTTAGGCCATTTTGTGCACATTGCAAGTCACAAAGAACTGGATTTTTGTCTAAAATATCGAAATAAGTAGAAATATCAATGGGAATGGCATATATCTAGTAGGTAGGTACAAAAGGTTTAAAAAAAAAGTTTTTATTGTAAATATTGGCCGCGAAAAACGTCGATTTTTGCTGATTTTAGAGCCGATTTTGTTACATATCTGTGATTGAATGCAAGCCATTTTGAAAAAATCTCATTTCCTGCTGCTTTTTTTACTCCACACGGGAGGAAAATAATTAGATGTCTTGGGGCCCATGTAATCTTTTGGAATGCTGTATGGAGGGCCGTTTCGAAAACAAGATAAAAGATAATAAAATAAGAATACTTAAACGTCAATATAAAAGCCATTCGTAAAATATGAATTTGAAATTAATCTATAGTAAAAAAATGATACCAGACATGATTTGAAATTTTCACCACCAAAAATTATTATTCTGAGTAATTTTTGGAGAATTATGCCTTGTAGCACTTCTCGCATGGACGCATTATATCTGACCCGATGATGAACATTGTAAGACGGTACGAAATTTTTGCTAAAGAAGGAAGAAGCGAAACGCGACACAATACCCCAAAAATAAATCATGATAATGTTTGAAATAAGTTTAAAATACCAATAATAAAGAATTTCATATTACTGTATTGATCAATTTTTCTGAAATTAATTAGTATAAAAAATAAATAATAAAAATCGTAACTACAATGTTCTTCCTGTGAAGTTATCACTCTAGCAAACTTCTAGGTAATTTTCGCATTTTCTATGGGATGTACAGTTTGGCCCATAAAAACGGCAACACCCGAAGGTTTATGAGTGATATTGGATTATTTGCAATAGTTGTAGGGAAGGTTTCCACACCCCACATACTAGATAGTACTGGGTGGTGAGATTAGAGATGAAACATGTGGTCGGGATGAGTCGAGATATTAGGGCTGTTTTATTAATCTATTTTCTATAATTATCAAGTTTTCAATCTACTGTTAGATGAGGACATATTATTTATTCAATTCTTCGTTTGGTCTTTTCATGGAGGGATTTTAGACAAACTAGCTGTAGTAAACGATATTTAGTTTTTTCTTCAAAGACTATTTTTTGTTTATCACAGCACAATAAACATATTTCTTAAGGCGATCCAGGAAAAAATCGAAATCGGAATACACGCCCCTTTGTGGGAGGAGTTTAAAAAAACTTGAGAAAAAGCTTTTGGAAAGGTCGGAAAAGTTATTAGAGATTTTTTTCTTTACAGGTTGATTTCTTTTTTAAGTATTGTTTATTGTAATAACAATGAAATTTAAAATTGATTTCACGGAACCAGCGACGCGGAACCACACATCTGTTCTCCGCTCCCGCTCCCCCGGTCGGGGAGTAACTTATTCGAAATGGGTGTGCCTAGTGCATGGTTCTTGTGCCCATGGCATAAAGGTCACTTTAAGAATCCAAATTCGTAGAGTGAGGGCCGTATTGATTGATGTCAAAAATAACAACGAGAAAATGCATATTTTATTTTAATTTTGGGAAGTTCGGGCGTAAATATCATTTTTTGCGATTATTATAAAATAAACTGAATTTGCCACATTATGCAATAAAACAATATCCGAAAAGGGGTTTATAAATAGGAGAGTTTGGACTTGAAAGTGTTTTTTAAAGACCTTATGCTTTATTTTTTTATAGGATTATTAAAAGACTTGACCGATAGAAAATGACCAATATTTTAAAGGGCCAAGGTATGTTCTACACGCAGTATTTAATTGAAGCTTCTATAATACTTCTAAGCGATCCAGTTTTCAAAACAAAAACATACGATTTTGAATGATTTTGCATTATTTAGTATGGCTTCATCTTGCTGACCTGTAATGAAGAGAAAACATTCGGCACCTTCGTTGATTGGGACCTCCAACTTAATCTACAGTTAGATTATTAAAAGACTTGTAAAAAAAATGACCGACATTTTTAAGGGCCAAGGTACGTTCTACCCAAAGTGTTTAATTGAAGCATCTACGAGTATAATACTTCTAAGCGAACAAATTTTCAAAACCAAAACATATGATTTTGTATGATTCTGCATTATTTCGTATGGCTTCATCTTAACTATTGTTAGATGCAAGGAAAGTGGAAGATGTGAAGAAGTAGATACAGGTTGGGCATTAGGTACTTAGGTACCTACATAATGTCCAACCTAAGAGACCTACCTTTTCGTATGTTGTATTTCCTCGTCTACATGTTTAATGATTTCCTCACATTTATGTGTAGACATCATTTTTATGTGTATTAACTGTTTTATTGATTTCTTCATCTTCATGCTTGTAGACCTCACCTTCATGTTTGTTGACTGTAGATTGCTGTGTTGGTTGACGTATAGGTCGTTGCAGGTTGTTGTGTTGATAATTCACAATTTTTATGCTCTTATAAGTCTGTTTAATAAGTCATATTTCGATGTAGTTTTAAAACTAACAATCAACAACAACACTAACAACATTAAAAAACTAATTAAATTTTGTTTTTGAACTTCGTCCGGTTTTAAAAGGATGTCCCTGGGCCTGTCTGTAACTAAAGATCTTACCGCTCGGTTAGAGAAATCGAAATGGTATTTTGAAAAATATTTAAAAACTAGCTGGTACCCGGCGTGCGTTGCTATGCAATTTAATAAAGAAATTGTTTCTCCCTGTGTGTCCTTTCCCATTCGTGCCGTTCCCCTTCCGCCTCCCCTTCCTCTCCCGCGTCCCCTTCCCCTCTCGCGTTCCCACTCCGCCTCCTCCACCTTCCCTCTCCCCACTCCACTCCCCCCCCTTCCCCGTCCCGCGAACTTCCCTCTCGAGTTCCCCCCCCCTTCACAGATTCCCCTCCCTCCTCCCTAGTTCTCCCACCCCCTCCGCATTCCATACATTCAGTCCCGGTACATTCATTTTCAAACAGCTCGCTTGCCACCTATTGCAATTTTTTATACAAAATTCATAAAGCCAGAGCTCACCAGTAGTTTTATACAAACCTTGTCGTGACAATAACACAAAAAAAGAATTATCCGATTCATTTTTATTTATATAGAAGACGATTATTATATCGTAACATTTTTTAATCAAATAATATAAATGCAAATATTTATAAAAATTTAAATAACGTAACTGTGAAAACTATCCTAACATGTATATTAACAATACTACGCGGCGTTGTGTTATAGCCCAACAAAACAGAACACATAGCCTAACCTACCTACAACTTCTTCTTGAACAGTTACTTGATGCTGTAAATCTGTGCCGTCCAATCCAGTCCGAAAATGGGCGTGGCCCCGGTATTATAACCAATCGGGTTGGAATCGATTTTGGTCTGATCCGACTCTTGTCTGGCGTGTGCGCCCTGCCTTTATAAGTTTGACTTTCTGTGTGTATGTCGGTGGCATTGCAGCTCCTAAACGAATGGAATGATTATGATGCGTTTTTTGTTTGAAAGCTGACGTGATTGAGATGGTTGTTAGCTAAAATTCATGAAAATCTGTTCAGGCGTTTCAAGGTCATCAGCTTTTTTGTGTCGGGGGTTACTTAAAGTTTTGAAAATTTTACTTTTTGTATGAGTTTATTAGAGTCTCAACCTCTGCCAACCGTTTGGAGCCAGTGAGACTAGGTAAGTATCCTGTTGTTGTGAGGCTGAAGGTGGTTGGGAGGGGAAAGACAAGAGAATGGTATACCTACCTGGCTATTCAAATATGAACACTAAACACGTCTAATTCTGAATGGTGGTAAATAAACAATTTTATTATTTCCATTTCACAACATTTCTCAAATTCGGATGTTTTAATCCGGAGGCGTCTACTAATATCTACAGGAATTCCAAAAACCGAAAAAATCGAACTAATATAAGGATTGCCAATTAATTTTCTCTACTTTGTCCTTTCTAAATTATTAGCTAAATGAGTATGTTTATAAAATAAGCTAAAATAATTTTTATTTTTGTTTAAACTGTTTTTTTTTTCATCTTCCTCCTGCCAAATCTATAGCATGTTAAATTTTATACATATATTTATTATTTACAACTTAATCTTAAAAACAAAACAAAAAAATACTTTATTTTATTTTGAATCAGATCTCAAAACTATGGTCACCCTAAAAGTCTACATTAATGTACTACCTAGCGCCATCAGTTTAGTGGGTACTGGGTACCCATAATCTCAATCTGTAAGAAATACAACAATATTGTTCTTTCAAAATCTGTATAATTTTGTGTTATTTTGTTAACTTGTATAATTATTGTTAACCTCAACACAGGCTTGTCCTAGTGAGGTAACAAATTGTATTGTAAACATTTTTATTATTTTTAATTGTAAAACTAACGTTTTTAAGACAAGATTTTTTATGCATAGCACAAAGGGTAACAATTATTATAAGCAATAATTATCAGCCTGAAACACTCATCCACATTGAAAAATCTTCCGAGAAAAGATACATGACGCCAACGGGACTTGAACCCGTGTCCTCTCGATTGCCGGTCGAATGCTCTGACCGCTGAGCTATGGCGGCTTATCTTGTACCCGCCAAATGATTCAATATATGCTAGTGTTTCATTCAACAATTACCGGCAATCGAGAGGACACGGGTTCAAGTCCCGTTGGCGTCATGTATCTTTTCTCGGAAGATTTTTCAATGTGGATGAGTGTTTCAGGCTGATAATTATTGCTTATAATAATTGTAAACATTTTTACCTACAGTGTAAAGAAACAATAAATAAATAAATAAAAATAAAAATATCTATGAGAACCAAAGTGTTGACGAATATCTACAGCTCAAACTGTTGACTAATATGTATGAGAACCAAAGTGTTGACGAATATCTACAGCTCAAACTGTTGACTAATATCTATGAGAACCAAAGTGTTGACGAATATCTACAGCTCAAACTGTTGACTAATACCTATGAGAACCAAAGTTTTGACGAATATCTACAGCACGGGCAGAGGTTGGATTTGCAATTATGTATAGCATATTGGAATAACGTAATATTGCGTATGCAGTTTAAAAAACTTAATTTATGTAAGTATGTACGTAAAAATCCCTAATATCGGACTATTGGACACATTTAGCTGATTAGTCCAACCTACGCTCTGTAGATATTAGTTCAACCTACGCTCTGTAGATATTAGTCAACACTCTGAAGTTCGTAGATATTAGTTCAACATATGAGCTGTAGACATTCGTCCGATATACAGGCTGTAGATATTAGTAGGTATCTGGAGTCTTTTAATCCCACTATTTCCTAGCAATCCATCTGCTGTGGCATCACAAACTAACCAAATTCCCCTCACATATTCGTAACCGAAACCCACCCTTAAAAAACTTAGGGGCGAACTTTCCCATATTTCCGAATAAAATGATATTAAATCATAACGGCTCCCAATTGGTGGAAATGCCCGCGTCATCTGCCATGTCCCGACCAATGAGAAGAGGCCATTTCGACCACGTGTCAGCGGGATGTTTTATTAGACCATAACACAAGATGAAACTTATTATATAATATTTTTTGTAAGTACACGTGGGGTGAATATTATCCTTGCAATATAGTTGTATTGGCATTGTTATGGGTTTGATTAAATTGTTTATGGCTGTGGGAAATTTTGTATTGTAATGTAAGTGACATGTTTTTGTCTGTTTCTTCGGTAGGGGAGTTTTTGGAAAAAAATATCATTTGTACGAAAATATTGATCTTTATAATATATACGTTTTAAGATTTTCACGGCCAAAAGCATTTTCGTTATTTGTTTTGGGGTGTTATACCGTGTTGCGTTGGCTAAAGAAGGAGGTAACGCAACACGGAATAACGCCCCGAAAACAAATAACGAAAAATTTTTATAATAGTTTCTCTATCGTAATTTTTCATGAAATTTCATGATGTATTAATTAACCCCTCAGACTAAATTGTTCGCTTTTCTCTTCCTTGCTATGATGGTTAGAAATATGATCTGACCGGCATTCGACAGAGAAAACACAACATTTTATATATTTAAATCTAAAAGTCATCCACAAAATAATTAAAAATATGAAAAATTTCCGACGGCAGTTTAAAAAAAATTATAAAATTTTGGGAAATTTTTAAAATTAATTAATTTTTACACGAAATGACGAAAAAGTAGTAAAAAAATATGTGTGTTCTTATTTTTTTTTCGTTGTCGTTGTCGTTGTCGTTGTCGTTGTCGTTGTCGTTGTCGTTGTCGTTGTCGTTGTCGTTGTCGTTGTCGTTGTCGTTGTCGTTGTCGTTGTCGTTGTCGTTTTCATTGTCGTTGTCGTTGTCGTTGTCGTTGTCGTTGTCGTTGTCGTTGTCGTTGTCGTTGTCGTTGTCGTTGTCGTTGTCGTTGTTAATTTTTGCAAACTCCCCACAATACTTACACAACGTCATCTTTAGCGATGTTGCATGGAAGGAGGAACGGAAGAAGTGAAATGAGGAAAGAGAGGAGTGAACCTGGTTCTTCGAGAAACATCTGTCGGAGGAGGGAGGAAACACAGATGCCGGCAAACATTACACAACTACTTTCAGCTTGCAGAATCGTTTCCATGATTTAAATTAATCCATGATTAAAATGAAGAAAATAGAAGTCGTTTTTTAACTGTCCAAAAGTGGTAATAAGACGCGAGCCAAGCCGGATAGATACTACTTGTAGTGGAGGTATCTACTAATATCTACAGGAATTCCAAAAACTGAACAAATCGGACTAATATCTATGAGAACCAAAGTGAGGACGAATATCTACAGCTCAAACTGTTGACTAATATCTATGAGAACCAAAGTGTGGACGAATATCTACAGCACTGGCAGAGGTTGGATTTGCAATTATGTATGGCATATTGGAATAACGTAATATTGCGTATGCAGTTTAAAAAATTTAATTTATTTATGTATGTGTGAAAAAATCCCTAATATCGGACTATCGGACACATTTAGCGGATTTGGATTTTTGTTTTAACAGAATTCTTTATTTCGAGTGCTTCTAAATTATTTAGTCTGTTACCATGACTATTTCCATGTCAGTTAGGTTAGGTTAGGTTGTGGAGCCGTGTATTTCGAAATAAATAAATCTTTGTATTGTGTATGTGTAATAAATATGACCTCCACGTTTGTTCAATAAATTATTGTCCTCGTAAACAGCAAAATACGTAATATTATGCAAAAACTTCATGTACGTACTTTAAACGATTAAGCCTTTACGTAATTAGTAATTACGTAATTGAAGTAATTTATGCTTTTCCGTACAACCTCTTGCTCAGCTGCCCTCTGTAGATATTAGTCAAACCTACGCTCCATAGATATTAGTCACCACTGGGACCGTCATAGATATTCGTCCGACCTTAGCTCTGTAGATATTAGTCCTCACTCTGAATTTCATAAATATTAGTCCAACATATGAGCTGTAGATATTCGTTTGACATACAGGCTGTAGATATAAGTATCTGGAGTCCTTGCAGTAACTATTAGTTTCAAGAAGACTTTGATGGTAACGCCTTTTCAAAAATTTCAACAAGCATATTTTGACTTTTTCTTTGACTAATCCTCATAATAACAGACGTTACGTCTGTCCTAAGACTTCCATAAATTTATTTACTTAGCTACTTACATTATTCTCTGTCCAACCCTCGTGATCCTTTCTCTAACTTACCCATTATACATTTCTAAAACTACCCTTAGTAAATACAGAGACAGCCTCTTTGGTGGGCAGAGCACAATATCACACCCCCAAGTAACAACAGAATAACAAAAACCTTCCCCGTCTTCAAACATCTCGTACAAAGCACATCGGTGTCGAGGCAATTCGTAGTTCTTTTGTGTGTACTGACGCGGGGCACGTGTTTGTCGTGTCTGGCGTCGCGGGGAATGTGAGTACGTAAACGATTGTGTGATTGTATAACGCGCAAGTACAAGAAATGATGTTACTTTTGGTGTTTGCGGAGGGGCGTCCATTCACCGGTAATGCTGAGTAAATATCTCGGGCGAACAGATGGTGGGATGGATCAGTTTTTCAATCATATTGCTTGCTGATTTTTCTGTATTTTCTGTTTATATCAATTTTATACAACGTGGATGATTTTCTAACTACTTATCTGTTCACATCATCCTACTAATATTATAAAGGCGAAAGTTTGTATGGATGTATAGATGTATGAATGTTTGTTACTCTTTCACGCAATAAATACTGAATGTAATTTAAAAATTATTTCACTCCTATTAATATTATAAAGGCGAAAGTTTGTATGGATGTGTGAATGTATTGATATATAGATGTTTGTTACTCTTTCACGCAATAAATACTGAATGGAATTTAAAAATTCTTTCACTAATAGAAAGCTACATTATTTGCGAGTAAAGCCTCGATGACACAGGGCGAGTTTACAAGCTACTATCTGGGAAATTCACTATCTGTTAGTATCGCCCAGTGTCATCGTGTTACTTGCTAACTAGCAGCTACTAGCAGATTGTTGACAATCTATGAAAAAAAGTTGAAAGGTCGTCAACTTTACTCGCCTACACGCTTGCTCCGCTTGCTCGTGATTGGTTTATTTATGTTTCCAACATGGCTTCCGATAAACAGCTGATTTCGACTGTCAAATATCTGAAGAATTAGTTCACGCAGGCGTCGTTATTCTTGTTACTGGCGCTAGCAGCGGCCTCAGTTTCCTACGCTTCTGAGCGAGTGGACAGTTTTGTGTGTCATCATGACAATCTCACTCGCCGATTTACCTGCATTTAAAACTTAGTAGATAGTAGCTTGTAACTCGCGGGGTGTCATCGAGGCTTTTAAGATAGGCTATTTATATTGGATAAATGAATCGCCGAAATGTACGTAGGCGTATAACTTCCGAACCGATTGCACCAAATTGAATAATTCTGTTTTTCTATAAAACTACTGGCATTACAAAATTTGTATAAAAAATTGCGACGGGGGGGTGGGAGGAGGCGGAGTGGGAACCCCCCTAATGCCATGAGAGCCGCGGGAAAACGCTAGTATCTAACAAAGATGTTAAAGAAGAGATATGCTATCTAAAAATACAAAACAAATACAGGTAATTTTTCAATAATAACTCTCGTTATAATAACTTTTAAGATGCGAATAACATACGAATAACCTGACAATATTTGAAAATCTCCTACTACCACCACAGTAAGTAGAAAATATTGCTTGATGTTGTCATGATGGAGGACTTAACCAGCCGAGGAATCAAACACGCGATGCCCGGGTGGAACCCAAACATCAATGTAATAATACATTGTTACGATATACGAAACGCCTCCTCTCAAATTGGAGCGCACGCCACTGTACAGACAAACAGTTTCGCTCCCTCGCCGCGCGCTGACGGCGGCGGAACGCCAGCCTCGGTCGGCCGACTAGCGAGCCCGCCATTCTCCTCCCGAGCCCGCTCTGGGCGCACGTGTATCGTGAACCACGCCGCACTGTTCCGGAACATTCCACAACGCCGCTATGGCGGTTGTTATTTTGCCTAGTGACTGGCGGGAATGCCAAGAACGGCTAAATTCCCCTCGACATAACCGAATCTCCAAGAGACCAGCCTGCTGCTGTGAGTACCATGAGCTATTTAACCCCTCTTTATTGCGTGTGTTCCTTGTAAATTCAACGCGAAGATAAATGACCGCCCCCAGAGAGATTTTAGGGCCAAATTCACCCGATTTAGATAGAATTACTGTTGCTACCCTGTACTACTCTGCTTGCATTATTGTATCATTGTGTTTACGAAAGAATTCTACCCAATACAACTGTTATTTACCGTAGCCACTTGTTTCACTGTCTCCCCCAGCCCTTAGGATTTGAGCTTATTTCAGGGATGCCACACAAACGCCTCAGAGATCCAACCACCCTGATGATAGTCTCCCCCGCTATGCTGACCATTCTGAGCTAGTCTGTCGGCAGAAGGTAGGCACCTCAGGTAGGTGTACTTAGCAACATCATTGAAGGAGGTGGTAATACTAACAAATCCAAACGAAAATATGAAAAACAACAAGTCACAGAAAATAAAACGGTAACGGTCGCAACGGGGACTCGAAACGGGGATCTCTCGTCTTATCGGGGCAAGCGCCTTTACCAACTCGGCTATTGATACCTGTTATTTTTAAGTCACTTTTATCAGTCAAACTAAATTTATTTAGACTAACTAACTAACCACCGCGCAGTTATCATCAACTAGGTTTTGGCACATGTTTCTTTCACATTAATACATCGTCTCATACATACCCTTCTATTATTCTGACTCTGGACATATTTTATTCACTTTATCGTGCCATGTCTTCCTCGGGCGTCCCCGATTTCTATCACCATTTACATTCGTATCATATATTCTTATGACATTACTTTCTTCGTTTATTTGCTCTACATGACCAAACCATTTTATTGTACCTATCTTAAAATCTTATTCTTTACGCTTACAATCAGCCTTGCATTATTTGCGAATCTCCAAATTTCTCATCATGCACGGTTTTACCACAAATGCGCCTCGGAGATCTCATTTCTACAGCATTCAATCTACTTTAATCCTTCCTCTGCCAGTTACATGCCTCACTGTCATTAATCAGGATAGACATCAGTATTCCATTATCGACTGCTAGCTTTGCTTCTTTGGATTTAGTTTGTGTATAATATAATATTTATTTATTTATTTAAGTTTTTATTCCAGCAAGACTGGGAGGGTAGTGCAATCCCAGTCTGCCATATTACGTAAACAACTATAAAAGAAAAAAAAATGTTTAAATATTAGGTAAGTACCTAATTAAAACATGAAAATAAAATTCATTGCACAAATAACAAAAAATAAGCATAAAATTAAAATAAATAATAAGTAGACAGAATTAAAAATAAAAAGATAAAAAGATATTTTGGGATCGTCCATCATGGAGGTCGTCTCATCATCTGCATCCATCGCTCATTTATTGGGGAACTGAGCCACCCGGATGCAGCCACGACAATGATATTGGTTGAAGTTCGTATCCTGCTCCAGAAGCTGGCTAGTCGGTGGCGAAGTAAGGCTATGAATGTAGTAGATGCATTTACATAATTAAATCTGAGGGAATTAAATTAACAATTTTATATTCGTATCTTAAAGAAATAAAAAAATGAAATAAGTATAAGTAAATAAGTAAACACAAATTAACCTTTTTTGTATATCAATATAGCTTTTTATAAGTGGCAATAACGCAAAGCTATAAACGCCGTTCTTAAACTTTCTAATGATTTATAATGAGAAAATGCTGACTAGATTAAGATTAAAGAGTGCAGATGGTATATATTAATTATATAATTAGTTTTAATTTTTTGTGTTATATGTAGATAATATAAAATTAGATATCAGAGCCGCTTACACATAAAGAAAGGCTTGAAAATAAAACATTGGATTGAATCACCGATTCAATAATATTAGTTGGATAATTTGTAGAGCGCCTGGTATGGGGGCTCCATCGAAGCCAGAGTAAAGTTAGCCTCCCAAAAACTGGGCGTACTGTACAGGGCCCGCAGATACTTTAATAGTACACAACTGCTAACCCTGTACAAATCACAAGTGCGCTCCACGGTTGAATTTGGCAGCCATCTCTGGTCTAGAGCTCCAAAATACCTGAAAAAGACTCCAGATACTAATATCTACAGCCTGTATGTCGGACGAATATCTACAGCTCATATGTTGAACTTAATCTAAAATAATCTTAATCTAATCTTAACTAAATCTACGAACTTCAGAGTGTTGACTAATATCTACAGAGCGTGGGTTGAACTAATATCAGCTAAATGTGTCCAATAGTCCGATATTAGGGATTTTTAAATACATACTTACATAAATTAAGTTTTTTAAACTGCATACGCAATATTACGTTATTCCAATATGCTATACATAATTGCAAATCCAACCTTTGCCAGTGCTGTAGATATTCGTCAACACTTTGGTTCTCATAGATATTAATCAACAGTTTGAGATGTAGATATTCGTCAACACTTTGATTCTCATAGATAGTTCGATTTTTTCAGTTTTTGGAATTCCTGTAGATAATAGTAGACGCCTCCCCTGAAAAATACCCCCGACTCTGTGCAGAAACGGGCGGTCCGTTTGATAGATTCTCCCATCTTAACAGACGGATTGCAAATCTTTAGAGCACAGGCGTCGAGTGGGAATGCTATCCTTGTTCTACCAGTATTACAATGGAAGATGCTCCGAGGAACTAGCATGATTGATCCCTTCGGCACCGGTGCATAGTCGGAAAACACGCCAAACGCGTGCCCAACATTTGTCTCGTGAGAACAGGTCGTTTCTTCGACTCGTTCTTGTGTTCAACAGCTCGGCTGTGGAATGATTTTCCGGCCTCTGTGTTTCCTCCTTCCCACAACATGGGTCTCTTCAAGACCAATGTTCATTCCTTCCTCTCCTCAAAAAGACCGTCCACACAGCATCCCAGATGACATAGGCCCTGAGGGAAATCATTTTCCTCAGGGCCTCCTGTGTGGAGTTAATGTAAAAAAAAGAACATTGGATTGAATCACCGATTCAATAATATTAATTGGATAATTTGTAGAGCGCCGTTTTTGTGAAAAATTACCTATCTATATAATCTATTTAAATTTATTATTTACAAATAGACACAAAAAACATACTTACCTGGTAGGTCACTTCGGATAAACACGCTTTAATTAGAAAGTTTATGCTTGGAGAAGATACGGCTTTGCACGCGGAGGACATTATATTTAAAACACTGGACATTGCATGATTTTACATTTACTACCCCATCACTATTAGTATTACATTTATGAGAAGATTAGTGGCAAAAGTAGAGTGTAACAGACGTATCAAGCCTTTACAAGACTGTAAAATAAGGGGCACCGGTCTTGTGCACGCCTTCCACTGGCTCACGCTGATGATGGTGATTATGGCTGGCTGGCCTCCCTACATCCAGTGGTATGGCCCTGGATGCGCCTCGTTTCTGCCTGAGCGGTGCCTTGCAGTGCCCAGAGTCAGGGCCGACTGCAGCGGTAGGCACCGGGTTCTCGTTCAGGCAGAACTTCGGCAGGAGGCAGCAGCTGGCAGCAGGTCGCAGACTCCCAGAGGTAGGTGTCTGGACCACTTGTAGAGTAAATAAAATACTTGTTTGAATGTTGAAGAATAACTTATTTATTACCCAAAAAATCACGCTTTTTATACCCGTTTTCGGGTGAAAAAACGGTCATGTGGTACATTTTTAGAGTGGGGGGATTTACCTATCCCGTTTCGTATATAAGGGGCGGTTTTCTGTTGCCGCTGGTTTTGCCGACCATTTCCTCGAAAGTGGTCGATTAAAATTGATTTCTTAAATTAATTATACATTTCAGGTTAATGTATTTACAATGTTTTCCTTAAAACTACAGTGTTTCTACGGATGTTCTACATTCGTAGATTTTTTGTTTGATGAGTTTGGGTTGTTTTTAAGGAAGTTTGACTTTTTGTCGGTAGGTATTTGTTATTTAACAAAGTGTTTGAATAGTTACAAAGAAGTTAATATTTTTCCCAGGTCCCCCGTAAGCTTGGCTATCGAAACCTTTTGGTTCCGTCGCTTTACGAGGTCTTGGGATTTTTAAAATGGAGAAAAAGTGAAATGATGCTAAAGTCTCGAAAATCTGCTCAAGTGCTGATAGCGCTGGCAGTTTAAGAGTTGCAATGTTTATTTATGGCTCTATGGATGCCCCGTAGGACTCTGCACTGAAACGTCTTAGTTTCAGCGTCATACGGGGTGTTTAAACGAAGTTATATTAAAATATGGTGTATTTTTGACCAATATAAAGGCCCTTAATAGGGACGCCCAAACTGGTTTTTTGGCTTTGTAGCCGGAGAAATAGTCCTGAAGGCGATGAAATAATAAGTTAAGGATGTCTCCTGGTGGCAACTTGGTATCCAAGTTTTTACTTGCGTCACCAGGGCATCTGTGTATTAAGAAAAAGACATTTAAAATTGAAAAAATGTGTTTTGAAAAAGATCGTTGCTGGCGGCACGGTATTATTGAACTTCGTGGCCAGGACGAAAAAGGCCCTAAAAAGGGCCGCCAAAAAAAATAAAAGGCAATCTGCTTGGTGAAGCCGACTGCGAGCCAGTATAATAATGGCCCTTGTTAGGGCCGCCTAAAAAGGGAGGCAAAACAGCCTGCTTGGTGAAGCCGACTGCGAGCCAGTATAATAATGGCCCTTTTCAGGGCCATAACTAAAAAGGAGGCTAGTTAGCCTGGTTGCCTTTGGAGGCGTAAATAAGCATAATTAAAGAAATATAGGAGGCTAGAATGTCTCCCGGTGCAAACTTGGCACACAAGCTTTATTGGTTGCACTGGGGCATTGTACATAATTAGCAAATTATAATTTAACAATGAGGGAGAGCAACACGTCCGTTACATAGAGTTTATATTTATTTTTAAAGACTGGAGAATTTAGGACACTTTGGATGCAGAATTTTTATGAAATGGTCTTTACGAAAGCTTACAAATAAGAATTTACATTTTTTACAATTAATTAGTTACAATGTGGCGGGCAGTGAAGGTGAAGATGAAAGGAATATGACATCACAGCGTTAAATACCTGGGACATGTCATCACAGACGACCTTAAGGATATCGAGGACATGGAAAGGCAGAGAAGAGCAATATCAGTTAGAGCGGGTATGCTGTCAAGACGTTTTTACTCCTGCAGCCCCAAAGTACAAAGAATACTGTTCAACGCTTTCTGTACCTCGCTGTACACATCAGAACTGTGGGTTGACTACACTGCAACCCAATGGCATAAGTTAAAGGTTGCTTACAATAACGCTTATCGCCAACTTTTCCGCCTACCGAGATACTGCAGTGCTACGGAAGTGTTTAATATTTCATTTCTCATGCTTATTTGTTTTTATTTAATTTATTTGTTGATGCTAATTTTTTTTTACCTGATCTTATTATATATCTTTTTGTTATTTCAAAATATGGAATATATTGCATTGCATTTCCCCTGCATATATTCTGGAATAAACGATTATTTAAATGTCCGGGTTAAATTTTCCCCACAGGAAAAACTAAACCCTTTCACGCACTTCCCAAATGATCATCTAGCGAATCCACGCTATGCAATTGCACTTTATAAGTATTATAAATACAAAACAATACAAGAACAACATGTCAACCTACTAGAGACCAAATGGGATAAAAATTCACCGACTCCAGATATTTTCATATCAGAGGGTTCGGCTCTGTGGAATTCCTATTTGAACCTATAAATCCTACTGATCCCTCAATATAAATATTTAAAAAATCTTTTATAATCCTACATGTATTTAAAATGACTGTCTTTTTGCATTTTTATATATAAATTCTTTGACAAATCTAATATGCCTAAATTTTGAATGAGAGACCTAGGTATAATGCCAGTAGCCGAAATAACAAATGGTAATATTTTTATAGTCTGAGAATGGCAAATTCTTTTAATCTCATTTCCTAAATCTGTGTATTTCTTATTATTATGACTTTATGTCAATATTGTATTTGTAAGCCTTTCTTGAAAGACTGGTTTCATGCCAACTCAGAATCAAGTCAACTCAACACCTCTCTGAAAAGTCATTAAAAGCTATGAAAAAAAACTTGAAAAATAGCCCATTACATAGTCATATATTTAAATTTGGATGTCAATGCCCATTACCTAACCTAACATAACCTGTTCAACCATTTTATTTTAATTATTTGCGTATGTTACCCTCCACACACTATCTGGAAAGATGACATAGGCCCCGAGGGGAATTATTTTCTTCACATATTTTCCTCGAGTGTCGAAATTTGGTAAAAACTGAATTGTTTATCGATACTCATAGGTACGTTTATGTTAGTGTTGTGTTAATTATTTTGTTTTCTTATTATTTTTAGATCTCGATATTTTAAGGGTCCATTAAAAAACAAGCCAGCATCCCCGCCACGCCTCCTACAAGGCTCATTGCCGCAAGGGTAGGCAGAGCCAGTTATCCGGCATAGCCACACAGCACGAGGGCGGGGGATGAAAGTGTGGCAGATTAGCAAACCACCCCCGAGCAAATGGAACACCCTTGTCAAACAGATGTTCGCCGCAGTATACAGTAATACACAGGATGCTCTTTACAGTATACCCTGTATACAGGGTGCTCTTTACGTGGCAGTCACAGTCGCATTGTGGTGGCCTCTTTCAGCGACGGTGATAAATCTGGGATGGGGATGAAATGATGATACCTACCCGGCTACCCTCAATGGTGAGTATTTGTGTTTTGTGCGGATTTGTTCTGTACTGAATTAGGGGTTGAATCAATGGTTGTCTCGGTTTTCAGTGGCGTTAATCAGTCGGTTAGGAACGAGTTTTGAGCAAACCAGTTTTTTAAATCTTAAAAAGAGTGAAATTATAGAAAGGCAACGTGTTTACAATAATTAGATTATTTAGAAGTTAATAAAACTGTTAATTATAGTCAATTGAATGATTAAAAACATAAGAGTGCAATGCTATTGCATTACCTCTAGTAAGACTGCAATACGATTGTGTCCGCAGCAGGTATTATTATTTGTTGACTGAACAAGATCAGTCGGTAGCTAATTATTAAATAATATCACATTAGGAAGTAAATTTGTGGCTAATTCCACATCAGTAGATACATTCAGAACCGCCCTGATGAAACACTGCCATTTAGAATCGAAACGTTGCATGAAATGGCTTCCGCCGTGTCTGATAACCAGATCTGAATAGCCAGGTGCTTCCCCTCCTTCCTATTCCCTAGCTCCTTCTCGCTCCCTTCAGTCCCAACATATCCCAATTGGGGATGCCATAGTCTGTCTGACTCCGGTTTAGATTGGAGGATGGTTCGAAGTAGTTGGGATTTTTTTTGCGGTACCATAAAAAAATATTATTAACTATCCTTACTGTCGAAAAGGGCTTAGTTTATCGATTTTAGTTAAACTTTTGTAAGTAATCTGCGCTTTAAAAGTTGTAATTCGTCTGAACCACTGGAGCGATTTCGGTCGAAAAATGAACCACTTTTATTTTTTGCTATTGATTTCAGTCCACAAATGAACCACATTTTCCTACCATTCTTAAAACATTTATTATAATTATTTAAAACATTTTCTTGGCCAGCCGTTTATTTTAATACGAAGCTATTAAAATGCTTTATCTATTATGACCATAGATGTCGCAAATCTGAACTTCGTAGACTATTTCGGAACAATGTTAAAAATAAATTGTTTAAATATTTTTTCCCATCGAATTTTTTAACAGCTGTTTACGGATAAAATTAAGTAATTTTTCCATAGATATTCATCTTTCATTATCAAGTATACCACAGACAACACAAATAAACCGAAAATATTCTATGTTGACACGAATAAGTAGTATCCCTCATGGCAGTTTCAAGTAAAAAAAATACCCAAGATTCGCGCGATTATAAACTTTACGATTTTTTTAATATATTATTTATAAATCCAACAAATATAAAATAAATGGAAAAATACAGGTTAATTCGTTAACTATATAACACTATAATCATTTTTTTTGTCTCCTTGTTAAAATTCGAAGATATGACATTTTTTTAATGTTGGCGTAAAATTAAAAAAATATTACCTTTTGGGAAATCTCAAGCAATAAAGGCAAATTAATTTATTTCGCGTGATCGCTCCAGTGGATGATAGGAGAATCAATCAAACGGATCAATTGAGAAAACCTTGTACCTGTATAAACCTCATCGTAGTTAAACGTAAACGTCATCAGTCAAATAAGTGAACTTAAAAAATATTTATTGAATCTCGTCAGGTTTGTTTAGAAGCCTTTGGAATAACGTGGAGAGATGATATTGCGGAGACCAAACATTAGAAACATCTGTTACCTTTCCTTTATAGCACTTCTTCTTCTTCCTTTCTGCGGTGTCATCCCTTGGAGATATATTACGGGATTGGCAGGGGTCTTCAACAATAGAGAGTGATTCCTATTTATCTGGATACAAATAACTTGCGACGCAAAAGAAACCTAGTAAATTTTAAGTTTCCAAATCAGTGTCATTATTTGAAACATGATGGCAAAAATGTCAAAAATATTAAAAATATCTCAAAAAAATCTAACTAACTAACCATCACGCCGTTTCCCCGCAGGGGTAGGCAGAGAGGACGGACGGCCAAACAACTCAATTTTGGCACACACTCTTTGCCTCATACACACTCTTCTATTATTCTGACTCTTGACATGGCCCGACTGAAGTATCTGATTCACTTGATCGTGCCATGTCTTCCTCGGGCGTCCCCGACGTCTTCGACCATTCACATTTGCGTCATATATTCTTCTTAGACTACTTTCTTTGGTCATTCGTTCTACATGCCCAAACCATCTGAGGGTCCCTTTCTTAATCTTACTCATCACGCTTAAATCTGTCTTGCATTCTTTGCGGATATCCACATTTTTCACACGATCGTACATGGTTTTGCCATACATACGCCTCAGGGATCTCATTTCAACAGCATTCAGTCTACTTTCATCCTTCCTCTGCCAGTTCCATGCCTCATTGCCATATTTTAGGGTAGATAACATGACTGCATTGTGGACAACTAGCTTCGCTTCTTTTGACGGTTTTTTATTAGCGCCAACGGCATTCAGTCCTCCATTAATGGAGTTACCTGCATTTAATCTAAAAACAATAAAACATACAAAAACCTCAAACTTATAACCAGAGTAGGGTTCATTCCCGGGAATTCTCGGCTCGAGAATTTGCTTGGCTTTGTTCCCGGGAAATCAAGCTCGAGAAAAGTCGAGAACTCGAGAAATCATGCAATATAATTTACATTTATTTTCTACCTGAATTTAAGATATTAACGTTTTCTTTCGGGCTATTTTTTTTTGTTATGTAGAAGCTATTTTTGTTTACAAGTTTTAAGTTGTTTTTTTTTTCTAAATAACCAGCCAAAAATGGTGCTGTGATTGTAATTTAATTATAAGTTAAGATATTAACGTTTTCTTTCATGTTGATTTTTTGTTTAGTTTAATAGAGCTACTTTTGTTTACAAGTTCTAAATAACCAGTCAAAAATGGTGCTGTCATTATAATTACGAGTCTGAATAATATTATTTAAGTTTTTTTTTTTTAAGTTAATTAGCTTATTCATAAGTTTTGTTTTTGAATATAATCAATAAAAGTTTTATAATTAATTTGATACTTTTATTTGAGAGGAAAACCACTGAATTTGTTGACGTTATTGGAACCAAATAATATGAGAAAACGTACGTAAATGTAAATTTCTCGGCAACCCGAGAAGCCTCGAGAAATTAGCCTCGAGAATTCTCGAGACCCGAGAAATTAAAAAGGTTGAGGAATCATGAACCCTAAACCAGAGCCAAGCTAGGACGTGTTGTTTCAAAGAATTTGAACGATTCGAAAGATATGTAGGTACTTATACATTAATAAATTTGTGGAATCAAAATAAAAACTTTAATTTATTTAGAAAAATAATTTAATATATTTATAAAAAGAATTTAATTTATTTATATTTTATAAGCATATAATATTTATTAGTTCAGTCGAAAATGTATTTCTAAAGGAATAATTATGAATATAATATGTAAAAAATAAACCCAAAACAGGATTGAAATAAAATTTAGTTAGTTATATTTTACAAATGCTAAATGAACGAACACGCTCTAGAGTCCAAGCTGCCGAAATGAGGTACTTGAGAGGAGTGGCAGGGGTTACGAAATGGGATCATATAAGAAACTCGACGATCCGAGATGATCTAAAAAACTAAACAACTGCTACTCTTCATAGAAAAATCGCAACTGATTTGGCTTGGACATGTACTAAGAATGTCTGATGACCGAATTTCGAGGAAGATACTAAGTGCGATTCCAGAGGGTAGACGTCCAGTGGGCCGCCCCAGACACATTAGGCAACTCCAGAAACTGTGTGAGGAGAGGATGGGTCTACCATGGACAGAGGCCGAACAATCAGCACAAGACAGGGACGTATAAAGTAGCCTTGTCGATGCAATGGGTCCCCGACCCGAATAGGACAAGGGGAAGAAGATGATGATGATGATATTTTACAAATAATAAACAAACAAAAAAATCGTTCAATAAAATTTTCACGAAAAGAAAAAAAGAGATAGGTATACATTGTATATATGTTTTCAAGTGACATAAAGATTCCATTATACCTACCTACAAAATTTGGTGGTTACCTTACAATTTCATTAAGTGACATTTAAATTCGAAGTGTTATAAATCTAAAAATAAGTCGTCCCGGACTGGATATATATTCTCTGTCCACAATAAGATCAACCCGTGATGGTACGAAACTTGGTTCGTACTGCGCATACCACTCCCCCCGCAGTGGGGGTAATGGGCGGGGAGGAGGCGTCTACTAATATCTACAGGAATTCCAAAAACTGAAAAAATCGAACTAATATCTATGAGAACCAAAGTGTTGACGAATATCTACAGCTCAAACTGTTGACTAATAATATCTATGGGAACCAAAGTGTTGACGAATATCTACAGCTCAAACTGCTGACTAATATCTATGGGAACCAAAGTGTTGACGAATATCTACAGCACTGGCAGAGGTTGGATTTGCAATTATATATAGCATATTGGAATAACGTCATATTGCGTATACAGTTTAAAAAAACTTAATTTATGTAAGTATGTATGTAAAAATCCATAATATCGGACTATTGGACACATTTAGCTGATTAGTCCAACCCACGCTCTGTAGATATTAGTTCAACCTACGCTCTGTAGATATTAGTCAACACTGGGACCGTCATAGATATCCGTCCGACCTTAGCTCTGTAGATATTAGTCAACACTCTGAAGTTCGTAGATATTAGTTCAACATATGGGCTGTAGATATTCGTCCGACATACAGGCTGTAGATATTAGTATCTAGAGTCATGGGCGGAGACATGCGCGTTCACGGGTTGATCTTATTGTGGATCGAGAATAGTTATGAGGATAACGTCATTTTACTTTTACGCCGTTAAAATAAAAGTTAAATTATCAACCGATGCTTGTAGGTATTCACGAAATCAACGATAAATGTCGATCTCAACCCGTTTAAATGTTATTACCCAGTGAAATAAAGCATTTTTCGCATGTTTTTATAACTGGCAATACTAAAATAGTTCTACAATTCCAAAGAAACATACCTTCGCGAAATGTCTCTAGGAAAATGATAAAAAACATTCGACATTCTAATTTTTACTGAATTTTTCGTTTTCATACAAGACGTGTATAAGAAGGAAGATTTTTATATATGGACGGCTTTTATGGTGATCGTGGATGACGTGCAGACGATCTCTCCCTGGGGCCAATATACTCGAAATAATTATTTAATCAATGGGACTTATTATTTCCCGTTTACGTGAACCTTAAAAAATAACATAATATCAATTTTTGTTATTTGTTTTTGGGGTGTTATGCCGTGTTGCGCTACCTCCTCCTTTTAGAGCCCGCGCAGACAGCTAAGCGTTCAGCGTTCACTGGCGTTCACCTAGCGTTCTGCCGGTTGCGTTCTACGCGAGTTCCAACTCACACAGCACACGGTCAAATATTCTGCGTTCCATTTTCCTAAAAAGCTTGTACCTGCAACATGTATTTTGATAGTTCGTCTTCAGATGACGAAGCATTGCTTTTGTTGACTTTGGAAGAGTCTAAAAAGAAAAGAAGTCACTGGGTGAATCCAATTAACACTGAGCGAAATGAAAAGGAGAGTTCAGTATTCTTTTTCCTGAATTACTTAAAGATGAAGAACGTTTTTTTATTTACTTCCGAATGTCAATAAGTAGCTTTAATGAATTGCATAATAAAAATAATTATAAAATAATAAATATATAGTTATTTATAGAATTATTTTCCCATTTGGTCTCTGGTAGGTCGACATGTTGTTCTTGTATTGTTTTGTTTTTACAATACTTATATAGTGAAATTGCATAGCGTGGATTGACTAGATGATCATTTAGGGAATTGTGTGAACCGGACATTTAAATCTGGTGCATATAAAAAATATTTTTATAATTATACAATCTGTGTCACTAAGATTATATAAAAACTGCCTTTCCCTTACTAAATCAATTAATTTTTCGGTGTCGGTCATCTTGCGAGCGAGGCGTTCCACGCGTTCTTTGTAATTCTGACAATAGAACGCAAGAACGTAAGCGTTCACACTGACCGGCGCGGTCTGACTGCCGCTGTGTCTGCGCGGCGCTATAGTGGTCAACTACTTACAAAGAACGCGGAACGCAGAACGCGGAACGCCGAACGCGAAACGCTTGCTGTCTGCGCGGGCTCTTAACAGCGTTACTGTGTCCATCATCGGAAATGATGTGTGAAATAAATCACATAATATCAATATTTATGGATGGCTTTCCTATGAAAATTGTGAGGGATATTTTTAAGGCGATCCAATAATCCAGGAAAAAATCTAAATCGGAATTCACGCCCTTTATGGGAAGAGTTTAAAAATACATGAGAAAAAGCTTTTGGAAAAGTTGGAAAAGTATTTGATAATTTTTTTTTACATGTTGATTTCGTAAAGGCCTGTAAAAAATATTAGTTCCTCTTTTATGAATTGTTTACTGTAATAAAACTGAAATTTAAAATTTATTTCACGAAACTAAGCGATGCGGAGTCACACGTCTGTTTGACTCGCTCCTGCCGGGGCGTGACTGATAAGAAATAGGTGGGCTCAGTGCATGGTTCTTGTGCCCATGCCGTAAGGGTCACTTCAAGAATCCAAATTCGTAGAGTGCAGGCCCTATTGATTGATGTCAAAAATGACAACGAGAAAATGCATATTTTATATTATTTTGTGAAGTTCGGGCGTAAAAATCATTTTTTTGCGATTATTATAAAATAAACTGAATTTGCCACATTATACGAGTACAATTAAATCATATCCGAAAAGGGGTTTATAAATAGGAGCGTTTGGACTTGAAAATGTTTTTTATAGACCTTATACTTTATTTTTTTAAAGGCTTCTTAAAAGACTAAAAAATGACCGATACTTTTAAGGGCCAAGGTGTATTCTACACGCAGTATTTAATTGAAGCATCTATAATACTTCTAAAGCGTCGATGACACAGGGCGAGTTTACAAGCTACTATCTACTAAGTTTAAAAGCGGGTAAATCGGCGAGTGAGATTGTCATGATGACACACAAAACTGTCCACTCGCTCAGAAGCGTAGGAAACAAGAACTAGCGTCAGTAACAAGAATAACGACGCCTGCGTGAACTAATTCTTCAGATGTTTGACAGTCGAAATCAGCTGTTTATCGGAAGCCATGTTGAAAACACAAATAAACCAATCACGAGCAAGCGTGTAGGCGAGTAAAGTTGACGACCTTTCAACTTTTTTTCGTAGATTGTCAACAATCTGCTAGTCACTGCTGGTTAGCAAGTAACACGATGACACTGGGCGAGTTTACTAACAGATAGTGAATTTCCCAGAGAGTAGCTTGTAAACTCGCCCTGTGTCATCGACGCTTAAGCGATCAAATTTTCAAAACAAAAATACATGATTTTGTATGATTTTGCATTATTTACTATGGTTTCATCTTGAGCGCGACTAAACCCAACAATAAGTACAAATAGTCAACGTCATTATTAAATACCCGCAGGAATCAAACCCGCGACCTCTCGATGCAAAAGTCTACCGCATATACTACTTTGTTATTGAAATAGAATATACAGTTGCTTCCAACTTCACAATGGACGCCATCGCAAAATGGATTATGTAAATAAAAAGTAAAAGCACATCCAAATAAAGCTTAATGTAACAGAAAACATCCTTCAAACTCAAACATTAGGTATTAATTCAGTAATTAATTCAACATAATTCATAAAAACTTGACTTATAAATAAAATACCTATTGCTTAGTTAATCCAAATCACTTCTTTTATACCTCTGTCTATATAAAGGTGTATTTTTCCGGACATTAGTTCCAAATGCCGCCGTTGGTTGTCGCTATAATCGCTTTTGGTTTTCTGGGCGGTGCTTTTGATATCCCTTCTGAAAAGATTCAATAAAGATTATTAAAAATACACGACTCCAAAGTCAAAATACTCGTAAGCTTACTCTATTTTTTGTCGCCCCGGTCCTCGGGTCCGAGATAAGTTGAATTTATAGTTTATAGCTGAGAATTTGGGCGATTTTTTACGGCAAGTTCCTAATCTCGAATCGGCTGACTCAAAGGTTTGCCTACCGATAAATCTAGGTTTTTTTTTTACTCTATATATTTCTGATTTCTTTTACCTAGTGTGCACATTCTACATAAAAGGCTTGGCAGGTAACACAAATGCTTACCTTATATTAAACTTTTACTTGATCTCTGGGGCGTAGTAGACTGTAATAATTTGATTGGATAAATTTTATAGTACCTACCGTTCACATGAAATACTACCTAAGTACTTTTACAACCCGACAGCACATGGAATTTAAGATGAAGCCATAGTAAATAACGCAAAATCATACAAAATCACATGTTTTTTGTTTTGAAAATTTGATCGCTTAGAAGTGTTGTAGATGCTTCAATTAAATACTGCGTGTAGAAAATACCTTGGCCCTTAAAGTCTTTTAATAAGCCTATAAAAAAATAAAGTATAAGGTCTAAATAATACACTTTCAAGTCCAAACTCTCCTATTTATAAACCCCTTTTCGATTATGGTTTTATTGTTTAATGTGGCAAATTCAGTTTATTTTGATATTTAAATATTAAAAAAAAGTTGATATTTACACCCAATCTTCCCAAAATAAACTAAAATATGCATTTTCGCGTTGTTAGTTTACAATACGGCCGCTAGTCGACGAATTCGGTTTTTAAAAGTGAACCCTATGGCGTCCACCGAAGAACTACTGTTCACGCCACAGTCGCCAAACCTCAGTCACGCCCCGAACTGAGCGGGAGATGGACGCGTCACTCCGCGTCGCTTGATTTCGTGAAATCAATTTTAAATTTCCGTTTTATTACAATAAACAATGCGTAAAACAGGAATTAATATTTTTTACAGGCCTTTACGAAATCAACCTGTAAAACAAAACTCTCAAATACCTTTTCCAACCTTTACAAAAGCTTTTTCTCAAGTATTTTTAAACTCCTCCCATAAAGGGCGTGAATTCCGATTTTTTCCTGAACTAGTGGATCGCCTTAATAAATTCATGTTCAGTCAAACTTTATAATAAAACGAAGCATTTTTTAAAATGAAAATGACGCCAAAGGGTAAATTTGTGACTACAAAAGAAACAAAAATGTTTTCTTAACCTGTTTAATCACAGGAGACCCAGGTTGTCCCAAAACATCATATGCCGTTATAATAACAGGAGACCCAGATTGTCCCAGAGCGACCGTGCATTATTAAAAGTTAGATATCTCTCTTTCTGTAATGCAAATATTTGTGATTTCTTTTATGTTGGAAACGGAAAGAAATAATGCTTCTCATTATCTTAGAATTATATGAGCTAGGTTGTTCAGATATTTTACAAACCTGATCAAAAGTGACGGTTTGATTTGGCGCCTATTTGTGATGTAACCCACATTTTATTTTAAAATAAAATTGTATGAAAGTGATAAAAAGTGAGGTGACAGTTTTATTACAAATTTTGTTTAAAAAAGGAATCTGTATTTAAAATTTGAAGTTTTTTCTATTTTAATTACTTTTATTCAAATATTCGCAGGTATGCATTTTTTAGCCAATTTACATTTCCAATATTAAAATTTTAATATTTATAAACAAAAATGTTGATTTCTAATAAACATATCGGAAAGATTATTTTATCTTAATTTTAGAACAATTTTTATTTTTGCAAAAGCGTTAAAAAAAACTAATAAATAGGAACATTTAAAATGCATGGGAAGAACCAGAAATTTTGCGCGCAAACTTTCAGAGGCAAAAGTTGACAGAAAATTATTGTCTTATTATTCGAAGGGTTAAAAGCTCATCACAAAAATAAATCACAATTTCAAGTATATTTATTTATTTTTGTTTTCTTTCCATTAGTTCCACACAGAAAGTCCTGAAAACATAATTTCCCTGAGGGTCTTTTTATGGAAAGGGAGGAGAGGAAGCTTTGGTAAGAAAAAAGGTGAAATGAGGAATGAAATCTGGGGGTCAGTGTGTCCAAGAGTGATGGAGGTATGAATCCATTCCTCGTTGTGTCGAAAGAGTACGACCGGAGCGGTCAAAAGACCTCCCTCAACCAGTCACTCTCAATGCCGCCCGCTCAAGCAGAAGATGGACAAACGTATCCGGTGCAAAGACCTAGAAAAAAGTCATCCCATGAACTCGAATAATCAAACATCGCGAACCACTTTGGAACCTATGGCAAAAGTGTTGGTTATCCAATAAATGGTTCCTGGGGCGGCGGTACCTAACTACGTCTCCAAATTGGAGATTATTTATCTAACTAGATCCGAGGGGTTTAATTCAGATGTTATTAATGAATAAATAATCATATAATTTCATTTCGGGAGGCGAAAATGGGTACCGCCGTCCCGGGAACCTTTATTGGATAACCAACACCTCTGCCGTAGATCACCCCAAATGGTTCGCTACATTTGGTGATTTAACAGGGGTGCCTGGGTTCATGGGGTGAGGTTTGTCTAGGTCTTGGAAGCGGATGACCAGGACACACTGAACCCCAGATTCCTACCTAACCTTTAAACCTTTTTCCTTCCCAGAACTCTCCTCCTTTTCCTTTCCTTAATAAAAAACCCCTTCACACAACATCCCTAAAGCTGACACAGGCCCTGAAGGAAATTATTTTTCTCAGGGCTTCCTATGTGGAGCTCATGTTTTTAAAAAAAAATATATTTCGTGTTTTAAACTGGTTGAAATACGACAGCTGACATATCAGTCCATCATAAAAAAAGCCATGGTCAATCACACAAATTTGACAGGAGATTCCGTATCCACAAAAGATATACAATCGCTCTTCTGGTTCTAATTTTCCAAATCCTCTTCCGTCACAGAATCCGCAGTGGCTTTGGGGTATCGGCTATCCTCAATGGAGGGGAGGTAAAAGGGTCCAGTGGGAGGGGGAAGGGAGGCCCCACGGCCTCGAGGTGGTGTCGAAACTGGCATTGTTTTATCTTTAGTCCCGTGTCTCGGCACCCGGCACCAGCCACCAGGCACATCGACAGGACACCGCGCTGGTGACGGATTCGGCCCACCCAGGAGAGGGTGAAACACCGGGACTGGACCAATTTATTTAAAAATTGTAAAAAACTGTGTATTTTGACATTAAATTTTATTTTAAATTTTATAACTAGCAGACCCGGCCACACGTTGCTATGGCCAACGAAACACAACTCCATCTCCTGAAAACACCATTACCCAACCTTTACAACCAACGCCATCTGTTAATTTGCATCCATATCAAATCCACACCGCCCGCTTACCAGCCTGCTGCCCCCTGCCCGCTTACCAGCACGCTCCCTTTATATACCTATTATATATTTCAACCAATTTACACGAAACCTGGACAAATTATACCTATACCTAAACCTTCCTCATGTATCACTCCATCTATTGGTGAAAACCGCATGAAAATCCGTTGCGTAGTTTTAAAGATCTAAGCGTACAGACGGAGGAAGCGACTTTGCTCTACACTACATATGTAAAGAAGTACAAAATAGACATTACGCAATTACATATTACGCAAATTACAAATAATAAATGCCAACCGGCCAATATTGAATGGATGGATCAATATTTAAAATTGAACATTACATTAGCTCCATACAGGAGGCCCTGAGGTAAATAATTCCCCTCCCGGACTGTGTCATCTTTGAGGGTGCTGTGAGGAGGCTCTTTTTCGGGAAAGGGGGGAGAGGAAATTCTTGGAAGGAAAAAGGGGCGAGGGGTGGGTAGGACCCGGTAACGTACCCGCCTCCCAAATAGAAGGATTGAAATTGGAATGAAGTGTGTTCAGGTCTTGGTGACGGATGTGCCACCAAAGGGTGGCGGGCCGGATCGGGTAGGGACCGGATAGGGACTGGTTAGGGGAGACATTTGTATCTCTCCAGCAGGACTTTCTGGACCCACCATCATGCAAACGAACATCCGTCACACTGACGCCCCAGATTCCTACCCACCACTCATATATTTTTACTTCTCAGAACTTCCACTCCTCACTTTTCTAACAGACCCCACACACAGCATCCTCAAAGATGACATAAGCCCTGGGGGACTTATTTTCCTTATGGCCTGGTGTGTGGATCTAATAAAAAAAAAAACAGATAGTGCAATTCACACGCGGTAGAAGGGAAACCTCAGAAAACTAATTATACAAGAATGGGGAGGCTACGAAACACCACACAAAGAGGATTAAACGATTTTACTATTTCATTCTCTCGCAGGCTAAATGTTACGTCTGTGTATGTTACGTCTCTTTTTAGTATCGCCATTTCATCCAGGTTCCAAACACAACGGTGCTACAGTAGTTTTCACTTAAAAAAAATCTTTAAAAAACTGCCAAAAGCAATACCGACTCACCTACACTTTGCAAAATATATTTGTGAGGCGTTTTTATATGCTTCTATTAAATGTCATCAATTTTCCCATGGGATTAAAATCTCAACAATTATATTAATCCCCAACAATCTTGTAATGCGCAGTCCTCATTATGATCAAAGCTTTGGGTTTTAATTTATATTCTCTAACAATTCGGTCAGTAACTGGTGTTTCGCCCTACCTGTATTAGTGCTGCCATGTTTTGACTCCAAAGTCACCGAACACGATTAATTACCTCCCAGTGCCAGCGGTAAGCGGTAAGCAGAGGCGGTAGGCACCCACCCCACTTAAGATTCCAACAAGGTCCTTTACTTGTTTATTTATATTTTTGCTGCTGGCAACTCAGGAAGGATAAGACGGTGTTTTTTCGGTGTCATAAAAAGGTATGGCAGATAGCACCGTGTTATGTATCAGATACTTTTAACGTCCGCCGATAGATGCCGTTTGATTGCTTTTTTATTTGTTTATATAAAAATAGATACAGGGTTGCTGTTTTACATATATTTTTATTTAATTGTGAATCCCATCTGAATCGAATTGAAAATCTGAAAATTGAAAATCTGAAAACCATCTGAAAATCGCGAATATTCACTTATAATGTCTCAAACGAAATGTCAGTTTTACGAAAACTTTGTGTTATTACCGCTTCACAATTAAAGCTCTACAAATGAAACATTTCTGAACGTAGCCGAACAGTAAAAACTGTTTAAGAAAGGTTACAAAATAAGCTTTCAAATTGTTATATTACAAATAAATATAAACATTGTTAAATATTAAAATTTAGAATGCAAACATTAAAAAAATGTAAAAATTACTCACGTGATGTTTTTATGTGAAAACGGTACTAAAATCACAGATTATGTAAACAACAATACTTATTCTATTGTATAAATGTATAATAAACACTTTGTCAACTCACTTTTTTATCATTTCATATAAAAATTAACAATGTTGAGTGGCCCGTACGCGATTTGGTGGGTAAAAATATGTGACAACCGCGCGTCTGACAGAATATTCTTTTTATGTATTTCTATGGACAACTTGAATAGAGATGTGCAGCATGTTCACTATCGACCTTTTACTTTTTGTTTTAGGGATGTCACTAAAACAATAACGGAGTTAGAAAGATTTTTATGGAGACACGCGTTGACGTATAAACACGCTTATTGTACTTGACTGCTATCGTCATTTTAACGCATATATCTGCTTACGTTGCTGACCGCTCACAGCAGTCTCAACTTCTCCTAACTTTCCAAAACCAGAGGGACTGTATGGCATCCTTATATGGGATATTTTATGAGGGTGAAGGGATTTTGAAAGGAATCGAATGGGAAAGAGATAGGTTGGGAAATGATAATTCAAACTTTAAACATATACCAATTTTGGAAAAGGGTATGGGTACCGCCGCCCTGGGAATTACACCAACTCTTAAAAGTTGTTACTCTAACGCCAGAGATGATGACGCATTTTGCCGTGTAATCCTAGTTAAGAGATGTCAGTCGTGGGAAAATTTACAAACATCAAAATAATACGACTAAAGAATTTTAATTTATTACGTTTACATTTATACAAGTAGATTTAATAACTAATAAATAGTACCGGATTACCGGATCTACCGGATCTGCCGGATCGGCCCTGATGATGGACACTGCAACGATGTCCGAAACGTTGGCTAAAGAAGGAGGTAGCGCAACACGGCATAACACCCCAAAAACAAATAACGAAAATAATAAATAGTAATTCGTGCCTTTAAGTAGGCAATTAATCCATTTAACAAACGACACGCATAGACCCAAGGGCGGATCCAGGGGGGGGGGGGGTCATGGGGGTCATGACCCCCCCCCCCCTGGGCTGGGTCCAGGACCTACGTGGACTACAAATTAAAAATGTTAAATATCATGTTTTCATATATTTTTTGTATCTATTATTACCAAAATTACCTACCTACTTGACTTTTGACTTTTGATATGCTGGCTTCGGAGCACCGGGCCAATTTAGGCCCCTTTCTCCTTCAACTGAGTTTTAATTTTTTGGTTGTAGAATGTGGGATTTAGTGTTTGTTAATTTTTGTTGCAAGGGACATGGCTGCAATATGGGGGAGGATTAAAACGGAGGAGATGTTTGAAGTTGGATTTCTTTTTAACTGCAGGTCGAGGGAAGAACTGGGTGGTTGCCACTATTTGAGGGACAGGGAGGGGGTTGAGGGGGCTTTGAGGGGAGGGGGAATTTAGTGGGGTAGTGGCAGGTCGGTGGGTGGTACTTTGTGGGGTGAGGATTTTCTTGATCTGGGCGAGGGTGTTTTGTAGGGTTGGGGGGAGCAGTTTGGGGAAGGGAGAAGAGATTTGGGGGGGGTTGGGGGAGCCGAAGGGTAGGGGGGTGGGCGGCAGACGAGAGGTGAGGGGGTAGTTGGTTAGGAGAGCTTTGGGGAGGCGAACGGTTTGGGGGGCGAAGGGGGCGCTGACGGATAAGGGTGGGCTGACGGTAGGGGGTGCGTTGGGAGGGCGATCGGTGTTGGGGGCGGTGGGGGGTAGATTTGTGCGGGGGGCAGCACGGGGGGGATCAGTTTGGGGGGAGGTGGGGGGGAGTTTGTTACGTGGGGCAGCGAGGGGGCGATCAGTTTGGGGGGGTGGGGGGGGAAAGTTTGGTACGGGGGGCAACGAGGGGGCGCTCGGTTTGGGTGGTGGTGAGGGGGCGATCGGTTAGGGGGGCGGTGGGGGGGCGAACGGATGGGAAGGTGGCAGGAGGGCCATCGGTTTGAGGGGCGATGGGGCGGTGGTCGGTTGGAGGGGTGATGCGGTGATGCTGGACTGATGCTGTGTTTGCTGGTGGTGCTGCGTTGATTTCTTGGGGATTGATGTCAGAATCAATCCAAAGATTGAAGGAGTCCACCTCGAGCGCGAAGGCTTCCAACTCGAGCATGGTAGTGTGATGGTCGTCTGAGTCGTGTTGGGGCGAACTGCAAGGAAAGGTGGAGGGTGGACGGGGAAGGAGGGAGTTCAACTCTAGTTTGACGGATTTCAGATTGAGCAGGGTGGTGTGATTGTCATTGTTAAGGGAATCAATCTCAAGGCTAAGGGAGGACCAGGCGGACAAGGCGGATTGGTTGGGGGAATTCCCTGAGCGGTGATGCTGGTCTGATGCTGCGATTGCTGGTGGTGCTGCGTTAATTTCTTGGGACTTGATGTCGGAAACAATCCAAGGATTGAAGGAGTCCACCTCGAGCGCGAAGGCTTCCAACTCGAGCATGGTGGTGTGATGGTCGTCTGAGTCGGGTTGGGGCGAACTGCAGTGGGAGAGGGTGAGGGAGCGATGACTGGCGATGACGAGAGAGGCGAGATATGAATGGTCTTCTTCGGACATGTTGGAAGTCGCCTCAGGGGTAAGGCACCAAGACATGATGGATAACTTGGCTGGAAGTCTGTAGGAGCGGCGATACGGGCGGCCGTGAACGCGACAGTAGGCGGGTATTTCCTAGGCGGCACTGTGGTTGGTTCCTTTACTGGGAAAGGCACTTTGGTGTGGTATTCACGAACTGGGTGATGAACTGGAGAGGATTAACGAACTGTAGTCGGCAATGACATTTATGTCAATTTAGTTGGGGAGTGGAGTCTGGCACGGAGCACAAACAACCAATCGTACGACGTCAAATATCCAAAGCCTACCTACTTATACTTGTATCTATTATTATCAAAATTAAATTGTAACTTCTTGTGACTTGATCACGACCATGTGACCCCCCACCCCCTCCTGGCGCTATGTGACCCCCCCCCCCCCTGACGCCAAAGCTGGATCCGCCCTTGCATAGACAAGCCATTGAAACCCATAGAATATCACATAAATTTGACAGCCGATAACGCACGACGGACCATCCGGTATCCGAAGGATTTATTTATTTATTTATTGTTTGAAACATTTACAGAGTGTTAATAATAATTACATCAATGTTATTGCGTTCAAATGTGCACATATACATTAACACTCCAATTAAAAATGTTTACAGCATGCGTAATCAAGGTTCAATTGTTAGTAGGCGGAGATGGTAGTAATGGATAAAGCAGAAATAATAATAATCAGAATGAATATAAACAATTAAATTTAAATCAAAGTAAGTGTACAGAGAAAGAGAAGACACAATAATAAAGCAATTATTTAACTGTGCTCCATAATATATCATGGAAGAAGATTATTAATTTGTTTTTTAAAATATGCGAGACTGTTTGCAAAGATATCTATAAGATCACATTCAATAGTGTTGTACAGACGACACATTCGAGACAGTGGATTGAAGAATGCAAGAATTTGGCCTTTTTGTCTTAATTTTCTCGTAACGCCGATTACCTAACGCAAAAGAAGTATATTCACCCTTCTAACATAACCTATTTAACCTGGTCACTTTCTCTTAACTTTCAATTACTTTTCAAAAGAGTGATGAAGTACCACTTTGTTGAGTTGTCTGGTCAAAATGTGGTTAGTGTATTATTTCAACTTCGTGGTGAAGTGACACACTAAGAATGAATATGTTTTTGGTTTATGCATTTCACCTGCAAGGCGATACCCAGAGTTTTTATCACTCTTGTTAGGCATTCTCTTGAAAACCCGCTTAGTAAATTAGCTAACGATATTTGTATATCCAATTCGCACCATTTAGCTTGCACTAATAATGTATTAACATAAAATTATTCACCGTCCTACACAAAACCTTGCAATGCAAATATTAACCATGATATTATTATTACATTAGATATCCGTTGTAGTTATATAGTAGGTAAATTAATGAATACCACACTATAGACAATAATACATTGTACAATAGACACGTCAGCGTGACAGCTCCTGTCAAATGCTACCATAAACAAAGCGTGAAATCACTCTTCACTTGAAATCGGAATAACTCAATCCGATTGATATCTCTGCTCAGCTTTTTCAAAAAGGACGACATGTCTTGCACATTATTTAGATTGTTAAACTAAAAGGATTCGACTTGTCGATGGGTGTGCGTGTATGTGTGTGTGTATGTGTGTGTGTATGTGTAAAGGTTCATTTACAAAGGTTTATTTGTGACCCAGTGTTAGTTCAAATAAACGTTGCATTCCAGTGCTAAACTGGTAAGAAAATAAAGCATTTATTAATGTAATTAAGTGTATTCCAGAATTTGAGCAGTGGTAATGCAATGCAGTACATTTCATATTTCGAAATAACGAAAAAGAAATTAGACAAATAATAAGAAAACATAACAATAAAACTAGCGAGTTCCCGGCTTGCGTTGCACTGGCATTTAAAAAAAAGAAATTGTTTCTCTCTGCATGACGTTTTCCGTTCATTCCCGTTCGGCATCCCCTCTCTCGCTTAATCAAGCGTTCCCCTCCCCAGTCCCGCGTTCCCCTTCAACTTCCCTGCCTTCCCCCTCCCCCTCCCTCCTCCCCCCTGTCCCTAAACTATATCAAATACACTCATCTTTCAAACAACTCGCGCAAAATTGTATACAAATTTCATAATGCCAGAGCTCACTATTTTATATCCAGAAACCATCGCGGGATGCGAATTTCGAATCCCCAAAGTTTACCGCAATCGGATTAGGGTTTAGGAACACGTAAGGGACAAACAAAAAACATTATTTTTTATACATTAAGATGACAATACATACATAAAATATAAACGAATAAGCACTGAAAAATATGAAATATTTTAAACAAAAAAAATTATGCAAGGAGTCGTTTGTGGGGAATATTTGACTGTCTCCCGTTTCCTGAGTGCCATCAGGACTTCATCCAGGCAACCATGGCAGTGATGATTGTATTCTTCAATTGTCGTAGCTGCGTCATAAGCTTCCCATGCGGTGGTGGAGAAGTGCTCGGAAAGTGTGCACTCGTCCTTTCAGTAACATTTCTATAGCGCTGCAGTATCACGGTGGGCGGATTAGTTGGCGATAAGCATTTCTGTAAACGACTTGTAGTTTATGCCAATGGGATGCAGTATAATCTGCCTAAGTTCTGACGTATAGCGATGTGCATTGCAGAATGCTTTGAATAGTTTTATTTTTACGTTTGGATTGCAAAAGTGAAAACGCCTTGACAGCATACTGCTCTAGCGGATATCACTCTTCTTTATCTTTCCATATCCTCGATGTTTTTCAGTTCGTCTGTGATAATAAGTCCCAGGTAATTTACGCTACGATTAACACCCGTCTAACCATAATAAGGGTGTTTGCATGAGTTTGTTTTTAGGATGGTTTGAACGTATTACATATAAGGTTATGATTTTTTGGAGTAGTTTCCTCAGTGCGCTGAGTGACGGTGCTAGAAGAACCGTAATATCATCTGCGTAATTAATAGATAATATTTACGCGTACTCCTCTAACAAGGCAACCTATTTTGGTGTCTTTAGTCTTTTAATTACTTCGCCGATGTATGTATTTAAGTGAACTGGAGACGTGGTTCCCCCTTGCCTTGCGTCACTTTTTAAATAAAATGGGTTGAAAATTCGCCAGACCTTTTCTTGCTGCGTATGCCAAACACGATCAAACGCTTTGCTTAGGTCTATAAAGCATAGATTGGCGTTGTCCTTATTTAGGTATAGATTAGCGTTTTCCTCACTTTATTATAGCTGATAGTTTGTTTTAAGGAATATATTGCAATAGATGTTGGCAGTGCAGGTTTGAATCCGAACTGGTTATCCTCTGTTTTTTAGATGGTCTGTTACAACCATAATTTTTTTTTTCAAATGATCTTGCCATGGCGGTCGAGAATGAATTTGGATGGTTATTGATCATGGATGGTTCAAGTTTTGTTGATTTGATAATGGGAATAATTGCCGTTTTCGTTATTTCGTTCGTAATATGCCTGCTAGTTTTGCTAGGATAATATGAATCGTTGGTCCAGAATACTTAATGTATTCATTCATCATGTCCTATAGCTTTTCAAGTACAGCTCTTTCTACCATAAGCGGAGTAATGTTGATAGTGGTAGTATCACCTTATTCAAACTAAATTTCATATTCAGTAATTTTTTTGCTGCTTCTTCACCAGGAGAGAGAAAGTTACGAAATTCATTTGCGATATTTTACTTTTCTCTTACTCCATTACCAATGAGAGGATTTTTCATATTAGTTTTCTATTCTGAAGAGTAGTATTAGTGAGATGACAATAACATTCATTCACCATTAACATTTTTTCTTCTTCTGGCCCTGAGAGCGGTTTTCTGGCCATAAGCTATAAAATCATAATAAATAGGCAGAGCAAAATGTTGCATTTAGCGCAGCCACCGAGCGTTCCATCTCACTTACTCTTGTCTGGCATCATAGATTTTCATCCCATTTGAAATTCGAAAACATGTTTTTTATGGAAATGTAAGCCCAAATTAGGCAAATAAAGAAAATGAAAAATGAAAAAATGAACATATGAAGCACTTGTCCGCAGCATCCTGGAATACAGCTCCATTATTTGGCCCCCCTCTGAACAAAACCATATCCTAGAAATAGAAAGAGTACAAAAAAGGTTTATGCGTTACCTATATACGAGGGAATATACATACTACCCATTCCTGTATCCATCGTTGTTCTTAACAGGAATTCTCGATCTTAATACCTTAGAAGCCCGCCGAAAAATATTTTTGGGGAAACATTTTTTAAAGCTGATCTCCGGTACTGTACTGAATCCACCTATGTTGAATGAGATTAACCTATATGTCCCTATACTCGTGGAAGATCCCACGCACTTTTTTATGCTCCCAAAGCGAGAACTTCTTCCTTTCAGAATGCCCCATTAAACAGAGCAATTCAACTGCTTAACGATTCTGCATTGAGCATTGACGTCTTCAATGTTACCTATAGAGAGTTCAGTAACTATCTTTTGACATACGTCTCAACATAGTGAAACTGCCCCTTGGACTTTTTTTTTCTCTTAAATTTTGTAATCTTCTCCGTAATAATTTGGTGTATAACTGTTTTATGGAGAACCTGTAAAAAATAAAAATAAATAAATAACACACCCACAATGCACTTCTTGTGTTGTTCTTTATTCTATGCCTGTAGGTAACTCGTCATATTATTTCCTCTAAAATTCTTCGATCGTTGCAATATTGCGATAAAGCAGAATATTAACTCAACACGTTTTTGTAGGGAACACGGACAGAAATTACATAATGCTTGAGGATAATGATCTGGTGAGGCGATGCACCGCACGAAGGTTGCACGCCTACTTAAAACCACATATAAAGGTGTGTTCACATTTGCATCTCGCGGAGAAGACGGCCCGGATGCGTTCCATACTAAACTGATACGTCAGATAAAGAAAAAATTATATCTGTAGAGACGGGATACGGTTAAATATCCTCCATAAATGGCTAGCTAATTCATTTTTGTGATTACGGTGAGCCTAATTTTTTGGGTGCTGTGCAATTTTTTGTGAATTCTTAGGCTACATCTAATGTTATTAATTAAACTAATTTTATAAATAGATACAGAAAATATACGTATCTGGAAGGTCACTTATAGAGAAGATACGGCTTTGTACGTGGAGGACATGCTAGTATTGCACACTGTTAGTATTATTTTTATGAGAAAATTGGTGGCAACAGTAGAGTCTATATTTATTTTGAAAGACTGGAGAATTTAGGACTCTCTAGGGTCGGAAAACTTTTATGAAAAAAGCTTACAAATAAGATTTTTTTACATTTTTCCACAATTGGTTATTTACAATGTCGCGGGCAGTGAAGTGGAAGGTGAAAGGTTTTTGACTTTAAGGATTTGACTATCTGAAAACGTGGGTTTTAAGTTTAGCTTTAAATTCCGCCATGTCTGTGATCATACTTTTTTTTAGGAATTTTTTATGTTAGTAATTTGTGCATTTAAGTTTACAAAATTTCTAATTAATTATAATATTTCATAATGCAAACTAAATTTTATGTATTCTTAAGATAAAGCCATACTAAATAATGCAAAATCATATAAAATTATATGTTTTTGTTTTGAAAATTTGATCGCTTAGAAGTACTATAGTTGCTTCAATTAAATACTGCGAGTAGAACATATCTTGGCCCTTAAAAATATAGGTCATTAGTCTTTTAATAAGCCTAGAAAAAAATAAAGTATAAGGTCTATAAAAACACTTTCAAGTCTAAACTCTCCTATTTATAAACCTCTTTTCGGATATGGCTTTATTGTATAATGTGGCAAATTCAGTTTCTATTATAATAATCGCAAAAAAAAGAAATTTACGCCCGAACTTCACAAAATAAAATACAATATTACGGCGACAATACGGCATTCGACGAATTTGGATTTTCAAAGTGAACCTTATACCGTCCACCGAAGAACTACTGACTAGCCACACCCATTTTCTGTCAGCAATCCCCCGGCCGGAGCGGGTAATAGACGTTGGGCGCCGAGTCGCTTGGTTTGGTGAAATCAATTTTTAATTTCCGTTTTATTACAATAAACAATGCGTAAAAAAGGAGTTAATGTTTTTTATAGACCTTTACGCGACATCAACCTGTAAATTTTTTTTCTCAAACACCTTTTCCAACCTTTCCAAAAGCTTTTTCTCAAGTACTTAGTCTAAGATTTCGATTTTTTTCTGGATTATTGAATCGCCTTAAATCATGTGGCACTCCATTCCAGGTTTTAGGTTCTTACTTAAAAAAAAAATATTTGGTAGAATTGCGGCCCGGAAAGCCAAAGGTCCTGAGTTCGAGTCCCAGGTGTGCCCATATCTTTTTCTGATTTTTCTGTTTTCAGATTTTTTATTGAGTTTCGCTAATATTGTCTTCATTTAGCTAAATATTACAATTTCAGAATTTAATCATGAGATACAAATAAAAACAAATGTCCATTCTAGACTTGCAGAAAAGTCAATAGATTGGGCATATTAAAAATAAAATTGGGTAAAAAAAAATCCAAGGGGGTATTTAGATAACATTTAGTTTAGGTTTGAATTATAGCTGCAAAAAAATATGCGTTAAGAAAATGAAGATAATGTTGGTAGTTCTTAGTCAAAGTATGATACAGTTAAAAATGGCCGAATCGGACGGGGACACAGTTGGTACAGTTGCGGCCCGGAAAGTCGAAGGTCCTGGGTTCGAGTCCCAGATGAACCGATATCTTTTTCAGATTTTTCTGTTTCCAGATTTTCAATTGAGTTTCGCTAATATTGTCTTAATTTACCTAATAAAAAAATACACAACATATATGATTTATAAACAAGCAGGCTGGTAGGTGTTGAACCTACTTACAAATGTTATGATTTCAAACTCCCTCATTTCCTCGTGATATCAAAAAGACCCTATTTAAGATATTTGAAAATATAAAGACAGCCTTCTAAGTAGATGTGTTTCATAATTATTATATCAAACGTCGCGTCGTGTGAATGCCATTAGTCGGCGTGTGCAGTCACGTATCAGTCACGTATTGGACACGGATCCGAACTCCGCACGACCATGTAAATCGCCCCTAAATATGAATGCTAAATCGTGTTTTGTACTAATAATTAGTTAATCGGGAAACATGCACTCATTAGTGCGAATTAATACAAGATCAGAGATAGGCAATGAAACAGAGGTAGCTACAAGGTTTTGGAATAAATTATTGTAATTCGATAAATCTTATCGACGGTCTCGAAGAACAATGTTGGATGCGGGATTTTGTATTTTTGCAGTAGAGCTGTTTATAGTTTCGTTTCTACATTTTTACTATTTTTGAGATCAGGAAAGATAGTTTTATTTTGATATTTGACATTTCTTTTCATTTCATTAAAAATTCCGAAAATACAGACTTTTAAATCAACAAAATTTGCCAGTAAATAAGCCAACAGAACGATTTTATATTTTTAGCAGATCCGATCATCGATTTCATATTCTCATTTCGATGTGCTGAATAATTCTGCAAATGAAATTGGATACATAACCTTTTCTTATTTTTTTATGTGAATAACTCACAAGAGTAGCTGCTCCCGTCTGGAGCCAGTGAGACTATGGCATCCCCAATTCGGGTATGTTGGTAGGCTGAAAGTAGGGGAAGGGGGAAGAGGAAGGTGGATCTGGTCACCAAGTACGCCTAAAGCCATTTCAAGCAACGCTTCACTTCTGAATTGTGGTCTTCCACCAGGGCGATACTGACAGTATCTTCCACTCTGGATCTGCCGCAAATACGCAATAAAATTATTTTAAATGAATTAATTGTTAAATAACACAAATTAATTTAATACAAAGCAATAAATTTATATCACCTGCCGCGTGGCGGGCCGGATCGAGAGAGACTGGTTGAAGGAAGCCTTTTGACTCTCCAACCGAACTCTCTCAACCCATCGCCTTGCAATGCAATTGGAGGGCTGGATTTATACGTCTGTCACTCCTGGACATTGACCCCCATATTTCTACCCACCCCTCGTACCATCTTCCTTCCCAGAACTTCCTCTCCTTCCTGTCCTTAAAACGGATGTGTGGAGGATAAGATAGGCCCTATGAGAAATTATTTTCCTCAGGGCCTCCTGTTTGCGAAGCTAATGTAACAAAAAGAGACTTTAGCCGTGTTTTTTTTGCTAGATCTGAATAGCCAGGTACTTCCCCACCTTTTTCTCCCCACTTATCTTCAGCCTTACAAAATACCTCAATTGGGGATGCTAGTCTCACTGATTCCAGGCGGTTGGGAGTCTTGCGCGGTATTCTTATAAAAAAAACCTTCAGATGTTGGTTTGCCCTGCAAACTGCGCTCCAGAACAACTTTGCGGAACTGCAATCGCACCAGTCACTTAAATTACGAAGGCTTGGTTACATCTCCTTCATGATTATTAAAATTCTCAAGCTCCCTTCTGCCGGCAATCTTCGCACTAAACGATCTCGTCTTGTTTTTACATATTTTTTTTTATTTTTTTGCGGTAAAGTGAGTACTTAAATACTTAAGTATTTAAGTGGTCAGATTCTTAGTGCCCAGTGTGTGGGTACCTTTATAATGAGGTATTTTAATCTGATGTGGTGGTGTAGGCACTATTTAAAAATCGATCATGTTGGCAACACATCGTGTGGGGAATTCTTTATACTTTGTGATTACATGCTTTTACCGGGTAATGCAGGAAAAATATTTTTACGTAAGTGTTTATAAATGAGCAGAGAAAACGGGAAACATTAATTTATTACGCTCTGTAATTTATTTTATTTTTATTATTTTTTAAACGATTCCTACTGCTGTAACCACTTGAGTCATGCAGTGCTGTATTTGTCACTAAAAATCAAAGCTGAGTAACGTTGTGCTATATACGTCACCAACAGACTCATTCTATCTTCTTTTTGAAGTGAAGACTTCTTTAGCACTGTTGTGATTTGAATCTCGATGAAACGAAATGAGACAAATACATACTCTGTAGGACTTAGCCTGCGAGAGAATGAGATAGAATAATCGGCCTCCTCTTTGTGTGGTGCTTCAAAACCTCCCCATTCTTGTTTACTTTAGTTTTCTGAAGGCTTCACATCTTCCGCGTGTGAACTGCACACTTTTCTTTTGTGGTTAGATGAAAAATACAAACAGTTGTATAAAGACAGAACACTAAACTTCTCTTCTGTAAAACGGCGAATCTCTTAGAAATTGAATATCAATATGTCAAAATATATGTCAGGGAATACGTCAATATATATTTCTTCAAATACAGCAAATTTATTTTGTAGCTCCATTTTAATTCAAAATTAAAAGAACTTCTTTGTTTTAACCACTTTTTAATGTCCATAAAACCGACATGTTTCGAGAGCGATGGTCTCTTCCTCTGGGTTAGGTGTAGTCAAAATAACATCTTTGAAACACAATCAGATAGAAATACTTAGAATTTTTTTCCATAGGAAAGCTAATAGCTTAGAAATGCACAAAATAATTTACAAGACAGACAGAAACATTACACCTTTAAATTTATATGACGAGAATGCCAACATTTTTATAAATACTTACCAGGAATTATTAGATTCCTGGTCAAATAAAATTATTCACGCAAAACACTTCAATTATCTCAACCAAACGTATGTTGACAAACTTTCGGCAAATAAATGGTTGAGTATTGGAGAGTTGAGCGCAGACATAGAAGGGTTTATGCTTGCCATTTAAGATAGAGTCATAAATAGTAAAAATTATAGGAAGCATATAATCAAAGATATAAATCAAATTGATGATTTATATAAAAAATGTTTGATTTTTCCGGAAACTATAGAACATATTATATCGGGATGTTCTGTATTAGCGCCGTCCGAGTATACATTTAGGCACAATCTGGTTTTGAAAACAATCCACCAAAGTTTGGTAATTAAACATAACTTGATTGACTGCCGTAATATAGTACCATATTATGAACCACATTTTTAGAAAATGAATTTTATAAAATATATTATGATAAAACGACAAAGGTCCCCTCAACCAGTCTCCCCGATTCGACCAGCCGTGGGTAAACGCATCCGCCGCTAAGACCTAGCCAAACCTCACCTTGAGAACCCGGGCGCACCCATGGTAAATCACCAAACGTAGCGAACCACATGGGGTGACCTATGGCAGGGGCTAATTAATTATCCAATAAATGGTACCCGTCTCCCAATTTGTTGCAAGCACAGTAGGTAAATACTTTTGTATCAAGTGTAACTCCTATTTCTATCTGTTGCCGGGCCCCGTAGGTAAATGCAAGGTACACGTTAAGGAAGGTTGGTTGCTAACAATGCTCGCTATACTTTCTTCTTTACGTTTATAACTTTAGGTACCCTTTGTTTATGCTTATACCACATTTTCTTTGCCAACCTGCGCCCCCTAATCACGCACTCCATTCTCTATGTGATTACAAGACGGCCTCTCTCGATTTAAAGGGAGCGGAGAGCGACCGAAACTTTGAGACCCCCTTGACGGCTGTAAGTTTATATTAGTACTTCGTGTGGTAATTTTTATGCTTTACCTATTAGTATTCACTACAGAAACCCAAAAGTACTTCTTCAAATACACCAATTTAATGTAGATCTGAAAGTAATGGAAACTTTCAGTTCTAAAATAAGAGAGACATATTATCCATTTGTCTTCTATAAAAACATGTACTACACCCCAACTTGTTCGAGTGTATTTTTAACCCTAGATAGCCACCATTCGACATTTTTACGAACGATTTTCTTAAATTTTTTTGAAGTAAAATGTAGAATAATGAGATCTTGTTTTTTGAAGAGTTTTATTAAATGTACATTTGTTTCTTAAATTTAATTTTTCCGCGATCGGTTTCGATACAACCGTATCATTCACGAGCAGAATTAAAACTTTAAAAGTTATATAGAATTAAAAGATATAATATAGAATTAAAAGTTTTAATTCTGCTCGTGAATGATACGGTTGTATCGAAACCGGTCGCGGAAAAATTAAATTTAAGTAACAAATGTACATTTAATAAAACTCTTCAAAAAAAAAAATGTCTAGAAATTGTTACATAGTTAATGCCCAAGAAATACAAAAAATTAGAATAATGTGTTTACAAATTAAACACGATAACAAAAACGAATCTTTTTTCAAGTTTTAGCACTTAAGGCTCTGCAACCGGGCCTGAAAAGAAGAAGATGGAGAGATACGAAATTACGAATGTTAGAGGAGAGCGCTAACATTTACAGCGATAAAATCGATGCGAAAATTGCGAAAATGTTTAATAAAACACGACTCGTTTAAAATGGAGCAAAAATCTCGCAGGCATTATCTTAAACAGCATTTAAAGAAACGCTGTGAATTTTTTCATACATATAACTTTTAAAATAACTGAAACAAACGTGTTTATAATAATTTTTGGAGCATACTTTGCGATTTTTTTCTATCGAGGGAATTTTATATAATTTGAGTTTCGGCGCGGGCAAAGTCTAGATATTATCTTCTAGAATAACATAATATATTTTTTTAAGAGCTTTAAAACTTATCGTGTTTAAGGAAAATATGTAATAAATCGGTATAAATCCGGGTTGCGGGCCCTTAATTAAAATACCGCCATTACTATGAGAAATTTAATTCCTTTAACATATAATACAGAACTATAATTAAGAAAATTTACCTTTTTTCTCTGACTCCGTGAAGATAAAATAAATAAATCAACATATGATAGGAGGTTAGGATGAGGGTCAGTGTGTCCAGGTGTGACAGACGTATGAATCCATCCCTTTCACTGCGGTGTAAGGCGATGGGTTAAGAGAGGTCAAAAGGTCTCTCTCGATCAATCTCCCGATCCGGCCTGACACGCGGTAAGAGGGCAGATTCATCCGACAAACCTCACCCCATGAACACGGGCGCCCTTGCTAAGTAACCAAAAGTAACGAAACACTTGGGGTGACCTATGCTGGGGTGTTGGTTATACAATAAATGGTTCCCGGGGCGGCGGTACCCATACTCGCCTCCTAAATCGGAACAGTCAAAGAGAAAAATTGCAATGGTGCTAGTAGCACACAAGCTGCTAAACGGGAACATTAGCAATCCTGATGTTCTGGAAAGGATTTCACTTTATGTCCCCGATAACTTCACCAGAGCAAGGCAACACAGACTTTTTACTTTTCCTAGAGGCAGGACCAACCTACCAATGGTCATGCCTCTGGGAATAATGACCTCACTATTAAACCTTTCTTCTGAAATTGACATTTTTCAATCGAACTACAAACATTTCAAGAGCCAAATAAAGGTATTCTTTAGCACCTGTCATTATTAATGTACCTATATAATTAATGTATTACACTTTTAACTAAAAATTGTGAAATGTAATTGGATATATATGTTAACTGTTTTTCACAATAAAAAATAAATAAAATAAATAAAGAGATAATAAAAATAAAAAAATATCCGAGATTCCACAAAAGAAAATATAATTGCCTTCGATGAGCTCACTCTGAAAATAAAAGGTTTTTCATGGTCAGTTTTGATATTTACTCTCTATTCCGTTAGGTTATTTTTATTAAAAAAATGATAATCAAATATCACCGATTTTCTTTCAGTCGCCAACAAATTTCAACCGCTCTCTCGGCTAACAGCTCAGCACATATAAATATGAATAACGTCTTCGGTCTCCGGTCTGATTTAATGCGGAATAAAGCCATGAAATGCTACGACCGTGGCGGCTTTGAGTGAACGCGAATAACGAACCTCCCGCCATTACGGAGGACTTACCATAAGTATAGATTGGTTATCCACTGCCTCCTATATCTATAAAATAGGTACCCTGAACACTGAATGGTGTGTAATACACTATACTATACTGAATAGTTGCGTTAATCCTGCCGCTTTTAGCAGGAGTGATTTGAGGTTATGTGCTCAAATAGGGGTGCGTATTTACAGAGCCTATTACACCATTTCAGTCGCGGTGACGACTCAAATAGAGTACGTAAAACGGCAGTCATGTTTATTAAAAAATCAGAGTGTGCAATTCACGCGCGTTAGCAGTGAAACCTTCAGAAAACTGAAGTAGACAAGAGTGGCGAGACTACGAACCACTTTTTTTAATCAAAGTGAAGGATGATTTTTCCGTATTTTTGTCGTTGAATTCCAATGCACCTTTTCCTTCAGTGTTCTACACATTTTATTAGTATTTGTGTTTTCTTCTTCGGATTTGCTTGATGTCAATTTCTTTTGTGTTTTCGTTACCTGATCATTTTGGAGTGGTTTGAAGATTGGATATTGATTTAAAAAAAATAAATTTTTTTTTGTATTTCATAGGATTCCACCATTGGTCCGCAGAATTTCTGACCGCTAAGGTTCGTCAGGCGCTTCACACCACTAGACCAAATGAGGCTTGCGCGGGACCGTGGATTTATCGTAATATATTGGAACCGAGTACCCGTGAAATAAATAAATATTTTATTGCCATCTCATTCTCTCATGCTAAATCCTATAAATCTACCTATGTGTTTATCTCTTTTTAGTGTAGCTCACTTTCGTTTCATTGATTTTCAATTCACAACGGTGCTAAAGAAGTTTTCACTTCAAAAACAAAAATAATTGCATAACTAGATAATAATAACATTATTATAATTGATCTATTTAATACATTTAGTCTATGACTTAGCTCCTACGTTACTTTAGTTTTCTATGAACTCTTCGGGTCACATGGTCTCGTTGCCGAGTTGTGCCGGAGATGACCGAAGGTAAATGATGTGCGGAGTTATTTTAGTTCAGGAGCTCCACAGATCAAACCTAGCTTTCAACCAGGAACGACGTTTGTCCTTCGAAGAATTATTATAAATTATGAAACGTAAATAAACAGTTACTATGTTTTTAAGATCCTAAGTCTTTCAATAGTCAGTACTTACTAATTAGTCTGAGAATAGAATGTCTCTGGAGAGATCAATGAAGGCATTAGAATTTTAAATCTCTATATTTAAAAAACATCAACCCGTTAAAAAAGTCTTTTTACCATAATACATCTGTTTTCAAAAGTATTTTAAAGTCAAAAATTTATTTTTTATTTATTTTTGGTTGTCTGAGGTGTGACCTTTCTACCCAGGGATCAAAATCAACCGAGCTACCGACCGGGCTAAATTGCGAGTTTTTTTTTCTTTTTTGCTTTGATTTTTTCTTTTTTCTGCTTTAACTTCTTGAATTTCAGAAAAATATGTAGGTATGTGCGTGTGTGTGCGTATTTGCATCAACAAGTTGATAGAATGCAATTTCATCGACAAAGAGTCTGTCTGCTGAGTTTTAGCTCGATCAGATGTCGGAAAGTGGGTTTATTTCACTTCAAAGATTCCACGTCATTCATATATTCATTTAATACAGAAAACAAAGGGGGAAAATCAAATACATAGATGAATAAAAAAATTAACGAGGTTCTGCAAATTAAACATTAACAATAACAAAAAAAAACGAAAATACACGTAATAGAATAGCTATCGTTTGTGCAAAATTATTTACAAAACCTATATCATTTCAGTCACGGTGACGATTGTAATATACTAGGTTTATTTTTGCAAAATCATTTACAAAGCCTAGGTAATAGAACAGGTTTTGTTTGTACAAAAACTATATTATTTCTGTCATGGTGACGACTACTATAATAGACAGGGCCGCCGACAGCTAATCTGGGCCCCAAGTCTAGTAGACTATACCGGGCCCCCTCCCCACAACTTACCGGGGGGGGATAACAATTAATAAGTTCATGCTTACCTGTGCTACTGCTAGGAATACTATTTCATTACCTTTTCTTATACCATTATACCAATCGGGTAAAGTTCGGTTTAGGGGCGGCATTCCTAGATAATAAAACTAGTTATTTTTATACTAACTATGGGCCGGAAAATCCGAATCTGAAAGAATTAGGCGTCGGCAAGCAATATTAACTGAATTACACTACTTTAAAATTTTCTATGCACACACAGGAAAACAAGCCATTTTGAACGCATTCTGACACTACAAGTCATAGAAAAACAAGAAAGATGTTACACCACATAAAATTAAGTGTTGCCATTAAGCAATAATATCAATAACTAATTTAAGTAATTACTCACTTTTGTATCACAAACCATGTTACATATACCTAGCGTAGCCGCTAAACTACTTGAAAACTAGGATGTTTTCTTGCCTTGACGCGAGTAGGCGCTATGAAGGGGGCACTTTCTTTTCTATCACAAACCATGTTACACAAACCCAGCGTAGCCGCTAAACTACTTGAAAACTGGGATGTTTTCTTGCCTTGACGTGAGCAGGCGGTATAAAGGGGCACAAACCATGTTACACAAACCTAGCGTAGCCGCTAAACTACTTGAAAACTGGGATGGTTTTCTTGCCTTGACGCGAGCAGGCGGTATAAAGGGGCACAAACCATGTTACACAAACCTAGCGTAGCCGCTAAACTACTTGAAAACTGGGATGTTTTCTTGCCTTGACGCGAGCAGGCGGTATAAAGGGGCACAAACCATGTTACACAAACCTAGCGTAGCCGCTAAACTACTTGAAAACTGGAATGTTTTCTTGCCTTGACGCGAGCAGGCGGTATAAAGGGGCACAAACCATGTTACACAAACCTAGCGTAGCCGCTAAACTACTTGAAAACTGGAATGTTTTCTTGCCTTGACGCGAGCAGGCGGTATAAAGGGGCACAAACCATGTAACACAAACCTAGCGTAGCCGCTATGAGATAGTCATAATTCATCAGGTTAATGTGTTATGTGATGAATTATCATGTGAGGAAGTATCGTGTCGGAAAGTTTTACATTATTGATATTATTGCTTAATGGCTACACTTAATTTTATGTGGTGTAATATCTTTGGTGTTTTTCTATGACTTGTAGTGTCAGAATGCGTTCAAAATGGCTTGTTTTCTTGTGTGTGTATAGAAAATTTTAAAGTCGTTTAATTCAGTTAATATTGCTTGCCGACGCCTAATTCTTTCAAGTTCTGATTTTCCGGCCCATAATTAGTATATAAAAATATATATATATATATATATATATCTAGGACTATCGCCCCTAAACCGAATTTTTTCCTACCAATCATTCGAATTTAGCATAATTATTCAATGGAAATGTTTAAAAAGTTATCGTGAATACTCAAAATAAAATACTTGTGTTTCTTGTTTGTGTGTATTTACATATTCTTCGTTAATCAAGATATCTTGAGGCTAAATTAAATTATTATATTTGAAAGAAAGAAAACAGGTAACAAAAATAAATAATCAATTTTCAAAACCAATGGAAAATAAATTAGGAGTACCGCAGGGATCGATCCTTGGACCCCTATTGTTCATACTCTATAAGTCTATATTAATGACATGGTGAAAATATTTTCAAAATGCAAAGTACGACTATTTGCCGATGATACACTTATATACTTAATTGGAGATAACTATAAAGAACTAATAAATATTTTAAATAATGAACTAGATGATGTATCAAGATGGCTAAAAATAAATAAGCTTAAATTAAAAACAAAATGTACGGTGATTGGAAATAAGAAGACATCCAGTGAAAGCAAAATTAAAATTGGTGGTGAAATTATTGAAAATGTTACTGAAATCAAATACTTAGCAGTTATATTAGATTCCAAACTAAACTTCAATAGACATGCCGAATATACCCAAAAGAAAATTGGCAAAAAGATATCTTTTTTGGAAAGAATCCGGCCTAAAATTTCCAGAAAAACCGCCATCACCATTTACAATTCAATTATTGCTCCACACTTCAATTACTGTTCAAGTATCCTTTTCCTCTGTAATGAAAGAGAACAGAAAAAGTTTCCTAGGAGTATGAGCGGTGGCGCGGCGGGCGGCTGCATCGCCCCTCCCACAGCTGGCCGGCCGGCATGGCGTGCTTGTAGCTTGAGCTGTGAGTGGCACGCTCTGAGAGCGTGTTCACACACATGCGTGGGATGACGTAATTCAGCATATCGCTCGCCATATATTCCAATTTGGAATGTCCGGCGAACGATATGCCGAAATACGCCATCCCTCGCATATTATAGCTGTGTGTGAACACGCTCTGACAGTTGGGCCTACGGAACGTGCGGGCCCAGGCGCCCGGCCCACGTCCGTTCCTAGTGTCATTGGCATTTTTTAGTAAAATATCCGGGGCCCGTCCCGGGCCCCCCTTAGGCCCGGGCCCCAAGTTTCGGACTTGGCTAACGTGCCCTCTCGGCGGCCCTGATAATAGATTAGCATTTGTTTGTGTAAAGCTAAACCTAATCTTACCTAACCTATATACAGACGATAGACTTTGTCATCATAATGTACCTATCTAATCCAATACCAATCTCATTATTAAAATAAACTGATATCGCACAGGCTTTGTAAATGATTTAACAAAAATAAAAGCTAATCTTTTACAGTCGTCGCTGTGACTGAAATAAGTAGGAGGTGTAATTGATTTCGCGTAAAAAAATATTCTCTATTACAGTCGTACCCGTGACTCCAATGAAATAGGCTTTTAAAATGATTTTGCACAAACAAAATATTCTCTATTACAGTCGTATCCGTGACTCAGATGAAACAGGCTTGCACAGTGCCCTTGAGGTGATATTTCACTAAACTGGCGCTATATAAATCATCCAATTATTATTATTAAATGATTTTGCACAGACAAATTATTCTCTATTACAGTCATACCCGCGACTCCAATGAAATAGGTTTTGTAAATGATTTTGCACAAAAAAAATATTCTCTAGTACAGTCGTACCCGTGAGTGCAATGGAATAGGCTTTGTAAATGATTTTGCACAAACAAAAGCTAATCTATTACAGTCGTCCCAGTGACTGAATTTAAGTGTTCCCTAGCTTATGTTTATCTGGCCCAATGGAAGCAAAATACTTAGTTCAAGAAACTATAGGGATACAACTGTAGAGACACTATAGGGAAACTGTGGGAAACTGAAGGAACGCTCTTGGGGCATTCTAAATAAACTCTAGATGAGGTGTCGATAATTGTTATTTTTTTAATTTTTAGATCTCTGAAATACTGAAACAAATAATAAAATAATTGTAAGCACACATAACACACTGAATTTGTTAACACTTTTTTTTTTAATGGAAATATATTATTCTTGTCCATCATATTCCTTCCCAGAACTTCCTCTCTTAAAAAGACCCTCCACACAGCATTCCCAAAGATGGCATAGGCCCTGAGGGGAATTACTTTCCTAAGGACCTCCTGTTTGGACCTAATGTTAAAAAAACTGATGTAATGCGGTCGTGCGCGCATGCGTGTTAGTGTGGCCATTGAATAAATATTGCCAGCGCTTAAAATTAAATTACGAGCAGTTCCTACGATAACACCAACAAAAAAGTTACACTGACTTATCCTCCGATAATTGGGACACTGGCATGCAAATAACATTTATGTTTGTTTAGACTACCACGGTTCGAATCCCTCCCTGCCTGAATAACTAAATACCAATATATTCCAATAGTTCGTTTACGGAAGAGAGAAAATTGATTAAACGCTTTTACGAGGTAAATCGAACCCGTGGCACTTCGATCACAATTACCTATTTAATATTCAAATGAGTACACAAATAAAAGCACGGCAATTTGAAATGGCTATCAATATTGGAATTATGCGATTATGAAATTAATCTTCGCTATAAGTATTATTTTATTCCGACAAATCTAATTGATTTTAAGTGTTTCTTTTTTTTTAAATATAGCGTCGACATTTTTCCATGTAAGAATATTTTTATAAAACCCCTTATAACCCCTCGCTTTATACTGGGAGCAGACATATTTTTCGAAATCAGTTTTTCGAAATCAATTGTTCGATATCAATTGTTTGAATTTCAGTTTTTTTTTATATCAATTGTTCGAATTTCAGTTTTTCGAAATCAATTGTTCGAATTTCAGTTTGTCGAAATCAATTGATCGAATTTCAGTTTTTCGAAATCAATTGTGCGATATCAATTGTTCGAATTTCAGTTTTTCGAAGTCAATTGTTGGAATTTCCGTTTTACGAAATCAATTTATTGTTCGATATCAATTGTTCGAATTTCAGTTTTTCGAAAGACTAATTTTTCGAACAGCAATTTACCGGAAGACATATTTTTCAAATTTGTTAAGTTTACTTTTAAAATATATATTTCACTTGCTTATGACTAACGAGATACTGTTAGGTTAGGTTAGGTTAGTTGATATTGTCCATCCTATATTAAAATACTCTTATAAGTACTGTATACATACTTGCATCAATTCGAAAAACTTGTGTTTCAGTCAATTGATGTTCGAAAAATATGTTTTCGAAAAATCGTAGTTCGAAAAATGGAATTCAAAAAAATAATTTCGAAAAATTGCAAATCGGTCAGTTTACCTAGACCACATTATACTCAATTAGATGTATTTGATGCAGGCTGCAGCCTGAAACAAATCGCCGGAACTGCACTCACACCAGTCACAATGATTTAGAAGTTCTGAAGTACGGTGTGATATATGATTCCTTCAATCATCTCCGAGATTTTTTGAATTTAACCCCTACCTATCATCCCTATTTTAGGTATGTTGTGAGGCTAAAGGCATTGGGGAGGGGAAGGAGATAGGACGAGGAAGGAGGGCAACCTGGGTACCTGGCTATTCAAATCTGATCAAGAAACACAGCTAAAACACAAGGTGATACTGACTGTATCTTTCACTCTAGAAAGCACTGCAAATATTTACCTACGCATTTTTAAATGAATACCTATACCTATTGTGAAATAACACAAATCAATCAAATAAAATTTACTTGCGCACGCTGGGATTTCAACCCGCGACTTTCCGATTCGTAGCCCAGTACCGTAACCACTCAACCACTCAGGCCGTCACCACGGACTCCGAGGTCGATGGGTAAGGATATCGACTATCAATCCGAATGACGCGGGTTTGATTCCCGACGTGCGCAAGTAACTTTTATTTGATTGACTGATTTGTGTATAATATTTGCGGCATGCTCCAGAGTGGAAAATACTCACAGTATAGCTATGGTGTGAGAGTGTGAGACCACCATTCAGAATTGAAACGTTGCTTGAAATGGCTTTAGCCGTGTTTGGTGGCCAGATCTGAATAACAGGTACTTTCCCATCTCCCTCTTACCAATCTCCTTCCCCTCCTCACTACCTCCAACCGCTCAACTTACTGGTGAAGTCATAGCCTCACTGGCTCCAGAGAGGAGGAATGGCAAATGTCATGTTAGAGTTAAAAGCCGTACTAACTGGATCTGAATAACCAGACATTTCTCAACCTTCCTCTTTTCCGTATCCTACCTCTCCTTACTTATTTCAGCCTCGCAACACATCCCAATAATTGGAGATGTCAAAAATCCTACTGACTTCGGTCAGTTCGGACTGTTGTTCTGTATTAACAAAAAACAAAACAAAGTTACCCATCTACAAATTATTTCCCATAAGTAATTATTTACGGAATCAACCATTTGACACACATTAAATTTGCAAAAAACCCTACTTTTGAAATCCAAATCCAACAACAATATTTTCCAATCTCTTTGTCATGCAAACAAAGCATTATCTCCTTACAAAAACACCCTGGTCGAAATTTTGAAAATAATCCGAAAATATTTTGACTCCGAACAGCGAGCGGTCTTGGAGCCCAAACACGGCAAAGAATTTACCTGTCCGTCAGAACTATCGGCTTGACTAATTAGTGTTGTTAGAAGGTATCTTTTAACACACTCTTGCAAGTTTGTTCTCACGATTATCAACGTGGTCGAAAATAGCAAAAAAAGTATGATTTTCAAGGTGAGGACGACAATTAAAGGATGGCTTAAAATGTTATTTAAATATGTTTGAAGTGAAGACTTCTTTAGCACCGTTGTGATTTGAAACTCGATGAAACGGAAGCGAGCGACACTAAAAAGAGACAAACACATACATCTATAGGATTTAGATGTATGTGTTTGTCTCTTCTTCTAGAGAATGAGGTAGTAATAAAATATATTTTTTATTTCACGGATACTCGATTTCAATATACCTAATACGATAAATCTATGGTCCCACGTAAGTCTCCTTTGATCTAGTAGTATAAAGTAGACGTGGGCAAAATTGAATGACTGAATTAAATGAATAAATTCAATCTTATGACACACTCGATCTGATTCTCAATATCAAAAGAAATTGAGTCTTCATTCCTCATCTTTGGCCTTGCATCCTACGATTTTTAACGGCACCATTAGTTTTTATTTTTCATTTATCTTACTGTTAAATTATTTCATTGATTGATGTGTACCGTAAACGATTTAAATATTATAATGATTCGTAAATATTATTTACGTGTTTTGCACGGGCTCTATGGGCGGCGCGCCCATAAAATAATAATGCAAAACACGTAAAGTATCCCGCTCCCGCGCGCCATTCGTATAACACCCGCAGGTACCAACTTCATCGTGGTCAGCCCAAGCAAAATACGATCGCGAATCGGTCGAGTCTCTTTCACAACGCAAGAATTAAGACATTGGTTCTATTTGATTCAGTACATGATCCTGTCATAGTCCGCCGCGCCGTCCCCGTCCTGTACTCGTCACGTATCTAGTTAATAGTCTGTCGCTAGGTAATAGTCTTTACGGGGCGCGGAGTCTTTTTCACTTGGGAATTAATCATTCAGTTGTGACGTCAGCGTCTCTATGATCTCGCGATCTCGCCAATCTCAGTCCCAAGAGAACCGACACGCAGTTCCTTAGACCTAGCGGTCCGCAGCTTGCGAGTTTTCAAGTCTTTGCGAGGCAAGAGGCAAGACACTAGTTAAAAGTTACTAATTCATTCCTCGATGTTCGCCGCGAATCTGCCCGGGCGGTTCACCCATTCCTCTCCGTTGGCCAAGCCGTCAATTTATTTTTTGGTACGCATCAAAGCTATTGGAATTCAAATACCTACCTACTTTGAGACGAACTTCGGCAATCGGCTGTGGTTAGCTGTCATGGTAAAATGTTTGTTTATATTAGATCACGTGAAATGGAATAATTTCAATTTAATAAATAAAATAAAATTGGTAAAACTTTAGGGGTGAAACAAAACACTGTTTAATTTTAAGATTTTATTTTATGTAAATACATTTTTCTTGTCAATTTTTTTTTTTGTTTTAACAAATGTAATATTTTAATATTACATTAACCCCACAGTACAATTTTTCAGAACGACATAATTCGTAATAATTTTTTTAAAAGTGAAATAGGCAATTTTCGTTATTTGTTTTTGGGGTGTTATGCCGTGTTGCGCTACCTCCTTCTTTAGCCAACGTATCTGAAATAGGCAAATTCACCCTAAGAAGAGTGCTTTGTGTAGTGAAAACTTCTTTAGCACCGTTGTGTTTTGAAACTCGATGAAACGAAAAATAACGACATTAAAAAGAGGCAATTTGGGAGGCGGGAATGGGTACCGCCGCCCCGGGAACCTTTATTTGATAACCAACACCTCTGCCATAGGTCACCCCAAGTGGTTCGCCACGTTTGGTGATTTAGCAGGGGTGCCCGGGTTCATGGGGTGAGGTTTGTCTAGGTCTTGGAGGTGGACAACCAGGACACACTGAACCCCAGATTCCTACCCACCCCTTAAACCCTTTTCCTTTTGTTATTTTTTTTAATTTTTTTTTTATTTAATTTTTTTTTTTTTTTTTTTTTTATTTTTTTTTTTTTTTTTATTTTTTTTTTTTTTTTTTTGAATTAATTGAATTAAAGGAATGAATAGAAGGAATTAATTCAAAAGGCCAGCAGAATCAGACTGAATCGATTCACGTCTGGGAATAAATCTGCCCATGTCTAGTATAAAGCGCCTGACGAACCTTAGTGGCCAGACATTCAGCTGACCAATGATCGAATCTTACGAAATAAAAATATATATATGTATATTGTATTTTTGTAAAATCAATATCCAATCTTTAAACCACTCCAAAATGAACAGGCAAAGAAAACACAAAAGAAAGCTACATTTAGCGACTCCGAAGAAGACAACACAAATACTAATATGATGACCAAATGTAAAGGTGCACTGGAATTCGACGTCTCGGTATGGAAAAAATCATCCTTCACATTGATAAAAAAGTGCACCGTTGTCTCTACACTCTTGTCTACTTTAGTTTTCTGAATGTTTCACTTCTACCACGTATGAATTGCACCTGTCGTTATTTTTTATCTACTAATGAGTGAAATCACAAAATGTAATATTTAATCCCTGAAAACTTCCGTCAATCTTGAAGAATCACTGAAAGTCACATATTCGGCCTCCGAGGTCGAGGGGTAAGGCTCTTGACTAACAATCCAAAGGCCACGGGATCGAATCCCGGCGTGCGCAAATAAATTTGTGTAGGTAAGGTATTTCACAATTAAATCATTTAAAATAATATATTGTATATTTGCGGCTAGTTCCAGAGTGGAAGATCTGAGTATCGCCCTGGTGTAAGACCACCATTCAGAATTGAAACGTTGCTTTAAATGGATTAAGCCGTGTTTGGTGACCAGATCTAAATAGCCAGGTACTTCTCCGCGTTCCTCTTATCCATCTCCTTTCCCTCCCCACTACCTTCAGCCTCACAACATACCCCAAGTGGGGGTGCCATAGTCACACTGGCTTCAGACGGCAGCAGCTAGGACTAGGACTCTTGTGAGGTATTCACATAAAAAAAGTCTGAAGAAAAATTTTCGATTGAGAGTCGCTAATATTTCTTCAGTGTATTATAATATTACAATTTGAGGTTTTACTCAAAATTAAAATTAAAAAATACAGTCTATAGATTTCGTATATTAAATAAAAATGGATATATTTATCCAAGACGCTTTCTAGGTAGCATTTAGTTCAAGACGAATCTCGCAACCATCTTCTTCTTCTTCTTCGATGGCGCTACAGCCCATATCGAGCTTTGGCCTCCTGCAACAGTCGCCTCCAACTCCTCCTGTCCTCAGCGGCTGATTTCCAATTTGGTACCTGGAGCAACCTCGCAACCATACATATAGCAATTCTAGCCACAAACCATGCTGCAAATTTCAGAAACCGAACTCAACAGTTCGCGAATTTTTAGAAGACATTCAAACAGATTTTTCGGTTTGCCGTTAAGGGCCCGCAACCCGGACTTGTACCGATTTATTACATATTTCCCTTCAACACGGTAAGTTTTAAAGCTCTTAAAAATATATATGTTATTTTTGAAGATAATATCTAGACTTTGCCCGCGCCGAAACGCAAATTACATAAAATTCCCTCGATAGAAAAAAATCGCAAAGTATGCTCCAAAATTTATTATTAACACGTTTGTTTCAGTTATTTTACAAGTTAAATGTATGAAAAAATTCACAGGATTTCTTTAAATGCTGTTTAAGATAATGCCCGCGAGATTTTTGCTCTATTTTAAACGGAGGCGTCTACTAATATCTACAGGAATTTCAAAAACTGAAAAAATCGAACTAATATCTATGAGAACCAAAGTGTTGACGAATATCTACAGTACTGGCAGAGGATATATCTACAGTAATAGCATATTGGAATAACGTAATATTGCGTATGCAGTTTAAAAAACTTAATTTATGTAAGTATGTATGTAAAAATCCCTGATATCGGACAATTGGACACATTTAGCTGATTAGTCCAACCTACGCTCTGTAGATATTAGTTCAACCTCCGCTCTGTAGATATTAGTCAACACTCTGAAGTTCGTAGATATTAGTTCAACATATGAGCTATAGATATTCGTCCGACATACAGGCTGTAGATATTAGTATCTGGAGTCTTTTAAACGAGTCGAGTTTTATTAAACATTTTCGCAATTTTCGCATCGATTTTGTCGCTGTAAATGTTAGCGCTCTCCTCTAACATTCGTAATTTCGTATCTCTCCATCTTCTTTTCGAGCCCGGTTGCAGAGCCTTAAGATTAGATACAAACAAGGTTTTAGGCCATGTCACGAATTACAAGATCCGAAAAGAATGTAAGGTTGATTTTAATAAGTGTAGGGTAGCGACTAAAGCGTTTTTGTCCAATTTACAAACACCCGCGAGCGAAACTTAACAAAAATTCAACGAAAAAAATTCATCCTTCGTATTCACAAGATCCATTTCCAAACATTATGTTGGCGTCAGTAACCCAATCAGTGCCGGTGTGACTTTTAATTCACACATTACAACAAACTGACAAAATATTGAGTCTTCAACAAAGGCCCACGCACTATAATAGCAGGCCATCCATACAGAGAACAGCGTACAGGCCTTTTTCAGAAACGATCATACAATCACACGAAGATACAGAACAACATCCTGCAGTAAGAAATTGCTTAAAATCTTACAATAGAGCCTTCTTTGTCATTTTGTTGTTAAACTTTTTGCAAACAAAGAAAGTGTGTTAAATCGGAAAGCCCCAACAATGGAGACGGATGACAATATTAACAAAAAAATAACGTTTAAATTGAGAATTTGGCGTGAACAGGTGAGTTGATGTATTTATGTCGTTTTTCAAAGCCATCGAGACGAATCTCTTGATTTCTGATTTGTAAACCATTCTTATTGTCAGTGATTTATTTATTGGTGGACACTGTTTGTACATACATCGATCGTTTAACGTCTATGTATTTTACATATTAAGATGAATATACACGTGAAATCCTATTTAGATACTATTTTGATTAATCTTTACGACGAATCGGCTTACAGTATGAACATCAAAAAATATGCTACGGATAAATCGAAGCTTTTACTAGCTTTTCTATGTATTGGAATTACAATAAAATTATTATTTACGTAACAAAAAATATAAGCGTAAACCACCAAAAAAAATGTTTTTTCATGACTTAACTACGAAGTAATACAAGAAACAATTTTTAAAAAATACCCCTTTATGGCTAAGACTATTTTTGAGGTTTTCTATGTTCTAACTTTTTTTCGTTGTTATAAAATTATGTACAAAATAAATGAAAACCACTTTTTCGCTTACTTGCGTCGTGCAAAAAGACGCTCGATTTTAAAATTTTGCAGGCATGAGATTCGAAATAATTTCCTCTTAAGAGGGCATTACCAGAGAAAACCAGAAATATGTCATTTTCAAATCAGATTTTAGACGTATTTACTCTTTTCCACAAAAAATTATAGATGGATTTCGAAAGATTGTTCTTTTATCTAGCATTCGCATGTAATAAATTTTGAGAAAAATTTTTAATTTTTAGTATCTATAATAAGGTTATTCCATAGGTCATTGGCAGATTTGTTAAATTTTCAAAATGATTTGTATTATACCACACCCATTTCAAATAATACAATCATGCAGTAAAATAAATCAATACATTATCTAGCAAACGCATGTTTTAGAATTTTAATTTTAGTTTCAATAAAATCATTAAAAAATATGTACGTACATGTGTTTCTTGACGAAAATTGGTCCATTTGTGTATTTATTTGCGCACTTACAAACTAATATATTTCAGATTTTTTTAACATTCTTATTAAATTTAGACATTATTGAAAAATGATAAATACTTATAATCAAAAAATAACTACAAAACGTACATTATTTTAATAGTTTTATCATCACGCCTTATAGCATTTTTGGATGAAGGTATAAATTAAAGCTAATTTGAATTGAAATAAATTCGATATTGAGTTATAATTTTAAAAAACTTGTACGGAGAATAATTAATCTTTCTCGTTGTAACCGCCCTGCACGATCGTAAGAACAACTTTCGACGAAATGTGGATTTTCGTCCGCTGGCTGGTTAAACGCTATTACATATATGCCATAAAAAACGGGTTAGTGTGAAATTTTAAAATTTTAACTAGAACCTCAGAAAACATAATTTTTTTAAAATTATTTCATTACAAGTTTTCTGCTTTATAATTGATTTGGTGGTGTTTATGAGAAATCTCAATTATGAGTAATTGTACCAGATAGAGGTAGTCTTCTATATCTATAAAAATGAATCGCTAAATGTTTTGCTAAGCGCAAATCTCGAGAGCAGCTGAACCGATTTCGCTAATCCTTTTTTTTAATATTCCTTGAAGTACGAGGATGGTTCTTACGGAGAGAAAAATTAAGAAAATTGCGCAGAAAGTTAGATAATAACAGAAAACATCGCACGTTTGACAGTTCGCGTGTTAGAGAATGACATTTTGCAAAACAATGAATGATTGTTCAATCAGGATTCTATTTTTGAAAAGTTGAAAAATTTATTTAAAGTAGGTACTCCCCTAATAGTTTGAATCGAATCAAGAATTTTAGATATTTTAAATAGGTAGGTACCTATGTTAGGTTAGTTAGGTACCAAATTTAATATACATACATGAAAAATGGAAATTTGAATAAAAATTGTAAAAGGTGGCACGCGGGCTGCTTAAAAACTGAATGTACTGGGATTGAATGTTTATGGAACTCGGGAGGAGGGTTGGCTGAACAAGGGAGTGGGAAAGGGAAGAGGGAAGGCAGGGAAGGTGGAAGAGGAATATGGGAAGGGAAGGGGGAGGTGAACTTGGGATTGGGGTTCGCGGGACGGGGGAAGGAGGGGAGAGTGGAGTGGAGAGAGGGAAGGTGGAGGTGACGGAGTGGGAACGCGAGAGGGGAAGAGGACGCAGAAGAAGAAGGGGAGGCGGAAGGGGAGAGGGACGAATGGGAAAGGACACTCAGGGAGAAACAATTTCTTTATTAAATGGCATAGCAAAGCATGTCGGGACCAGCTAGTTTTAGGTATATATAACTGCACACTCTACTCAAATTTGGATTTTTCGGAGATGTCTGACAAATCATTTGAACGATCGACGTTTTTAGGTTCTTACCTATGCTTAATTTTACATTTTTTTACATTAGCTCCATTCAGGAGACCCTCGAGGAAAATAAGTTCCTTCAGAACCTATGTCATCTTAGGGGATGCTGTGTGGAGAGTTTTTTTAAGGAAAGGAAGGAGGGGAAGTTCTGGGAAGCAAATAGATATCAGGGGTGGGTGGAATCTTGATGTCAGTGTGTCCAGGAGTGACATACATATAAATCCTTCAACTGCGGTGCAAAGCGATAGGTCGAGAAATTCTTGCTGGAGAGGATAAAAAAACCTCCCTCAACCAGGCTCTCTCGATCCTGCCCACCACGCAGCAGGTGAGTAATCGCATCGGCTGCCGAGACCTGGATAAATCTCACCCCATGAACTCGAGAACCCCTGCTAAGTCACCAAACGAAGCAAACCAATCGGGGTGACCTATGGCAGAGGTGTTGGTTATCCATTAAATTCCCGGGCGGCTGTACCCATAGCCGCCTCCCAAATTGAGATTAGCTTTCCAAATTAATATTTAATTCAAATCGGTAAGTAGGTACCTGCATTCTACATTTCTAGAAATTCTCTTTTCAGTGGTTGAAGTTATTTCAAGACCATCATTAATTGATGAATCAAATAAACATCTTATACTAAATTACCCGGTAAAGCCGGGTGCCAGCGCCAGTGCGGGATCGTAACAACGGCAGATATTAGTGACTAGAAATGGATAGCGAATAGTCGCGCATTTAACAGGTAATTTGCAAAGCTGGCCGCGCGTAAAGCGACCAGCATCTCGGTTCATAGAACTACGAAAAATAAAGAGAGTGACTAGATTTACCATCACGTCGTTTCTCTGCAGGGGTAAGCAGTGTGGATAAACCGGCACACAACTCTGCTTTGACATATCCTTGTTTCATTAACATTTATCTTCTGTTATTACACGACCCAACTCAACAACCTACCTGCTTTTATTTAATTGTGCCATGATTACCTCGTGTTTCCCGACTTCCCGAGGAAGACATGGCATGATAAAAATTAATCAGGTACTGAAATCGGGCCATGTCAAGAGTCGAAGTGTTACAATAATCTCTCTCTCTGGTTTCAATCCTGGGATCGATTTGCAGCAATTTCATCTATTCGTCTCTTCCACTCTTCCCTGTCTTGTGCGGCTCTTTTGAAGTCTATGATGAGCAGCGCACGTCCACCAGCAGGTCCTCCAGGTACCCTAGAGTTTGTCCCCTCGGTCATACCCTCCATTATGGCATGCAAGAGGCCTTCTTGTCGTATTACATGGCCGATCCATCTTGCACGCCTTTTGGACAAGGTCCTGAGCAGGTGCCTTCCTTCTTCGATTCTTTGGAGAACCTCCTCATTTGTAATGTGGTCTCTCCAGTAAATTCCTAATAGTCTTCTATAGAACCACATCTCAAAAGCCTCTAGTCTCCGTTTATCTCTTGCGGATAGGCACCATGTTTCGCAGCCGTACATCAAGATACTCCATACATAGGTCTTGATGAGGAGTATTCTCAGTTTTTGGTCTATATTATTCGATTCTATTATTTTCGATCTTTTATTGAATGCAAGCCTAGCCTGGTGAATACGGCTGTCGACCTCGCTCTTAGACCGACCGTCCCATTGTTTTTTGCTCCCGAGGTAGACAAACTCCTTGGTGTTCTTTAGTGGAACTCTTACAATATAATATAGAAGAATGTGTATGAGATGATCTTTGAATGTGAATCGGGCAAGGAGTTTGTGCCAAGAATGAGTTGTTTGGCTGTTCGTCCTCTCTGCCTACCCATGCGGTAAAATTGCGTGATGGTAAGTTAGTTAGTTACCTAAGTCACTAGTTATAAATTTGTAGTTATAAGTGATAAATTAATTAGTGACAAGTGGTGTTTTTTTTCAGGAAACGGCGCAACTTATGTAAATAATCCATTTATTATTTTTTTCCAGAATTTGTGAAAATTAAATATTTCTAAAACACCATTTTATTATTTCACGTTAAAGAAATAAATAATAACTTCAACTAATCGAAAATATTATATTGCACATACAATGCTGAATGAAAGAAATAAAAGATTTATTTTGAAAATCCCACGCAGAATGGAAAACACAACCGACTAACAGAGGCGGCTCGTGACAAAATTCGCGAGCAGTGCATTTCACAAAAAAGGTAACATTAACATGGGAAAATAAAGTGATTAGGGGGTGACATACGTAATGCAAACGTTCACTTTTCGTCGCTCTTTCATTTGTGAAAATACTTCAATGACACGATTATTAAATTCTGGTATAGAAGATATCAAACCTTTTTCGATGCTCAACATTGACAAAGCATTAAGCCGATCTTGAGACATAGTGTTCCTCAGAAATGTTTTTTAACGTTTTAATGTAGAAAAACACCGTTCGCACTCAACAGTTGTCATTGGAATAGTCAAATTATTTTTAAAAGTTTAACCGTTTCACTAAAACACTCCACTAATTACATTTGATAAAATCTACGTTAATCGCAATGTTTTCAGTAACACTAATTTTTTATAAGTTTTTTTTACAGAATAAAACTTGTAAAAACTGTTAAAATGCTGTCAATACCGAAACAATACAGCACCGCGCTGGCTGCCCATGGCGTTAAAACATAACATTGTTATTTCATCTTAAATTCGTCGAACATAACTATTCCATTCCAAAGGTTCAGTATCACTTTACGCAAGTTTAATGTTAAGTCATTTGCTCCGCTAGTGCACCCAGGCACCAATTGTCTTCTCTGCTTTCACACGTCAATCGTCCGTATGGGTCTATACCTGTCTTGTTCATTTCACGTGCACGAGCACTCCAACATCTGGGGATGATCCCAATAGAAATATAACTTCGTGTGACGTCACGCCTGGGCATAACAAAATGTGCACGAATTCCTTTCTCTCATGGGAGGGAGTTTAGACAATTGGTAAAGATTTTGTAACGAATTGGCGGGATTCTTCGTTAGAGGATGTAGATACTAATTTACACTTCTGACGTATGTTCGGCAGTGCAGTGCACTTATGCACTAAGGAAGCGGCCGCCTCTGCCGACTAACTAATACAACATTTTCAATGATTTACTACTGGGATCATAATACAGGTAGGTATTATTTGATTTTTAAACTCCTCCATTCTAATAATAAGGTTTGTATTATTAAATTATCAACGTACATATATATATGCCTAAATCTATGAAAAATCTTTCAGTTACTTTTACCTACCTACCTATGCTAAAAATTATTTTGAAATTCTAAGCGACCCTAATTATGAAATTTAAACAGGGGAAAACGTAGAGCCAATTTATAACATGGTTAATGGTTAAGCTATGTAAGGAGATACCTACTTAAAAGCTCTGGTAATCGAGCAAGTTTTTGCGGAAATTTCTTGCCGGTAAGGTATTGCCGTCCAGATTTCTCTATTGCCGGTAAAGATTGTCGTGTATTTCCTATTCATGTCGACTATTGCCGGTTTTTGCAATGAATTTGTCCGGCTTACATCACGAAATGTTATTATTATACTGTTAAGGCTCTGCAACCGGGCCCGAAAAGAAAAAGATGGAGAGATACGAAATTACGAATGTTAGAAGAGAGCGCTAACATTTACGGCGACAAAATCAATGCGAAAATTGCGAAAATGTTTATTAAAAAATGACTCGTTCAAAATAGAGCAAAAATCTCGCGGGCATTATCTTAAACAGCATTTAAAGAAACACTGTGAATTTTTTCGTACATATAACTTGTAAATAACTGGAACAAACTTGTTAATAATAATTTTTGGAGCATACTAGCAAAAATTATTATAAACACGTCTGTTTCAGTTATTTTATAAGTTATATGTATGAAAAAAGTGTTTCTTTAAATGCTGTTTAAGATAATGCCCGCGGGATTTTTGCTCTATTTTAAACGAGTCGAGTTTTATTAAACATTTTCGCAATTTCGCAACGATTTTGTCGCTGTAAATGTTAGCGCTCTCCTCTAACATTCGTAATTTCGTATCTCTCCATCTTCTTCTTTTCGGGCCCGGTTACGGAGCCTTAGCAAAATCAAACTATAATGAACAACTCTCAAATACCTTCTCTAACCTTTCCAAAAGTGTCTTCTCAAGTCTTGTCAAGTATTTTTAGATCTCTCCCAAAAAGAGGCGGGGATTCCGATTTAAAAATTTTCAAGGACCAGTGGATCACCCTAATTGAGTTCGAAATTATGGCAGTACCTACGTGGTTAACAGAGACGCACATATGTTACAGAGCGAGAAGGTAATAGGTTAGGCCCGGCAATGTTGTCGCGATGTCGGTAGCCGGGCGAACACGCCGCGCCGTCCAGACAGGGCAATAGGTTGACGAGAATAGGCGATACATGACAATCTTGCGCAATATTGAACGACAATACATCTTGACTGAATAAGCATTTTACGGAACTACCTTTTTTTTACATGAGCTCCACACAGGAGGCTTTGAGGAAAATAATTTTCCTAGGGACTTACTGCATCTCTGGGGATGCTACGTGTAGGGGTTTTTTTAAGGAAAGGAAGGAGAGGACAGTTCTGGGAAGGAAAAGGGTTTGAGGGGTGATTAGGAATCTGGGGTTCAGTATGTCCTGGTCATCCACCTCCAAGACCTAGACAAACATCACCCCATGAACCCGGGCATCCCTACTAAATCACCAAACGTAGCGAAATACTTGGGGTGACCTATGGCAGAGTTGGTTATCCAATAAAGGTTCCAGGGGCGGCGGTACCCATTCCCGCCTCCCAAATTGTAAATACCTTGCAGAAAATATCAATTTGGAAAGCGGATAGCGTGTAACCGCCTCAGTAGATAATTATTTATTAAATAACCAACACCTCTCATAGGTCACTTCAAGTGGTTCGCTACGTTTGGTGACTTTGTCTGGTGACTGAATCACGGCGAGGTTTATCTAGGTCTTGGCGGCGAATGCATCTGCACACCTTCTGCATGGCGGGCCGGATCGAGAAAGAATGATGAGAGTGACCGTTTAAACTATTCATCCGGACTCTCTCGACCCATCCTCTTTCATCGCAGAGGGACGACATAGGGAAATGGGTTCATACATCCGTCACTTCTGGCCGCACTGACGCCTCAGATTCCTACAAACCCCTCATACCCTTTTCCTTCTCAGAACCTCAACTCTTCCCTTTCACTAAAAAGACTCTCCACCCAGCATCCCTTAAGATTTTCTTCAAAGTCTCCTGCGTGGAGCTAATGTTAAAAAAGGCAAGAAATTTTCGTAAAAGGTTGCTCCTAAGAGGATTATAAACGGTAGAAATATTTCGATTCTCATGCCTGCAAAATTTAAAATCGAGCGTCTTATTTGCACGAGGCAAGTAAGCGAAATGTGGTTTTTATTTATTTTGTGCATAATTTTATAAGAACGAAAAAAAGTTAGATCATAAAAAACCTTCAAAATAGTCTTAGTCATAAAGGGGTATTTTTTAAAAATAGTTTTTTGTATTACTTCATAGTTTAAGTCAGGAAAAAACATTTTTATTTTAGTGGTTTACGCTTATATTTTTTGTTACGTAAATAATAATTTTATTGTAATTCTAATACATAAAAAGCTAGTAAAAGCTTCAATTTATCCAATTTATTTTTCAATTTATCGTAGCATATTTTTTGATGTTCATACTGAAGCCGATTCGTCGTAAAGATTAATCTCAATAGTATCTAAATAGGATTTCACGTATAACTTCATCTTAAGGCGATCCCATAGCCCAGGAAAAAATCGAAATCGGAATTCACGCCCCTTTATGGGAGGAGTTTGAAAATACTTAAGAAAACGCTTTTGGAAAGGTTGGAAAAGGTATTAGGGAAAAAAAAATTACAGGTTGATTTGGTAAAAACCTGTAAAAAACATTAACTCCCTTTTTACGCATTGTTTATTGTAATAAAACGGATATTTAAAATTGATTTCAAGAAATCAAGCGACGCGGAGTGACGCGTCCATCTCCCGCTCAGTTCAGGGCGTAACTGATACGAAGTAGGTTTGGCGACTGCGGCGTGGACAGTAGTTCTTCGGTGGACGCCATAGGGTTCACTTTGAAAAACCGAATTCGTCGACTAGCGGTCGTATTGTAAAATAACAACGCGAAAATGCATATTTTATTTTATTTTGGGAAGATCGGGAGTAAATATCAAATTTTTTTGCGATTATTATAAAATAAACTGAATTTGCCACATTAAACAATAAAACCATATCCGAAAAGGGGTTTATAAATAGGAGAGTTTGGTCTTGAAAGTGTGTTTTTTAGACCTTATACCTTATTTTTTTATAGGCTCATTAATATACTGATATTTTTAAGGGCCAAGGTATGTTCTACACGCAGTATTTAATTGAAGCATCTATAATACTTCTAAGCGATCAAATTTTCAAAACAAAAACATATGATTTTGTATGATTTTGCATTATTTACTATGGCTTCATCTTAAGAAAGCCTTTACACTCTACGGCAATATTGACGGAACACGGTAGCTAGACTATTGACGGGAAAGACAATTATTCGGCAATAGGCAATAACAGAGAATTATGTATCTTGCTCGTTTGCCAGCACCTTGACATTAAAATATTGGCCATCCTAAATTCTAAGCGCGTATCTCAAAAAAAAATATTCATAATTCCATCTTTGAATTCCTTGTTCTATGCCCGAGTCGCTTTGGCCGGCCCGTGGTTGTTTTTTCCTCCCGGACCTCTGGGAGTGGGTGGGTGGGAGGGGGGGGGGGGAGGGCCAATAAATGTTAGCAGTGAGGCAGATACCCCGCCAGTTCGCGGACCACCCAAGACGCGACTGAGGAGAAAGTGGATCAAGTACGAAAATTGCAAAAAAATATACATTTAAAAAATTTAAAAAATTATTAAACAATTAAGAAACATTAACGTTTAGTGCGGAGAAAACAGATTTTGCAGTACCTCACATAATAGAGTATCTACTGTCTCAATTATTTTCTCAGAAAATTGGAATAACCGGTAATAAATCTATTTAGACATCTTCAAAAAATTAAAAATTTAGAATCGTATAAATAATTCTTCTCAAAGAGGTTTAATCACAGTTTGTAAATGGCCTTATAAGCCGAAACAGCTGTCACGAAAATAAAAACTAAAATACTTGCAGAACTGAATATTAACATTATTTATTAAATTTAATTTCAATTAAATTTTAAAATATTAATCGGAGTTCTACGAATTAAACACAAAAACTATTAATGTTTATAAAAATTCTGCTCGATGGGGTTGTTTTTCAATATATCGTAAAGAAAATGGAACTCTTGTTTTGAAGAATAGGTGCCAAATTTCATCAATTGAGGAATAAACCTGTAGATTTGTACAAAAAAACTTTTTCTTTTTCATCCTCATTAAACATACTAATTTCGATTGCGTATCGGTGATTGTAGCTCTGGTTCAATGAACCCGGATTTGTTTTAAATTTATGTTTCATTTTCAAAATTGAAACTGATTGTGCCAACAACTTACCAAAGTTTTATCGTAATCGGATGAATGGTACAGGAAATAATTTCATAACGCCAGTGCTCACCATTATATATATATATATATGAGTAGAAACCTCCGCGGCCACGCTCACAACAAATCACCAAAGTTTCATCGCAATCAAATGAAAGGAACGCATAAGGGACAAACAAAGAAACATTAATTTTTATATATTAAGATTATTATATAAATAAAATTTTTAGTGTAGAATGTCTTTCTTACTGCAAAAATATGTATTTTTGTAAAAAAAAAAATATTTGCATTTTTCGACTTAATCGTTTTGTCCCCCAGACGTTGGAATCAGAGAAAATAATGAGTGCATTTTTGAGTCGAATTATTATTATTTAATGCTGTCGGGGTCATTTATTATTCGCATAACACGGCGGACCCGCGCCCAGCAATCGCACACAAACTGCTTTGTTTATAGGCACCATTATACCACTAACATTTCATAATGCGTTGGCCGCCTCCGTGGTGCAGTGGTAGCACATATAGCTAATAGAATCAATAGTGGTAACACACATAGCTAATAGAACCATTAGTGGTATCACACGTAGCTAATAGAATCAATAGTGGTAACACGCATAGCTAATAGAATCAACAGTGGTAATATACATAGCTAATAGAACCAATAGTGATTACACACATAGCTAATAGAATCAATAGTGGTAATGCACATAGCTAAGAATCAATAGTAGGTACTAACACACATAGCTAATAAAATCAATAGTGGTAACACGCATAGCTAATAGAATCAATAGTGGTAACACGCATAGCTAATAGAATCAATAGTAGTAACACACATAGCTAATAGAATCAATAGTGGTAACACGCATAGCTAATGGAATCAACAGTGGTAACACACATAACTAATAGAATCAATGGCAGTGACACACATAGCTAATAGAATCAATAGTGGTAACACATATAGCTAATAGAATCAACAGTGGTAATATACATAGCTAATAGAACCAATAGTGGTTACACACAAATCTAATAGAATCAATAGTGGTAACACACATAGCTGATAGAATCAATAGTACTAACACATAGCTAATAGAATCAATAGTGGTAACACGCATAGCTAATAGAATCAATAGTGGTAACACACATAGCTAATAGAATCAATAGTAGTAACACACATAGCTAATAGAATCAACAGTGGTAACACGCATATCTAATAGAATCAACAGTGGTAACACGCATATCTAATAGAATCAACAGTGGTAACACACATAACTAATAGAATCAATGGCGGTGACATACATAGCTAATAGAATCAATGGTGGTAACACACATAGCTAATAGAATCAATAGTGGTAACACACATAGCTAACAGAATCAATGAGATGGGTCGTGAGTGCTCATTAGTACGCCACCGACATCGTTCCCGCATTTTACTGCACCCCGCCTTTGTTTCTACCTAAAAACCAAACGAATACCTTTCATTGCATAACCGTTGTGATTTGAAACTCGATGAAACGAAAAATAGCGGCACAAAAAAGAGACAAACACATACATCTATAGGATTTAGCCGGCGAGAGAAAGAGACAGTATAGTTGATTCACTTTTTGTGTGGTGCTTTGTAGCCTATCGGTGTCCTCTTTGTGCGGTGCTTCGTAGCCTCCCCACTCTTGTCTGCTTTAGTTTTCTGAAGTTATCACTTCTACCGCGTGTGCATTGTGTTTACTCGGCGACAGTCGGCACGCAAACATGCCTTAAGAGGAATATAAACGCTAGAAATATTTCGAATCTCATGCCTGCAAAATTTTAAAATCGAGCGTCTTATTTGCACGAGGCTAGTAAGCGAAAAAGTGGTTTTTATTTATTTTGTGCATAATTTTATAAGAACGAAAAAAGTTAGCACATGGAAAACCTTAAAAATAGTGTTAGCCATAAAGGGGTATTTTTAAAAAATTGATTCTTGTATTACTTCATAGTTAAGTCATGAAAAAAAAATTTTTTTTGGTGGTTTACGCTTATATTTTTTGTTACGTAAATAATAATTTTATTGTAATTCCAATACATAGAAAAGCTAGTTAAAGCTTCAATTTATCGTTAGCATATTTTTGATGTTCATACTGTAAGCCGATTTGTCGTAAAGATTAATCTAAATAGGATTTCACGTATAATTTCATCCTTTCCATTTTCTGTGGTGCCTGGTAATACATTCCGGGTTTTTATATTTAATTTTCATTTATAATTTAGGAGGCGGAAATGTACCTATACCACAGCCCCGGGAACCAATAATTGAATAACCAATCTGCCATAGGTCACCCAGAGTGATTCGCTGCACTAGATGACTTAGCAGGGGTCCCCGCGGGATCATGGGATTGATGGAGTGTAAGACCACCATTCAAAATTGATACGTTGATTGAAATGGCCTTAGCCGAGTTTGATGAACAGATCTGAATAGCCAGGTATTTCCCACCTTTCTCTTCATCTCCCTTCCCTCTGCACCACCTTCAACCTCACAACACATCCCAATTGGGGATGCCATAGTCTCACTGGTTCCAGACCGTATTCACGTGAAAAGATATTAGTTGTATAATTTGTAGAGCTTCCTTCAATATCCTTTTTCTTTCTCCTTCATTCCCCGATCAAGGCTGCCATAGACTAGGGATGTCGAAAGTGAAAAAAATATCGATATATCGATGTATCGATATTTATTCAAATATCAATATCGACGTCGATATATCGAGGAAAAATATCGATATATCGGTAAAATTTTCAAGAGATTTTGCGTTTTTAAAATAATAGTGTATTCAGCTCAATATTATCAATAGTAATTTTTACAAACAATGTGCTTTTTTAATGTACAAAAATCTCAATCAAAATGAAGGTATGTTTATTAGTATTCATTTTTATTAGGTAATAATTACAAAAATATCAAAAACTAAAAAGCTGTCTTCTAACTTATATGTAAACTGAGACGCATACAAAGTTTGTATGCGTCTCAGTAACATTCTATTGGCGTATTAATCTGTCAAAAAGGACTTCGTGTTTGGAACAAGGTATAGTCAATAATCATGGACAATTGGGAACCAACACATAGGAGTGGCTTAGAAAAAAATGGCCAAAAATAGCATACATTTCTATGTATGTACCTACATACATGAGATAGTATTAGTGATCACAAATACTAATGCAAAGACAATAGATTTGTAAGCTATTAATAGTTAAAATTTCAATCGCCAGATGTCATGACCCAATACAGTTACCTTTTCCGTTCGTTCCTATACGGTTTTGGATTCTAGTGACTTTAAAAACATAAACTTAAAAAAATATCGTTTTGATACAAATTTTCGATATTGGATATTTTATATCGATATATCGGATCAAAATATATCGGCTAAAAATATCGATATATCGATACTTTTTCAACAAGCCTACCATAGACCCACTAGTTCTGGACACTCCACACCATACTTACGTATACTCAAATAATTTCTTCTCAATTCTTTACATTCACACATCTTCCTTGTATTCGCTTGCCTATAAAATTATTATTTATTTCCAACGCAGCACAAAAGCACCTATCGCTAGTTAAAGCGATAAATTACCTACGTAGTAGCTCAGTGCATCTCCCTCGCACGCCAAAAATGTTAACACAATGGGCGAAAGAGAGACGCAGAATAAAGGGCGCGATAATTTTTCATTGCAAAGTTATTGTCGATAAACTATTTACTGGCTTGCATGTAATTTTAAATGAAAATTATCCCCTGTAATTTTAACATTGGTAATATTTTATCTACTGTAGTAAAAATATATTTTTTACTACCAGAAAAAGACGTTGGAATTGTAATGGTAACCATTGCTTGTTTCAGAAAAGAATATATTCTGTTGAGAGCGGTTCCGCGACTTTTCGTCCAGCATGCAGTTGTGAATGGTGAATACTTGGAGCAGGTGGATGAGTTTGTGTATCTGGGTAGTATGTTTACGAGAGATTGGAAGGCTAATAGAAATATTGAAAGAAGGGTGAATGCAGGTAACTCCATTAATGGTGGACTGAATGCCGTTGGCGCTAATAAAAAAACTGTCAAAAGAAGCGAAGCTAGCAGTCCATTGGAGTCCTGGTACCTACCCTGATGTATGGCAGTGAGGCGTGGAACTGGCAGAGGAAGGATGAAAGTAGACTGAATGTTGTATAAATGAGATCTCTGAGGCGTATGTGTGGTAAAACCATGTATGATCGTGTGAGAAATGTGGATATCCGCAAAGAATGTAAGGCTGATGTAAGTGTAATGAGTAAGATCAAGAAACGAACGCTCCGATGGTTTGGGCATGTAGAGCGAATGAATGAGGAAAGGAGTCTCTCTGGTTTCAATCCTGGGATTGGTTTGCAGAAATTTCCTTTATTCTTTTCTTCCATTCTTCCCTGTCTTGTGTGGATCTTTTGAAGTCTGCATACGATGAGCAGCGCACGTCCACCAGCAGGTCCTCCAGGTACTCTCGGCGTGGGCGTCCCCTAGAATTTGTCCCCTCGGTCATACCCTCCATTATGGCATGCAAGAGGCCTTCTTGTCGTATTACATGGCCCATCCATCTTGCACGCCTTTCGGACAAGGTCCTGAGCAGGTGCCTTCCTCCTTCGATTCTTTGGAGAACCTCCTCATTTGTAATGTGGTCTCTCCAGGAAATTCCTAATAGTCTTCTATAGGACCACATCTCAAAAGCCTCTAGTCTCCGTTTATTTCTTTCGGATAGGCACCATGTTTCGCAGCCGTACATCAAGATACTCCATACATAGGTCTTGATGAGGAGTATTCTCAGTTTTAGGTCTATATTATTCGATTCTATTATTTTCGACCTTTATTGGAAAGGAGTGTAAGGAGAATATATGACGCAGATGTGAATGACAGGAAAAGTCTTTGACGCCCGAGAAAGACTTGGCACGACCAAGTGAATCAGACACTAGAGTCGGGCTACGTCAAGAGTCAGAATAATAGAAGAGCATGTATGAGACGATGTATGAATGTGAGTGAGGCAAAGAGCGTGTGCCAAGACCGAGTTGTTTGGCGGTCCGTCCTCTCTGCCTACCCCTGCGGGGAAACGGCGTGATGGTTAGTTAGTTGGTTAGTTTTGTTCAAATTTCTCGGCGACCGGGTTTCCTTTTAAAACTCTGCAACCGGGCCCGAAACGAAGAAGATGGAGAGATACGAAATTACGAATGTTAGAGGAGAGCGCTAACATTTACAGCGACAAAATCGTTGCGAAAATTGCGAAAATTTTTAATAAAACACGACTCGTTTAAAATAGAGAAAAAATCTCGCGGCCATTATCTTAAACAGCATTTAAAGAAACACTGTAAATTTTTTCATACATATAACTTGTGAAATAACTGAAACAAACGTATTGATAATAATTTTTGGAGCATGTTTTGCGATTTTTTTCTATCTTAGTCTAGATATTATCTTCAAGAATAACATATATTTTTTTAAGAGCTTTAAAACTTACCGTGTTTAAGGGAAATATGTAATAAATCGGTACAAATCCGGGTTGTGGGTCCTTAAGCTTCACTTTAAGACATTGAATAATGAATATTTTTTTATATATGTTCTGGATTTCTCATTTCAACTCCGAAATCAGAACACCCTGTGTTAAGCATTTTTCGGTACAAAATAATATGCAACGTGTAATGGATGTGATTGGAAAATCATTTCTATAATAAAATATAAAGTGATTGCATTCTTCCGATTCAAAACGAATAAAATAATACTGTAATAAAATGGCGCCGGCTATAAAAAGTCTTAATAAGATTAAATGGGTTTAAAGTTACATTCTTACAAATGATAAAGTATTTATAGTTAAATAACACGTTCATTTCCGCCTTTCAAGCATTATCAAATTATTATAATGGGACTGCAGGGGTCAAAATCTCGGGTCAAATGAAGGTAATGAATTCACCAAGTATTATTGCATTTTTATTATTTATGCCTTGAGACATGAACAGAAAATCTTAACCCCTTGTGCCCCGGCCATATTTTGGCAGAAGGTCAAAATATTTCTGCTTTGCAATAAAATTGAAATAAATGTAAAATTTCTGAAAGCATTCCGAAAACCGTTTTAGCCAATTTGGGAGGCGGGCGTTGGTACCGCCGCCCCGAGGACCTTTATTGGATAACCAACCCCTCTGCCATAATAATAATAATAATAATATCTTTATTCAGTGAAATTGGCAACATTGTAACTAAAAAAAATACATGTTCAATGTAGTTTACAAATAGATTACATCAATCAGTACAAAAAAATTAACAAATAGAAAGTAATGTAAGAACGGTTACACAGAAGTAGCATATTTATACAATATTTTTAGTTGTGCATAGCCTGCCTCACTAGGTGAACCTGTATTGAGGCAGAATTTTTTGTAAATTGTTTCTCGCAATTTTATATATGTTTTTTATAAATGTATATTGACGACCTCCGTAGTCCAGTGGCTAAGACTCTTGACTCACATTCCGGAGGTCGCGGGTTCGAACCCGGCATGCGCAAATAAATTTTATTTGAATAATTTGTGTTATTTCACAATTAATTCATTTAAAATAATATATAGTATTTGCGGCATGTTCCAGAGTGGAAGATACAATCAGTATCGCCCTGGTGTAAGACCACCATTCAGAATTGAAACGTTGCTTGAAAATGGCTTTAACCGTATTTAGTGACCAGATCTGAATAGCCAGGTACTTCCCAACCTTCCTCTTCCCCACCTCCTTCCCCTCCTCGCTACCTTCAGCCTCACAACATACCCCGATTGGGGATGCCATAGTCTCAATGGCTCCAGACGGGAGCAGTTGAGATTCTTGTGCGGTATTCACTGTAAAAAAAAAAAAAAAATAATAATGTAGGTTTCCATACAGCAAAAACTTTATTTTAGTTTACATTATTGTTTGCATATACACAATACAAAATCTGCAAGGTTATTACTACAATAACAACTGTCAATGACTGGGCGTTTGGGTGAGGGCACCAGTATAGGCTCGATCATTAGAATATATCCATATTTTAATATATTTTTTAAACTCTTTCTGTGTTTGACTCAGTTTGACGCTTTCTGGGAGAATGTTGAATATTTTTGTGGCAAAGTATCTAAAGCTACGTTGCCCAAAGGTGGAAGAGAGTGCTGGAACTTGCAATATGTCTTTGTTGGAATTATACGGGTAAATCTTAAGTTTATTTTTTTTTTCGTAAAGCACATGTTTGTTTTTAAATGTATGAGGATAGTTTTTATATAGATCTGTCGAACATCAAATTCTCTCATTATTTTGAATATTAGGTCACTATAGGTCACACCAAGTGGTTCGCTACGTTTGGTGATTTAGGAGGGGTGCCCGGGTTATTGGGGTGAGGTTTGTCTTGGTCTTGGAGGCGGATGACCAGGACACACTGAACCCTAGATTTCTACCCACCCAGAACTATCCTCTCCTCCCTTTCCTTCCAAAAATGCACCACACAGCATCCCCAAAGATGACATTGGCCCTGAGGGAAAATATTTTCCTCAGGGACTCCTGTGTGGAGCTCATGTAAAAAAAAGAAGATTGATAAAATACCCTTTCAAATTTTATAATACGATATAAATATATAATTTTTAAACATAAAAATTTTAAAGCACTGTAAAAAGCATTGTAAAAAATACAATAATTTTTATAGTGGGTAAGTGATGTGATTGCGCGAGTAATTTGTGAGTTACTTGCTGCATTAGTGTTGTTGGCTTCTATGCGAGGAAGCCTAGTGTGCCAGAAAAATGGATTCACTTAGTTGGAGGTCGGACATCCAACTTCTATTATTATACCACTTTAGTTGATCTACAAGTACAATCATAGGCAACAAATTTCTACCCCATTTTTAAATAAATTATCGAACAAGCTATAAAAATACACACAACATTCAAACACATCTATAAAAATATTCACAAGAGATGTTTATTTAAATAAAGAATGTAAGATATTTCAACGTAATTGTTGTATTGTCAATATTTAGGGAAAAATTGAGACGGAACGCCATCTGTGAAAGTCATTAGAATCTATTATCCTTTGCTGGATGAAATGTGTATTATAGGGGAGGTTTATTATAAGGGTAGTTACCAACCTAGTTGACATAAATATTAGGACCTTACATATGAAATTGGCGTTTTGCCGTGCTGGCAACTTTGATCTCAAATATCTTCTCTTTGGTTAGGAATTTCAAATTCAAATTTATACAGCTATTTACTCATGTATTTGTGTTTCGAAAATTATAATTCATTTGTTTTTTCCTTTAATTGTTTTTTTTCTTTACGTCACTTAGTTTACAAAATGGAAAACTTGAAATATCGCGTTATTTACGAGTACGAGTTCCACCGTGGCACCAGTGCTGCAGAAACGGCTCGAAGGATTAATGATGTGTATGGCGACGGTGCCGCAAAAGAACACAGTGCGCTTTTGGTTCCAACGTTTTCGTTCTTGAAATTTCGACCTGCAGAACAAGCCCCGTGGACGGCCGGAGACCAAAGTTGATAATGAAGAATTGAAGGCTATTGTGGAAGCGGATCCATCTCAAACCACGTCCGAGTTAGCTGCAGGCTGCGGTTAGTGATAAAACTGTTTTAATCCACTTGAAGCAAATTGGGAAGGTGAAAAAGCTTGAAAAGTGGGTACCTACCTCAAGAATTGAGTGAAGCAAATCAACAAACGCGCGTTAGAACGCTAGACCACACACTGCACAACAGACGGCTACCAAATTAGAGGAGCTTCAATTGGAATGTCTAAGACATCCACCGTACTCTCCGGACCTTGCCCCAACAGATTACCATTTTTTTCGAAATTTGGATAACTTCTTGCAAGGAAAAAAATTCAACTCCGATGGGGCAGTCCAAACCGCCTTCAAAGATTTTATTGATTCCCGTCCGAATGGTTTTTTTAGTAAAGGGATCGATGAACTACCTATGAGATGGCAAAAGTGCATAGATAACAAAAGTGCATACTTTGATTAAATAAATATATTATATTAAAAAAAATCGACTTCATGTTCCTCCCATACAAAACGCCAATTTCATATGTAAGGACCTAATATTTAAATGGTAGAACATCAGAATGGAAGTTAACCATTGATAAATATAATAACAGAGTGGCTCTTTTATTTTTGTGACCACCTCCAGAGTCCTAAATGCCCGAAGCCAGTGGCCAGTTGATAGATGTGGGAAGGAACTGGAGATGGGTTAGATGAAGATTTGCAAGAAGGAACCCGTATGTTCAGATCTTACCAACAAATATGCCTATTGCCATTTCAAGCTCGAAATTTGTATCGCCGCCCCCGAACCATTTATTGGATAACCATAGGTCACCCTTAGTGGTTTGCTAAGTTTGGTGACTTAGCAGGGGTGCCCTGATTCATGGAATGAGGCTTCTAGATCTTGACAGCGAACATGTTTGCCCGCCTATTGCACGACGGGAGACCTAACCCATCGCCTTGCACCTCAGTGGGAGGGATGGATACATACGTCCGTCACTCCTGGACACATTGACCCCAGATTCCTACCCAACCCTCATACCTTTTTCCTTCCCAGAACTTCCTCTCTTTCCTTTCCCTAAAAAGACCCTTCACACGGCATCCCCAAAGATGACATAGACCCAGAGGAGAATTATTTTCCACGGGGCCTTCTGTGTGGAGCTAATGTAAAAAATATATAAATCTGTCATTATTATTGGATTGAATTGGATTTTAAAAACTTGAAAACAAGACGACAATATTGAATAAAATGCTAAATATTTTACAGGCAGTTAGTTATGCAAGATCAGACGATCAAATAATGGAAGAATGTTGATTAAATTGTTTTAAATTATTTTGTTAAAGAATAATTTTCCTTATTGAGTAATTTAAACCAAAAAAAATTTTCATATATTATCTTTAATGCTCAAGCATATTATATAGGTACCTAGGTAATATTAAACACTTAAAATATTGTATTTTTCATATGTTCGCAGTCATCTTTCGCTTCTCAAATAATTCGCTTCTCAAATATGGAATCCTCAATATAATATTTATATTAAACGCATTGAAGCCATCCAAAGAAAATTTGTTCATCATTTAAATTTCAAGTTTAATATTGGTTATCATAACATTAAGATGATAGACTTCGCTTTTAGGCCCATACAAAAAGGACGCCCGGGAAAAAACACTTTTCTACATCGAAAATTGCACGAAATGAATATATTTTTTTTAAATTGCCTTTTAGAAGGTTAAAGGTATGTCGGTATGTTTTTTAATTTTCGATGCGTTTCGTATTAACATAAACATTCACTGTCAAACTTGCATAATTTATCGAAAAATATTATTTAAGAAAAAAGTGCTGCTAACTCAATTTCCATCAAGAATTTCAAAATTATAAAAACATACCGACGTAGCTTCTTCTTTCCAGAATATAATTGTTTTTTAAAATTACAATTTCGTGAAAGTTTCGGTGTAGAAAAATGTTTTCTCCCTAAACCCTTCTCCGAGCGATTTCTGTAGGTAAATCAGACAGTTTACAGCAGTTGTCCCGTTCGCACGTTTTACGGGTCGAGGCAAGGAGTGCATGGTTGGGGGGAGCGTCATCGTTTTCGGTAATAGTGATGTTAAGACTACATAGTTTACGCAACAATAGTGATGGGGTTGATATTTTTTTAATTTATTATTTCTGTTTAGTTTCATAATAATTTATTTTAGAGGTTACGGTCTAACACATTTATTACAATACGTAATATAATAATTTTTCATATAAGTAACTATTTTATAATATTACTCTAACTAATTCCTGTGAACACATAACGTTATTTGCAAACTAAATAAACAATGCCGAGTTAAACACAATGAATAATGTGAAATATTTTTGGACTTTCGTGAAATCGAAACAATCTTCCTTTGATAAATCCAATAACATGTTCCGCGGAAACTTTTCTTTAAGTGATGGGCAACAAATTTGCATTCTTTTTAATTATTATTTTAATCTGTTTTTCTCAAACTAAAAACATTCCCACGAATAATGTAGATATAGTCAATAATAATAAAATGAGTTAAATAAATTTGAATTCGATTAATATTAATACATACATCTATTTAAATATCTGAAAAATTTCAAAACAAAAAAGGTGTTAGTTTTGATAAATTACATTCAGCTTTGTCCTGATGAAGAGAACATCGTTCTTAAAACATGTTGACTTTTTAAATAAAGATTACCGTGGTTAAAATAAAGTGTTTTTAATTATTTCATTAATAAATTGGTGCCACAAAGTGAATTTGCAAAATTTGAAGAAACAATTATTATCACTTAACAACACTGTTCTTTACACTGCAGATTTCACGGGCAGATCTGTTGAGTCGAACATGGGCAGTTCACCGATTTTGTTCTTGATTCTACGGACAAAAATAAACAAGTTGACTCCAACTATACTGATTTTTCTAAGGCTTTCGGCGAGGCGAATCATGACACACTCTAAAAAAAACTTTAAAAAATTAATATAAGTGGACATCTACTCAGATGGTTCTCATCTTACATTAAACATAGAAGCCAAGCTGTTGCCCTTAAAGTTTACATGTCACAGATAATAACCATTCCCTCGGGGTAACTCAAGGTTCCCATTTAGGGCCCCTGCTCTTTATTTTTATTTTAATGACATCAAACATGTCATTAGTCATTCCGATTTCATTATTTACGCTGACGATATGAAAATATACAATTGCAAGATATCGATATTTTCCACTGTACCATTGAAACATTTATAATCTAATTAACCTCGCAATGTACTAAATCAAAACTATTTTTATTTTTTATTTTTTATCTATTATTAATATTAGTTTTTTCTTTCACTGTGTAATACTATAACTTCTAATATCTCTACTTGCATAAGAGTCTGAAACCACAACAATTTTTTTTATATCTTTTAATATTTTTTAATCTGCCCTTGCTGCCTGTCTGTATTCCATATTTTGTAATATCTTTGAGATCTGAAAGTTTTTGTTGTGTACTGTCATTTTCATTTTATATCACAAAATATCAAAATCACAATACATCGCGTTAACAGGGGTTATGTTTTCATTGCTGTCAGACGATTATCGCAAATAAGGGGGTCGCAATCGTAATTATTCCGATAGTTCCAATTTTTATATTTGTTTTATAAACTAATCGCCTGTTGTAAAATCCTAGTTTTCGACCTTGGCGCACCTATGCTCGCGCTGCCGTTTTGAAAAAACCAACAGAATGTAAACCAAGTAAAACACTGTTTCCTCTGTTGTATTTTTTGACCTGATTTTGGTGGATTAGAACCTCGGTACATAATAGAGATGAAAAAAACATGACACATATACCTAAATCTTTTATGATATTTTATGCTCTACAAAATTGGTTTTGATATTTTTTCTCGAAAATGCACTGGAAAAGAGATGATCACGAAAACACAAACCTAGTCGCGCAATATGCTTGTTTGTGCAAACTCGTACGATTGTTTACGGCTTTAGAAGTAGAAGAAATGAGTCAATAAAAGTAATTGTTACAAATAGCTACTTTGGGCAAAATTTGCACTGGTAACGAGATATTTTAGAAAAACACGATTTTGGCGTGATTTCGGCTGGTTTTTTCAAAATGGCGGCACGAGCACGGGTGGGCAAGGTCCAAGGATTTTACGTCAGGGGACCAGTTTATAAAACATATTGAAAAATTGGAACTACCGGAATAATTTCCCAAAAATAAATTATTAAGATTATGTATAAAAAAATAAATCGTATCCCTCCAAACAATTTTTTAAGGAAACTAATATTTTGGACCTTAGACAGACCTACGGTCTTCAATGTCTTAAATTTATTTACATGCGTCCAAATAACTTTCTAAAAAATTCAAATAGTACCAGCCAAAGACGTGGCACCTGTGAGTATGCAGTACCCCACTGCAAAACTAGGTTGTCCCAAAGGTATATTAGTTTTATAGCTCCAAAAATGTATAATTTACTATGTACAACCTTTAAAGAGAACATTTGTCAAAATCTTCAATCTTATAAAAAATATATTTACCGAAATTTGGCTAAAAAACACTGAAACAGATATTTTTTTCTTATGTTTAAATAAAGCCGTTAAGTATATCTATCATTAGTCAGCTTTTATAGAAGACATATAATATTATTTGCTATTTTTTTTGTATGATTTTTATGTTTTTAAATTGCACTTGTAACACCTATTCTTACAAAACTTACAAATACGATAATAACAGTGCAGACCGTTATTATGATGTAGTTTTTAATTGCATTTATTCAGTTACTTTTTTTTAAATCCATAATTTATGTATACTTAAAATATTCACTTTAACCATAGAAATAAAAATAAAAGTAAAAAATCAATATTATACACACGCTTTGTGGATTTTTTTTGTTCATATATTTATTATATTAAGCTTTTTTATATACTTTTCATTATTTTATGTATCTATTATATGTATTGTATCAAAAATTTTCAATAAAAAAAAATTAAAAAATTTACCATCGCGGATCGCTAATTCCTACAAAGACCAATGGCGGTGTTACCTGTCATCCAAATTGGCAAATCATCACCAATCACCATTTTCGATACCACAATGTATAACATATAATTTTGAATTACAATAAACAATACATTATTATATTATATTATATATTATTATAAAATTTATTATATTATATATTATAATATAATAAAGTTTATCATATAATAAACAATACATTATTAGATATATTATACGAGTATTATAATAAACTATACTTTATTATATTATATTATAATAAACAATACATTATTATATTATATTATGAAAAACAATACATTATTATATAACAAACAATACATGCATTTTTCACTAACCTAGTTATTGCCAAACGTTCACTAATTGATTATAGGAGCCCGTACCCTCTCAATATATTGATTGAGGAATCATAAGTCGCTAAATACTACGAAGAACAAATAATTATTATGCCGGTTGCTTAGGTACCTAGGTAGGTACGGCTGTACGCATTTCCGAGTTCCGAATACAAGATGCTAGACTCTAGCGGCTAGCGGCTAGCGGCTAGACCCACAATGTATCATAGCTGTGTGTCACGTGTGTGCGTGTGTGTGCGCTTATTGTTTTTGAATTTCGACAGTATGTGTGAGCTTCGTCCGAGCGGGACAAAGCAGATATAATGAAATACCTAAACGTTTCGCGTTCGTTGCGAAATCTAGCCTCTTAACAGCTTGCAGGACCCTTATGGACTTAAATCATTAAAAATTAGAAGAGACTCTGCAGATATAATATATCTTCATAAAATTATGAATGGTTTTATTGATTGTTCACCCCTTTTGGCAGAGATTAATTTTAGAGTCCCCTCCGTTAGAACCAGAGAAAAATCAATTTTTCATCTTCAAAAATGTTCTACTAATGTAATGTATTTGATAAGAATTTTAATGATATAGACATATTCTCATGTAATTTAAGTACCTTAAAATAGTATGTCATAGTCAACATTAAATAATTTTTTGACCGTATTGCAAGTTACCATACTATTGTTTTGAATCCTTTCCAGTTGCATACTTGTCATTCGACTTACTATTGTATTTACTCTTGAGTTGTAGGTATGTACAATGTACATATTATTATTATTGGTGTTGTGAAGTGAGAACAAATTTCTGACTCCTACTTCATGTTTGAAATTTAGTAAGCAGATTATTACAGTTTATATTGTGTTTTTAAATCTTTTTTTTTAATAATTTTCAGGGTTATATTTTTGTTAAGTTCTTATGGGTACAGGACCCTCACTTTTTGTTTTACTTTTTAATTATAATTTTAATTATGTGAAAATCTATCATTGGGTATTATATATATTATTATTGTTATTACTACAAGTGTAAAATATCTGTTGATTTTCCAAAATAAATAAAATAAAATAAAAATAAAATAAAATATTGACAACTTTATATTATTAGAGCTTACATTTTTCTTAAAAGTTTTCTACCTTATGTTAATTTACGAGATACATTGTCGATTTACATGTAAAACTAAATAATACAAATTCCTACCAAATTCAACATTTAGTTCTGCTTGAACTAACTTCAACAGAAGGAGACTTATTACCGTGGAGATCGCTATTATGAGTAGGTAAATAAAATTAATGGAGCCACCCTTCTTGAGAGTTTAGAGGAGGGTATTATGTTTATACTAATGACGGCAGAATAAGACTTTAACTAAAACATGCGATCATCTCAGCATAAGTGTTTCTAGTGAGGTGTTAAAAAAACTACTACCAACATATTTACTACAGATACTGATTTTTTTAATGTTAACTCCACACAGGAGGCCCTGGGGAATTAAAGTCCCTCAGGACCTACGTCATCTTTGGGTAGAGTAGGGGATCTTTTAATAAGAAAGATATAAGATCTATAATATAATAAGATCTTTTTAAGAAAGAGGAGGAAGTTCTGGCAAAGAAAAAGGGAAGGAGTGGTGGTTAGGAATCTCAGTTCAATGTGTCCAAATATTTAGAAATAAAATTATTAATTTCTAATATACACATTGGAAAGATTATGTTTTGTAGATTTTAAAACAATTTTTGTTTTTGCAAAGTGATAAAAAATTATCAATTAGAGGTGTATTTACAATATATGGGAATAATATTAAAATTTAAATATTTAGCAATAAAAATATTAATATCTAATATACACATCAGAAAGATTATTTTATCTAGATTTTAGAACAATTTTTTTTTGCAATTTGATAAAAAATAACCAACACAGAGGTATATTTAAAATGTAAATTGTCGCTACCGCGACTGAATCGGTATAGGTTTTGGAAATACGCGGTATGACGGACGGTCCCGGTATGACGGACGTAGGAACTAATCAAAGCGGTGTTAGGCAAAAGGTGTCCCTCAACCACTCTCTCCAGATCCGGCCCGCCACGCAGTAGGTTGCCGCCAAGATCTAGACAAATTTAACTCCACAAACAAGGGGCTCCCCTGCTAAGTCACCAAACGAAGCGAACCAGTTGGGGCGACCTATGGCAGGGGTGTTGATCATCCAATAAATGGTACCCGGAGTGGCAGTACCCATACCGCCTCCTAAATTGATTTAACATTTTTTTACATATCTGACGAGCTATTTATTCTATATCTTTTGTGGGAACGAGAGAGTTCTCGGCCGAGATTTGTGTGATTTTACACGGCTGTTATTTGGTTTTTCTGTAGGCCGATGTCAGAATATCAGCTGTGAGCTGTCACGTATTTTAGTTCAGGTCGTTTTAAATACGAATTAATGCAAGTATGCATGATTACTTATTCATTTAACAGCCTTAGAAAATAACACAAATCTGACAAGAGATCTCGAGACGGATATCGGGCGAGATCTCTTGTCAGATTTGTGTGAAAAATTTAAAAAATCACACAAATCTGACAGCAGATCTCGGCTGAGAACTATCTCATTCCCCAAAAAAAATATAGAATAGATCGTCAAATTGATTATTAAACATGTTTTGTGTTACTTGAACTTATGTATGTTAACTGTAATAATCTGTCACTGAATAATCTGTCACTGAAACAATTATATACAAAAGATATTCTAATTTACGCATTCAAAAATCAGGATAACTTTACACAGACAAACTCGGCCCGATTCACAAGATCTACATTACAACATACATTCTACCAACCTACAACTAAAACGACTTTTGGACAAAGAAATATGCAATACTTCTGTATAAAATTATTTAATTTACTCCCTCTTGCAATGAAATCCATTAAAAAAATAACCGCCTTCAAAAGAAGCATAAAAATATGGATTATGGACATGGGAAGGAAGAAAATAGAATCAATTTTGCAACCAAACAAAGAATAATGCTTGTTTTGTACTTTATTTTAGATCTAACTTCATAATTTTCTTCGGTAATATTCTAGCATAGGTGTTTACTTATAATTCAAGTAATAAAACTTGTACAATGTGTCCTTAGAACGGGGTACCCCAGTAAGGACAAATTTTCTCTAAAAAACTGTAAAAAAAAAAAAAAAAAATTTGTAAAGTGTATGTACGAGAATAAAAAAAAAATGTTTCACTAAAGTCATCCACTCTCCTTCTTTGCCACAAAGCCAACTAACTTACAGGAGATACGCTTTAGGTTTAAACTGGGAGGGGTCCTTACGTATGTTATTATTTATATTTGGTTGTCCAGGGTTCAATTCCGGGCGGGTCCAGATTGATTTATCCACTTTATTCAGCCAATGAATACATCATAATGCCTACATGGGGCAGACGGCAGATGTGCAGGGAAATTATTATGCTGATAATGTTGTGTAATACATGAAATAATGTATGGTTACAAAGTTAAGGCGATTTTTCACAAATACGGCGCTATGTAAAGAATTCTATTATCTCCGGATTTCTCGGGTAACATATTGCTCTATCTGTCACCAAAATAAAATACGTAAATAAAATAATAATAAAACTCGTTCTATCTCCTTTTATATTATGGTCAGATATATTGTTTAACCCCTCCGCAAATTAAGCAGATAAGTACAATAAGGGTGTTTATACGTCAGCGCGTGTGTCTCCATAGAAATCGCTCTTACTCCGTTATTGTTTTAGTTACATCCCTAAAACAAAAAGTAAAAGGTCGATAGTAGATCAAGCTGTACATCGCTATTCAAGTTGTCCATAGAAATACATAACAAAAATATTCTCTGTACATCGCTATTCAAGTTGTCCATAGAAATACATAACAAAAATATTCTATCAGTGGCGCGGTTGACACACATATTTACCCGCCAAATTGCCGGGCCGTTCGACATTGTTAATTTTTATTAAATATTTTTATATGAAATGATAAAAAAGTGAAGTGACAAAAGTGGTTATTATACATTTATACAATAGAAGTATTGTTTTTTTAAATAATCAGTGATTTTAGTACCTTTTTCACATAAAAACATCAAGTGAGTCATTTTTACCTATTTTTAATGTTTGGATTCTAAATTTCAATATTTACAAGTGTTAATATTAATTTGTAATATAATAATTAGAAAGCTTATTTGGTAACCTTTCTAAAACAGTTTTTACTATTCGGCTACATTCAGAAATGTTCATTTATAGAGCTTTAATTGTGAAGCGGTAATAACACAAAGTTTTCGTAAAATGTCATTTCATTAAAGACATCTTATGCGAATATTCGCGAAAATTCGGAGAAACAGATTTAGAAAGAGAGATCACCAACCTCACTCTCTCTCTCTTTGCATTTAAAAAATTACACTAGATGCTCCCATATAATTTAAAAATATTTAATTCACCTTTTTTTTAATACATTTTTTTATGTAGTTGACTAACTTTAAACAGTGATTCCTAACATTATTTGGAGAAAAAAATATGAACAGAATTTTGGTATCCGGTGACTTTTTCTTCAATTTTTTTTGTGAAAATCAATTTTGTCAAGTCGCCACTGGTCACTCAGCCGAGTAACCAACCAATCCCTCCCCCCGCCTCATTTTAAAGTTTTTAGTTGTAAAAAACAACATCGACAATGTCACCGGAGACCAAAATTTTATTTACATTTTTCCTCCAAATAATGTCAGTAATCACTAAATAAGTAAAACAAGTGTTTTCCTTTAATATCCTGTATAAAGATTTTTTTATTTTTTATTATTAAGTTAAAAGAAATTTTAATATAATATTTCGCTTTGTTAACTTAAGTACAGAGCATATGTAGTACAGGTGTAGTAGCAATATTTTTAATTTTGTTCTAACATCTTAAGTTTAAAAAGTTTTTTTTAAAGGTTTTTATATTCTTTTCTGCTGTAAGGTTATCTGGAAGGAGATTATATATGTGAACTCCCTCGTGGCCAATACTTTTCTTGCCACCTTCAGTCTTGACAGTATTTGTATACAATTTATTGTGTTGTCTAGTATTATGTTCGTGTACTTGTGACGTTTTTATTAATGTTGTGTTTGTGTGTATAAGTCCATTTTGTATTAAGATGATTGTCTATGACGGTCGGCGGACACCAAGCGGGCACCAAGCCGGCGGGCGGCGCCTTTTTGATTTTTGTACAAATCTACAGATTTTTTCGAGATCGATAAAATTTAGCACACTTGATCTTCAAACCAAGGGAAAGGTCACCGTCTACATCTGATGTTGAAAAACTCCGTGTAATGCCCGGGCAACGCCCGCGACTTCAGCTAGTAGGCTAGGGAACGTACCCATACTAAGTACACCTCCGTAGTCCAGTGGGTAAGACTCTTGACTCACAATCCGGAGGTCGCGGGTTCGAACCCAGCATGCGCAAATAAATTTTATTTGATTATTTTGTGTTATTTCACAATTAATTCATTTAAAATAATATATGGTATATTTGCGGCATGTTCCAGAGTGGAAGATACTCTCAGTATCGCCCTGGTGTAAGACCACCATTCAGAATTGAAACGTTGCTTGAAAATGGCTTTAGCCGTGTTTGGTGACCAGATCTGAATAGCCAAGTACTTCCCAACCTTCCTCTTCCCCACCTCCTTCCCCTCCCCACTACCTTCAGCCTCACAACATACCCCAATTGGGGATGCCATAGTCTCACTGGCTCCAGACGGGAGCAGTTGAGAAGTGACATGTTTAGGGGGGGGGGGGGGGTCTTCAAAATGTCACGCTAGGTACAAATGAGCGGCGGGGGGCTTAGGTTTTTGGTCACCGGGGGGGGGGGGGGGTTAAAAATTGCAAAAAGTTGGTCACGTAGTATGGGTACGTTCCCTTATATTTTAAGGCTCCGCAACCGGGTCCGAAAAGAAGAAGATGGAGAGATACGAAATTACGAATGTTAGAGGAGAGCGCTAACATTTATAGCGACAAAATCGATGCGAAAATTGCGAAAACGTTTAATAAAACACGACTCGTTTAAAATAGAGCGAGAATCTCGCGGGCATTATCTTAAACAGCATTTAAAGAAACACTGAGAATTTTTTCACACATATAACTTGTAAAATAACTGAAACAAACGTGTTTATAATAATTTTTGGAGCATGCTTTGCGATTTTTTTCTTTCGAAGGAAATTTATATAATTTGCGTTTCGGCACGGGCAAAGTCTAGATATTATCTTCAAGAATAATATGTATTTTTTTAAAAGCTTTAAAACTTACCGTGTTTAAGGGAAATATTTAATAAATCGGTACAAATCCGGGTTGCGGGCCCTTAATGCAGATAGGTACAGGGATTTTTTTAAACCTTTTTTTACATTAACTCCACACAGGAGGCCCTGAGGAAAATAATTTACCTCAGGCCCTATGCTGTATGGAGGTAGAAGAGAGGAAAGAGTGAACACGGGTCTTGAAGAGACCGAGGTTGTAGTAGGGAGGAAACACAGAGGCCGGCAAATCCTTCTACAGCCGAGCTGTTGAACTCAAAAACGAATCGTAGAAAAACCCGTTTTCATGTGACAAATGTCAACACGCGCCCAACACATTATGTTGGGCGCGTGTTTGGTGTGTTTCTCTGCTACGCACCGATGCCGAGAGGATCAATGATGCTAGTTCCTCGGAGCATCTTCCATTTAAATACCGGTAGAACAAGGTCAGCATTCCCACGCCGATGCTCTAAAGATTGAAATCCATTTGTTAACATAGGAGAATCTATCAAACTTAGGTAGGTACCTACGTAATAGTTCTAATTTTGAAAATGTCACATTCGTACATAGATACCCTGCAGATAAGGCACAAGAAAATTTTCTGGATTGAAAATCTCCCTTCAAAAGGTAAGGTTCTTGACTAGCACTCTGAAGGTCGCGGGATCGAATCCCGGCCTGGCAAATAAATTTTATTTGATTAATTTGTGTTATTTCACAATTTATTCATTTAAAATAATATATAGTATATTTGCGACACGTTCCAAAGTGGAAGATACTCTCAGTATCGCCCTGGTGTAGGACCACCATTCGTTGCTTGAAATGGCATTAGCCGTGTTTGGTAACCAGATCTGAATAGCCAGGTACTTCCCCACCTTCATCTTCCCTATCTCTTTCCCTTCCCCACTACCTTCAGCCTCACAACATACCCCAATTGGGGATGCCATAATCCCACTGGCTCCAGACGGGAGCAGTTGGGACTCTTGTGCGGTATTTGTGTAAAAAAAATGTTATTAATAGATATATGAGAAAAATTCTCCATGCAAATATGATCCTTGAAGAAATCTTTGAAAAGGTCTGGCAAGTTGGGTTAGGTTAGGTCGCACAAAATTCAAATTCAAATTCTAAAAATGAACAAGAAAACGAAAGACGGTCGTTCCGCGGATTCGGCAGCGGAAATAATTGAGTAGCGAAAAGGAACGAGATATTTCCAAACGAGACAAAAAACAAAAACACAAAAAACATTTAAAAAATACAATAGAAAAAACAACACCATCGCACCACCGGCCTAACGAGGCTTTTTGGGCTTTTTTTCGTTCATTTTCAGGCCCCGGAGCTATAAACATTATCACACGGAATAACATCTCGCCACTTGATATTAAAAATTAAAAATGCATTCAAAAATACGCCTTACTACAAATATAAATAACGCCTAAATTACCATACAAAAAATACAACACTTACGCCTTTCTGGTTATGAACCACCGATCTTGTTAAATCTATGTCAAGGAAATTTGTTCACATTTTGTATTAGATTTGTGGCGGATAAGGATGAGTTTGCTATGACGTTATTGTGGGTGTAGCGCCGTTTTGGATGTGAAAAGAGGTTGGTTTATCATTAGTACATACATTAAAAATCCACCGAGCGGCGCGACCAAAGATCGAATTCGACGTGTGTGGTCCCGTCTGAAGACGCGCAAGCTACAATGATCCTTACTCTGATCTAGAATCTTTTGGAAGCCAAAGCATTTTTATGAAGCAATAAGGGTCAGTTTCGTGTGCGCACTTGTGACGTTTTGGTTTTGAGAGGTTGCGATGGAGTTGGGATGTTTTGGATTTGAAATGAGATTGGAGGCTTTTGAATTTCGAACTGAGAGCTTCATTAGTTTGAAAATGGAATACAAATGGAAGTTACTTGCTTTGAAAATCGGTTATTCACATTAAAAATTAATTAAGCAATATATGATTTATGTAGTGATTATTGGTTTGGTTTACAAACGTAATTTTTTTAAATTTTATTTGAAAGATATAAAAAATAGAAATAGTGTATATCTAATAATATTTTGACAATCAAGTGGACGAATGAACGAGTTGGGGTTGCCCAATATAGAACCTATTTACGCAGTACCTATTTATGTATGAAAGTAGATGAAGCAAGAACCGTGAACATAGTTGTATACCTTTGTTGAGAGAAGATTTTATTTTATTTATTAAGTTAAAAGATATATAATATTTCGCTTTCTTAACTTAAGTACAGAGTATAGTAGTAGGTGTATATATATATATAAGGGAACGTACCAATACTACATGACCCACTTTTTGCATTTTTTAACCCCCCCTCCCCCCTCGGTGACCACGTGTAGTATATTGCAAGACCCCCCTCCCCCTACAGTTTTGACGTAGTAAATCATAAATATGGTTTTGAATCATTTCTTGCTAACAAAAAGTTTTAAAAAATATATTTGGCTTATATTTTTGTCTTTATTAATACGGCGCTTGCTTCGTGACGGTAAGAGTGCGTACACTGTCAAAACTGAAAGTGGCAAGAGAATCATTGGCCACGAGGGCGTACATATATATAATCTCCTTCCAGATAACCATTTCTTTCTCTTTTCACATGAGCTCCACTCCACACGGGAGGCCCTGAGTAAAATAATTTCCCTCAAGGCCTATGTCACCTTTGGGGATGCTGTGTGGAGGGTTTTTTTTAAGGACAGGAATAAGAGGAGAGTTCTGGGAAGGAAAAGGGTTTAAGAGGATAGGAATCTGGGGTTCAGTGTGTCCTGGTCATCCGCCTCCAAGACCTATACAAACGTCACCCCATAAACCCAGGCACCCCTGCTAAGTCACCAAACGTAGCGAACCACTTGGGGTGAACTATGGCAGAGGAGTTTGTTATCCAAAATAAGGTTCCCGGGGCGGCGATACCCATTCCCGCCTCCCAAATTAAAAATTATGTACAGCGAGAGAGTTATCGGCTCCAGTTTATGGGTAGAAAGGTTCAATTCTCAGTCAAACAAAAAAAAACAAAAACATATGGAAACTATATCAGTGCCCGCAAGAAAATTTATTAATTTTAAAATAATATTTTCGCACTTTTTTTAATTTACGTACAATTTTACTAAAATGTGGCCGTTGGAGAAAAAATGTTTTGTGACGGTAGGTCCTCAATCATTAACTCAAAAGCATCTGTCATTTGCTTTTGCCATTCAAAATCAAAATCAAAATCATTTATTGTACAAAATTTACATTTAGTATAAGTTCTTCCAGTTAACCTAACATGTTGTACAGATTTGAACACAAATGAAATATAAATATAAAAGTGGTGTAATACAAAGTGAATTTGTTTTAATTTATTATATAAACATAAATATAAAAACAGTTGTACCTATGTGAGGTATTCACTTAATGTGTAATGAGACCTATTCAGAAGGAATGTTTTTAGTGATGACTTAAATCTGAGTTTAGGTACCGTATTCATTAGGTACCGTCCACCAATTATCAAAAATACACGCAAAATTCTCAATACCGAACAACATGAAAACACGTTAAAAATTATTAATCACAATTGGTTAGTAGATATTAAGGCGATCCAATAGTCCAGGAAAAAATCGAAATCGGAATTCACGCCATTTTATGGGAGGAGTTTAAAAATACTCGAGAAAAAGCTTTTGGAAAGGTTGGAAAAGGAATTTGAGAATATTTTTTTTCAGGTTGATTTCGTAAAGGCCTGTAAAAAACATTAACTCATTTTTTACGCATTGTTTATTGTAATAAAACAGAATTTTAAAATTGATTTCACGGAACAAAGTGACGCGGAGCCTAACGTCCGTTTCCCGCTCCGTTCGGGGCGAACTGTTAAAAAAACGGGCGTGACAAGTTATGTAGCCCTTCGGTGGACGGCATAGAGTTCACTTTGAAAATCCAAATTCGTCGACTGCCGGCCGTACTGTAAAATAACAACGCGAAAATGCATATTTTATTTTATTCTGTGAAGTTCGGGCGTAAATATCAATTTTTTGCGATTATTATAAAATAAACTGAATTTGCTACATTAAACAATAAAACCATATCCGAAAAGGGGTTTATAAATAGGAGAGTTTGGATTTTAAAGTGCTTTTTATAGACTTTATATATTATTTTTTTCTAGGCTTATTAAAAGACTTATAAAAAAACTGACCGATATTTTTAAGGGCCAAGATATGTTCTACACGCAGTAGTTAATTGAAGCATCTATAATACTTCCAAGCGATTCAATTTTCAAAACAAAAAAATACGATTTTGTATGATTTTGCATTGTTTAGTATGGCTTCCTCTTAATATTAGGAGTTATATTAGATTCCAAACTGAACTTCAATAGACATGCTGAATACACCCAAAAGAAAATTGGCAAAAAGATATCTTTTTTTGGAAGAATTCGGCCAAAAATTTCTAGAAAAACTGCAATCACCATTTACAATTCAATTATTGCTCCACACTTCAACTACTGCTCAAGTATACTATTCCTATGTAACGAAAGAGAACAAAATAAGTTACAAATTCTCCAAAACAGGGCAATGAGAATAATAATTCTACGAAATAGATTTTCAAAACTAATTAAAATATTAAAGGAACTAAATTGGTTAACCGTGAAACAGATACTGATCTTGAACACGATGGTATTTATCCACAAAATATTGAACAACGTTTACCAAAATTACAAAAAAAGGACAAAGCGAATACGCAGAACAGTTTACTGTACAAGGGAATGAAGTTATATAACACACTACCAGAAACTTTAAAGTCCACACCAATTGGAAAGTTCAAGATGTATTGTAGGAGCTACATAAAACTTGAAAAAATATAGTGAATATGAAATATTATAATTAATTAGAAATTTGTAAACTTAAATGTACAAATTACTTAAATAAAAATTATTATTATTATTTTTATTAAAAAGTCAGGTAGGTACGCCTCATAAGTCAGGTAGGTACGTCTCATACTGTTATATTACGTGAAAACAAGCTTATGGGCCTGAGTGGTTAAACGCTACCAAAATCCACGTACGATTGACTGACCATTTCGAGTTCGTCATGTCGTATTAGTAGTACATATTATATATGTGGTGGTTACGTTGTTAGCATTATTAGGGTTGGGTTAGGTGCTAGGCTACTGGTACTTAAGGACTCTCAGGAGTGATAAACCACGATCCCTTCATACCTAGGTAGGTACTGAATTTATAACAAACTCGGCAACTATTTTAATACACTTCAGGGTTTGTCAAGATTTATGTAAACGGGTTCAGGGTTTTTATTCTTATTAGTTTTTACGTGAAAACCGCATTAAAAATTAGAGTCCCAACAGCTCCCTATCATCTGGAGCTAGTGAAACTATGGCATACCCACTTGGGGTATGTTGTGAGCCTGAAGGTAGTGGGGAGGGCAAGAAAATGACGAAGAGCTGCTAGGCTATTGAGATCTGGTCACCAAACAAGGATAAAGCCATTTCAAGCAACGTTTTAATTATTCTAAATGTTGGCCTTTTATCAGGGCGATACTGACACTGTCTTCCACCGTGGAACATGTCACAAATGTGAGTTCCTGTAATTCAATCAAATTTACTTGCGAACGGAGATTGAACCTGTGACCTTCGAATTCATAGTCTATGATCGTAGCCAATCATCCAGGGAGGCTGTCAATTGTTAAAATATGCGATTGTGCATGGCGTTAAGAAAATAAAAAGGTTCCTCTAAATAGCTGATGAAACAAACAAAATACAAGCTCATAAGTCAAAATAACGCAATGGATGAAAATCTTTGTATTGCTGGAACAAAACTAGAGAAGGTAGAGAGTATTGTACTTATACTTGGACTGCAACGTACATAAACGATAGATGGGATCCTTCGGTTGAAATCAAATGCCGCATTGAACAAGCTCGTGCAACCTTTATCCGCATGCAAAAGATGTTCTGCAGTCATGATCTCAACCTTGGATTACGAATGCGAATGGTCAGATGCTACGTGTTTTCGATATTATTTTATGGAATGGAAGCATGAAAGCTACCTAAAGAACTAATTTGTGCGACTTGAGGCATTTGAGATGTGAATATACAGAAGAATACTTAAAATAAGCTGGATGGACAAGGTTACGAATGAAGATGTTATGGTTCGGATGAATAAAGAAAAATTTTAAAACTAAAAATACGAAAACTTCAGTATCTTGAACATGTGGTGAGAAATCCAGAGAAGTATGAGATCTTGCATCTTATAATGCAGGGAAAGATTGCCGGAAGGCAGGGCCCTGGAAGGAGAACCTAATGGCTGAAAAACCTGAGACAGTGGTTTGGCCAGTCTACTGTAGAACTGTTCCGGGCCGCAGTAAACAAAGTACGCATAGCCAATATGATAGTCAACGTCCGTTGAACGGACAGGGCATAACAAGAAGAAGAAGAATTATTTCAACTTAGCGATCGCTCAGTTTGATGGCGAAAGAGATTCTGAAGAGACTAAGCGGCTAAACTGAACCTTCATGATTAGGTCCCTAAGTAGTAGAATATTTAGCCCTTAATGGAGGACCATAAATCAGGGTTTCCTGAAAAGAGAGCCAAAATAAACACCACGCGATTTGTGCGCGTCAATATTTATATTTTACACGCCTACCCCTATTCCTATCCAGCACCTATACGATTAGAGCTATTTTAGGAGGTGTACTCAAAAAGTTTAGAGTTTGATCGCAAAAATTTGATCACAGGACCTAACATTTACACCTTCCAAGCATGAAGGTACTCTAATTACTTAAAAATCGCGTCAATCTTTAGACCATTCGTGTTTTTCCAATGCACGTAACAGTGGCGTGCAGTTCATAAAGCCGAATATACATTACGCAACTAGTTGCGCACAAGTTGTTTCATGACATTAGTTGCACTGTTAGTTTCACGTGTTAACATATAGTTTTATCGTGCATGCATTAGTTGCATGCCACAATGAAATCTAATCGAATACGGCACCACTAGCGATATGCAACAAATGGCGTAGTAAAACTTGATGCGACTAATGTCGCCAAAGCAATTCAGCTGAGCGGACATGAGTGTTCCTTATAACAACTGCGTGAGAGTTTCAACGTCAAAAATGACAAATCCACGCTGGAATTCTGAATAAAGTATTAAAAAGAAGTTCTTCTTCTTCTTCTTGTGCCCTGTCCGTTCAAGACACGTTGGCTATCATGTTGGCTATGCTGACTTTGTTTAACAGCTCTACGGTAGACTGGCCAAACCACTGTCTCTGGTTTTTCAGCCATGAGGTTCTCCTTTACCAGGGCCCCGTCTTCCGGCAATCTTTCCCTGCATTATAAGATGCAAGATCTCATACTTCTTTGGATGTCTCATCACATGTCCAAGATACTGAATTTTTTGGATTTTTATAGATTTGATAATTAAAAGAAGTTCACTATTTCGAAAATAGTTTTTGTATTAGTTGTCAGGATCTTCATCTGCAGATTCAGAGATTATCAGCATTGCACTCAGAGGCTTTCGTGATAACCGCCCTCGAATCCAAAATTGTCGTTTCTTTTTGTACATCGCCATGTGTACTACAAAATTATGCATCGCAAAAAAAGGCTTTCATATTGATGCAATGGTTGCTGTGATACTGAAAGCTGTACTACTAAATTTGCGCAATTTTTCACCAACTTTCTGGTGTCATGAAATTACTTGGAACATGCATGTAACTAGTTGCATAATGTAAATTAGGCTAAAGGTCTGAAAAACAAAAATAGCACCACATTTCGAGGGCGTCTATCCACTTTCTTTCGCTGGATCTAAGTGCTCATGTTTCAACACCGTATAGAAATATGGTGGAAATCAATGCCCTAACGAGTCTCATCTTTGAAGAAGAATATAATAATACTAATCTAAAGGAAAATATGAAAGAGAACAAGAGAGTGGAGGTTATCCACCTCTTACCCGCCCTGGTATAAGTAACAGATGGTTACTCCTTCAAGGCTCTCGCAAGATTCTAATTTTTTTTGTTAAATGAAGCTACATTTATTTATTTTGAACGAATCTGGACCTTGCATACGTTGTTAGTAAGCAGTATGCAAGTGCTTAACAGGAAAAACAAAATGCAAAAAAATAGGTTAGTAAGACAAAGATAAATTAAACAGGGCAAAAGAAAAACTCATTGATGAGGCTCCATGAGGCGGTATCTGTAAAAACCTGCAAGCACCTGCATAAAATAGAGAACATAAGTAATACCTACAATAAATCTCAAATCAATTGGCGAGTACCAACAAAAAATATGAATGGCTTTCGGTCCGGCCAACCACTCAGTGAAGCCTCAAAGAATGTTAACTGAATATTTGGGGTAAAATACCCGAACACTAAAAGAAAATTCAGCGTTGGGTAGTCAGAGGCAGGACAAAGAAAGGACAGTTAAGGTCGTCTGATCAAATCTCAAGCCTGCACATGTCATTGGGGGAGGCGCAGATAGAATTGAGAAGGATCTGCAAAACTAATAATAATAATGTAACTAAAGATGAATCAGGGACGAGGTCCAGCACACCCCCATATGGGGATAGGGAAAAAATAAAATACAATAAAAATTTGGGGTTCAGTTCATCCAGTTTGTCAGATTTGTTTTGTTTATAATTAATATACTACCTGTTAATTTATGCCATGTTCCTTGTTTTGTTTTGTTTGTCTTTAACTATTTCAATGTTTTTCTGGAGAGAACAAGACACAGAAAAACAGAAAAAAATAATGGTCGCAACTGGGACTCGAACCCAGAACCCCTCATCTATTCGGGACGTGCGTTTACCAATTCCGCCATTCCGCTTTACTGTCAAACCGTCATAATAATCTCATATTTCAAATTTTAGAATTAACAATATTATCTTCAACTAACTTATTTTCCATATCATAGACAACTACCCTTTTTATTGGAAACAATCATTCTAAGAATTGGTTTGTAACCTGGATAGCGTCACAGATAAATATATTCGATTTTATTTATATGGAACTAATGACTTTTTATAAAAGTTTAAATGAATATTCAATTTTTATAAACCATTATCTTTTTTCTGTTTTTCTGTATCTTGTTCTCTTTCATATTTTCGTTTAGATTATGTATTATTATTATCTTCTTCTTCAATGATATATTACATTGACGGGAATAACCTTCAAAAGTTATAAAATGAGAGTTTTTCTTATAAAAATTGAATATTCAATTACACTTGTATAAAAAGTCAATAGTTCCATACAAATAAAATCGGTTATATTTATCCGTAACGCTATCCAGGTTACAAACCAATTCTTAGAATGATTGTTTCCAATAAAAAGGGTAGTTGCATATGTTATGGAAAAAGTTAGTTGAAGATGATATTGTTAATTCTAAAACATGAAATATGAAATTGGCTATTATGACGGTTTGACACTTTTGTCAGTAGGGCGCAATGATCAATGATATATTACTTTGATGGGAATCAACTCCAAAAGTTACAAAAAGAGAGTTTTTCTTATAAAAATTGAGACTAATCTTTGTGGTCTTTGATATGTTACTCTGTAACTTTATATCTTTTGCATTTTACTCATGGCGTATTTTGTCATGCAAATTATGGTTAGGTATTTAATAAAAAATAAAAAATGTACTACCTCCATCGATATGCTTGGTGTAACTCTAAGTGACCAGCTCAGGTACGGGGGCTCCATCGAAACCAGAGTTTAGTTAGCCTCTCAGAAACTGGGCGCACTGTAGAGGGCCCGCAGATACTTTAATAGTACACAACTGCTAACCCTGTACAAATCGCAAGTGCGCCCCACGGTTGAATTTGGCAGCCACCTCTGGTCTGGAGTTCCAAAATACCTAAAAAAAATCCTTGACTCTGTGCAGAAATGGGCGGTCCGCTTGATAGATTCTCCCATCTTAACAGACGGACTGCAATCTTTAGAGCACAGGCGTCTACCGGTATTACAATGGAAGATGCTCCGAGAAACTAGCGTCATTGATCCCCTCGGCACCGGTGCATAGTCAGGAAACACGCCAAACACGTGCCCAACATTTGTACACGGTTGACATTAGTCACATGAGAACGGGTCGTTTCTATGACTCGTTCTTGAGTTCAACGGCTCGGCTGTGGAACGATTTGCCGGCCTCTGTGTTTCCTCCCTCCTACAACATGGGCCTCTTCAAGACCCGTGTTCACTCCTTCCTTTCCTCAAAAAGACCCTCCACACAGCATCTTCAAAGATGACATAGGCCCTGAGGGAAGTTATTTTCCTCAGGGCCTCCTGTGTGAATTTATGTAAAAAAAAAAAACTAAATTTGCGACACGTTCCAGATGGAATTTACTCTCAGTATCACCTTATTGCCAGAGGCCACAAACATGATTTATTTTCAAACACTGCATTATTCCAGTAGGCTTACTTTTGTATCACTCCTCCCAGCCAATCCCTAACCCTTGTCCTCCAGTAAATCACGAGGATTTACCGTGCGTGCCAACTTGCAGATTACCACCAGTTGCCCTTCCCTGCCCACCCCCACCCCACCCCGTGACAGGGGAGGATTTACTGCCACCACTTCCTTCACTGCCTACCCTCCAGGGGGGTGGTGTACCTCTAACAGTGACTATCACAAAACAGGGATAAAATTTGATACACCGCCTAAACTAAATTTACACACACACACCTACTAGCGATGTACGTTCACATGTGAACGCTTTGTGCAAATCATTCCCCAATCCACGTGTCATAGATCATTCTGATTCGCAAGAACAAATACATCATATGAATCGGGAACGTCATGATGATCTCCGTGGTGTACGAAGCGCACTTCGAGATGACTTCACGTGTCGCGAATTGCGAAGTACGTGTTTTCACTTGGCCTACAAAAATTATGTTTTTACGTGGCCGGCGTACTTTATGATATCAGGTAATCTATAAACATAAAAATGAATCCCTGTTTCCCTTGGTCACGCCATAACTTCGGAACGATTTTACCTACATATTTCATTCATTGAAAGAAGGGTGAATGCAGGTAACTCTATTAATGGAGGACTGAACGCCGTTGGCAGCAACAAAAAACTGTCCAAAGACGCGAAACTAGCCGTCCATAATGGAGTACTGGTACCTACCCTGATGTATGGCAGTGAGGCATGGAACTGGCAGAGGAAGGATGAAAGTAGACTGAACGCTGTAGAAATGAGATCCCTGAGGCGTATGTGTGGTAAAACCATGTATGATCGTGTGAGAAATGTGGAAATCCGCAAAGAATGCAAGGCTGATGTAAGCGTGATGAGTAAGATCAAGAAAGGAACGCTCCGATGGTTTGGGCATGTAGAGCGAATGAACGAGGAAAGGAGTGTAAGGAGAATATATGAAGCAAATGTGAATGGTAGAAGAAGTCGAGGACGCCCAAGAAAGACATGGCACGACCAAGTGAATCAGATACTTGAGTCGGGCCATGTCAAGAGTCAGAATAATAGAAGAGAATGTATGAGACGTTGTATGAATGTAAACGAGGCAAGGAATGTGTGCCAAGACCGGGATGTTTGGCGGTCCGTCCTCTCTGCCTACCCCTGCGGGGAAACGGCGTGATGGTTAGTTAGTTAGTTAGTTAGTTTTCATTCATCTTTTTTATACGTTTTCTAATACTTTGTAGAAAGTTCATACGGAAAGAAAAATTCAGTAAATTGCGCAGAAAATTGGATTATTTCAGAAAACTTAATGAACATTTTAACTTAGCACGTTTGACAGTTCGCACATTTTTTTTTACATTAGCTCCACACAGGAGCTCCACCTGAGGAAAATAATTTCCCTTAGGGCCTATGTCATCTTTGGGGATGCTGTGTAGAGGGTTTTTTTAAGGAAAGGAAGGAGATGAGAGTTCTTGGAAGGAAAAGGGTTTAAAGGGTGGGTAGGAATCTGAGGTTCGGTGTGTCCTGGTCATCCACCTCCAAGACCTAGACAAACCTCACACCATGAACCTCACCCATTTGATGAAATTGAATTTAGCAGGCAGCTGTTTTTTTTTGTAACAAAAGAATTGTCTGTGGATTTTTCAAATTTTGGATATTTTAAATAGGTACCTTTGTCAGGTACCAGATTTGATTGATTGTTCTTATAATATACAAAAATGAATATTTGCAATAGGTATATGAAGAATGAAAATTTGAATAAAAATATTGTGTTAGGTGGCACGCGAGTTGTTTGAAAACTGAATGTACTGGGACTGAATATATGGAACACGGGATTGGGGTTGGCGGGACGGCGGAGCGGGAGAGAGGAGAGGGTTGGCGGTGAAGGTAGAAAGGGAAAGAGATGCGGGAGGGGAACGGGGATGCACGCGAAAGGACATGCAGGCAGAAACAATTTATTTATTTGAATACGGCATTGCATGCCGGGAACCAGCTAGTATACGATATTTAAAAAAAAATAGAATTTTCAAAAACTTTCGATATTCAAAAACTTTCAAATAATAAAAAATTTCAAATTTCTAATGAAGTTGGGCTTCGTATGAACGAGTCCAATACTCTCTTGAAATCGTATGTGAAAGCTTCACGAAAATATCAATGATTTACCTCCGTTATTTACATTTTTTATAAACAGATCATTCGAACTTCGAACATTCGGCTTGTTAACTCGATACATCGTAACACTGGATTGTTAACACTGGTTCCAAGACAACTCAGAATCAGATACGTTTTTAGATTTTCACGGCCAAAAGTATTTTCGTTATTTGTTTAGGGGTGTTATGCCGTGTTGCGCTACCTCCTTATTTAGTCAACGCATCGGGCAGCATTGCAGTGTGATGGACACTGCAACGTTGTCCGAAGTTCAGCTTAAGAAGGAGGTAGCCTGCAATACGGCATAACAACCCAAAAACAAATAACGAAAAAAAACTCAGAATCAACTCTACTTAATTGAAAAATCACTAAAAACCATGAAAAAAAAGACAAATAGGTAAGTTAGGCGACCTGTTAATTACTAGTAATTTTCGAAGAAGACGAGAGAATATGACATGAGATGAGGAAATGCACAATGGAATGGAATAGAAACAATGTACACTACTCTTCCAGTCACAAGCTAATAATAATACCTACTAATAAAAAAATAATAATATTTATAAAGTTTGGTATGCGAAAACGAAAGAAGTGCATAAATCTGATTTGCAGCATAAATACATTAAAAGGTTGTCATAATTAAATGAAAAAAAATAACGTTGTAAAAATACCACAAGTAAATAAAAATTGGCAACATGTTTCTAAACCAAAGGTTTCTTCGTCCGGATAATAACACTTATAAAAATAACGAAAGGCAAACAAGTATAGACAAATAAGAACAAAGGAGAGTGATTAATTATATACCTACTTAAAAGTATCATAAAATTATTTTAGTATATATGTAAAAATTGCATTTGTATAATTCTTATAATTATTAGAAATCGCGCAGAAAACGATCTTAAGATGAAGCCATAGTAAATAATGCAAAATCATACAAAATCATATGTTTTTGTGTTGAAAATTTGATCGCTTAGAAGTATTGTAGATGCTTCGATTAAATATTGCGTGTATAAAATACCTTGGCCCTTAAAAATATCGGTCATTTTTTTAATAAGTCTTTTAATAAGCCTATAAAAAATAAAGTATAAGGTCTATAAAAAACACTTTCAAGTCCAAACTCTCCTATTTATAAACCCCTTTTCGGTTATGGTTTTATTGTATAATGTGGAAAATTCAGTTTATTTTATAATGATCGCAAAAAAAGTTGATATTTACACCCAATCTTCCCAAAATAAAATAAAATATGCATTTTCGAGTTGTTATTTTACAATACGGCCGCTAGTCGACGAATTCGGTTTTTCAAAGTGAACCCTATGGCGTCCACCGAAGAACTACTGTTCACGCCACAGTCGCCAAACCTCAGTCACGCCCCGAACTGAGCGGGAGATGGACGCGTCACTCCGCGTCGCTTGATTTCGTGAAATCAATTTTAAATTTCCGTTTTATTACAATAAACCATGCGTAAAACAGGAATTAATATTTTTTACAGGCCTTTACTAAATCAACCGGTAAAACAAAACTCTCAAATACCTTTTCCAACCTTTCCAAAAGCTTTTTCTCAAGTATTTTTAAACTCCTCCCATAAAGAACGTGAATCCGGATTTCGATTTTTTCCTGAACTAGTGGATCGCCTTAAAAGTAATTCTTAAAAACATAGACTAACTGATACAGACAAAATATTCAACAGTTGTGACGTACTAGATATACGCCGATTATACGTTAAAACTCTACTAAACTACATTTTTGACCAAAAAAACAAATTTCAACAATCTCAAAATATCACTAACAGACAATCGTACAAAAATAACATAAAAACTCCGACAGTGAATACAAGCTTTGGAAAAAGGCACTATAAATATCATGTAAAAGCATTCAATAGTCTTACCCTTGAAAATAAAATAGAAGAAAACAAAAATAAATTCATACTCAAAATTAAAAATTGGAAAGAACAAAAAGACAATATTTCCAAAATCTCATTACATAATAAGAATAAAACACATATAGGTAACACACAAAAATAAATATAAAACACATCATTAAAAAAATACATTTTACTTAAATTATTAATATTTATTTTTAGTTTAATTTTAGCTTTTTTTCTTTTATTTTTATTATTTTATTTTATTTTTTTCTTTTTTTCATTATTTTTAATGTAATATGTATAAATTTTTGTTTTATAAAATGGAGGCCTCAGCACAGGTGAGCTACCCAGTGAGGCCGACATTTGCTGAATTGTATTTAAAAATGTTAGATATTATGTCAAATAAATAAATAAATAAATGAATAAATAAAAACTTATAAAACAAACAACAATAATCAATAAATCTTGATTAATCAATGTTGTTGTTGTTGTTCTCAAAACGGTTACAGAGAAAGAAGTTTCTACGGTAATAAACTCTTTAAAAAACTCTTCATCCACCGGCATTGACGAAATACCCAACAGTGTTCTTAAAAAAATTGCCCCGGTTATAATACAACCATTAACTCATCTGCTGAATATTAGCATTCGCCAAGGATTATTTCCCGCCATTCTAAAACAAGGTCTTATTATCCCTATTTTCAAAACAGGCTCCAAACTTGATATTAGTAATTATCGTCCTATTACGTTACTCAATTCCCTGTCTAAAGTATTTGAAAAGATCGTGAATAAGAGTCTTATGGAATATCTTGAAACCAACAACCTACTATCGCCCCGGCAATTTGGCTTCAGAAACCATAAAAGTACAAACGATGCCATAGCCACCGTCACTGACCACATCTCTGGCCACCTTGATAAGGGCTCGAAATGTCTATCGGTATTTCTCGACCTGTGTAAAGCGTTTGATACAATATCACACATCAAATTAGAACGCAAATTGTTCAACATAGGTATTAGGAATAATGAATTAAGCCTCCTCTCCAGTTTCCTATCTGACAGATCCCAATGCGTTAAATTCAGAGCTACAAAGAGTCAGAATTTACCTATTAGTTACGGTGTCCCACAAGGCAGTGTTATAGGTCCAACGCTCTTCCTAATATACATTAACGAGTTGTGTAACCTAGATATCGATGCCACTATTGTCAGTTTCGCCGACGACACTGTACTACTATTTCAAGCAAAAGATTGGCCTACCGTATATTCTAAAGCGGAGGTAGGAATTCAAAAGGTTAAATATTGGCTTGACTCGAACACATTAACTCTTAACATACAGAAAACTAAATACTTACTGTCTAGTCTTACCAATATCACAAAACCAAACCTACACCCAAAATTGAAAATACACGGATGTAATAACTCATCTCTGAACCGGAATTGCAACTGCCCATGCCTAGAACAAGTAGCAACTATCAAATATTTAGGATTAACCTTTGATACACACCTAAATTGGAAGCAACATATACTTAACACTACAAACAAAATTCGCAAATCTATTTACTTTTTCAAACAAACGCGCAATTTCCTTAACCTACAACTTTTAAAAACAGTGTATTACTCACTGTGCCAATCTCACTTCGAATACGGAATTTTAGCTTGGGGTAACACTCATTCTAATGCCCTCGACCCCATCATTAAAGCACAAAAACTAATAATAAAAATAATTCTTAAACTTCCTCTCACTACCAGCACCGATACGATCTTCAATACTTTCAACGTTATGGACATTAAACAGCTCTACGCAAAATCCATCTTACTTTATTTACATAAAAACAACAAAATCCTATACAAACCAACACAAATGATACACAATACCCGAGCCAAAAATAAAGAACTTCTCCAAACTCCCTTTTCTAAAAACACCTTTGGACAAAAACACTTTAAATACATAGCTTGCAAACTACACAATACACTTCCAGCCACGATTAGACAAACTGAATCAATGACCAAATACAAACAAGATATAAAGAAATGGATTATAAGTATTGGACGTCACACTACTGCTAACATCTGTAAAATAGAGTACAAATAGACAGAATTACCATCTCACGTATGTCCTTACCCTTATTAAAGAACTTAAAATAGTAAAATCCTATATGTATAATATAACTACCTATATAGATTCGAAAGGATTTACTACTTTATTCATCTCTTCCTTCACCTATATAATGCTCTCTTTATGATATTAACCCTCAATCTTAATCATCTTTCTGTTTGAATTGTATAAATCAGTATGTATCTTACCTTAAATGTTCTTATGTTGTAATTAAATATTCTTTTGTATGATACTCATTCATGTACCTCTACGCCTGTCTCAACACAGGTATACCCTAGTGAGACAGGCATCGAATAATGTAATACAAACATTCTTTTTATAGATAAATAAATAAAAAAAAAAAAAAAAAAAAAATGTTATAAATGTAAGTAAACTAAAGATTCTAGAGTTATAATTCTGGTTGAAAAAACCACACCTTTATGTAATTTTAATGGATTCAATTCGACAATAAATATATTGTACCTGCAGCTTGTTTGATAATACATTGAAAGTTAAACAGCTACCACCCACCCACGAATTTCCCATAACAAAATTCTTTAATGCCTACCTACCGCAGAAAAAGTGTATTGACAAGCGTTTGGTATGTATAACGTGGGTATATCCCTTTCATCCCATAATCTGTAATTTATTTATAGGAAATACAGAATTAACCCCCTTACTTCCTAAACCATTCAATTGCACTCTAAGGGTTGAAAATGACACCGCTGTGTGGGAATTGGTTTGTACCATGTGATTCTTTTGAATTTTTAATAAAGACGATAATTTTTGTACTTACTTCATTGGTTAAATTATTAGCTTAAAAAAAAATTATACAAAAAAGGCATAATATTCCATACTTTTATCAGTCTCAAAATTCTTTCAGTGAGAGCAATTCTGTAATACAAAATTATATTTCAGCGCATAAATGACCTTGTATATATAAACAGGCTGGAGCACAATCATAATAATCGTTTTAACTTTAATGAAGGACTTATTGTACCTAGGCATACAAATAAATATGGACAAAAATGTTTTAAATTACATGAATCCCAGTTGTTTAAATATGTTACCTGCTGAATATAATAATATAATATAATATATTATAAGCTGTGCCCAAAACAAGCAATTGGTGAATTCACTGAAGACTTGACTTACTAAATGAATTAATTTGTATTAGCTTACAATGACATAATATTATTCTAAAGACTTTTGAAAGAAAGAAAAATTGTTATTTATGTTTTCATAATTTTTCTTTTTTCTGTTCGTCTGTAAAATTTTAAATTTTTATTTTATGTAATTGTAAAAATGTAAAAATGTAACTATTAACTCACTATAATAAGTTCTTTAATGTAAAGAACCCGTTAGACAAACTGCTAAAAAGTAGTTTATCGGGACTTTTTTGTTTAAATTTTTGCAAAGTGTGTAAAATAAATAAATTTTAAAAAAAAGTTATCAAGTTAGACCAGGATCCATAAATGTTTTTATTTTTTACTGTATCTGTGGAGAAACCAAGTTCATAGTTAAAAATATTTTCATTTTCATAGTTAAAAATATTTTTAATATTAAAATATCTTAGATACTCCCCTTTATTTGTTCAGATTTTTTAACATTAATTCCATGCAGGAAGCCCTAAGAAACATAATTTCCTCAGGATCTATGTCATCTTTGGGGATTGGAAAGGAAGGAAGGAGTCATGTTGTAGGAGGGAGGAAACCTATAGGCCGGCAAATCATTCATAGCCATAGAAACGACCCGTTCTCATGTGACAAATGTGAACTGAATACAAGTCGGGAAACACGCCAATTCACGCGCTTATGGCGTGTTTCCCGACTGTGCACCGTTGACGAAGGCACCAATGACGCTAGTTCCTCAGAGCATCTTCCATTGAAATACCGGCAGAACAATGACAGTATTTCCACCCGAGGATTGTTTTCTAAAGATTGCAATTGTTAAGATAAGAGAATATAACAAACGGATATCCCATTTTTGCACGGAGTCGAGGATTATTAAAATGACAATTTTCTAACAAACAATTTTCAAACAAACAAACGATTAGTGTTCCAGCTGCAGAAGTGAAGATTTCCTTGATGATAGTTTACCTTCTGGAGAAGAGGGTACCATAATAGAAAGAACAAATGACATGGTGTCATATGTATATTTTTTGGTATTGAAATCAATTTTTAAAAGCTATATAGCTCATGATGAAAATATTGTGAAAATAGTTGCACTAAAAACTCTAACAAAGTTTAACAGTGCTAGAGCTCACCGTTAGATGATCTTTGCTACTTGAAATAAAGACAACTTTTCGTTTTTAATAGGTTATTTTATAATATTTAAAATAATTTGTTTTTTGCATTAATCTTGTGTTATATTATTTTTTACATTGCAAACGAGTAGCTCCAGTTGCAAACATCGTTCTGTTCCGCTAAAGTAAACAATTTAATTATTGGTAGAAACGTTTTTAGATTTTAACTGCCAAATGTATTTTCGTTATTTGTTTTTAGGTTGTTATGCCGTGTTCCGCTACCTCCTTCTTTAGCCAACGTTTCGGACAACGTTTCAGTGTCCATGATCAGGGCAGATCCGGCAGATGTCGATCACACATCTGTCAGATCTGCCTTGATGATGGACACTGCAACGAAACTTTGGCTAAAGAAGGAGGTAGCGCAACACGGCATAGCACCCCAAAAATAAATAATGAATATTTAATTATTATTTAATATTTAGACGAGCTTATGGTTTTTTTATGTCTCGAAAAACTTATTTTTACAATTTTAAAAATGGTTTGAGAATGCTAATCTGAAAGTCCTAAAATTGTATTTTTATAAATTTGACAATGGAACTTTCTATTCTTCACCCCACAGAACTGTGCTTTATCTTGCCAAACAATTGCACAAGTTTTTTGAATGACAAACGAAAGTGGTTGCCATTAATTCAAAACCAAAAGCAACCATTTCACTTCCCTAATCTCTGTGCAAATAAATAAATACTTCTCCACTTTGAATGGAATTAATTATACCACTAATAACTGAACCCATTGCGAAGGCACGTAGCAAAGCCATTTTTATTTTTTAATGCTATCAAAAGTTTTGAAAGGAAGAATAATTTAAATGGCTTACAGGGTGGTAGGTTTTGATTGTTGAAGGGTAGATTATCTAAAATGTATTGCAGACAAGTTTTAAATGTTGAAACAATATTATTCAAGACTATTTTTTACATTAGTTTCACACAGGAGACCTTCTATTAATTTATGTTGACCTAATTTTTAAATTTATTCATTTCTATTAAAATCTATTGGCCAACTTGCGATTCAATTCAATAAATTTATTTATGTTTTTTTTTATTCATTCTTTAGTTTCCTAAAAAATAATCTTATTAAATGATCCCTCCAGTACACCAGAAGGTACATAAGCAAGAGTATCTTTAAAACGATTTACCAGTTTCCACATAAAAATTAATTCTATATTTCGTCTTTCCCAGCACCCATCCATCCCGTTCAATTATTCCACGTCTCCTTATCTACAGATATTCAAATGCGTCTTTAATCTGCGATCTACTAACCAGTTTTGCTTGCAGGGACATCTTCATACCGCGGCCGGGAAGATGGCAGAAGATAGTGTCAATTCATGCCCCGTTTAAGGTCTGATTGATCTGCTAAGACACGAGATATTCTGGCCGATCCTGGACTTAATACTTCCATCAATACGTACTCGATACTGACTGCATTGGACTTGAAATTATTTTCTGAATCGATGAAAATGTCTAGTTCATAGGCGATATTAAATTAAAATGTATTCAAGTGAAACATGCCATGGCGCCGAATTGGAAACATTTATTTCAAAACTAGCAAGTTCCATTGTTTTTCCCTGCGTGTCCTTTCCCATTCGTCCGTCGCTTTCCCCGTCCCCCGAACGCCTCACCCGAGTTCCCCTCCCCCCTCCCGCATTCGATACATTCAGTTTTCAAACAGCTCGCGTGCCACTAATTGCAATTTTTTTATACAAGTTTCATAGTGCTAGAGCTCACCAGCGTATATAGAAACCTTCGCGGGAATGCTCACAACAACTCAACAATGTTTCATTGCAATCGGATGAACGATTTAGCAACGCATAATTTCATGACCAAAGATCACTATTGCATATTAATGAAACCATCGCGGGCATGCGCACATCTAATCCCTTAAGTTTCATTGCAATAGGATGAATGGTTTAGCAATGCATATACATCTCATATATTCATATACACCCAAGCAAAACATATTTTGATTTATGTATAGATTGCTAAAACATAATGTAGTAACAAGATGGCCGTGAATTATTTTATGTAAACATATTAGATTAGTCAAATGCTTTCTAATTTTTAGTGTATTAATTTTGAAGTATTCAAGTCGCACATCATATGATCTAAGATGTTCATGTAATCCTGTTTGAAAGATAGCAATCATAGCTTTTTTTTAACCCGATTCTGCAATGTTTTCATTTTTGCACTAATATGGATTCCAAATAGTGCTTCCATATTCAAGTTTACTTCTAATTAAGGCATTGTAAAGGGTTAGAAGTGATTGAAAATCTTAAAGGTTTACATATTCTGTGAATAAATCCCATCATTTTAAGTTATTTGCACTTAATGTCGTTAATGTGTATATCGAATATGAATTTGGAATCAAGAGCGATTCCAAGATCTCTTATGGAATATACTGTTTTAAGAATAGTATTATTAATAAACGTAGGAAAAATTCTTTATAATTCTATTTCGAGTGAAGTTTAAAGTGTATCATTTTTCAACATTTAAATTCAAATCATTGACAGTACACCAGTTATTTAATTAGTAAAGTAAAACAACAGTTTATATTTAATTCGAACCAGTCTAGGCATGGCGCTGATTCGTCGATAAAATGGACACTAGCGTATTGCATACTATGTTTTCAAATTAATACGACAGCTGTTTAATGTATGCATAAATAAGCACTCAAGTCATAAACATATCAAAAACACGTTTCAACGGAAGATGAAAATATCAAATTTCATTCGTGCGCTCACAGGAAGAGGAAATGGTACCTAATAAAAGTAATAAACTTATCATATTATTATGGTGGTCAAGATATTACATAAATTACACCCGTTTTAACAAACAACCCGACGTGTGAACTGAAGAACCACAATATATAAGTATTCGTTTATCGGCCTTGGTAAACTTGAATTATATAGATATAAAGGCAAATATTCTGTAATCTTGTAGAGGTAAGTTTAAATTCCGTAAGAAAGACAAATATTCTGTAATCTTGTGGAGGGAAGTTGAAATTACGTGACAAAGGCAAATATTCTGTAATCTTGTAGAGGGAAGTTGAAATTACGTGACAAAGGCAAGGCACTGTAATCTTATTAAGGAAAGTTGAAATTAAGTAACAAAGCAAATATTATGTAATCTCGTAGAGGGAAGTTGAAATTACGTGATAAAGGCAAATAATCTGTAATCTTGTAGAGGGAAGTTGAAATTACGTGAAAAAGGCAAATATTCTGTAATCTTGTGGAGGGAAGTTGAAATTACGTGACAAAGGCAAATATTCTGTAATCTTGTAGAGGGAAGTAGAAATTACGTGACAAAGGCAAATATTCTGTAATGTCGTAGAGGGAAATTGAAATTACGTGACAAAGGCAAATATTCTGTAATGTCTTAGAGGGAAGTTGAAATTACGTGACAAAGGCAAATATTCTGTAATGTCGTAGAGGGAAGTTGAAATTACGTGACAAAGGCAAGGCACTGTAATATTGTTAAGGAAAGTTGAAATTAAGTAACAAAGCAAATATTATGTAATATCGTAGAGGGAAGTTGAAATTACGTGATAAAGGCAAATAATCTGTAATCTTGATGAGGGAAGTTGAAATTAAGTGATAAAGACAAATATTCTGTAATCCCGTAGAGGGAAGTTGAAATTTCGTGACAAAGGCAAATATTCTGTAATCTTGTAGAGGGAAGTTGAAAATACGTGAAAAACGCAAATATTCTGTAATCTTGTGGAGGGAAGTTGAAATTACGTGACAAAGGCAAATATTCTGAAATCTTGTAGAGGGAAGTAGAAATTACGTGACAAAGGCAAATATTCTGTAATGTCTTAGAGGGAAGTTGAAATTACGTGACAAAGGCAAATATTCTGTAATGTCGTAGAGGGAAGTTGAAATTACGTGACAAAGGCAAGACACTGTAATCTTGTTAAGGAAGGTTGAAATTATGTGACAAAGCAAATATTCTGTAATGTCGTAGAGGGAAGTTGAAATGAAATTAAGAGACAAAGGCAAATATTCTGTAATCTTGCAGAGGGCAATAGAAATTACGTGATAAAGGCAAAGTATAAATCTATCTATATATCTATAATCAAAGTCTATATCTATAATCTAGTCAAGGGAAGCTGTAATTACAAAGAAGTGACAAAGGCAAAGTAGTGTAATCTTGTTGAGGGAAGTAATAGAAATAATATCAGAAATGAGGCAAAAACTCTACAAAATTTGTATAATGATTTTTTGTAGAAAAATTTTCTCAGTATTTTTGTTCGTTGAAGACATTCAAAATACTCCTCCGAAAACGTGATTACATGTTACAGAGGTATAGCAATATCTCTCAATCAAAAACCAAAACCTCTCACTCACACAGCTACACAACTTACCATTATTAAAAAGCCTACATAACCCAAGCTCACAACATCCCAAATACATAAATGCATGGTAATGGACAGCCAGGTATCCCGGTCGGGAGATAAAGATGGCTGACTGGGAGACAGAAAAAACAGAAAGAACAGAACGCAACAGAGTCATTAAAGATGGTATAATAATAATAATATATTTTGAGCCTTGGTAAAGGTATTAAAGCCAGCATATTGCGAAGGATGGTAGTGAAAGAATTATAGAGAAGTGGAAAATTGTTTTATTGAATAAATCCCGAATCTTTAATTTGTATGGAGACGAAATGATTTTGCTATATTATCTAGGATTAGCCTGTCACAGGAAAAGATTCTGTCGACGTTTGGTGAAGTGGTTTTAATTTGAATCAAAGGTTCATAAAGCAAAAACGACAATAAATTACAAAAATATTTATTTTTACATTAATTCCACACAGGAGGCCCTGAGGAAAAGAATTTTCCTCACCCTTTTTTCAACCCAAAAAACTTCGCCTTGGTTGGAAAAACCGAAAAAAAGGTATCCGAGCGCTTTCCATGTGATTGTCCTCCTCAGCATTTTGGGAACCCAGCGAGCACGCGATTTGCATACGCCATTTTTCCCTTAAAATCATTTTTGTGGTAGACTTATTGACGTCTGGGATCAAAAGTGCGATCTTACGATCTTTAACACCTCTTAGTTGAGAAAGCGAATAAGAGAAAGGGATTCGAGAGCGGAGCGTCGATCGCAAACGAAAGATCACACTGAAGCAGCTACCAAGCCGGATCATCGCTCGTTTTTTAGGGTAAAGTCTTTAATTCTTGGACAACCCTAGTATCAACAAAAAGTTACTACACATTGGTTTGTAACTGCTTTCATAGTAGGTACCTGAAGTAATTTTTGTTTTATTACACTTACTTTTATTATGTATCGTCGCTCACATTATAACACTGCGTATCTCAAAAATAGGATTTTTTTCGAATTTATTTTAAAACTATGCATGTGCAATTGTTTGAATCGACAAACAAATGTTTTGACCGTTCACCGCTCCTTTTATACAAAGTTTGGTAACAAACTCCTCTGGAACTTCTCCGATCTTACCTATCAAATCGCTTCTCGGCGGTAGAACTGGGAGGAGAAACGAGTGAGTTGGGTAAAATAACATGTGGAGTGCCACAGGGATCAATTCTTGGACCGTTGCTATTTCTTATCTATGTGAATGACATAACAAAGTGGGGTATTAAAGGAACTCTGCAACTCTATGCGGACGATACAGTAATTTTTTACAACAAACTGAACCTAGAGGAGCTTGAAACGGAAATGAATGCTGATATTTCTAAACTCACAAGCTGGTTAAGAATAAACAAACTAACTCTTAACGTAAAAAAAACTCATTATATACTTTTTGGCAACAAGAAAAATATCAGCCTCAATATCAAAGTTGGTGATAACTGCCTCGAAAAGAAAATGAGCACAAAATATCTGGGCCTGATCGTAGATTCCCAACTTTCTCTCACATAAATCATGTAAAGGAGAAAATTACACCCATAACTGGTGTACTTTATAGACTCCAAGGATTACTACCCGTACCTTTATTAACATCAGTGTACTACGCCATGGTACATTCACACCTTTCTTATCTCTGCTGTATCTGGGGATTTGCCTCAAAGAAATTGATAGCTGATCTGCAGGTGGTTCAAAACCGAGCTCTCAGAAATGTTTTTGGACTTCCATGGGACACCCATGTCAGAGACATCTATTCAGTTTCCGGTATTCTTAAAATCACAGTCCTTCCTAAACATGAAATCACAAGCACCATCCTACAAATTACCCAACAATCAACTCACACTAACATCAAGCCACTTTACAATCAAGACATCCACACTCACAATACTCGAAATAGCAATAAAATCCGCATACCTCAAACACACACTACAAAATATGGGATAAAATCTCTGAACTATGTTGCCTATACACTATATAATTCGCTACCAGATATGTACAAGGGAATTCAGCAAAATAAAAAAAATCAGAGTAATGCTTTAAAAGAATATTTTTTAAGTATGTATAAGGATGAAACTTTGTAATTTTCTTGTCATGTTTCAATTGTCTTGTCTCTTTTCTCTTCTTTTCTTTTCCATTAAGTTTGTAATCATCCATATCTGTATAACCTTGTTCCCTTTTCTTTAATTGTTTTCCATTGCTGTTTATTCTACTCAACCTGTCTTTTATTTTTCTTCTACATTGTATGTGAATCTTATATTTTAATATCCAAATTCCTATGTAAAATTTTAACTATTACCTCCCACCCATGATTTGTATGTTCCTCCTGTCCTAAAATGAGTTCTGTAACTCATCGGGATTGCTATAGCAAGAAATAAAAACAATAAATAAAAAAAAAAATAATAAAAAAATAATTGGTACTTATCTATGAAAAGGAGTAAGTGCCTCCGTTCACGGAGATACTTACAAGCTACTCGATCCTCATGCGCGTATCATACGCGCCGATCGTAAGTACCCCACGTACGATTTAGCTGGTGCCCGTTCACGGCGCTACGCGGTGGCTGTCGGTTTCCAATCAGTATCACGATACCGACAGTGCTGATCGCACGCGACGCATCGCATCATTTGTGTCTGATACTTATTCGTTTAACGCTTGACAGAAATGGCGTCGGAACATGAAAGTAATGTCAGATTTATTCTGGAAGTGGAAAAAATGCATGTTTATATAACTATACTTTACCAGAATACGTAAGAAAGGTGGAGATAAATAGTGGAGAAGGCATGGATTGATGTTGGAAAAAAAGTCATATGACATCGCTTGACAGCGTGTTCACTCGACGTCTGCATGTGAAAATGATCAATTCAGTATATTTCGGATAGCGCCGTGTACGGAGACTAGCATTAAAAAGTGGTATATCAGCAGGGTATTTGTGGTTTCTCCAGGGTACCTACTTTCTTGATTGTAAGTATCTCCATGAACGGAGGGCCAAAGTGTTTATACAGAAGATTGATTTATTAATTATTATATTTTTTTATATTTTTTTAATTATTTTAGTTTTATTATTTGAAGCAAATTGAACAGAATATTATATATTACCGCTTAAAAACAACATGTCTCTTTTTATTTCTTAGCCTTATGTCATTTACAACAACATGTTTTTTAATGAAAAAATACTATACATTTGCCCTAAAGAAGTAACGGTCGTTCTGAAACCGGTCGGATTTACTCAAATATAAAAGTGGTTCAAACAAAGTTAAATTGTTTCATTTATCATTTAAATACTTTTAATTTTAATAAATAAATATTGTTTGACGTTTTTTTTTAAGACGCAGCCCCGAATCTAGGGGGGGGAGGCTAATTTGATGTATGAACGTATCCTAAGTTGATTTTGAACGCGTGCATAGTTTACAGGTTCTCAATGTCAGCGTTTGAAACTTTCAGGGGGGCAGTAGAAGACCAAGAGAAAATTATGGGGCGTTGAGATGTCACAGTGAGGGCATGGGCAGATAAATAAATATGGTCTAAAAAAGACAAAAAACACGCTAATCTAAGTACAAACAAAGCGAAGTAAACTTTAATATTGGTTAATTTTTGTTATTGTATGTATTGTAATCATTTTCAAGTGAAGTGGATGAAAATTGAACTGAAAGATCCCATTATATTCATTACATTAAATTGGACGATTTGAATTTTTATACTTTTTTATCATATAATATTATCATCCTACGTGGATTATTATTTTTAAGAATTGACACTATATCATGAATACAAGAAGGAATGAGAATTGTTTTTTAACTTAATATCATCAAAAAATTTGAAACTCACCAATCAAAAAGATATCAAGACAACATCAAAATACCAAAATTTTATACCAAACTAATGCAAAACAATTATTTAGGAATAAAGTTTTTCAACAACCTTCCAATTGAAATAAAAAAAACCAAAGACATCAATAAACTGAAACTCAAACTGAAGCTACACTTCATCAGGAATAATTAACTAAATAATTACCTGTTTTTCTCTTTCTTTCTATTTATTATTAATCTATATTCATCTCTATTTTATTTATATTTTTCGAATTTCTCCAAAGTGCACAATATTTTAGTATGTAACCGCATCCTATGTATGTACACCTACACACATAGATGATCCAGAATGATATATGGTCCTTTTGTATACTTTACCTATTGCATAATGTTATTCTATTTCAGTTATAATTAGTGTAACTCGCTCATCAAGCACAAAAACTAGCTTCTTCTTTGGTGAGATATCAATTTTCAATAATTTCTGTACCGATATGTAATTTATGTAACTCCATTGTACATTTATGTATCTATATTAAATAAAAAAATTAAAACAACTTACTAAACAAAAAAGAATAACAAATAATTTAATATATTTTAAATCGAATTATTGATTCCGTGAAAATTGAGCCCTTTTTGTCTTTTATATCATGTCCTCTTCTCTCCAGTTAAATCATCCGACACTGCTGTAAGGTTTAAAATCATATTCGATGGTTTAGAGTTCCGAGTTCTCCGTATACCCCGGTCCGACGCTTTAATTACGTTCGGCTTTATGTTTGGATAAAGTGGTTTTCGCAACGCGTCTCTAGCTATTCGTTTATCAGCACTCCACTTTACTAAAGGCTTTTGCAATCTCCTCTCAGAAAGCAGCTAATGGACAAAATATTAAAGCTGTTGGAAATTTAAACACTACTTATAATAAATTTTGTGGGAAAAATTCTTTTAAATGGTTCTACAACCATTTGTTCTAATATCAAATATCTTATGCCTGGCTCTGGATTTGTCAACAAGCTGCAATCTCAAGGACTTGTCGTATCCTTATTAGTTTTGGTTGTAAAAATGGCTTTAACTTGATGAGTTTTCTTCTCCGAGTATTTCCCATAAAATGTTTTGATGTCATCATTTCGTGAATGATCTTCCAAGGTATTGATTTCTTTATGATTAAAACCATTAAATATTACGCGAAGGTCCGATCTCAGTAGTTCTTTCGTAATTATGTTTTTTTTTGTCTATTTCGTGCGTTGTAATAAATACATTTTTACGTTTTTTGATTTCAAAAACTGTGGTTCCTAGCTGGGATGTCTTAATTCTGTATATGTTGTCTTGAAATTGTCGGTATTTTAGCACTTCTTGCCTTTTTCCCTTGTCTTGCTTCATCACCTTAGTTTTTTTTTTCGATTTTGTGCACCTTCTTGGTTTTTTTTATGTCACGTTATTCTTTTATTGTCATCTTCTTAGCCAAACGCAAAATTATCCCTATTAGGTTTTTCTCTCTTTTATCATTTTTTGTTTTGTTTCTTTGAGAAGTTTTGTTCTATTTTCATACTTTAATTGGCAGGTCAGTCTTATTCTATTTAGCCTTCTTATTGTCACATTTTGTCTCTAAATATATATCTACGTTTTTCAAATAATATCGTGGGCAGGAATTCACGTCAATCACCGCTCGATGGCTGGTGTACGTTGATTATGATTTTAGGGATAGATCTCAATATCTTTGGATAGATAAATTTGAACGGTCAGAAAAGTTTTACTTCTTGCTCATATTCAATAAATGCTGGCATACCACAGGGTTCAACTCTGTGTCCTACTTTGTTTTTGTTAAACATCATGACGATTTTCCGTGTACACCAAATTTATATTTATTTACAAAGTCGGAAACATTGAATTATATATAGCCCATATCTGCATTAGGCCTCCGTGGTTGAGTGTTTAAGATCCTTGGTTACATTGCTCGTAGGTCGCAGGTTCAAATCCAGACGTGCGAAAGTTAATTTTATATTACTAATTTGTTTTATTTTGAATACTGCATTTGCAGCACATTCCAGAGTGGAAAATACTCTCAGTATCACCCCGGTGAAAGATTACCATTCAGAATTGCAACATTGTCTAAAATGGCTTTAGCTGTATTTGATGATAAGATCTGAATAGGCAGATCCTTCCCCACCTTCTTCTTTCACATTTCCTTCCTCTCAACACTACCTCCAGTCACACAACATACCCCAATTGGGGACGTCATAGTCCACTGGCTCCAGACGGTTGGAAGCAGTTGGAACCCTTGTGCGGTAGGTACTGATTTTCTTAGTAAAAATGCAGTTACCTTCTTATCAATTGATGACAAAGGAACGCTAACTATTTTTTGCATATCCTTTATTATTTTTTGTTTATTTATTTTATTTTTATTCTCGAACATATATTTAACTGATTATTACAGTTTTTACGTAGATAATATAAAAAGTGTCAGTAATGAATATTTTTTTTAATAATCAGTAAATGTATGTAAATGGGTTAGTAGTAGTGTTTTGTGAACACCTCACTAGGAGAACCTGTGTTGAGGTGTTCCCATGTTTAGGATTAAGCGTTTTTCTGTCGTCATAAGTAAAAACACCGTATCCTCCTTGTTATTGTCAAGAAGGACCCTGTGGGTCGACCCATGGCGGCGGCATCGTATATTTAATTTAAGATTGGTAGCAGTTAGAGTTAGATAAATAATATAATTGTTTTGATAAACAGGTAGATATATTTTTCTATGGACCACACACCACTGGAATAAATGAGGGTAGTGGGCAAGGCGTCTGATAAGTCTCAGCGGCCAGAGAGACATCCATCGAATGGAGGTTCAAATCCTACGAAATCCAAAAAAAAAAATATTTTTTGCAAAATCAATATCCAATCTTCAAACCGCTTTAAAATAAACAGGCAAAATGTTATTTGGCTTGTGTTACGGTTGGTTAGGTCTTATGATGTTTGGAGTAAAGTTATTTTTTATATGTTTGGGTTGGGCTATGGTTAGGTGATATAATGTGTTATGAATTAATAATTTAGTGATATTCCATTTTAAATGATTTACCACACTGAAAGGTTCAGTTCCGTAATTTTCCCACTGTGCCATCTCGTGAGAAAATGGTTAATAAGACTAGCATCCCCGCCGCGCTGTGTCCATTGATTGGATGACTGCCCCGAGATATTATTGGGTTGGGTTGGGTGGGAGCGGGATAGGAGAAGGGAAAGGTAGGGACGAAGTCGGCCATCTTAAGATAGATACAAAGTATCTGGTAACCTGGACCCTGTAGGTGACTATATTACAGAACCAGGCGGGAGGGTCATACCATTAGTACGATATAGTACAGTGATTCTTAATAGGGGCGCCAGCGTCCCCCCTGGGGGCGTTTTGGAGGTCTGGGGGGGCGTTTTTATTTTTTTAGTATTTAGGGGGCGCTGCAGAAGTTCGAGTTGGCATGGTGTCAACATAGAAAATAAGCTCATTCACGAGCTATGCACACTGACACATTGACACATTTTCTTAAGGTGCAACAATTTGACAATTTCTGTTAAATAAACTACACTTTCACGCACAAAAATTTAAACTGAGGCATAATACTCAATGTCAATCTTCTTATCAGGGGGGGGGATAATTTACTGCTGTAAAGGGGGCGATTATTTCAATACAGTTAAGAAACACTGATATAGTATAAGGTTAAAAACTCAGGTACGCCTTATACGTCATTGCACATGTCTGGTAATGTTCTAGGCAGCTTGAAAACAAGCTTATGGGTCAGAGGGTCCGAATGGTCCAACGTTCAACATCGTTTGTTTTTAATTTAATCCTATTGCTCTCTATATGTGTAGAGATTGTTAAGGGACATACTTGACTTACTTTAACCAGTGATTCCTGACATTATTTAGAGTAAAATGTAAAAGAAATTTTGGTCTTCGGTGACTATTTTTGATGTTTTTTTAAGTTTTTTTTTTTTTTTTACAGTGAATACCACACAAGAATCTCAACTGCTCCCATCTGGAGCCATTGAGACTATGGCATCCCCAATTGGGGTATGTTGTGAGGCTGAAGGTAGTGGGGAGGGGAAGGAGGTGGGGAAGAGGAAGGTTGGGAAGTACCTGGCTATTCAGATCTGGTCACTAAACACGGCTAAAGCCATTTTCAAGCAACGTTTCAATTCTGAATGGTGGTCTTACACCAGGGCGATACTAATAGTATCTTCCACTCTGGAACATGCCGCAAATATACTATATATTATTTTAAATGAATTAATTGTGAAATAACACAAATTAATCAAATAAAATTTATTTGCGCATGCCGGGTTCGAACCCGCGACCTCCGGAATGTGAGTCAAGAGTCTTAGCCACTGGACTACGGAGGTCGTGAAATTTTCATTCTAAAGAAGAGCACATATAAATGAAGAGCATTGACAATATACAATAAAAAAAGTACATAATAAAGAAGATAACTACAAGTCACAGCATAAAGAAGGATTTAAAAAGCTATAAAAATTACACATTGCGCATTGACCGCCGAAAGCCATTTAGGCTTACACCAAAAAAATCATTGCTTTGATTTGTGTTTACAAGTCTCGACATTCTGGACAAAGAAGAAAGGTAGGTATCCATAATTAGTAGAATGTTGATTGAGGAACGGCAATTCATTATTTCGGAGACTACTGGAAGAGATATTGAACTGAATGAGTTGTAACAAAGAAGGTGTGTCAGTAATACTGTTGACAATTTTGAATATGCTAATTAGATCAGAGTCCTTTCTACGTTTTTCTAAAGAAGAAATGTTTAAAGTTTGTTTAATTTCATCAGTATTTGACTCTTTCAAGTCCTAACCTTCAAGCAATTCCTCGTAGGAAGCGATGTTGTACGGATTCGATGTGACGAATGTGGATAGCATAGAAAGGAGACCAAACGTTACCAGCATATTCAAGGTGAAGGCGAACCAGCGAACAGTAAAGAGTTTTAAGTGTATACATTAAAAGTCAGTGGAAATTTAGGTATATATTTCGTTTGAATTGTTGAACGACCCTCCGATCTGTGCAGCATGTCCTGAGACTCAAATGAAGTATGTTGTCCGTAGAATAAAAAGACAATTTATTGAACAGGCCGGCCGCCGTACTCCTTATTCTGTGTCTGTAGTCTGTGTCTGTGTCTCTGCCTGTAGTGCCCTGTGCTGGGTGGATGTCGCCGGACAATAATAATGTTCATGCTTCAAGAAGTCGGGGCCAACCTAATAATCCACGTCCAGTATCCGAAGCCAATCCAACTAACATTAAAAGACCTGCCCACTTTCCTTTACGACGAAAGAAAATACAACATTGACAATTATTGTTTATTTTACGCGTTTATTGCGAGTATTTCGATTTGTTTTTTTATTGAAGGCTTTTAGATTTTATGAAAAGATAGAAAGGCGGATATGGGTAGCGCCGTCTCCGGAAGCATTTATTATATGACAGACACCTCCGCCATAGTTCCCTGTGTTTGGTTAATAACAGGGGTTCATATCTGCCCACCAGCTGCGTGGCGGGTTGGGTCGGGAGAGGCCAGTTTGCGGAGACACTTTGAACTCTCCAACAGGTCTCTCTTCATCCACGGCACTGGGAGAGATGAACGCATACGTTCATCACTTCCAAACACATTGAACCATAGATTTATCATACCTTATTCTTTCCCAGAACTTCCTCTCCTTCATATCCTTAAAAATACCCTCAAAACAGCATCTTCAAGATCAGGGGCGGCCCTAGGGCGGTGCGAGCGGTGCGACCGCACAGGGCGCCGTCATAAGGGGGGCGCCGAAAACACCTGACCACTGATCGACTATCTATTGATTTTGCTGACCATCCCTGTAACTGTCGCCAGAGGAGAACGAAGCTTTAGCAAATTAAAACTAATTAAAACATACTTACGTTCGGCTATGTGTCAAGAAAGACTATCAGATCTTGCAATTTTATCAATGATAATGATATTGCCCAAGGGTTAAATTATTCTGATTCAATAAACAAATTCGCAAGCGCAAAAGCAAGAAAAGTTGTGTTCTAGGGTTTTTATTGATTTCGCAGATTTAATTAAATAAATGTAATCAAACATATATTTTTTCTGTTATTATTTCTCATCCGTCCTACTAGGTACTTTAATTAATGTTGCATAATTGCATAGAAAGAGCTCAATTTTTTGTAAGGAGGGGAGGGGCGCCACCAAGAGATTTCGCACCACCTAATAATTTAGCTAGGGCCGCCCCTGTTCAAGATATAAGCGCTGAGGTCCTAGTAGATAGGGAGATTAGTTTCAACAACATCGTTTCCATTCAGAATAGTGGTTTCTCAACAGAGCAAATGAGAGTACCTACCAACCTACGTAAAAAGTCATTATAGATTATAATAAATTGGTTACAAATCTGTTTCGTAAGAAATTTAAAATAGTTCGTTACAAATAATCCAATATAAAATCTGTTAATCAACGTTACCTAGTTATTAGTTCAAAATTCAACTTACCAAATCAACGATTGATTTAGTAATTAGTTTTAAGTCACTTGTAATTAGTAGGTACTTACTGATTTATAAAATATGGATGAAGTACCTAATGATTATTTATTTATTACACGCCCTGATGGGCTTTTACATTACAATTTATAAGTTGAGTAATAAACAATGAAGAAAATATAATACAATGAGAAAAGAAAATACACAATACAATGTAACAACAAAACAAATAATAAAATAAAAATGCATATTATGTAAAAATGATAAGAAGTCTCATATTCAATATAAACAAAAATTGAAGAAATTATGTAAATCTATTTGTGCCTAGATGAATAAAAGTGATGGAAACAACATTTATACTGATTAGTTTTAAGAGGAAATATATCACCTAGATTAGAATATTTATTTCCGAGACTGTGAAGTCTCGGAAACGGAGAATTTTGATAAGCTAGTGTCCTGGTGTTATTGAAGTAGAAGGGTAATAAATGTCGACATGATTTTTGGGGAACATCACGGACATATGAATATATCTGGACCTGCCCTAAGTGATAAAAACGTATTATTTCCCCCTCGCCATGGAACCGGCTGGAGCTCCTCCTTGGCGCCAGTTCGCCCCATGTGGAGGGGATAGAGAATCGCTTGAATCTAAAATGTGTGACGTCATCATTCTTGCCGTGAGCAGCGCGAAGCTAACATCTATACATTTAACGAAAAAATAACACGCCAAAACAGTAGCTTGTGCTATACAACATACCTACATATCAATGTGCACATAGCGAATGTGGGCGGTTCCTTAGTGTGCTCGTCGCTGGTTACAGGGGTAAGTAAATTATGAAATATTTGTAAAAGTGTCTTAACTAAACACGGCAACAAAATATTGCTATGTGAAAACGAGCGAATCTTTTTGGGGTGTACATTTGGCCTACGCAAATATTTTATTATCGTGGCAAGCAATTCGCGCTCCCATGTAAAAAGGTCTATTCATTCAAAGCAGATTTTGGTTTTAAGAACTAAATGGTGATATTATAATGCGAGATGCCTATATACTGTGAGATTGATTTTTCAACTAATCACAGTCTTCTTCCCCTCTTCGCCCCCCCATAGTTTGGTTTTACCCCTCACCTGTATCTTCTGGTCTATCCATTTGGATGTCTATGGGGAACATGGATATTGATAAATTGAAGTAATTCAGGACAGTCAATTTTGTAATGCAGTATTTTATGTATAAAGAAAGATTTAATTTGATGTTAGTTTCTTCATTTTGTTGAGCTATTTAACTACAAATTCTTATCGTTGTAGGGAGTTTTTACAAGAAAGGCAATATTTAGCCTTTTGGTATAAATTATCAATATAAATTATCAATATAAATTTTATATACCTAATATTTACAAAGGCCTTAATGCCAACTAGACCAAAATACATAGCTAAGTTCTTTTAAGCTATACTGTAGGTATTGTTGTTTTTTCGGTGACAGTTTGTGAAAGGAGAACAAGACGTTATTAACTACAGATTCCGGGTGATAAATGCTGTGTTAATAAGAAACGCCATTTTTAATTCGATTACATATTAACTATTAATTGCTTAAGTAGGTAACTAAATATTTCACTGACATTTACTTATCAATTCTAATGACTCCCTATTATTATATGTAATATATTAAAACGAAACAGTCAAGCTGGCGTACCACAGGGTCGCCACTTGGGACCTGTCTTAAAACGTCCAACACAGACTCGTGTACAAACAACCAATAATTATAGCCCGTGCACCTAGCCAGCATAATAAATTAAGAAAACTACAAAACCAACAGTCCGCCACGTTATTTAGTGAAGATGGAGATGGGGGGATAGAAATGCCAAGAGCTGAAGTTTACCAACTGTTGTTTATATTGAATGGGCTGAAACAAAACGTTAAAAAATAACACATAAATTATTGCTTCATTTCTCCAGCGTCTCGCGGCACTGCTTTACCCTGCGGGAAGTCACGATTTGGGTTCGAGGTTCGAGGATAGAAAATACAGTTGTCAGTAACCCTTGGTAGTCCGTGAATAATAATTTCGTATTTTATCTCCTCAGTGCCTCCGTACATGACGCTACTTACAAGATACTCGATCCTCGTGCGCGTATCATACGCGCCGATCGTAAGTACCCCCCGTACGATTTTGCCGGTGCCCGTACACAGCGCTACGCGACGTCTATCGGTTTCCAATCAGTATCACGATACCGACGGTGCTGATCGCGCGTGACGCATCGCATCATTCGTGTCTAATCTTATTCGTTTGACGTTTGACATAAATGTCGTCGGAACTTGAAAGTAATGTTAGATTTGTTCTGGAAGTGGAAAAAATGTGTGTTTACCGGAATTACTTTACCAGAATATGTAAGAAAAGATTTAGTGGAGAAGGCATGGATTAATGCTGGAAAAAAAGTTATTTGACATTGCTTGACATCGTGTTAACTCCACGGCTGCACGTGAAAAATGATCAAATTCAATATATTTCGGGTAGTGCCGTGTACGGAGACTAGCATTAAAAAGTACTATATCAGCAGGGTACTTGTGGTTGCGTCACAATTACTTAGATTGTAAGTATCTCCATGAACGGAGAGCCTTAGAAAGTCTCCAATAAATCTATCGAATACCTAATTGAGTAGTTATAATGAAACTCATTTAAAACTTAACCCCATTAACTGCTTAGCTTTTAATGGAAACCATATTAATTTGACTAATTATTATACCCACTGAATTAATGGTTTAACCTCTGCATCATGGTGCCTTTGGCCACATTTTGGCCAATAATTTAAACACCTAGAGCGTTTGCTTGCCCAAATGTGGCCAATTTGAAGAAACATTTATTGATTTTATTTCAAAAATTTCCGCGCGTTGTATGCTTCGATTAATCATAAAGATAACTCAGTAATTTTACTGTTTACCTAGAGAAGTCTCGCAATTATTTGTCATTGGCATTTCGTGAGTCGAAATTGTTGAGATATTTTTTTCTTTAAAATCATTGAACTAAAAATCAATAATTGTAAAAAAAAAATGGTATGGTCATTAAAAAATTTTTTTAAAAATGATATCTGTGATTCAACTAGGCTACAGACATATTACATAAGTCATAATATTTTCCACAACTAGTACAAAGTACTAGTTGTAGATTGCCATTTTTAAAGTTAATAATACGCAGAATTACAGGATTTCTTATAATTTTTTTTAACAATGTTAAAAATGTTGGATTAACGGTTGGTGCATTCAATGGCTCTTTAATACTATATATAGTATACAGTAGTTTCTCTCCCTCTGGTTTCAATCCTGGGATTGGTTTGCAGTTTATATATCTCAGTTTAAAATTCAGTTTTCAATTAACAATTTCAATTTATAATGCAGTTTATAATAGGCCACTTGCATCACATTTAAAAAAAAAAATCCGGTTTAGGCAAATATTCTAAGACATTCCGTATATATATATATTTTTAAATCGTATTTTTGAAACCCTGGGGATTCTTTGAAAATTTCAATCCGAAAAATCAGACCATTTTTTATAAACCGGAAAGACGGGACATAATTTTATAGGTGTGAAAAAACGATAATTACGTAGCCGAAAATCATTTAAAAAAAAAAAGAACGTTTTCCACACTAATGGCACAGGAGAATAACGAGGAATACCAAAAATATTACATCTCATAAATATTTTTTTCCTTGATCCATCTTATTGATCATAAATCATTATAATGTATAGCGTCTATATTACTAAATTTAATGTAATATACTTGTACTTGTAAATTATAATAATAATAAGAATATTATAAAATTTAATTTTGTTAAAATCAGCACCATAATCATTATACCTCTAAAACACGTACCGACATCATCTTCACGTTCTGAAGAGAACCCCGTACATCAGTAAATGTACGGGGTTCTCTTCAGAACATCTGTCAAAAAGTGAAACCAAATGATAAGTTCGCAGAGAACAAACAATAAATCTAGTGAACGAATTCAAAAATTCGCCTGAAATCAAAGTGATGGCATATAAAAAAAAAAATCAGTGTGCAATTTTACAAAATTAATAGGAACATTTTCGGAGACGGGACATTTTCATGTAGTGACGTCACGAGCCCAAATAATGGATTTATTTATTTAAAAATAAAAAAATCTGATCATTTCTAAACAATTTTACTAACATTTTCTTAATCTTAGTAAAAAGATCTATCCACACGATTTTTTCCAAGTCGTTATGAAATCCATGCAAGTGGCCTATTCAGAGGTGTGGTTTTTTAATGAGTGCGGAAAATTTCCAAATCGAACGACCAGAAATTCCGGACGCTGGATGCGTACCTATTTCAATTATTTCACGAACGGTCGAGTGGCACTCCACCACAATTTACACATATGCCTTGATGATGGATAATGTAACGCAGTCCGAAAAGTTGGCTAAAGAAGAAGGAAGCGCAACACGGCATAATATCCCAAAAATTAACCAAGATAGTATCTACAAGTTACTTACCAAATTCAAGGAAAAACATACATTTTGATCAGAAGTTTGTATTTTTTTAATGGATCGTTTTTCTTAGGATAGGCACAGCTTTTCAACCTTTATGAACTGCACACCACTGTTATTTAGTCACCATTTTGATTCTTACAAATACAATACACGACAGCTTTTTTCAGCCTGTTTCCAATTAGAGACCAAAGCCAACATTTTTCGCTTTGCGCGATCACTATTTTCATCTCTATTTTCACATCTACGATTTCAGTTGGCATCACAGCAAACAGCATGGATCATGTATTCTTTGCAGGATGACAATTAAAATCGTAGATATGTAAATACTACTTTGGTCTCTAAATGGAATCGGGCTGAAAAAAGCTGTCGTGTATTGTATGCATTACACTGCTTCTTACCACTTACAAATTATTTAATTTTCTGAGTTTGGTTTTCCATCCCTGCTTCGAACAAATTAATACATATAAGCACAAAAGAAAGAGACACCTCCATCGTTAAAGAAACGTGTTGGAAAGGGATAGAAGAGGTTCCATTTTGAAATTATTTTTAAATTAGGAACGAACAAGCCGGCCAATAGGGGGCGTGGAATCTGCCTGTCAGAAAATTCGAAATTTAAAAAAATATATTGAAATAAGAATCTGATATTATTATTGGTCGTTAGTTTTGATGAATTTATTTCGTAAGATCGTTATATAAGATGAAGATATTAATTTCGAAAATGATTTAGAGATTTTTTAAATGTAAAAAATAAATTGAGTTGCGTAGGTTACCTATGCAATTATACCTACATATATAATATAATACCTATACTTACACACAGAACAATTAGTCATAATAGACCTGATATAGTTTTACATGACAAAATTAAAAAAATAACTTATATCATTGATGTAGCTATTCCAAATTCCTGTAATATTCAAAAAAACTATTTCTGAAAAAATAAGAAAATACACAGATTTAGGAAATGAGATTAAAAGAATTTGGCATTCTCGGACAATAAAAATATTACCATTTGTTATTTCGGCCACTGGCATAATACCTAGGAATCTGATTCAAAATTTAAGCATATTAGATTTGTCAAAGAATTTGTATATAAAAATGCAAAAATCAGTAATTTTAAATACATGTAGGTAGGATTACAAAAGATTTTTTAAATATTTATATTGAGGGATCAGTAGGATTTATAGGTTCAATTAGAAATGCCACAGAGCCGAACCCTCTGATATGAAAATATCCGGAGTCCGTGAATTATATTCCCATTTGGTCTCTAGTAGGTTGACATGTTGTTCTTGTATTGTTTTTTATTTATAATACTTATATAGTGCAATTGCATAGCGTGGGTTGACTAGATGATCATTTGGGGAAGTGTGTGAAAGGGTTTAGTTTTTCCTGTGGGGAAAATTTAACCCGGACATTTAAATCTGGTGCGTAAAAATATAATACCCACAACGTATTTGTATCATACCTAAGCATACAGTGTTATAATTTTTATTACGGCAAGACAATGTAAAACATTAGCAAAAAGATCAGTCAGAATTTTAGGTCCAATTAGGAGTTCCACCAAGCCGAACCCTCTCATATGAAAATATCTGGAGTCGGTGAATTATTTTCCCATTTGGTCTCTGGTAGGTTGACATGTTGTTCTTGTATTATTTTGTATTTATTATACTTATATAGTGCAATTGCATAGCGTGAATTGCCTTGATGATCATTTGTGGAAAAGTGTGTGAAAGGGTTTAGTTTTTCTTGTGGGGAAGATTTAACCCGGACATAAAATCTGAAGTGGTACCTTGTGGAATTAATTTTTTCCCAATGATCATTCCAGTCGGGAGATCTGTCTTGTTGTTAAATAGAATCACTTCGAATATCGATATGTTTAACATCAATGAAGCACAATTCAAACAGCAAGCTTTGTTGCTGTTAATCTAAATCTGTTAATCTCATCTATATTTTTGGATTTTTTTGAAAATTAATAAATTGAATTGAATTAGGATTGCCGTAGAATCCGCCGCATTCTAAACATTTATTACAGAAACCACAGCAGATAATTTTTTTTATATGATTTCCAGCTGCTCCCGTCTGGAGCCAGTGAGTCTATGGCATGGGGTATGTTGTGAGGCTGAAGGTAGCGGGAAGGGCAAGGAGGCGGGGAAGAGGAAGTTGGGGAAGTGCCTGGCTGTTCAGATCTGGTCACCAAACACGGCTAAAGCCATTCATAGCTACGTTTCAGTTCTGAATGGTGGTCTTACACCAGGGCGATACCGAGAGCATCTTCCAATGTTGAACGTGCCGCAAATATACTATATATTATTTTTTATGAATTTATTGTAAAATAGCACAAATTAAGTCAGTGGCTGAGTTCGCATCGTGTTTGGGTAACACCCGGGCGTCTCGTGTTCGATTCCTCGGCTGGCTAAGCTCTCGATCATGACACAAGCAACATTTTCCGCTTACTGTGGTGGTAGGAGATTTTCAAATATTTTCGGGTTTTTCGCAAACCCGGGAATGTTCATCTTTCTTTAAGGCGATCCAATAGTCCAGGAACACTTCAAAATCGGAATTCACGCCCTTTTATGGGAGGAGTTTAAAAATACTTGAGAAAAGGATTTTGGAAAGGTTGGAAAACGTATTTGAGAAATTTTTTTTACAGGTTGATTTCGTAAAGGCATGTAAAAAACATTAACTCATTTTTCACGCATTGTTTATTGTAATAAAACAGAATTTAAAATTGATTTCACGGAACAAAGCGACGCGGAGCCTAGCGTCCGTTTCCCGCTCCGTTCGGGGGCGAAATGATAAAAAAAACGCGGGGAACTAGTTATGTAGCCCTTCGGTGGACGGCATAGAGTTCACTTTGAAAATCCAAATTCGTCGACTGCCGGCCGTACTGTAAAATAACAACGCGGAAATACATATCTTATCTTATATTGTGAACTTCGGGCGTAGATATCATTTTTTTCCGATTATTATACATTGAACAATAAAACCATATCCGAAAAGGGGTTTGGATTAGGAGAGTTTGGACTTTAAAATGTTTTTTACACACTTTATATTTTATTTTTTTATAGGCTTATTAAAAGACATTTTTGAGGGCCAAGATATGTTCTACATCCAGTATTTAATAGAAGCTTCTATAATACTTCTAAGCGATCCAATTTTCAAAACAAAAACATACGATTTTGTAGGATTTTGCATTATTTAGTATGGCTTCATCTTAAAGAAAAAAAAAATTTTAAAATCAAATAAAATTTATTTCCGCATACCGGGATTAATACCCGCGCGAGACCTTCGGATTGCAAGTCAAGAGCCTTATCCCTCGACCACGGAGGCCATTAAATAAATTTAACATGAATTTAAAGAGAAATTTTGAAATCAAAATGTGTTTTTTGTGGCGTTGAGGAAAATAATTTCCCTAAGTCGTCAAAATTTCCCTCAAAATACGATGCATATATTTTGAAAACTTAAGAAGTTTTGGAACTAGGTAGGTCCCTTAGGAGCTTAAGAGCAAGTTGTTGGAGTTTTTCGTGTACACAATCTCGTTTGTAAGTAAAAGATTAGATCATATTGAAAGTACATAATTTCATTTCGATCAAGGTAGATCTCTTTTGACCTCTCCAGCAGGACTCTACCGGAACATCACATTGTACTGCTACGGCAGGGATATATTCGTCCGTCACTCCTGGATACAATCGCCCCCTAATTCCTACTTACTCCTCACCCCCCTTTCCTTCAAAGAACTTCCTCTCTTTCCTTTCTTAGAAAGACCCTCCACACGCATCCCTAAAGATGACATAGGCACTGAGGGGAATTATTTTTCTTAGGGCATCCCATGTGGAGCTAATTTAAATAAATTTAAAAAATACCACAGCAATTTATTTGGAAAATAAATTAAACTGACCAATTAAGTCGCTATATACATTAAAACCTTTTAAGCGTTCTCGTTATAAACGAACTTCACTGAAAAAAAATATTAATAATATTTAGGTTTATATCTCCATATCTGTGAAATAATTATAAGTTGTGACAAGTAACGATAGCGTCATCATCACGCCATCTCCTCTTCACTTGTCGCACTGTACACTGTACACGCACGTGCATGGTGTGAGATGTCGGTGACGATTATTGTGTTCACTAGCACCGAGGTGGCATGTGTCATGTTGAATTTTTAAATACCTGAATATGTATGAAGGCTTCGTGTATACAGGGGTGGAGAAATAATATTAAATTAGGCAGGCACAAATAATTTATAAAATGTATTTATCTACATGTAGGCATACAAGGATAGTTGATAAGGATGATAAGGATAAAATTGAAAAAAATACATCATCATTTTTGCCACAATTATAAATTATATTTTGATTGGTATTATACACCATAGCTATTTACATAAGCAGTTACTTAAGAGGAACGACAGCGCGGCTTTTCATACAAAGTTTAAATTTGGATTTGAGGTCTAAATACTTGACCAAAATGAATCTTTTTTTAATAAAAAATGATAACAAATACACTCATAGGTAGGTACATAGAGTTATTAAAATTTTAATTTTTCATGGTTTTGGAGGCAACTTTGACAGTTTTTAGTGAAGCAAAGTAAAAAATTTTGCAACGGAAAAATATATATTTTTTTTATATATTAAACAAAAAAATAAGAAAATTAAGAGTAAATAAGAAAAAATCATATTTATTATATATATAAATATAAATTATATATATATACAATTATGTAAAACAAATAATAGATAAAAAAAAAACCACAGGTTGAAGAGGAGGAGATAAAAAATGATGAGAGAAAAAGGATAACTGATATTATAATTAAGTTGTTATGTTGATAAGTAATATAAAAAGAGCTTTTATTTAATATTTGAATTTTTTGTAATTTGTTTCCAATCTTAATTTTAAGGGTAATTCGTTAAACCATTTAACTCCAATATATTTGTAGACTTGTTGGGCTGTGGTGGTGTAACAGCGCGGTATAGTCAGAGAACCAAGGATATTTGTTCTATTGCTGTTCGAAAAAAGAGTTAAGGCTCTGCAACCGGGCCCGAAAAGAAGAAGATGGAGAGATACGAAATTGCGAATGTTAGAGGAGAGCGCTAACATTTACAGCGACAAAATCGATGCGAAAATTGCGAAAATGTTTAATAAAACACGACTCGTTTAAAATAGAGCAAAAATCTCGTGGGCATTATCTTAAACAGCATTTAAAGAAACACTGTGAATTTTTTCATACTTATATCTTGTAAAATAACTGAAACAAACGTGTTAGTAATAATTTTTGGAGCAAACTTTGCGATTTTTTTCTATCGAAGGAATTTTATATAATTTGCGTTTCGGCGCGGGCAAAGTCTAGATTTTATCTTCAAGAATAACTTATATTTTTTAAGAGCTTTAAAACTTACCGTGTTTAAGGTAAATATGTAATAAATCGGTATAAATCCGGGTTGCGGGCCCTTAAGTTCACATTATTGATACAATCTTTGTGTATTTGTAAGAGCGTAATTTTTTTATAAATAATATGAAGTGAAAGGACTTTAAATTCTTGAAATAATTTGATGGTAGGGTAATCGTATGGCTTTTTTTATAATTATTTTTATTAATATTCTTTGGATAATTTCTAAAGGTAAAAGAGAAGTTTTGAAAGTCGTGTCTAGGAGTGACGGACGCGAATCCATCCCTTCATCTGCAAAGTGCAAAATGCAAAGCGATAGATCGAGGGATTCTGGCTGGAGAGGCCAAAAGACCTCCTCAACCAGTGTCTCTCAATCTGAGCCGTCACACACCAGGTTGGCCGACCCATCGGTGGCCAAGATCTCGACAAACCTCACTCCACGAACGCGGTCACCCCAGTTAAGTCACCAAACGTAGCGAATCACTTGGTGTGACCTATAGAAGTGTTGGTTATCCACTAAATTGTTCCCGAGGCGGCGGTACCCATACCTGCTTCCCAAAATGCATCCACTAACGGGAAGAATATTGTGTTTGATAGGCCTCCCTGATTCTCCAATGTGCTCGATATGTGAACATATTGAAGACGTCGAGCACACATTATCGAAGTGCATTAAATATGAACGACAGAGAGCTACAATACTAATGACCTCGAAGTCATCGGAAGTTCAGAATTTAATAGCCTCAACTGAGTTTCATGCCATATCGAGAATAATGAAATTTATTAGATCATGTTAACTGGAAAATATTTGAAAGTGATTTTTTTATATGAAATGAATATAAAAGGACTCTAAGTACCTTTTAAAGATCATTAGAGATTATAATGATAATATTATAATTTAAAAATAGATGAGGCAAAAATGACAACATTGTGTGAGTCAGAAGCCTCGATAACATACAATGAAAATGAAAACATAATGAAAAACAAATAACTTAGTTTACACCACTGTATATAATTAACAATATCGACATGTTTCAATAACAATGTTATCTTCGTTAATTAACTATCCTATTCGATTATTCATTCGATTATTATCCAACGATAAACATGAAATATTCTAGTTGACATTGTGAACAGTTTTAAAAAACCGAAAACGAGTTTCTAAAGCGGTTCCAGATATTCCGTTTAGATTTGAAACCAACTTGCGTCCATTTTTTATATCCTACTAATATTATAAAGGCGAAAGTTTGTATGGATGTATAGATGTCTGGATGTATGTTTGTTACTCTTTCACGCAAAACCTACTGAATGGATTTTAAAAATTCTTTCAATAATAGAAAGCTAGATTATTTGCGAGTACTATAGGCTCTATATATGTTGGTAAGCTCTGGCGTTAAGAAATTATTTATCATACGTTTTCTGTCCCTAACAAAATCGATTTATTGCAAACGTCAGAAAAAAAGCAAACCAATTGTCGCCTTTTTTTGTTTAATTAGGCAATTCACCCTAAAAATAGTGCTTTGTTGGCGTCGCACTTAATAACTATCTCTAAAAATGAATCACCGAAATGTATGTATGCGCATAAACCCGAACGACTGCACCAAATTGGATAATTCTTTTTTTTGTTCGTTATTTTTTATAAAACTACCATTGAGTTCTGGCATTATGAAATTTGTATAAAAAATTATAATATGTGGCACACAAGCAGTTTTAAAACTAAATGTATCGGAATGAATGTATGGAATGCGAGAGGTGAGAGGGCGGAGTGGGGAGGGGGTGTTGGGAGGGTGGGGGGAGGGGGTCAGGTTAGGTTTATAAAGGCTTGTTTATGTGACCGAATTGTCGCGGCTATCTGAGATAAATACGTTATATGATTTAATGTTATAATTAACAAGATATTATTTAATTTTAATAACTGCCCGAGAGTAGCGACAGCCTCCGTGGTTGAGTAGTTGCGGTTCTTGGCTACGAATCCGGAGGTTGCGTTTTCAAACCCCATCGTGCACAAGAAAATTTCATTTGTGGTATTGGGAGGGGGAGATTACCAATTTCCCTGCCATTGGTCACCCCAAGTGGTTCGACACGTTTGGTGACTTAGCAGGGATGCCCGGGTTTGTATAGGTTTTGGCGGCGGATGCTTTTACCGGATCGTTAGAGACTGGCTGGAGGAGACCTTTAGACCTTTTTCGTCGAAATTTGTTCATACAAAAATACTAAAATCGCGTTTCAAAAATGGGAAGGTAGAGGTGGGAGGGTTAAAATATGAGGTTGTAGGTATTTTTTGATGACAGAAAAATTTTTTGTCAAAAAAATATCATTTTTTTCTGGAAAGGGACATCCTAATCACCTAGCGGTATGAAATATACTTTAAAACCTATTCTTGTACCTACCAAATATACATAAAAAATTTCATCAACATCGGTCAAGCCGTTTCAGAGGAATGCGACCACAAACACCATGATACGAGATTTTTATATATAAGATTTCCAAGTTGATTAAATGTTGCAAAAATGTCCTTCAAAATAAGAGCAATGCCACTAACTAAATGAGATTTCGATAAATCACCCCCATCTTGTTTTCCCATTCCTCAAGGCGGAACAAAGTCCGGGCATCGCCGGGTGTTCCAACTACAAATTAAATGAATAAACGGTCAATTGACAATAAAAAAGCCCGTCAGGGCGTTGAAAATGAATAATTAAAATAAATAAATAAATTAACATACATTCCAAACATGTCGTCTATAAACATGTACTCCACTTCCTTTAATTGGGTTAGTTGTAAGAAATATATAAGCTCTTCCCTCTGTACTACTTTCTGTTCATTTTCAATTTTTTTTTTAATATTTACAATTTTTTTTTTTTTTACCTTGCAATTCCGTCGTTCTGCCACTGGCATATAAAAACCCTACCAGTAAGTGTAGGTACCTGTCTACTCGTTATTTCATAGCTGGTTACAAAGTAGTACCCTCCCTAAATGCCACCCCATACAATTAACATTAAACTTTAATGGTGATGACGGTTTGTCATCATCCACCCTAACGAGTGCGAACACAATTAAATAATAAATAAAAAACCTTCATTAATGAATGATATAACTTACTAATAAAACACATTTTCCGGTGTTAATTAATATTAGGTCCTTATATATGAAATTGGCAATTGTATGGGAGGAACATAAAGTCGATTTTTTTTTAATATAATATATTTATTTAATCAAAGTATGTACCATTGCTATCTATGCACTTTTGCCATCTCATAGGTAGTTCATCGATCCCTTTACTAAAAAAACCATTCGGACGGAAATCAATAAAATCTTTGAAGGCGGTTTGGACTGCCCCATCGGAGTTGAATTTTTTCCCTTGCAAAAAGTTATCTGTTGGGGCAAGCTCCGGAGAGTACGGTGGATGTCCAATTGAAGTTCCTCTAATTTGGTAGCCGTCTGTTGTGCAGTGTGTGGTCTAGCGTTGTCATGAAGCAGCAGTGGCCTAGAGCGATTAACCAGCCTCGGTTGTTTAGCAGCTAGCTTTTCTATCATGGTTTGCAGTTGCTGACAATAGACATCTGCCGTAATCGTCTGGCCAGATATAAGAAAGCTGTAGTGAACGACACAAAAAAAACACAACCGTGTTTTCTTTTGCGGCACCGTCGCCATACACATCATTAATCCTTCGAGCCGTTTCTGCAGCACTGGTGCCACGGTGGAATTCGTACTCGTAAATAACGCGATATTTCAAGTTTTCCATTTTGTAAACTAAGTGACGCAAAGAAAAAAAAACAATTAAGGAAAAAACAAATGAATTATAATTTTCGAAACACAAATACATGAGTAAATAGCTGTATAAATTTGAATTTGGAATTCCTAACCAAAGAGAAGATATTTGAGATCAATGTTTCCAGTACGGCAAACGCCAATTTCATATGTAAGGACCTAATATATTATGTAGGTGATTAGGAAAGTACATATTATCACTAGGTTCCTATACATTTCGTGCCTATAAGTACTTTAAAATTAATCTACTTATCTCTGGCTGAATCCACTATCCCTTATGGAATTATTTCCTGGGGACATACTTGCAAAACTGATTATTACAAAATCCACAAATGTACCAATGCACACAGAAGTAACAATAAATTAATAAATAAGTTTCTGGACGTTTTTCTCTTTAGAGCAGCGGTTTTCAACCTGTGGTACGCGTACTCCTTGGGGTACGCGAACCGAAAATTGGGGTTACGCAAAATCGTGCACGAATGTAGGTTTGTTCAATTTAGCATATATAATCACTGGTTAAACACGCCCGATGTCGTGTTACACTCTGTATAAAATTGGATTATTATTCCATAATATTGTAAGTCAACATGTTATATTGTCTGATTTCCTGTACCTATAGGGAAAGAGTTTACCATAAACATAATACAAGATTCACGCAAAATGAAGTATTGGTGGTTCCGAAATTCACCAATAAATACGGTGAAAGAACTTTAAACTGTATTGTACACAAAATAATTAACAACTACCAATGACATTTAAAAATAATACCATTTATTCTGCTAATTAAGATATGTAAATTTTAAAATAAGCATTCCTAGTGAATGCCTAAATTACGATAACCTACTTCGTTCATTAAATTTAATAAAATTATCTGATCGTAGAATCATTTCCGATTTAACCTGTTTGTATAAAATCATTAATTCAATGTTTGACACCCCTGATTTATTATATGTAATTCCTTTTCATACTCCAGGCAGGTCAGTCACAAGACAGTACCTACCATATTATTGTAGCAATTCTAAGTCAACATGCCAATATTACACTCCTATGAGACGGATGCAACAGCTTGGAAACAAATACTCCGATGTTGTTCATATATTTAATACATCAATTTTAATATATAAGCATACCTTATTGAAGTTTTTTTCATCAAGTAGGGGAATGTGTTGATGAAACTGTTCGTATTGACTCTTTTCCACAAAAAATTATAAATGAATTTCGAAAGATTGTTCTTTTATCTAGCATAGTTATGTAATAAATTTTTAGAATTTTTTTTAATTTTTAGTATAATAAAGTTATTCCATAGGTCGTTGGCAGATTTGTTAAATTTTCAAAAAAGTTTTTGTATTATACCACACCTATTTCAAATAATGTAATTATGCAGTAAAATAAATCAATACATTATCTAGCAAAGTTATGTATTAGAATTTTAATTTTAGTTTCAATAAAATCATTAAAAAATATGTACGTACATGTGTTTCTTGACGAAAATTGGTCTATTTGTGTATTTATTTGCGCACTTACAAACTAATATATTTCAGATTTTTTTAACATTCTTATTAAATTTAGACATTATTGAAAAATGATAAATACTTATAATCAAAAAATAACTACAAAAAGTACACTATTTTAATAGTTTTATCATCACGCCTTTCAGCATTTTTGGATGAAGGTATAAATTAAAGCTAATTTGGATTGAAATAAATTCGATATTGAGTTATAATTTAAAAAAGCTGGTACGGAGAAAAATCAATCTTTCTCATTCTCACGAAATGTGGATTTTCGTCCGCTGGCTGGTTAAACGCTCTTAAGTGTTTATATTATGTATGTAAAAGCCTAAATGGGCGTAAATGAATAAATAAATAAAGTCAAATGTAATCTAAGAAATTGACTGTTAGAGACAAATGATTTATATTGATGCCCTTGTATTACTAAATCACATTAAGACTTATAACACTGGTCTGCAACGAAATCCTCCTTCAAAAAATTACATCATAAATTTGAAGATTTTAATGCTCTGAATTTTTTCCCGTTGGCCGATTTTTTCTATCACGTCTAGATTTTGTGATATGATTTTTTAATTTTTTAAATGCTTATTAAATTTAAATATTTTTTTTTTCCTTTTTTTACAAAATTTTTCTGTCATCACTTCACATAAAGTTGGAACTCATGAAAAACTTTGTAAATGTTACGAACAAGGATGGTGCAGGCTTTCAATATCTGAAAACGAAATTTCTTCAAAAATCGAGAACTACTTTCTGCTTATAAAGCTTTAGGATGCAATATTTCTCTTATAATATGGCAGACCAATGGTCAGCAGCAATGCTTGTTGATTTCTGTTGGCCAATTCACCGAGAAACTCCGATGAAAACGATGAAAAGAAAAAAAAAACTACAAAATAACTTGAATTATATCGCCATAATGAGATAAATTTACTGATATTTTTATAACTGTAAAAATAACACTTTTTACTATAAAACTTAAGCCGTAGTATTTTTTCACTTTTTTCTAATTGTTGTTACTTTAATAATATTTTTTTACACAAAATGGACATTATATTTAAAATCTATGTGCTGTATTCATTTGCACGTTAAATGACATATTCAGAGCACCAAATATAATTTTATCATGTATAAAAACAATGAGGAGAAAAAAATTTTTTTTTGCAGACCAGTGTAATTTTATAACGCCTCACATAGGTACTAACCTATATCTGTACCTGTTGAAGTGAAAACTTCTTATCGTTGTGGAAGCGAGCGACACTAAAAAGAGACAAACACATACATCTATTGGATTTAGCGAGCAGGAGATTGAGATATCAATTTTTTTTTTTTATTTCACGGGTACTCGGTTCCAATATTAGAAGCCGTCTACTAATATCTACAGGAATTCCAAAAACTGAACAAATCGGACTAATATCTATGAGAACCAAAGTGAGGACGAATATCTACAGCTCAAACGGCTGACTAATGTCTATGAGAACCAAAGTGTGGACGAATATCTACAGCACTGGCAGAGGTTGGGTTAGGTTAGGTTAGGATAGGTTAGTTTAGGTTAGTTATTACGTAATTGAAGTAATTTATGCTTTTCCGTACAACCTCTTGCTCAGCTACCCTCTGTAGATATTAGTCCAACCTACGCTCCATAGATATTAGTCACCACTGGAACCGTCATAGATATTCGTCCGACCTTAGCTCTGTAGATATTAGTCTTCACTCTGAAGTTCATAGATATTAGTCCAACATATGAGCTGTAGATATTCGTCCGATATACAGGCTGTAGATATTAGTACCCATATTATACGATAAACCATTGGTCCCACGCAAGTCTTTTCTGGTCTAGTGGTATAAAGCGCCTGACGAACCTTTGCGGCCAGACATTCAGCAGACGAAGGATCGAATCCTACGAAATCCAAAAAAGAGTAAATATTTTTTGAATTTTTTAAATGAACAGGAAAAGAAAACATTAAAGAAAGCGACCAATACCATAATAAGATGACCAATTGCATAGGAAAAGGTACACTGGAATTCGACGACAAAAATATGGAAAAATCATCCTTCACATTGATAAAAAAGTGGTCTACTTTAGTTTTCTGAAGATTTCACTTCTTCGGCGTGTGTTATTGCACACACTGATTTTTTTAATATTATGTAATGTTTATACTGATATTTTTATTCATTTAAACTTGTACTGTTATTTTAACCATGTCATTACATTAAATGTTGACTCCGTGTACCTCCTGACAAACAGCAAAAGTAGTTTAGCAGGCTTGAATGAAGAAAAAAAATAAAGTAACTCAAAATGATTACAGAAATTAAAGAAAATGCCTTTAATAAATGCCCGATAAAAGGCGAGATAATTGGTTGTAAAACTAGATGCTGTTTCTTGGCAGATGTAATTTTGTCAATAAAATTACTACCCATACATTACGATAGAAATGTGATATGGGCGTATCTAGATACGTGAAGTAACTGAGCTCAATTTTACCTTACTTTTGCTGAAATCGACGTTTAGTGACGAGAAATAACGTTTTACATGATGATTCTAATCGTCCAGTTTCCGTACGGGTCGTCTTTCCATAATATGATTTTGGGGTGAAAAAAAGAAGAGGTTCTATTTGGTTGTTAGACACATATAGTTGTTGGGAGTGAAAAACACCAAAAGTTGTAGAAAATGTGAAGAGGATGGAGAGACTCCATTTCACCTATGGTGCAAATGCCCCGCCCTGGTGGGAAAAAAATCTCAGATGTCTAGGAAGACAGATTGTGGAATCAGAAGACATAGCCATATACATATATAGAAGAGCAAGTTGGGAAAGTACGTGATTATTCAGATCTGTCACAATACACAGCTAAAGCCATTTCAAGCAAGATTTCAACTCTGAATTGTGGTCTTACGCCAGGGCGATACTGAGATTGTCTTCCACTCTGGAACATGACGCAAATATACTATATATTATTTTTAATTGATTAATTGTGAAATAACACAAATTAATCAAATAAAATTTATTGGCGCACGCCGGGATTTGAACTAGCGTACTTCGGATTGCTAATCGGGAGGCCTACCCCTTGGCCTATTTGGGGCCTAAACTAATTAAATTTATTAATATGTTATTTCAAGCATGCAATTATTTATATAGTAAGTAGCTTATTTTTTAACGACTCCGGGCCCCCTAGCATGGTCGATCGATATAGGTTTTATCGAAAATGTCGGTAACTTGCGATCGCTCCCGAGCACGACTGCAGGCCGCTAACGAATAAACAACAGCTTACGTCAAATATATTAGGAACCCCTAGTCATTGTGAACTATTGTTTGTTCGTTAGCGGTCTGCAAGTTACCGACATTTTCGATAAAACCTATATCGATCGACCATGCTAGGACCCCTGATACTAATATCTACAGCCTGTATGTCAGACGAATATCTACAGCTCATATGTTGAACTAACATCTACGAACTTCAGAGTGTGGACTAATATCTACAGAGGTAAGGTCCGACGAATATCCATGCTCGGGAGCGATGGCAAGTTACCGACATTTTCGATAAAACCTATATCGATCGACCATGCTAGGACCCCTGATACTAATATCTACAGCCTGTATGTCGGACGAATATCTACAGCTCATATGTTGGACTAACATCTACGAACTTCAGAGTGTGGACTAATATCTACAGAGGTAAGGTCCGACGAATATCCATGACGGTCCCAGTGGTGACTAATATCTACAGAGCATAGGTTGGACTAATATCTACAGAGGTCAGCTGAGCAAGAGGTTGTACAGAAAAGCATAAGTTACTTCAATTACGTAATTACTAATTATGTAAAGGCTTAAACGTTTAAAGTACGTACATGAAGTTTTTGCATAATATTACGCATTTTGCTGTTTACGAGGACAATAGTTTATTGAACAAACATGGAGGTCATAATACAAAGATATTTATTTATTTCGAAATACACGGCACCACAACCTAACCTATCTGACATAGAAATAGTCATAGTTACAGACTAAATAATTTAGAAGCACTCGAAATAAAGAAAGCTGTTAAAACAAAAACCCAAATCATTAATAATCAGCTAAATGTGTCCAATAGTCCGATATTAGGGATTTTTACATACACACATACATAAATTAAGTTTTTTAAACTGCATACGCAATATTACGTTATTCCAATATGCTATACATAATTGCAAATCCAACCTATGCCAGTGCTGTAGATATTCGTCCACACTTTGGTTCTCATAGATATTAGTCAGCAGTTTGAGCTGTAGATATTCGTACGCACTTTGGTTCTCATAGATATTAGTCAGCAGTTTGAGCTGATATTAGTCCGATTTTTTCAGTTTTTGGAATTCCTGTAGATATTAGTAGACGCCTCCTTTTTCAATGTATTTGCGGTACGTTACTATAGGTAATTTTTTTGCGAAAAGGTTCACGTTTAATATTTAAAACATCTAGTTTTAATGGGTTTTATGTTGGAAAAAATCATAAAATATTTAAAGGTAATTTAACGTTTTATAGCGGTCATTAACATTGGTAACTTAATTCCTAATTATCGTGTGATTACGACCGCAATACTTAAAATAAGTAGTTACCTAATTACCTACCCAGGACCAGGGAAATAATAAGTGAAGAGGAGGACCACTATTAAATTAGCAAAATAATGCAAAAGAATTAAATTATTTAGTAAGTAGTTAGATACTTAATTTTAATTAATAGCAACATATGTGTAAATGATAATATTTGTGCGGAAGGTACGTACCTACGATTTTAAACTTCTTGACGGTCAATTGAGTATTTTTAACCTCTCGAGACATTTAGTGCTATATCTGTCACCAAATCTCGAGATCTCGGAATTATTTTGTCAATCATATCCACAAAATTGTGAACAAAGGTATGAAAACACTAGGCTTCGTATTAAGAACAACTAAAAACTTTAATTCCTTTCAAGCCGTTAAACTATTGTAAGAAGCCTAATTGTATATAACTCAGTGATTTGGTCTCCATCTTACAGAAATCACATTAATAACATTGAGCGAAGACGAAAATAAAATTCTGCGTTTCATAAATTTTAAATTAAATATCCCACCAGAAGATTTAATATAATTTCTTAATAAATATTCTAAAAATACATACATTAGAAAACAGACGAAAAATAAAATATTTAACCTTTTTATTCAAAATACTAAACTCTACTTTCGATGGTTCTGTACTCCTGAAACTCATAAACTTACGAACACCCACAATAACAACACGACAAAATACACTACTCTACTGCAGCATTCATAAGCGTAACTACATCGTCCACTCTCCGATACAACGATTTCACACAACGAGAAATCAGTGCTTAGGAGATGTTGACATATTTAATATCAACTTGACGAGTTTTGTGGATCATGTAAAATATATATATATATTTTTTTTTTAAAAGAAAGACAAACATGCGCGAGTTACGAATAACCCAACTATGTTTGAAAATCTCCTACTACCACCACAGAAAACTGAAAATGTTGCTTGTGTTGTGATGGAGGACTTAGCCAGCCGAGGAATCGAACACGCGACGCCCGGGTGGAACCCTAGCGCGATGCCCACTCAACCACTGACCGGTCAAACATTTATTCCAACACATCTAGTATTTTTGTAAAGCTATCTAATCGCTGTATTTTTCAGTGTTTGTTTCTTGTATTTTTATGACTTTTGTGTATTTTTTTATCTTATCGCTGTACTTTTATTATTTCTTTCTTAAGTTTCAAAATTATCTGTCATGTTAAAATTGACGTTAATAAACTAATTAATAAAAAAACATGAATGACACGACCTCTCAAAAGTCGTTTTATCTCCTTTTCTATAATGGTCAGACTTTGTTACATAACATAAACATATTTAGAAAGAAAAAACACCAAGTTTTTCTTTGTTTTTAAAAGTTTACCATATATACGCTTGCGTTCAAAGTCGGTATGTAGAGAACTACTAAGTAATTGAGGCACCTAAGTACATTATTTTTAGTTAGGTATTTCAGACCTTCGTCCATAGATGCCGCCATCAGTCCGAACGGTCTCAATCCCCTGGCGGCAATCTCTGAAAGCATTCTCGAGACGCAATGATTAATGCCAAATATGCAGCCAACACAACCCTCCAAATCCAATCACCGAACAATCAACTGCTAGAAGTGAGGTCCTCTTCCTTACCCCATTTCCTGCGCCACATAGACGTTCTTCTATTGTTTCTCCTGCTTTCCACTTTACCAGTGAAGAAGAAGATGATTAAATCAAAATTGATTCAACGTCATCTTCTTCTTGATTCTTTGCTTGATTGCTGAGTATACTGATTCTAACTTCGATGGAAGGACTCGGGCGGGTATTTCATGTCTCATTTTTATCAAAATTTTTGTTGGTTATGTCATCGATGGCAATAAATTAAGATAAGACATCTGTCAATCATAACCATCATATAAGAGGCGCTCAGCGGAAGAGTGACCCAACCCGCAAAAATTCGTAATCAACGAAAACATCATTTTTGTTATATATTTTTGTCATAGATATCTATAAAACCACAGTGGCCCAATTTTAGTTGTCACTATTTCAAAGATCCCTTGAAATCAGTGAAAACTAAAATTGGGCTACTGTGGCTTCATATACATACATGACAAAAATATATTAAAATATGATGTTTTCGCTGATGTGGATTGGGCCACTTTTCCGCTGAAGGCCTCATTTAATTGTTCGGTTTGGCTCAATTTCGACAATAATCAAGATTTTTTTCAAAATACCTTCCGAGATCCAGATTTTATTTAAAATGAAAGCTCTTCGAATGGGTATCGAAATGGCGGTAAGTAGCACCAAAGTATAGGGTCTTAATACACAGCAGGGTATGGATTTATAGGTAACCCCAATTAGTTCGATACATTTGGTGGCGAGCCGGATCGAGAGAGACTGGTTGAGGGAGGCGTTTTGAACTCTCTAACCGGAATCTCTCGACCCATCGCTATGCACCACAGTTGGAGGGACGAATTCATACGTCCGTCACTTCTGGACCCACTGACCCCCAGATTCTTAGCCACTCCTCATACCCGTTTTTCTTCTCAGAACTTCCTCTCCTTCCTTTCCTTAAATAGACCCTCCACAACATCATCTAAGATGATTTAGACATTATAGACCCTAAATCATTTTCTTCAGTGCCTTATGAGTGGGGCTAATGTAAAAAAAGTGAATTATTAGTGACACCAAAAGTACCTTTTACGCGGTAGTAATTTTCTTACACCTCGTTTCGGATCTCATTCTGTCAGTGACCACAAAACACTAAACGTTACAGTAAGGAAAATTGAGTTTACTTAGGGCAAATGAACACGCCTGCCACACTATTCTACAAGTTTATCTCTTCAGTGTAACCAAAGTAACCATCAACCAACGGAGTGGCGTGATCACATCTGCCGTCTCTTAGTTTGTTAAGTTGTTAATAACTTGTGTAGATGTACTCAGTGAGTTTTAGGTATGTGTTAATTTTCTGAGGTATCTGAGGTAGATGGGGACGGGGAAGGTTAAACAATCAATCGACGTGAACATATATATATATTTTTTACGTGATTATTATACCATCCCCATTTGGATTTTGTTGTGAAGATCATTATACTGAAAGGGGAAGAAGATGGGGGTAGAAAAGGCTGGAGAGATATTTGGCTATTTGGATCTGGCCACAAAACACAGCTAAAGCCGTTTCAAGCAATGTTTTAATTCTGAATGGTGGTCTTAGTTCCTACACAATAGGTTTATACAATTACAAAAATCTAACCAGACATAGAAGACACGAGAGATACAAGAAACATAAGAGACACAAGAGGTGCAAGAGACACAAGAGGCACGAGAGGCAACAGAGACACAAGATACACGAGAGACACAAGAAATACATGAGGTACAGGAGACATAGAAGACACAAGAGATACAGGTGACACAAGAGACACAAGAGACCCAAGAGACACAAGAGACACAAAAGAGACACAAGAGTCACATAAGACACAAGATACATAAGAGACACAAGAGACATAAGAGACGCAAGAGACGCAAGAGACACAAGAGATATAAGAGACACAAGAGACACAAGAGACACAAGAAACACAAGAGAAACTAGAGTTTAAGAGAAGTAAAGAGTCTAGATAGAGACAAGTGATACATAATATAATTAGCTCAACAAATTTGTTAACAACAGCGGTTTTTCTGATCCCGTATAAATTATCGTAGAAAATGTCTACTTCAGCACACTATCTTATTATACAGTCAACACATTTGGGTAAGAGGGCCACAACAGGCGATATAAATGATACGTTAGCCTCACTGTTTAAAACAGCCTAATCTTTCTTTTATTTTAATATGCTTAGTACGGTAAAACAGCACATAAATCAGCAGAGACAACGAGTATCAACAACAATCGGCGCAATTTTCAAACTCTTGTTGCTCGATGACATTGACTAGATAAAGTCATCACGTGACACCTCAAAATCTGCCATGCACAAAACTATTACCATTAGGTAATGATTTTTTTAAATCAATTTTAGATTTCTTCAGATCACCGACAATTTATTTTTGATGTATCCAGTATTGCTGCCCTGCTTGCAGCGACTGTTTTGTCTTATTTCCCTTCCCCTACTAAGAAACCGAAGTCCTGTAGATAGGTATCTACGTAACCATTACACGCAATTTAATCAGCACCACCGGCGGACCGTAGGTAATTTCTTCATATTGTCTGCGGTCTGAGGTCTGCGCTCTCTTCACAAGAAACCATCATTTAAACTCATACTCGCCTTGAAAAAAAACATCCTGTGGAATACCTAACTAATGGGCATTTTACACGATGATTTTTTTCGTTTGTCTTCCTTAATATTGGTCGTCTTTTCGTTTGAATTCGGGATGAAAAAAGATACGAATTCAGTTTTGGTACCCATTTTCGGTAAGTTAAAGATGGCCGACATTATTTAACATTTGTCTTGTCTGTTTCACGTAACTCTACTAATTATTGTTATTTGAGGATGCTGTGTGGAGGGTTTTTTTTGATAAAAGGAAAGAGAGGAAGATCTGGAAAGTAAAAAGATAATTATGAGGGGTTGTAGGAGTGAGGACGTATGAATCAATTCGATGGAAGGCGATGAATCGATCGAGTCCTACTGGAGAGGTCAAAAGGCTCCTCAACCAGTCTCTCCCGATCCGGCCCGCCACGCAGCAGATTGTCAAATGCATCCGCCGAGACTTAGACAAAACTTACCCCTGCTAAGTCACCAATCGTAGTGAACCACTTGAGGTGTTACATCCTTAGGGTGGTCGGGTATTTCCCCCAATCTCCCATTTACTTTTCTTTGAGGCATCACCGAGGAACCGGCTAAGGGGCGCGGAAGCTGAGTGTGGTTCACGACTAGACCGAATGTCATGCGCATTCTTGCTGAGACTGCCAATCGATTGAAGAGGACTCCCAACGTTTGCCATTCCCTTATTACTTATCTATTGTGTCTTCTTCCCAAACAGGTGCTTGTAGGATACGCTGGATACAATCACCCAGTGCTTGCCACCTCGTGGACTTTCACCAACCTGTCCCATTGTCTTGTCTATATTTTGTCATACTAACACATATTGTATCTGTATTTCCCGCTAAGCACTTGCATACTGCTTACTAACAACGTATGCAGGGACATTGGAGGTCTAGTTTCGTTATCAAATATAGAGTCATTTTTACCCAAAAAATTAGAGTCCTTGCAAGAGCCTTGAAGGGGTAACCATCTGTTACCTATACCGGGGCGGGTAAGTGGTGGGTCCTTCAATTACACGTTTATTTAGTTTTATATATTTTAAATAATGATAAAAATTTATTTTATACATAATTTAAATATTTTAAATAATTGCTGATTGTTAACGTGTTCTACTATTTCGTGTTGTGAATTTCTCATGCATCTATGATGATTTGTTGATGGCAACCACAAGGTCAAATAATGACAAATGCTTTCGTGTGATCTATGGTTATCTTCGAAATGTTGCCATTTTTTGACGATTTAGTATCTACTGTCCACGGACATATGAATATATCTGGACCTGCCCTAAGTGATAAAAACGTATTATTTCCCCCTCCCCATGGAGCCGGCTAGAGCTCCTCCTTGGAGCCAGCTGGGCTTACTAAAGCCTCGCTTGAATAAAAAAAATGTGACGTCATCATTCTTATCAGACGTTGTCATCATTGTCATCATGACCAGCGTAGAGCTAACATCCATACATTTTTTATTTATTTATTTATTTATTTATTTATTTATTTATTTATTTATTTATTTATTTATTTATTTATTTATTTATTTATTTATTTATTTATTTATTTATTTATTTATTTATTTATTTATTTATTTATTTATTTATTTATTTATTTATTTATTTATTTATTTATTTATTTATTTATTTATTTATTTATTTATTTATTTATTTATTTATTTATTTATTTATTTATTTATTTATTTATTTATTTATTTATTTATTTATTTATTTATTTATTTATTTATTTATTTATTTATTTATTTATTTATTTATTTATTTATTTATTTATTTATTTATTTATTTATTTATTTATTTATTTATTTATTTATTTATTTATTTATTTATTTATTTATTTATTTATTTATTTATTTATTTATTTATTTATTTATTTATTTATTTATTTATTTATTTATTTATTTATTTATTTATTTATTTATTTATTTATTTATTTATTTATTTATTTATTTATTTATTTATTTATTTATTTATTTATTTATTTATCTATTTATTTATTTATTTATTAGTAACGGACAAACTGCTTATACATAAAATTTACCAAATAACACGGCAATACATGAGAGCTTGTGCTATACACCTACCTAGAACATAGCGAATGTGGGCGTTTCTCCAGTGAGGTCGTCACTGGTTACAGGGGTAAATAAATTATGAAACATTTGTAAAAGTGTCTTAACTAAATACGGCAACAAAGTATTGCTATGTGAATAGGGGCGAACCTTTTCGGGGCGAGCGTTTGGCCTTCGCAAATTTGTTAACTATCTTTTTATAACTTTTGATGGTTGTTCCCATGAACATAATTGGTTGAAGATACCTAATATTGTTAATTCTAAAATTTGAAATATGAGATTGACAAATATGACGGTTTGACAGAAGGTGGTAATAGCGAAATTAGTTAACGCGCACGTCCCGGTTAGACGAGAGGTCTGGGTTCGAGTCCCAGTTGCGACCATTGTATTTTTTCTGTGTCTTGTTCTCTTTCACATTTCCGTTTAGATTATTTTTGTTATCTTTTTCTTCGATGAGATATGTTCCTATTAGAGTATGGATGAACGTAGACTGAATTTTGTAGAAATGAAATTCATGAGGCGTAGGTATGTGTGGAAAAATCTTTTAAGAATAGCCTAAAAGATTAAATTGATTTTGTTAATTAGATTGTTGTATTTAAATAGTTTACGATTAGAAAATGTTTTGTATTAAAATGTTATTTTATGGATCGACAACCTAGCTAGTAAAGAGAGGTAGGTTCCCATTATTGGTATCGGTGTGAGTATTGGGACGGGTATTGGTATGGGTCGGTTTCGACCCGGGTGCTTCAGAGACCAGACCGCAGCGCTGGAGGATGTATGGCCAACTTGAGACAGCTAACAAACCGATACCTACATTCATAAGTTTGAAGACTGAGTTCCTCAAACCAAAGATTTTACTAGAGTGGAATTTAAAAAATATATAAAACAGCAGACCCGGCCACACGTTGCTGTGGCGAACGAAACACAACGCCATTACCCAACCTTTATAAAATCCACACCACCCGATTGCTAGCTGCCCGCTGCCCGCTGCCTGGATTGAATATTTGAATTTATCGGCTTTTCTCTACTATAATAAGCATGTATTATACATATAAACTAATTAACTCGCCACTAATTATACAATGCTTGCAATGCAACACTGGATATTTGAAAAGGGAAAATCAAATACCTACTTACTCTAGGACATCTATTTTCCAATTTCTTCCGTAGAACGAATTTCAAAAGTGACTATAGTACGGCCCGCCAGCCGTTTTAAATCGCACAAAAATATGTTTTCTTTGAATTTCTCGGCTTTTCTCTAATATAATTTACATGTATTATACATATAAACATTCCTCTTCAATCACTCTATCTATTGGTGAAAATCGTATGAATCCGTTGCGTAGTTTAAAAGATTAACGCGCACATACATTTTGAGCGACTTCATTTATACTATGTAATGATGATAATGATGTAATGAAGCTCATTAATGTCGTAGGAGTCAAACGGTCTTGGCTTCCTATTTTGCTGACATAAAGTGTCGATTACATTGAGCGAGTTTACAAGCTACTAGCCGGCAAGTTTAAAAGCGGGCGAATCGGAGAGTGCGATTGTGATGATGACACGCAAAACTTTCCAGTCGCTCAGTAGCGAACTTGCTAGCGAGCTGAAACACGTGAAAACTGAGATACTCGCAGCTAGCTCACTAGCAACTATGATGACACAAGGTTAGTTTACTAGCAAACAAGCCCACACGCTAGCGAGTAGCAAGCAAAGTAGCCCCCATTTCAACGTTTTCGTAGATTGTTCACAACCTGCTAGTTAGTTAGAAAATATGATTACACTGAGCGAGTTTACTAGCAGATTGTGAATTCGTCGGTTAGTAGCTTGTAGACTTGCTTAATGTAATCGAGGCTTTAGTAACCGGAGGGCTGCCGCATCAGCCTTTCCGAGGAGTGGAGAAATAAAAACACATTACGGCCTTACTGATAAAAGTGTTTTAAATGTTACACAACTGATATAGGTACAACCTTAAGGTACAATCAATAATGTATTGAAAATGAACGTTTATTAGTTGTCTACAATTTGGTAGGCGGGTGAGTTGCAGCTGCCCCGGGAGCAAATTATTAGTTAATATGAAGCCATACTAAATAGTGCAAAATCATACAAAATCGTATGTTTTTGTTTTGAAAATTGGATCGCTTAGAAGTATTAAAGAAGCTTCTATTAAATACTGGGTGTAGAACATATCTTGGCCCTTAAAAATATCGGTCAGTTTTTTTATAAGTCTTTTAACAAGCCTAGAAAAAAATAAAATATAAAAACTGTAAAAAAAACTTTAGTCCAAACTCTCCTATTCATAAACCCCTTTTCGGATTTGGTTTTATTGTATAATGTGGAAAATTCAGTTTATTTTATAATAATCGCAAAAAAATATATATTTACGCCCTAACTTCACTAAATAAAATAAAATATGCATTTTCTCGTTGTTATTTTTGACATCAATCAATACGGCCCGCACTCTACGAATTTGGATTCTTGAAGTGACCCTTATGGCATTGGCACAAGAACCATGCACAGGGCACAATTATTTCGTATCAGTCACGCTTCGGCAGGAGCGGGAAACAGACGTGTGACTCCGCGTTGCTTAGTTTCGTGAAATAAATTTTAAATTTCAGTTTTATTACAATAAACAATTCATAAAAGTGGAACTAATTCTTTTTACGGGCGTTTACGAAATCAACATGTAAAAAAAATATCAATTACCTTTTCCAACCTTTCCAAAAGCATTTTCTCATGTATTTTTAAACTCCTCCCATAAAGGGCGTGAATTCTGATTTCGATTTTTTCCTGAACTATTGGATTGCCTTAAGGGGAAAATAATCATAAATCTTACACTGGAAACAAAGATGACCATTATCATGACTGTTGCATCAAAAATTGTAATGGATTGCAAGTACTAAAAATTAAAACGGGACGAAATGATATTTGGTGAAATTGGGTAGGTATAACCCGTGTGTAATAAAAACAAGGTATGCAAGGAAAAGGGATGACCAATAATAACTTACCACTGTATCTCTGCGAAGCAGCACACGACACAATCAACATCCAGTTTTATATTTCCACCGCGACACCTCGAGGTAATTATCGCCAAAACAAAATGAATGAGTACAAAACGATATTACATTTCCGAGATGGAAAAATTCTTCTGTTTTCAAAACAAATGCACTCGAATTTGCACTATTTTTCTTGCTATTGTTCCAAATTTCAAATAATTTCCCAGGTTAGGGAGAGATAGAAACTAGATAAATGCCATCTCGGTAGAAACTAGGCGTATTCTCAATAGAGAACTCCAGTCCAATTTTTTTATTTTTTTTAATGAATAAAGACCTTCAAACTTAAATAACTGCATTTTTATTTTTATTTTTATAGTTAGTTTTAATAGTTAAAATAATTGTCAAAGTTTTAATTTTTCAAGACTCCTAAAAACGCACCGTATCTATGGTGGTTTATGTGATCTCTTCACCCACCTATAGTTTATTATTTTCAAGTTTTCTTTTTGAATCAGTGATGTTATGTCGAGGGAAATTTCCCTAGATCTAGGGGAGAAAAATATTTTTTAGGGATAAGGGAAATCAGGACAAAATCTAGGGAAATTTCGAACTATGGCAAATTTTTTATTACATATGACAATATTACTGATGTTATATTTATATATATATACGTATATATATTTGTTGGGATTCCTATGAATCTTAATTATTGTTCATGTACTTACATGCAATGTTATTTTTAACACTGACAACTCAAAATGATATTAGGGAACGTACCCATACTACGTGACACGTTCGGGGGGGGGGTCTTCAAAATACCACGCTTGGTACAAATGAGCGGCGGGTTGCTTAGGTTTTTGGTCACGGTGGGGTGGGGGGGGGGGTTAAAAAGTGCAAAAACTTTGTCACGTAGTATGGGTACGTTCCCTATGTAGGTATCTAAAAAGATAAATGGGACCTCTGAAAAAAATATTATTTATGTTTTAAGTTCCGTTTTTTCGGTGATTGCGGTTGATTTTTATTTCACAAAGTATTTTTTTTAATTTGGAATTCAGTTTCTAATTCAGTGGTGAGTGTATTCGTACTTTTAAATTATTACTTCACGTAGCAAAAAGTGTTTTATTTGGAAAAGCACAGTATTATAAGTATATTTACCAAGTTCCGATATCTTTCCAATTAATTAATCATATTAATTAACATATAACAGGATTAGTGTTACACAATCAGGTGGCTACCTAGGTAATTGCGTAAATGTGAAATTCTAGGGAAATTTCACTTCGAAATCTAGGGAAATAATTTTTTTGGGCAGAACATCCCTGTTTTAAAATGGCAGAAGGCAGAAGATGGCCGATTAATACTATGACATTTAGGTGTTAGAAGTCGTTTTTTATTCAAGATTAACTGCTTTTAATATAGAAAAAACATTGGTAAAATGTCCACATTTCACCGCTACTGTTATTGTTTTTAATCAAAGTGCAATATAAAAACAATCAATCATCGTAAATATTTGCAATCATTGCAAATACATATAACATCGTGTTTTATGTATAACACATACAGAATAGAATTTATAATACACTGATCATGACGATTGTGTTGCATTAACTTGTATAAAAAACCCTTTACTAAAAATGATTTGAAAATACAAACCAAATGTCAAATATGGTCGACACGACTTTAACCTCAAAGGCAAAATTTATTGCAGATTGTCCGCAAATATAGCTCTTTTCGTAAAGTGTTGAGGGCCTAAATTGTGTTTCAATAAACACAATAACTATTATTTATCTAAATCTCTATAAACAGTATGAAAATAAACCAAAAACACGAAATATTGAATTGCATATGTGCACTTTAAGTCATTTCAAATGTCAATACAATACTGCAATACTGACAATACAATACACGCGATCACCAGGTGACAGTGGGTGAGTGTGACGCGTGACGTCACCATTCACCATTTCAGTAATGCCAACTTGACACTGTGTTTCGAGGAGAGGTTTAAAAATGCACTTTTTAATCATTTTTTAAAAACTCTGCGTTTAATATTATGAAATAAAAGTTATATATTCAGAATCAGCGTTTATTGGTCTATATGAACATATTTTTTTAAAGCCATAATATTTTTCACTGGAGTTCCTTATTCAAAACCTAACAGTTGACGATCATTAAAGTTAGCTGGCCGTCTGTTATGATGGTAACTATATAATTTTATCCATGTAGCAACAAAGCCGAACAGTGCCATTAAAACCTAGAAACTTGCAAAATATTCGACAATAATTGTGTGTAACCCGATATCTTTGCTTTTATGATGTGACATGGTTTGATGAAGGTTCAAGCATTAATGTAGGTTCTAAGGCAATAATAATGTAGGTCTATTGAGCATTAAGGCTAATTTTATTCAAACAATTAGGTTATTTAGAACTAAATCGAAAAACTGACACGCTAACAGTTGGTAAAGTCAGATGGTATTTTTTTTTTTGAAGAAAGGTTTTTTTTACTGTGGACTTCCAATAGTTGGACTGTGGCTCCCAATATTGGCAAATGTTGTAAGACGAAAATAATTGAGAACGAAAAAGGTTAAATAATACCTTTGTAGGTACCTACCTACAGTTGTCTCTAATTTAAAACCGTTCACATAATACTGCTAAAACCGTAGAATAAATAACAACAATACCATCTTAATTTCCAATTCAAGAGGCGAGTGTGGGTATCGCCGCCCGGGAACCATTTATTTGTTCCTGCAGGTGACTGAAGGAACTAAATACCTTGGACACATTATCACCAGTAATCTGATGGACGATGACGACATCGATAAGCAAATAAGAGCTCTCAGTGTAAAAGCAAACATGCTCATTAGAAGATTCCGCCTTTGCAGTACTGCTGTAAAAAGGACGCTCTTCCTTTCCTTCTGCGCAACACTGTATACGTGTGAACTCTGAGCAAACTACAAGAAGAGCAGTATAGAAAGACTTCGGGTTCAGTATAACAACGTCTTCCGCATAATGTTTGGTCTCCCCAGATATTGCATCGCTTCCCGGATGTTCACGGAGGGGCGAGTTCCTGGCTTTGCAGCCCTTCTTAGATCCAGGGTGGCAGGAATTAGGGAAAGGATAACCAGCTCTGGAAACACCCTCGTCATGGAAGCCCGCCTCAGTCCATCATTCAGTATTGATGCACACTGGAGAAAAATACTGGCTCCTTACCAGAGACGGCCGCTTCCTTAGTGCATATGTGCACTGCACTGCCGAAAATACGTCAGAAGTGTAAATTAGTATCTACATCCTCTCACGAAGAATCCCGCCAATTCGTTTCAAAATCTTTACCAATTGTCTAAACTCCCTCCCATGAGAGAAAGGAATTCGTGCACATTTTGTTATGCCCAGGCGTGACGTCACACGAAGATATATTTCTATTGGGATCATCCCCAGATGCTGGAGTGCTCGTGCCCGTGAAATGAGCAAGACAGGGATAGACCCATACTGACGATTGACGTGTGAAAGCAGAGAAGACATATGGTGCCTGGGTGCACTAGCCGAGCAAATGACTTAACATTAAACTTGCGTAAAGTTATACCGAACCTTTGGAATGGAATAGTTATGTTCGACGAATTTAAGACGAAATAATAATGATATATTTTAACGCCATCGGCCGCCAGCGCGGCGCTGTATTGTTTCGGTATTGACAGCATTTTATTAGTTTTTGTAAGTTTTATTCTGTAAAAAAAACTTATTTAAAAATGAGTGTTACTGAAAACATTGCGATTAACGTAGATTTTATCAAATGTAATTAGTGGAGTGTTTTAGTGAAACGGTTAAACTTTTAAAAATAATTTGTACTATTCCAATGACAACTGTTGAGTGCGAACGGTGTTTTTCTACATTAAAACATTTAAAAACATTTCTGAGGAACACTATGTCTCAAGATCGGCTTAATGCTTTGTCAATGATGAGCATCGAAAAAGGTTTGATATCTTCTATAGGTAGATACCAGAATTTAATAATCGTGTCATTGAAGTATTTTCACAAATGAAAGAGCGACGAATGGATTTACTCTACAAGTGAACGTTTGTATTACGTATGTCACCCCCTAATCACTTTATTTTCCCATGTTAATGTTACCTTTTTTGTGAAATGCACTGCTCGCGAATTTTGTCACGGGCCGCCTCTGCTCCTTAGGGAACGTACCCATACTACGTGACACTTTTAGGGGGGGGGGGGGTCTTCAAAAGGTCACGCTCCATACAAATGAGCGGCGGGTTGCTTAGGATTTTGGTCACCGGGGGGGGGGGGGGGGGGGGTTAAAAATTGCAAAAAGTTGGTCACGTAGTTTGGGTACGTTCCCTTACGTGCTCACAGAATCCTGAAAGCTTAATATTATTATTTCTTTTGTTTCCTGCTAGCCTCCTGTGTGGAGCTTACGTAAAAATAGAACCAATTCGGTGGCTATAATGCGACATGTGTTTAAAATTGTCCATTAAAAATCTCTGACACCTGGCCCCCTAGCGCAGTCGATCGGTAAGGATTGATAGGATAAATTTCGGTAACATCTCATCGTTCCCTAGCATGACTGCAGATCGCCGACAAATAAGTAACAATTCACAATGACAAAGTGTTCTTAATACCCTTATATTCGACGTCAACTGTTGTTTGTACGTTAGGAATCTGCATTGTCGATTGTCCTAAGGAACGATGCGAAGTTACCAAAAGTTATCCTGTCAATCCTTATCGATCGACCGTGGTAAGAGGCCTGAATTATATCACATCTTCAAAAATTGCGATACAGTTCCCACCTGAATTAAATGTTTCAAAGGGTGATCCACTAGTCCTTGATAAATTCGAAATTGAAATCCCCGCCTCTTTTGGGAGGGATTTAAAAACACTTGATGACTTTTTTGGAAGGGTTGGAGAAAGAATTTGATAATTGTTTTTTACAGGTTGATTTCGTAAAGGAATTTAAAAAACATTTATTTATTTTTTTTTTATTTATTAATTTCAATAACAAGGTTTGTACATGTATGTATGATGTATATAATAAGTATAGATTCATTTTTTTTTCACAGACCTCCTCACTAGGATTTCCTGTTCTGAGGTGGCCTGTAGTTTTTTTAAATATTTGTATTTGGTTATGGATTGTCTTTATATCGTCTTCATGATGTTTGTAATTTTATTATCACTTTGATCTCTCAGCCATATTTTTACTTTTGTTTTAAATATATTCATTTCCTTTATATTTTTGATTTGATCTGGTAGAGCATTGTATAATTTTATAGCATGGAATTTATTATTTCTCTGTCCAAAAGATGTGTTCAAACTGGGAGTAACCAGGATGTTATTGCTTACTGACCTGGTTGAGTATTTATGTTGGGCAGTGGAGTATACATATATGTTTTTTTTTCAGTTTAAATAAAATATTTTTTGAATAAAGTTTCTGTACATTGAAGACTTGAAAGTTATTAAATATTTCTTCCGTCGGAGTTCTAAGCGGAACTTTCAGTATTGTCTTCAGTACTCCTTTTTGGGCTATATTGAGTCGCTCTGTGTGAGTGCTCAAAGCAGACCCCCATCCAGTTATCCCGTACTCTATTTGTGATTGACATAAAGCGTAGTACACTTTCTTAATGTCGTTTATGTTGAGAATGTTACGGATGGCTCTAAAGAAGTAAATGTACCTGGTGAGTTTTTTTGTGATTACTTCAATGTGTGCGTTCCATCGGAGATTATCATCAATTTCAATACCAAGATATTTGATACTTTTGGAGTGTGCTATGGTAGGACAGTGGCATGATAAGCCTTGATTTTGATTGTTTTCTTGGCATGTATGTAATTTGAGATTAAAGTCATCCTCTGGCTGTCCTCTGGCTGTTATAGAAAATGTCAGATATTTTGTTTTATTGACATTGTGTAAGGGAATTTCTCTTAAGCCAGTTTTGCAGTAGACCAAGTCCATGTTCCGCTTCTTTGTAGGTACTTCTCCAGTCTTTTTCGTTGAATACAATTACTGTATCGTCAGCAAAGCTTATGATTTTTCCTCTCGTTCCTAGGCTACCGATATCATTTATGTATATTAGAAATAATATCGGTCCTAGTACGCTTCCTTGCGGTACTCCATGGTTGATGAGGAGAGGTTTGCTTTTTTTCTTGTTAATTTGAACGCTCTGTGTACGCTCCATCATATAGCTTTTTAATAAGTTTAGAGTTCTATTTGACATACCAATTTTTGAAAGTTTTGCAAAAAGGATTTTGTGATCTATTGTATCAAATGCCTTTTGTAAGTCTATGAAGATTGCCAGTGTTTTTTCTCCTCTGTCTAAACTTTTTATAATCATATCTGTAATAGTTTCTATGGCGTCACCAGTACTTAGATTCTCCCTAAATCCGTACTGTGTTTCTGATAATACTTTATTTTCTTCTAAGTAGGAAAGGAGTTGTTTTTTTAATATTCTCTCCAATATTTTTGAAAATGTATTGAGTAGGCTTATTGGTCGATAGTTGTTTATGCCATTTTTACATCCTTGTTTATATATTGGTATTACAATAGCTTTTTTGAGAGCTGTGGGGAATACGCTTTCAGTTATAGCCATGTTTACTAGATATGTTAGAGGTACGATAAGTTCTTTACAGAGAAATTTTATTGCATTTGTTGTTATTAAGTCTTCCCCGGAAGATACATTTGATTTTAGAGAAGAAATTGTATTTTTGTTTTCTTCAGCTGTGATTTGTTTAAACTCGAGCTTTTTTCCTTGCTCAGGAGATTCATTTGTTTGTACTGCTCCATCACATTGCGTAGCTTGTTTTGCTAAATAAAGGCGATATTACACATATCAACCACATTGATGAGATTTGGTAGAACGGCGTATAATTGAAAGGGTGTACTGTTTAGACGTACTTGACATAAGTGGACCATATAATCACATTGCTGTCATAGAGTTTAGAATGTCTTCGAAGCAGGTCGTGAGCGCGGGAATTATATCCCTCTGATTTAATGTTCCACAGGCTTGGATAGTTCTTAAAGTGCTCTAAGAACAGAGGCGTATGCTCTTCCCTCCATTTAAAAACCATTTTCAAGGTTAATATTTCACTACAAAACAAACAACGCGTGCACAGTGTTGCGCGCGCATGCAACGCCGCATTTGCGCATGCGCACGAATGGACAACAGAACCATCGCATTGAAAATATTAAACAAGTTGAATATTTTCAATACGGTGGAAAGATGACGCGCAATGACATGGAAACATCCAATGTCTTGTTTACACGGTGCAATTTGGTATCTACAACCTAATTGCGAGGCAGAATTGAAAGGTCTAATATGCCCATTAGATCCTATATTTATGAAGAAGTTATTGACATATTCAAGAATTTCGTCAGGATTCTCAGCGTATTTCCTGGGGACATTGTTTATATTCAGCTCGTCAATTGATGTGGCGTTGGTAGATTTAGTACTAGTTATTTCATTTATTATTTGCCACATCTTACGGGGATTTTGTTTACAATCATCTATTTTTTGCTTATAGTAAGTTTCTTTTGTATGTGTAATTACTTTTTTGCATATGTTTCTATATCTTTTGTAGTATCTTAACATGTGTATATCGTATGGATTATTTTTTAGCTTCTTGTGTAACTCGTCTCTTTTTCTTATGCAGTTTATATCATTCTGTGTGATCCATGGTTTGATGTGTATATTTTTATGTGAAATTTTTTTAACAATTTTTACAGTATTAGAGAAAATGTTTTGCTGTATGAGTTCTATGAAATAATTCCATGCTTCATTTGTATTGTCCATACTTTGTAGTTTATTCCAATCGGTACATTGTAGATTTTGTTTAATGACATTCCAGTTGGTTTGTGTTTTTTCTGTTGTTAGCGGTCTTTCCATAATTTTATTTGGTTTGTTTATTTTTATTGAAAGCATAGTTGTATAATGATCAGTAATAGTCGAGTTAAATACAACAGTTTGAGTAATTTCTTTTGTTTTGTTCATAATATGGTCTATGCAGCTTTGTGTGTCGTCCAATTTTCGAGTAGGTACATTTATTAGGCTTTCCAGTCCATGGGAGGCTAACATCTGCAGATATTGTATTTTTTTGGGATGTCCATTTTCTAGTATATTTATATTTACATCTCCAATAAAAAATATGTTTTTTGTGTCTTTCAGTAGGCAGAGTTCTTTGTCTATCGATTTAAGGAATGGGTCTATATTTCTTGTTGAAGGAGACCGATAGACTGCTAATATAGCCTTTTCTTTACTGATTTTAATTTTTAAACAATTGGCATTTGCAACAATAATTTCCTCGACTTCAGCTATTATTTCGTTTTTTATGTATACAATTACACCATCATTTTGTTTTATGTTATTCAAACTTGAGTAGGTTGTGTATCCAGCTATTTCCAAATTCAAGTATTTCTGGTTTATCCAACACTCAGTAAGAATTAGTATATGTAGATTGATATTTAAATATTTCATTAAAATTTGCAATTCATCAAAATTTTTTCTGATACTTCTTATATTTTTGTGCATTATATTGAAGTAATTATTGTTAAACTTTGATAGATCACTTGGTTCCGTGGTAACAATAGTGTCAGTCATTTTTATTTTACTTTTCTAATTATTGTTACGTCGTTCCTTTTAATTTATACAATTTTTTTTAAATCGTCTACGTGTCTAATGTATATTAATTTTTCATTCGGCATTCTTCTTACCATAATTTTTCCATCCTTGAACCATACGTATGCATAGTTTTTTTCTTTTGCAGTTTGTTTCGTTCTCCATAGTAGTTCCTTATGGTAAAAGCTTATCTCTTCCGCAGTGTATATGGTTTCAGTGGATATATCCTTAATTTTTGCATAATCAATATTTTTTTATTTTGTATAATCTTGTCTCTGACTATTTTATCAGTAAATTGCACTAATATTTTAGGTGGTGCATTAATACGTCTGTCAGGTATCCTCTTTACCTCGATTATTTCTGCATATTTTAATTCCACTCCAGCCGCCTCCGCAACTCTTTTTACCACTTCAATTTGTTGTTCCCCATTTTTTTGAGGAATGCCCGCTATTTCCATATAGTTAGAGCGGGTTTTGTACTCCAAATCTGCAATTTTTATTTCAAGTTGTTTAATTATGGTGTTTTTCTCCTGCTGCTCTTTTTTAATCATAATAAATTCATTTTCTATTTTTTTGTTTTGTAGGATTGTTATCTCCAGTTTTTTAATTAGTTCATCATATTGTGTACTCATAAATTCGATGCTTTTCTGATTGTCCAGTGTTTGCTTATCTATTTTAGAGATAATTTCTTTTCTCATGGAGTCAATTTTTTTTTCGATAATTTGTAATATCTTCTCCATGTTTAATTTGTCTTCATTTTCAATGATGGCTCCCTTTCCTCTTGTATTTGCCATTTCAGTTATTTTTAATATTATTAATTATTTTATGTATATAAATATAACAACCTGCCCCGTTTTTATTTTGAAGTAGTGATACAGTATCTATGATGACAAAAATTTGGGTTTTTGTCTATGGTTAATTTTACTGTCACTTTTATTTTATTTCTTAGAGTTTTGTGGATTTCTCATCCGTTCTTTGGGGTTTATCCGTTCATTAACTCCTTATTTACTCATCGTTTATTATATAATAACAAGGAAATTTAAAACCGATTGTATGGAACCTAAAGCTACATAGATTTTGATCTTTTGATCCCCGTCCCGCCACAGTTTCACAAGCACCCCGTGAGATATAAAGCCATTAAACAGGCAGCCTGGCCAGTTACCTACCGGACCTCTGCAGACCTACCACGGGACCTACCAGGCCTATCATGGGACCTATCAGACCTACCTACCTATCAGACCTACCTACTTACACTGGTAATCCCGGTACGAGTCTGACCGGCTACAAAGCAGCCATATTATAGGTAGATACCTTCCTACCACACGAGTTGGTAGGTACCTATCCAAAGTTCGTGAAGAAAATTAATAAAATGTTGTCTTTACCAATAGCAACAGCGATTTTAGAACAAATTATTGTAGATTCAAATTTGAGGTACCACGATACCGAGGAACCTACTCCCAAATTTGAGGTAGGTAGGTACTTATTTGTCTCGATACTGAGAAACCTACTTCCAAATTTGAGGTACCTACCTAATTATTTACTTTGATACCGAGGAACCTACTCCCAAATTTGAGGTACCTACTTATTCACCTCGATTCCGAGGAACCTACTCCCAAATTTAACCTACCTATTTACCTCGATACCGAGGAACGTACAAAATTTGTTAGTATCTATGGGTGATCCGGCGACATTTGGTCCGGCCGACACTTGATCCGGCGGACAGTTGATCCGGCGGACATTTGATCCGGCGACAATTGATCCGGCCTGATCCTTTAGAAAATTTTTTTCTTCAAGTAAGTATGTAAAGAGGATATCCGGCCGTACAACCAAAGTCGATGTATTTATATCTGAAGGCATCTTGGGATAACCAATGGCAGGAATGTTGGTTATCTAATAAATGGTTCCCGGGGCGACGGTAAACATATCCACCTCTTAAATCTTAAGTAGATGTTGCACATACAAGAATGTCGTATTTTGCTATTCATCAGTATTCATTCAGAATTGAAACTTTATTTGAAATGGCTCTAGGCGTGTTTGGTGACTAGATCTGAATAGCCAGGAAAATTTTTCATATATCCTTCTCCTCCCCACTATCTTCAGCCTCACAATATATCAAAATTAGGAATGCCATAATCTCACTGGCTCCAGACGGTTGGAAGCAGTTGGGACTCTTGTGTTTTGATAAAAGTTCTAAAAAATAAAAATAAAAATAAAAATAAAAATATAAAAAATTTATAGGTATCATATGATTTTTGTAATTTGTTCGCTGGTGTACAGTGTATGTAATTTTAATCGGATTACTTGAAATGACGTGACTAGATCTGAATAGCCAGGTACGTTTTCCATATCTCCTTCCCCTGCCCACTACCCTCAGTATCACACCATACCAAAATTGGGGATGCCATTGGCACCCACTGGCTCGAGATGGTTGAGAGCAGTTGGGACTCTAGTGTAATTTTCAGATAAAAAGGTTTACGCAAGTAGGAATCTTTTACGGTTTTTTTGTTAAACTGACTGCACGTATAAGTATGTCGTATTTTGTATTGCCGCATGCTTCTTCGGAGAGTCGAAATTATTGTTAGTAAAAATATTTTTACAGCGGACTTTCACTCAAGATGCCTTCAGATATAAATACATCGACTTTGGTTGTACGGTCGTATATCCTCTTTACATACTTACTTGAAGAAAAAATCTTCTAAAGGATCAGGCCGGATCAATTGTCGCCGGATCAAATGTCCGCCGGATCAACTGTCCGCCGGATCAAGTGTCGGCCGGATCAAATGTCGCCCGGATCAAATGTCGCCGGACCAACTGTCGCCGGACCAAATGTCGCCGGATCAACTGTCATGGAACCGTATCTATGATATTTGACGGGAAAATTGTTAAAAAAGAGAAGTGTTAAAAATAACCATTTCGAAAATAATCATCTCCTTTTATTTTATTTTTATTTATTTATTTATTAGCGTTATAAACAGTCTGTATAAATTCATAAATGACAGTGATAATAATGTGTATGTCATTGACCAATAAAATAACGACAAATTGAAGTTTTGAACCATACTACAAGAATACACAACAATACCTATACCTGATATAAACAATTCTTATAAAGTGCATCTTCTAACTTAAATCTACAAAAAGTGATAAATGAAATTTTTCAAGGGTTTACATTTAAATTTTGATGGATATCAATAATATCTTTCAGGAAGTGGTTTTATTTGAAATCGAACTGCTAAAAGTGGGAGAGATACTAAAAATAAATGTGGTGATATTAAAAATAAAAAAGAGAAATACAGAAATCAATGAAATATTAAGTTCTTAATTAAACATGTGGCATTCAATAGTGTTATTTTTTTATGCATGCTGTGAATTTATCAAGGTTTGTATTAAACACATCGAAATTTGGGCATAATCTGTTAAATGTGCTACAGCTTCTTCTTATAAATACATTTTCAAGATAAATTGTCTTGCTCTTAGGGATATTAAAGGTGTCCGGAGATCCAGATAGTGATTAGGTTCGCAACGTTTTGTGTATAAGCAGGGGTGCCTGAGGGGTGTGATTGATTTTCCTATGGGGTGAGGTTTGCCTACTGCGTGGCGAGTGGGCTCGGGAGGGGCTGGTTTAGGACCTAGACCTCTTGAGCCGGACTCTCTCGATCCATCGCCTTCCGCTTAGAAGCTGGATTTATCGTGTGTCCTGAAAAAATTGACCCACACCTCTACGTTTTAAACATGTGTTTCTTTTTGTTAAAATTTTTGACAGATATCGCAAATTTTGACGTTTTCTAACGGAGTTAATTCAATAAATTACTGATAATCTCTAAAATTGACAATGTTTGTTTTTGAAAGGCAATGATCCTATAGGTATCTACTTTCAGCTTCACAAATTCTACAATTATAATAACCCGTGATTTATTACGGGTTTAAAAAAAGACATACATCCCTGCGTTAGGTGCCTATACGAACCTGATAACATTTAAATTTCTAATATCTGAGCGATAAATGTTGCTTTATAAAATGAAGTAGAACTTTTAGCTAGCAGAGGTTTTGAACTCGCGATGCTTGGGTGATAACCAGACGCTCTAGCCAACTCTACCATCTAACCGATTATAAGGATAGTTAGGTTAAGGCGATCCAATAGTCCAGGAAAAATCGAAATCGGAATTCACGCCCTTTATGGGAGGAGTTTAAAAATACTTGAGATAAAGCTTTTGGAAAGGTTGTAAAAGGTATCTATTTGAGAAATTTTTTTACAGGTTGATTTCGTAAAGGCCTGAAAAAGATATTAATTCCTTTTTTACGCATTGTTTATTGTAATAAAACTAAAATTTAAAATTAATTTCACAAACTAAGCGACACGGAGTCACACGTCCATTTCCCGCTCCGGCCGGGGCGTGACTGATACGAAATAGTTGTGCCCAGAGCATGGTTCTTGTGCCCATGCCATAAGGGTCACTTCAAGAATCCAAATTCCTAGAGTGCGGGCCGTATTGATTGATGTCAAATATAACAACGAGAAAATGCATATTTTATTTTATTTTGTGAAGTTCGGGCGTGGATACATAAATGTCATTTTTTTGCGATTATTATAAAAGAAACTGAATTTGCCATATTATACAATAAAACCATATCCGAAAAGGGGTTAATAAGTAGGAGAGTTTGCACTTTAAAGTGTTTTTTAGAGATCTGATACTTTATTTTTTTCTAGCTTATTAAAAAATTTTTTAACCTATATTTTTAAGGGCCAAGATATGTTCTACACGCAGTATTTAATTGAAGCATCTATAATACCTATTTCTAAGCGATCAAATTTTCAAAACAAAAACATGATTTTGTATGATTTTACATTATTTAGTAGGCATCTACGGCTTCATCTTAACCGGATATGGTAGGTAAGTAGGAAACTGCATAGGTACCTATTTACAAAAGGATGTTTCGCCTATCGTTAATGATTCTCATTCCTTCGGTTATGAGGCGTGATGTTTCATAAACAAAAAAATGTTGCCACGGAGATAAAATTGGTTAGGTAGGTACCTACTCGGGTAGGAAGTACCTAAGATTATAATGATGATGACGGGGCCAATCTCTTGTTCATTCCATGTCAATCTATCCACAGACGAAATTAGTAATGACTCTTAAATTAGGCGCTGATCGACACAGTTAACTTTGTAGGTGGTAAGAAATGGACTAAATAATGATGCCATTTTTATTAAGGTAGGGAGATAGGTACTGAAATGTGTTGGGAAATGGAAAAGGTAGGTACTTACATACGAGAAACTCGAAATTTAAATATTTTGATGAGTTGCACCTGTAAGGCCGGAAATAGTGCAATGCGTACCTACTGTCGGCCGATCGACGACGTAGCGCTGACGAGCTGGAGCGATGCTCTTCGTACGCAGTACTTTATTCATTCACCTACTTAGGTAGGTATTACTGTAAGCGACCGACACGATTGACACTATTTCCAGTCTTAAAGGTGTGTTGTTGAACACATTTACTATTTCTGAGAAAATATTGCAACAACTTGCAATCTACAAGCGAATATCTAAATGGTGACCGACGATGAAGCGCTGACGAGCTGGACCGATGCTCCTCGTACGCAGCGCGTGCCACTGCAGCTCTTTATTCGTTCACCTACATAGATATTACCTTCTTAGCTGCAAACGACCGATACACGCTTACAACTATTTCTAGTCTTAAGATTAATTGATGGGAAATAATGCGTTTTCGGTTTGAAAATTTGATCGTGTAGAAATATTATATATGCTTCAAATAATTACTGCGAATAGAACACATCTTGACTTTGGAAATAATCGAGAAATTTATTAATAGGTACATCCTTTTGTAAGTCTATAAAAAATACTTCCAAGTGCCAAAATCTCCTTCTAATAAATCCATTTTTGGAAAAAGTTTCATTATATAACGGGGCAAGTTAAGATCTTTACAAAATAATAGTAAAAAAATTTCATTTCAATATTTCACAAAATAAAACAAAACAATGCAATTTCAGCATGATTCAAAATGGTGGCCTGCAACGAATATGGATTTGAGAATTAAACGTACGCCGTCCGCATAAAGACTACCCAGTCACAAGCCAGGACAAACACGGAAATTCCCTAACAAAGCATTTTGAATTGAATGTTTTGTGGATTAATTTTGAGTTATCGTATATTTTATTGACCAAAACACATTCCTAGAACAATAAACTATGTACCAAAACAACATTACTTGCGTTAATTACGTAAACTGATAGGTTTTACGATGTTTTCGTCAAGTAACACGCATCGACTTTGACAAAAAGAATCGCGGCAAATTTGACATTTTGATGCCACAGAAAAAATCATTTAAAAATATTCTGGGGCTGCAAGGTGAGTGAAATTTTTGCCCACCTTATGGTAAATGTTAGCGCAAGCGATTCTGACTTTGTCCTTCTTACAAATTCTCTACATAGAAGGGTCAAAATCGCAGACAAATATATTTTTTTCGAAATTTTTTCCGCGCGCATGCGCACACTCTGATGTATTCGCGTCTCCGGCCGATTAGAATGTACATTTCGTATTAGGTACCTACCTAGTTATCGCCCCGACGCGACGCGGGGGTGTGTGGACGTCTCTGGACTCAGCGTCGCTTGGTTTCGTGCAATCGATTTAATTTTTTTTTTATTATCTATCTACCTATAACAAACAATGCGTAAAAGATGAGTTGTTTTTTTTTTCATGCCTTTACCAAATCAACCTATGAAAAGCAACTCTAAAATACCTTCTCCAACCTTTCCAAAAACTATTAAGTATTTTTAAATCCCTTCGAAAAAGAAGCGTTGATTCCGATGTCCAATTTCTCCAGGACTAGTGGATCACCTTAAAGAAAAGAGACGCTGCGTGCCGTTGCCGTCGCCTTGCCGTTGTCGTGGGTATTTTAAAAGCAGACAATGAGTGCTTTTATTATTCCTATAGCGACGGCACGCAACGGCACAAAAAAGGCAAAAAAGTGAACTTCTTTATCAGAATAATGTTGCATCTCCTTCTTAGACACGAAATAATAGTTAGACAAACGATGTACGTATGCCTGCTTGCTTCCCCAAAGGAAAAAATGCAATCCTTACCTTGGGGTAAGAATAACCTCGTCGAATTTAATGTTTCAAAGATCCAATCATGTTAGATAACGTCTAAAAGGGATCGAAACGAAAATCTAGTCTCCTTCAACGGAAGCAATCTTCCGAACAGGACCTCCATCGATGTGCTTGGTGTAACTCTAAGTGACCAGCTCAGGTAGGGGGCTCCATCGTAACCGGAGTTAAGTTAGCCTCTCAGAAACCGGGCGAACTGTACAGGGCCCGCATATACCTACTTTAATAGTACACAACTGCTAACCCTGTACAAATCACAAGTGCGCCCCACGGTTGAATTTGGCAGCCACCTCTGGTCTGGAGCTCCAAAATACCTAAAAAAAAACCTTGAATCTGTGCAGGTTGGGCGGTCCGTTTGATAGATTCTCCCATCTTAACAGACGGACTGCAATCTTTAGAGCACAGGCGTCAGGCGGGAATGCTGTCCTTGTTCTACCGGTATTACAATGGAAGATGCTCCGAGGAACTAGCGTCATTGATCCCCTCGGCACCGGTGCATAGTCGGGAAACACGCCAAACACGCGCCCAACATTTGTACACGGTTGACATTAGTCACATGAGAACGGGTCGTTTCTATGAATCGTTCTTGAGTTCAACGGCTCGGCTATGGAACGATTTGCTGGCTTCTGTGTTTTCTCCCTCCTACAACATGGGTCTCTTCAAGATCCGTGTTCACTCCTTCCTTTCCTCAAAAAGACCCTTAAAAACAGCATCTTCAAAGATGACATAGGCCCTGAGGGAAGTTATTTTCCTCAGGGCCTCCTGTGTGAAGTTAATGTAAAAAAAAAATCTCCCTCACTTGTAGGTATTAAAGAAATGAGACCCGTGTGCCGTTTCCGTCGCCGGGCCGTTGCCGTGGGAATTATAAAAGCAGCCATTCACTTACGGGATACTCTATAGTTAAATTCGCTTCACACGTTAAAAACTTAATATTAGTTTCATTATAATAAATTACGTACAAGAAGAGTTGAGTGAATTTCAATCAATGAATGCATTCTTGCATCTAGATATTTTCAGATTCAGAAAACAATAATTAAATTTATCTTTGGTTTACTGCAAAGTTATATGTGTCGATCTGTATTGCTGTGTTCGTCTTCCTCTTTATCTAAGCTCTAAGCTCTCCTAATGACTTAAGCAGGTACCCGCATTACCGACCAATCATCCGAGCCTCATTAATGACCAGGCTCGAAAATTTCCCATCCCGGCTTTCTAAATTCGTGGCATTAAATAATAAATCTATCTGCTCTCTTGTTCGTGCACACGAGAATAGCCTCATCATGCCTTGAACAACGAAAAAAAGGCTAAATAATCACCTCGCCTCCCCTCGCTTTACCTGGCCGTAAAAAAATACATTCCCCACACTATAAAAGAAAGAAAAAAAAACACTAATGAAAAGCTTCAAAGAAACACGTAAAATATCTCTACTTCTTTCGCTTCGGTTGCATTCTCTATTCAAAAACATGAGATAGAAGATAAACGTGTGTTTGTTTTTTATTCCGGTTCGTTCTATTCTTCTGGTTGTGTAGGGTGCTTGCCTCTCATTGGTCGGTTCAAAATCCCCGCACCCTGATTGGTCGTTTTCTTTGTGAGAAGGCCGGGTTTGTTACTTGGGTCATAAATTGAGTTGTTGACACTTGGTTTTTATGCGTTTTCGAGGTTATGTTGTATAATTAACCGTGTGGATTATAATATTATACGCTCATGGCGGCGCGGAAAGGGGGAAAACGCGAGGCGGTAATGCCGGATTATGTTCAAAAGAGTTTCGCGCTAAGTTGCCGAGTGAAATTAAATTATTTTAAAATCAAGACGTGTCGTCGCTTGACAGAGGACGTTGTCAAAGGCGGGAGATTGGAATGATGTAATTTAAAGCGGGAAAATGCTAATTTTTAAAACAGCTGTCAAAAGTTATAATTGAGTGGAGATTATCTTACGTTTTATGTTGATAAGATAGATGGCTACCTAGCCAAATCAATTTGAAATAATAAACGAATGATTTTATTTCAAGATTAATGTAATGCAGGATTTTAATTTGATAATACCGAATTAATTCAAATGTGAAATGCTTTTAACGTATTGCACTCCGATAGCCAATATAATGGCTTTTGAACATTTGGTTGCTAGCTCCGATAGCCAAAATAGTGGCTTTCCCAAGCGGTAACTTTGAAGCTCTGTTTTTCCCCATTTACCGATAACATTCTGTGAATTTTATTTCACAATGGTGTACATAAAGGATTAAATATTCCCTTTAATGTATTCATAGTCAAAATACATTAAAGGATTAGTTTATATATAGTTTCTTAGAATTTTTGTCATTTTTGACCTACTTTGTATTTTTGTGTGTGCCGTTTTATTTAGTCAGTCTGTATCGGTACATTGTTCGCGGCGGAGCACCTCCCTATACTCTAAGAGCACCTCCTACTGTGGTGACCATTATTCTGTGAACGTTTCAGAACTAAAATAACACTTGAATATTTTTTAATATATTTTTGTCGCCATGGATCAGTTTAATGAATATTTCGAAGAAAGTAATGAAAACGATGTGTTTAGTAATGTTAACGAACAAAGTGAAATAATAAATCAAAGTGTAAATAATATTGAATCTTCCTTGAATAATGCTTTTGAAAACATTGAAGACTTTCAACCTGACTGTGATGATGACCTTTTGATGTTTGATAATGTTGACTCTATTGTGAATAATTCTATATTAGATGGTAACGACTCGGATAGTGGAAGTGATATCGAAGTGCGACCGAGTAAAAGAAGGCGAGCTGTTTTTTCTGAAAGTGAAAGTGATACAAACAGTGAAACTAGTAACTGGGAAATTTTAAGTAATATTTTTCAACCAAAAATTAATGATTTTTCCATTGGTAGCAGACACGCTGGTCCTAATATTCCATCAAATTGTAATGAGCCACTAGATTTTTTCAAATTGTTCTTTACTGGTGAACTAATAAAATCCATAGTCAGTAATACTAATAATTACGCAAATAATATTATTTCAAAAACCCAAAATTTAAGTAAAAATTCTCTTTGGCATTCTTGGAGAGATTTGGATGAAGGAGAATTTAGAGCTTTCTTGGGAGTCATATTAAATATGGGAGTGAGACCACATCCCAATCTCCAAGATTTTTTCTCGACTGCTTTTGTCGCTTACTCCCCATTTTTCAGAAGTGTTTTTAAAAGAGATCGTTTTTTACAAATATTTTGGATGCTACATCTTAATTCCAATGAAACAGATAACAACGAAACCCTTGAAAAAAGAGTTGATAAAGTAAATGGATTTATGCAACATATAGATAGTAAATGTAGAGAATATATGATACCCCGTAAAGAAATAGTGGTAGACGAATCCGTTGTCAATTTTAAGGGCAGGATTTGTTTTAAAACTTATAATCCAAACAAACCAAATAAATGGGGCATCAGGATATACATTTTGGCGGATTCGGGATCTGGTTATATTTATTCATTTGTTCCATATTATGGTGCCGTAACCACGCATAGACTGATTAGACCTGATCTCCCATTTACTTCAAGAATTGTTTTGCACCTGTACAACAATTTATTAATTTCCATTCCTGAAGCTGAAGGCTATCACATGTTTACTGACAGGCTATATACAAGCCCGCAATTAGGAGAGGAATTGATGAAGTTAAAAACTCATCTAACTGGTACAATAATGACGACGAGAAAGCATATACCATTACCGATAAAAAATGCTAAATTGAAGTCAGGTGAAACGATTACTTGTGTAAAAAACAATGAATTGCTTCTTGCTTGGAAGGACAAAAGAATGGTTACAGTATACACCAATCATTACTCAAATGATTATAAAACTGTAAGAAGAATAATGAGAGGTGGCGAAGAAGAAACCATAATGAAGCCGAATGTGATAATAAACTATACTAAATATATGGGAGGCGTAGATACCGCAGACCAGTATACTGCAGCTTACCCATTTTTGAGAAAAACTTTAAAATGGTGGCGAAAATTATTTTTTTGGGGTCTCGAAGTTTCCGTTGTTAACTCGTACATTTTATATAAGCAAAAACAAAATCAAATGAAACTAAAAGCTATGACACACCTTGAATTTGTTGACAAACTTATCATTCAATTAGTCGGAAATCACAGAGGAGGATTAAATTGTACAAAAGGCAGACACTGTCTCGATCCAGAACAAAGGTTGGATGGAAAATTACACATACTAATGCCTCAAAATTAAAAAAAATCTCGTGAGTGTATAGTGTGTTCGGATAAAAAACAACGAAAAAGGACCATATATTTTTGTAAAACTTGCGACAATAAACCTGCTATGTGCGTTGGAGTGTGTTATGAAAAATTTCATACCTTAAAAATTTATAAGTGATTAGTTTTAACATGACAATAGACATTTATAATGTTAAGTTACATAATTTTTTTCTTTTTTTTCAAATGTGCGTCAAACTGTTTATACTTGTATCTTCAAAAACACCTTGTATCTGCTCAGATTCTTCCACATACCTGCTCCGCCTCCTGGGAAGGTTCATCTTTTGTTTTCGGCGCCATTTTCAAGTAAGTATCATGTAATAACCTAAAACTAGAGCCAATGAGGATAAACATTCCCGGAATACAAAGAGCTAGTAATCCATTGATTTACAACCCAAGACCCTAACAGCCGGACTCGCAATAGAGTGGTCACAAAAAAATATCCTTACAAATATATTTCAAATGTTTCGAACAAAAAAGACACTTCTTTTACAAAATAAGTACCTTCTAATTTTTAAGAAATATATTCCTCACAATTTAAATGGTTTAGTAATTATCTTGATTTTAAAAGATTGTGTTTAGTGACATTCTTCGAATAATATCGTTTTAATATGTTATCGCGCTGCATGGTCACCACATAGAAGAAACAGGTTGTCTAAAAAGAATGAGTAAAATAATATAATTTTTTTAACTTTTAAGGAAATTATGTTTATTTTTTTCAACCCCAGAGTAGACTACTGGTCATTAGTGATTCCAATAGGAGTGCAAAGTGTTAAAAAGTTTGTAGGTACCTACACTAAATTATCAATGAGCTTAGTTCTTACCTAATTACCTGTCCACAGTCTGACAATTTTTTGAAGCGAAAACTTCTTTAGCACCGTTGCGATTTAAGATGAAGCCATACTAAATAATGTAAAATCATACAAAATCATATGTTTTTGTTTTGAAAATTTGAACGCTTAGAAGTATTATAGATGCTTCAATTAAATACTGCATGTAGAACATATCTTGGCCCTTAAAAATATCGGTCATTTTTCTTATAAGTCTTTTAATAAGCCTAGAAAAAAATAAAGTATTAGGTCTCTAAAAAACACTTTCAAGTGCAAATTTTCCTACTTATAGACCCCTTTTCGGATGTGGTTTTATTGTATACCTAATATGGCAAATTTGGTTTCTATAATAATCGCAAAAATAATTTATATTTATGCCCGAACTTCAGAAAATAAAATAAAATATGCATTTTCTCGTTGTTATTTTTGACATCAATCAATACGGCCCGCACTCTACGAATTTGGACTCATGAAGTGACTCTTATGGCATGGGCACAAGAACCATGCACTGGGCACACCTATTTCGTATCAGTCACGCCCCAACCGGAGCGGGAAATGGACGTGTGACTCCGCGTCGATTAGTTTCATGAAATCAATTTTAAATTTCAGTTTTATTACAATAAACAATGTGTAAAAAAGGAATTCATATCTTTTACAGGCCTTTAAGAAATCAACCTTTAAAAAACAATTCTCAAATACCTTTTCCAACCTTTCGTGCTTTTTCGCAAGTATTTTTAAACTCCTCCCATAAAGGGCGTAAATTCCCATTTCGATTTTTTCCTGGGCTATTGGATCGCCTTAAAACTCGATGAAACGGAAATGACTGATACTAAAAAGATGCAAACACATTGGTACCCACATCTATAGGATTTAGCCTGCGGGAGAATGAGACAGAAATAAAATATTTATTTAATTTACGGGTAGATATCTACCTACTCGGTTACTATAAATTCACAGTCCCACGCAAGTCGCCTTTGGTGTACTTAGTGGTATAAAGTGCCTGACGAACCTCTGCATAAATTTAGCGGACCAAAGATCGAATCCCAAATCCCACGAAAACCAAAAAAATATATTTTTGTAAAATCACATAGGTAGGTATATACAGGTATCCAACCTTCAAAACACCCCAAAATGAACTGGCAAAAGGAAACACAAAATAAAGCGACATCTAGCGACTCCGAAGAAGAAGACGCAAATAGGTTCTAGGTAATAAGATGACCATATGTAGATATAGAAAAGGTGCACTGGAATTCGACGACAAAAATATGGATAAAATTATCCTTCAAATTGATAAAAATATTGCTTCGTAGTCTCCCCACTCTTGTCTACTTTAGTTTTCTGAAGGTTTTACTGCTACCGCGTGTGAATTGCACACTCTGATTTTTCTTACATTATAGCTTCATACAGGAGGCCATTCTGGGACGGAAATGAGTATGAGGGGAGGGTAGAAACCAGAAGGTCAGTAGGTATGTCCAGGAGTGACGGACGTATGAATCCATCCCTTCTACTGATGATGGGTCGAGGTAGTCCTGCTGCAGAGGTTAAAGGGTCTCCCTCGAAGAGGCACTCTAGAATCCGGCCCGCGACGCGTAGCACACGAATCCGCCACCAACACGTAGACAAACCTCAACCCATGAACTCGGACAGTCGGGTATCCCTGCTATGTCAACAACCTAGCGAACTACTTTGGGGTGGCCTATGGCAGAGGTGGTGGCTATCCAATAGATACCCGCCTTTCAAACAATCCAAATAGGTTCCTAATTATTGAAGAAGAAATGGAGGGCGCTGCATTCGTTTTTAATGGCAACCTGGAAATGGTGCAAAAGTAAAAGAATACGGGTACCTACAGTTTGGCAATTAAGTGTAGAAAATAAATGATGGCACTGCGATCGTATTTTAGATTTCAAATGACAACACCAAGATGGCTCATAAGACAATGAATGTATGTTTAAAAAAACACTTCGGTCAAAATGCATATTTCATAACGTAGATATTTGTATTTTCTAAAATTTTTCACAAAAAAGCTATTATTTAATAGAAGCAAAATTGTAATTTAATATACTTAAGTAAAATAAAACAAAACATAATTTAATTAGGCCTTTATTTCGTTATAAGGTAACAATAATATTCATATTATAGGATGGGGCGGTACAAACACAAATCAAACACAATCAATTTACATATCGCAAAAGCTAATATCTAATAAAAACAAATAAAAAAAAACCCTACTCATATTCGTTAGAACTTTTATTCAAACAATTTAAGTTAAGAAAGAAAGAGAAAATTAAGAAAAAAGTTCTTTTTCTATGAGTTTAAAGAAGTTGCATATTATTATTATTTTTTAATTGAGTTATTCCCTTTTTCTTGTGGCTTAACATGAACTGTCAAATGAGAGTGTTAAATTCGGATTTTTAAACATAACCTCAAATCATGGTTATAATCGCTCGAAAATTGGCATAAATCTTGTAATACTAATGAAATTAATTAAACAAACTATACTAGGTACGTACCAGTCATTTCTGCAGTTCGTTTGCAAACATCTTCTAAATTTGACAGAAGCCTCTTCGCGTGATCTTCGGCTAGGTAGCGTTGAAAAACGCAGTATATAACCCCTCTTGCATCACTATGTATTGGTTTGTTCATTTTAATTAAATTCAAACAATTCACCGACAAACAATGAATAAAAATATTATTAAATGACCGATCTTCTACTCAGATTTAAGACAATAAATCGACCATAACATGACAGCCATAGGAAACGTCATATCAAATCAAAGCGAGTAATTCGGTGCTGCCATCGTAATGAAAACGTTTAGTTCCAATTTATTAAATTTCTAGACATAATTGCCTAACTATAGGAATCTAACATTATAAACGATAGGTACCTATTACCTAGGTAGGTACCGATCTACTATATTATCTACCAAGAAAACTACCTAATCTGTGTTGTCAAGCTGGGGCAATTTAAAAAAAATATTTTTCGAAATCTTATCTCGTAGGTAGGTATCAGTGTAGAACTTCAATTTTCACGTTGTTTCGAATATGCCTATCACACTAGTTATAGCACCTAAAACCTTTTCCCAAATAATTGTTAATTTATTGGACAAGTTGTACAAAATTGAGCGTGAATTCAAACGACAATGGAAGCCGCAGCTTGTGAACGCAGGCATGACCAAGTAGACGGAACCGATCGTTAATAGAATGGAGTCTGACACAACAACTCTTCATTTAGAATATGTAATATTATGTAGAAATGGAAACTTACATAAACCAACCAACTGGGTACCTAGTTAAATAGGCAGTACCTAGTTAAGTGAAGAATAGAGTCATGAAAGGAAAACTTTTAGGTTAGGATTTTTGTGTTAGGTTTGATACCTACGTACCTACGTGTAGTTTTATTTTTGTTTACATCTGTTCACAAAGGAGGCCCTGAAGAAAATAATTACCCTGATGGCCTATATCATGTTTGGGGATGCTGTGTGGAGGGTCTTCTTTTTTTTTTTTTTTTTTACAGTGAATACCGCACAAGAATCTCAACTGCTCCCGTCTGGAGCCAGTGAGACTATGGCATCCCCAATTGGGGTATGTTGTGAGGCTGAAGGTAGTGGGGAGGGGAAGGAGGTGGGGAAGAGGAAGGTTGGGGTACCTGGCTATTCAGATCTGGTCACTAAACACGGTTAAAGCCATTTTCAAGCAACGTTTCAATTCTGAATGGTGGTCTTACACCAGGGCGATACTAATAGGTAGTAGATATCTTCCACTCTGGAACATGCCGCAAATATACTATATATTATTTTAAATGAATTAATTGTGAAATAACACAAAATAAATCAAATAAAATTTATTTGCGCATGCCGGGTTCGAACCCGCGACCTCCGGCATGTGAGTCAAGAGTCTTAGCCACTGGACTACGGAGGTCGTCTTAGGGAAAGGAAGAAGAGGAAATTCTGGGAATGAAAAACGTATGAGGGGTGGGTAGGTATCTAGGGGTCAATTGGTCCAGGAGTGACGGACGTACCTACGACGTAGGTATTTAGTCACCGACAGCATAGATTGTTTATCTCCTGGCGTATAGAACTAACTTGCCAATGGTTATGCCAGTCGGGAGAGCAGTCTTATTGTTAAATAAAATCACTTCGAATATCGATATGTTTAACATCAATGAAGCACAATTCAGACGACAAGCTTTGTTGCGGTAAGTATGAGTGTGCTTCATTGAAGTAGATATAAATTGCTTAAATCTTTTTGAATTGAATTGAATGAATCCATCCCTCCCACTGCGGTACCCAGGCCATCGATCGAGAGAGTCCGGCTGGAGAGTTCAGAAGGTTTCCCCCAACAAGTCTCTCCCGATCATTGCCAGTAGGTGGGCAAATGCATTCACCGCCAAGACCTAGACAAACCTCACTGTATTAAACCGTGCCAAAGTTACCAAACGTAGCGAACCACTTTTGTTGGTTATCCAATAAATGGTCCCCAGATTCATACCTATATAAAATAGATAGATAGATACCTTAGTATATTTACGGCACGCTCCAGAGTGGGATACTATCAGAATCGCCCTGGTCTAAGATCACCAGTCAGAATTAAAACGTTGCTCGAAATCTCTTTAGACGTGACCAGATTTGAATAGACGGTGACCAGATTTGAATAGCCAGGTACTTCCCCACTATCCTCTTCCCTATATCCTTCCCCTCTAACTACCTTCAGCCTCACAACATACCCCAATTGGGATACCATAGTCTCACTGCCTCCAGACGGGAGCAGCTGAGACTCTTGTGAGATATTCACAAAAAAATATATGTATAGGTATATAAACCGATTCGCAGTAAACAATGGAAAATAGTGATTTAGCATTCATCTTCGCCCAAAAAGTTTAATAAAATAACTTGAAATTACTTGTTGGATATAGGTAGGTACCTTAGTAGATAGATATGTTTGTATTATTCAGGTAGGTAGGTACCTAGGTATATGTTATAGGTGCTGTGTTATAGTTCCTGTGTATAGTTATGTATGTACATGTACAGGGCTACACCTCCGTGGGTAGACTCAATTACTTCTCCCATCAGGCGAATAATATTCCCGAAGAGTTCGTATCAAATGAAAACTTGAAGACATGAAGGATGATTATAATATTCATCGAAACATAAATCAGGGCTGCCACAACTCAAAACTAACCAATTACCCACCTGTTTACATTTTTAGAATTACATATCTAGATATTTTCATTATTCAATTTGGGAGGCGGGAATTTCCCGGGAACCATTTATTGGATAACCAACACCTCTGCCATTGGTCACCCCAAGCGGTTCTCTGCATTTGGTGACTTAGCAGGGGTGCCCGACTTCATGGGGTGAGGTATGTCCGGGTCTTGGCGGCGGATGCGTCTGCCCACCAGCTGCATGGCAGGCCGGATTGGGAGAGAATGGTTGAAGGAGTTGTTTTGACCTCTCCAGCCGTACCCTCTCGGAACATCGCCTTGCACTGCAGTGGGAGGGATAGGTTCATACGTCCGTCACTCTTGGACACACTGACCCCCAGGTTCCTACCCTCCAATAATATCCTTTTCCTTCCCAGAACTTCCTCTCATTCCTTTTGTCCATACAAACGTATTCCCCAATATTCTCTTTGAATTTTAACACCAGTGTAAATAATTTTTTAATATAGATATCTAATCCAGCGAGTCGGTTAGTTTTACTTTTTTTGATAACTTGCAGAATTAAATATTAAAGCATATGCAAAATGTCCTGCACCGGTTCAATAAAAACTAAATGATTCATGGGTGGGGTGAAGTCTAAAAAAACTATTAAATTTAATAATGTCCCTTAAAATTTTACCTGGTTACCTATGAATGGAACATTTTGTAAGAACTTGTATCTACCTAAATACCCAGTCCGCACCCAAGAACTCGGACCCGGAGCCTGCAATGCTCCTAGAACTCGAGTACTTTTAAAAGGAAGCACGCCTCGGAGGCCTCCTTCAAAATGCAGAAATCACCCATCTCTGTCCAAACCCTTATAGGTACCTAAGCATTAAGAACATGAAAACGTTTTTCGACCAAAACATTGTCTATGAAAATATTATATATTATTTAGCAAATTTCTTTTTGGTACCCCTGCAGAACACAATGATGTTCACAGCGGGTGCATTTACGAACACACAGACAGCGGGCAATGAGTGAACATGGCTGTAATAAATTATTATAAAAGGAAAACGGGGACATTGCTATACCCGTACCTACCACCGTAGCGACTTGGAGGAGAGGTGGGCATGATATCGCACATTATATTCTTCATAATATAATATACCTACTTACTTCTGGTACCTACTTATAGTACCTGCCTGTCTGTCTGTCTGTCTGCATTATCGTGCGAGCGTGCAATAAACAAACGTTCCGACGTTTAAAAAAGGAGTCTTGATGATTTAATAAATGTATATATAAATATGAATATAAACGTTGGCGTGTTTTATTGTCAGTATTTTTTAATAGAAAGGTGGGTTATTAGGGATAGGCTTCAAGGCCTTTTTCATACAAAACTTAAATTTGGATTTGAAGCCTAAAAACCCAACCAAACTAAATAATTATTTTTTTAATCAAAAGTTTTATTTTATTTTATTTATTTTTATATTTTTTTCGTTGTTTTACAGTTTTTTAGAGTGTCCTTACTGGGGTACCTACCCTGTTCTAAGGACACATTGTACAAGTTTTCTTGTTTGAAGTATAAGTAAATACTTATGCCCCTCAGCAACGTAAGCAAGTATACTCGTCAAAATAACGATAGCAGTCAAGTACAATAAGCGAGTTTACTCGTCAACGCGTGTGTCTCCATAGAAACCGTTATAACTCCGTTATTGTTTTAGCATCCGTAAAATAAAAAAGTGAAAGGTCGATAGTGAATCATACTGCACATCTCTATTCAAGTTGTCCATAGAAATACCTAAAAAGAACATTCTGTCAGACGCGCAGTCTGACAGATAATTTATCCCGCCAAATTTCCCACGGGCGGGTCACCCGCTCCCGACATTGTTAATTTTTATTAAACATTTTTATATGAAATGATTGTAAAGTGAGGTGACAAAAATGTTTATTACACATTTATACAATAGAATAAGTATTGTTGTTTACATAATCTGTGATTTTAGTACCGTTTTTACATAAATACATCACGTGAGTCAATTTGACATTTTTTTAATGTTTGCATTCTAAATTTTAATATTTACAAATATTAATATTTATTTATAATATAATAATTCGAAAGCTTATTTTGTAACCTGTCTAAAACAGTTATTATTATTCGGCTACGTTCAGAAATGTTTCATTTATAGAGCATTAATTGTGAAACGGTAATAACACAAAGTTTTCGTAAAATGTCATTTCGTTTAAGACATTTAAAGTGCAAATTGGCGATTTTCTGAGGGGTTAAAATATTACAGAGGAAAATTATAAAGTTAAATGTAAAAGAAAGTACAATACAAGAATTAATCTTTGTTAGGTTGCAAAATTGTATCTATATTCATACTTGGTCGCAGGCCCGGACTGGGACCATTTGGGGCCCTCCGCTAAAACCTGTAAAGGGGCCTCCTAACGTGTGGCGGTGGGGGGGGGGGGGGGGGTGGCTGTAGAAAACGGGGGGTCCGGGGGTCTCCCCCGGATAATTTTTGAAAATTAGGTGCTTGAAAACAATGAAAACGCGTTTCTACGCTATATTGGCACCTATAAAGAAGAAGAAATACGAATAATATTCGAATAATAAATGGAACAAAATTACAACCCATAATAAAAATAGTAATCTAAAATTTCGATGACCTACTACAGTCGTGTCATCGTTTATCTCTGAGGTAGTGCTTGATGGTTTTAACCACGTAAACATTGAACTGGCACACTGGAAATCTTCTGGTTTCTTTTTCTTATTTTCCTCTCTTTTTTAAAAACCACTCTTGTAAGTTCTCTTCGTTGTTTTTGTTCCGTTCGTAATATTAATTAATCAAATTATGTACCACAACTCAACTCTAAACAAAAAATTTAATTTAACAATTTAACTAAAAAAAAAACTGCGCTGTAAATTTAGCAAACCGCATCGCATAAAATCGACTTGTAGTGGCTTGAAAACAATAGTGTGGGGTGGATGTTATTGTAAATGTAGGAAAGGGGGGAGGGGAAGGACGATATGCGCTTGCGTGGCCTTACTGAGTGATCAGCCGATCTGATAGGACATCGCGGTGCAGTTGTCTGCTGGACAGTGGACACACGACGCACGTCACCGCGCAGACGATGCGGTTGACAGTGGATCGAATAAAGCTTTCGTATACACGGCGAGACATAAACAGTTGTTGGACATGTTGTACTTTAGGAAAATGTACCAAGAACATTACCAAGAAAGAAGTAAACTACAAATTCGTGTGGATCCGAAATGGCAGAATCCTTGCTCGTAAAGATGAAAACTCGGCGCACGTGGTGGTGATCCGCAACCAGGACTCATTGGCTTCGCTCATCTGATTCCCTACCTTATCTTTATCTAAATTTCAATTTGTGCGTTATCTTTGAATAATGTATACTAACATTCATAATCAAGAATTTATTACCAGAATGTCAGGGGTTTAAGAACAAAACTTTATAAAGTTTACTTAGAAATACTCAATAACAATTTTGATATTATTATTCTAACGGAAACATGGTTGAACGACTCTATTTCTGATGCTGAAATTTTTGGCTTGCGTTATAATGTTTTTAGAAGGGACCGTGGCAGTTCCTTTAACCACAAAAGTGACGGAGGGGGTGTATTGATAGCCGTTTTACAAAAATATCAAACTAACCGCTGTAAGCATTGGGAAAGTACCTTGGAAGACGTATGGGTGACCATCAAATTCAGCCAGAATAAACTAACGAGATGTCTCTACATATGTGCTGTTTATATACCTCCCCCGTTGCTTGTTGATAATTTTGATTATTTTTTAAAAAAAGTTGGCAATGTTATGGATGCCGTTGGTGAATCAAATACGTTAATTTTAGGAGATTTCAACCTGGGAAATATCGGTTGGACCCACAACGAACCAAACCAGACTCATTCCCTATCTCCAGAAAATTATAATTCTGATATCGGTAACCATCTTGTAAATTTTATTGCCCTAAATAACCTCAATCAATTCAATGGCATTGCTAATAGTAACTGTAGAATCTTAGATCTCGTTCTATCCAATTCAAAAACAATACAAGTCAGGCAAAGTACCGAAATCCTAAGTCGCATTGATATACACCATCCACCTTTAGAGATTGAATTTAGTTTTGATTTCAAATTAACAAAAATGCTAAAAAATAAAAACTTACTCAAATATGATTTTAATAAGAATGATTACGTTCAATTCAATCAGGAATTACAAGAACTGAATTGGGCACTTCTTTTACCTGATTTCATGTCGGTAGACGATATGGTTTCTTTATTTTACACTCATTTTTATCGTATAATTGAGAAATGCGTAACCAAATTTGTAAATCGCAACAGGCAGCATCCCCTCTGGTACTCACCAGACTTAGTTAAATTACTAAAAGAAAAAAATAAATTTCGACTTCTCTATAAAAAATATAAGAATCCACGTGATAGAAATTCTTATGAACTCTTACGCACCCGTTGTTCCAAACTCATTAGTAATTGCTACTTTAAACACATTGAACAAATAGAATCGTGTCTGGTTAATCATAATAACTAGGGATGTTATGGAGCTCCGTAACCGTAACCGAAACTATCGGATATCCGAAATAAAAAAAATATCCGTAACCGTAACCGAAACCGATATAAAAGTTTCGGATAGTTTCGGATAAAGGCGGAGTCTAAAATACAGGTTTTTGTTTATTTGCCCGGCCGAGCCGTCACTTGTCGAGCCGTCACAAGCCGCGCGTGTCTCTTGCAATTTGCATTGTTTATGATTTATTTTGTGATTGTGGGTGTACAAACATTACAACTTATTATTTACGAGTAAAAACTTACTAATATAAAGCTGCAAAATTACTTTTTGTTAAGTATAATTTACCTTTGCTCAATTTTGACTATTAGAACCAATTAGAACTACAATTAAGGTTAAACTTTATTAATAAACACTTTGAAATGGTTTCATTACTGACAAAATTCATTGAGAACTGTTTTTGTGTATGTACTTAGATTACAGGAAAAGTGTACCAAGGTTTTATTACAATACTATTTTTGTTTATTATAATTTCGTTTTTGTATTTTTAAGTACATAACTTCGTAGGTACCTACATAGCTTAAAGTGGCTATAATAATTGTAATTTATTTAACTGATTGTAAAAATAAATCGTAATATAGACAAGAAATAAAAGTCAAATCTTGCTATTTGTATTTTACTTTTACGATTTTAAAATTCTAATATCCTTAACCGAAATTATCCGAAACTAGCGGATAATCCGAAATAATTTCGTATCCGTATCCGTACCCGAAACCGGTATAATATTATTCCTATATCCGTATCCGTATCCAGATCCGAAATTTCATATTCATAACATCCCTAATAATAACGTTAAAGCTTTTTGGAGATTTGTCAAACACAAGAAACAAAACATAAGTACTATCCCCCAAAACATGACGTTTGGAGAAAAAAAATCTTCAAACGGCGAGGAAAGCAGCGAACTATTTGCCCAACACTTTTCATCAGTGTATGAGAAAGATGACATTAGAAGCAATGAAGAGACTCAACCTTAATCTGAATCAATAGACTATTCGAACAGCTCTCTGCACACAGTAAACATTAGTGTACACGATGTAAAAATAGAAATGCTTAACCTCGACCAAAGCAAAGGCCCTGGCCCTGACAAAATTCCACCACTCCTAATAAAAAAATGTGCACACAGTCTCGCACTCCCTCTGACTATAATTTACAGGAAATCATTATCTTCATCCATTTTTCCAACAAGATGGAAACAGGCTAATATTGTACCAATACCTAAAAGCGGAGACCTTCACGAAGTCACAAACTATAGACCCATCTCTATTCTCTGTTCATTTGCGAAAATTTTTGAAAAATTAATTTGTCCATATCTGAATTATCATCTCAAAAATCTTTTAACTCTAAAACAGCATGGTTTTCTCTCCCAGAAATCAACATCCTCTAATTTACTTTGCTATGTCAATACCTTAACCGAAGCTGTCGATAGAGGTCAACAGATAGACACAATCTACACAGATTTTAGCAAGGCCTTCGATAAAGTAAATCATAGATTACTAATTCATAAACTAAAACAAATGGGTGTTCATGGTACCTTGCTAAATTGGTTTTACTCCTATCTAACTGACCGCATACAAAGAGTAGTATTTGATGGCTATGAGTCAAGAGGATTAGATGTGCCATCTGGAGTGCCGCAAGGGTCCCATTTGGGCCCAATCTTGTTTCTTGTTTTTATAAATGACTTGTGCGATGTTATTTTGGATTCTGAATTTTTGTTGTTTGCTGATGATTGTAAGATATTCAAAATTATCCATACATTACTAGATTCAATACTTCTCCAAAACGATATAAACAGAGTTTCAAAGTGGTGCAACGACAATAGAATGTTTCTGAATTCTTTAAAATGTGTTCACATAACCTTTACGCGTAAACACAATTCTATTCCGACTCAATATTTTATCGACGGTACTAAACTCCAGGAAGTCGCAACCATTCGGGACCTAGGCGTATTATTTGATAAAAAAACTTACTTTCACACCTCATATCGACAATATCATTTCTAGATCTATGAAAATGCTAGGATTTATCAAACGAAACAGTAAACATTTTAAAAATCCCACATCAAAAATAACGCTGTACAATTCCTTCACCCGCAACGTGTTGGAGTACGCAAGTGCTGTATGGAGTCCAACCTACAAAGTTCATATTCAGCGAATGGAGCAGGTTCAAAAACATTTTATGTACCACCTGGCGTATTCCGATAGGCGAGCTCGATCACTTCCTCACTACACTGATAGACTAAAATTCTACAATGTACACACCCTTGAACAGAGAAGACTAAATACAGATCTAAATTTTCTATTCAAAATTGTAAATGGTTTAATAAACTGTCCTTTTCTACTTCATCAAATCAGGTTCAATGTTCCTAGAATTGGTTCACGACTGGTAAATTATATTCCGTTAAATATTAAAAAATATCGAACTAAGCTGGGGTATGACTCAGCTTTATCGAGAATGTGCCGTAATTTCAATGAGGCTTATAAAAAACATTCGATTAATTTGACAATGTCAACATTGGCCAACTTCAAATCAAATTTTAACAAGCTTTAAAGCTCCCTATTACGTTGTTCTATAAACTTATGAACCTATAAACTCATTGTTCTAAAAACTTGTTCCTTGTAAAACTTGTTAATTATTATTTTGTGATGTATAGTATGTGTTTGTGTGAATGAATGTAATGTATATGTAAGTATTATATTATCAATGCTGTGTGTTTGTCTTTAATTAGTGATAGCATCAACCATGTTCAGTGTAATTGTATCTGTGAAAGCTTTGATGTAAATCACTGTTGACAAACCTAATAAAAAAAAAATAAAAAAAAATAAAAAATAAAAAATAAAAAAAAACACAAAATAACTACTAACAAGACAAAAACTTTTTTTTGTATGTTTTGTGGGGGCCCTTCGGGGCCCCCTCGCGCCGGGGGCCCTCCGCGATCGCGGACCTGCGGACCTGGCCAGTCCGGGCCTGCTTGGTCGAAGATATTCATCCTTCCCATGTCCATAATCCATATTTTTATGCTTCTTTTGAAGTCGGTTATTTTTCTAATGGTTTTTATTGCAAGAGGGAGTAAATTAAATAATTTTATCAAGTATTGCATATTTCTTTGTCCAAACGTAGTTTTAGTTGTAGGTTGGTGGAATGTATGTTGTAATGTAGATCTTGTGAATCGGTCCGAGTTTGTCTGTGTAAAGTTATCCTGGTTTTTGAATGCATACATCAGAATATCTTTTGTACCTATACCTATAATTGTTTCAGTGACATTTTATTCAGTGCTTTAAAAACATAGTTTGTAGGGGTTCTGATGGGAACTCTAAGTATAATTTTTTTCAGAATTACCCTTTAAAAACCTAGTATGGATGTGTGTATATTGTGTATATAATATAATTTGGAGGCATCTTTGGATTTTTTTTGTGAGTTAATCATAATTATTAAAAAATATTTCTTGCCTTCTCTATTGTGTTAACATAATGTAAAACTCTGGCATAACTTTTGAATTTTTTTATGTAATTACCGTACAAGAGTCTCCACTGCTCCTAGCCTTCTGGACCCATGGTATCCCCAATTGGGTTATGTTATGTGTCTAAAGGTAAGTGTGGACGGGAAGGAGATGGGGGAGAGAAAGGTGGAGAAGTACCTGGCTATTTAGATCTAGTCACCAAACACGGCTAAAGCCATTTCAAGATGCATTTCAATTCTGAATGGTGGTTTTACACCAGATGATATTGAAAGTATCTTCCACTCTGGAAAGTGCCGCAAATATAGGTACCTACCTACATTATATTATGTATGAAATTATTAAATTGTGAAAACACAAACCGGATCGCTAGTCGAGAGTCTTGCACCTCGATCACGGAGGCCGTCAAACTAACTGGAGCATTTGGTTCCTTAGAACAGGCAACCTGCCCTGCTAGGAACTAAAATGTCCTAACAAGGCATAATAACACTTGTACACAATTTATTGAATGTACAAATGTTCAAGATATTAAGGGTCGACCGAGACAGGTTTTTCGTTCTCGGCCGAGACAGAGAGCCGAGACCGAGAATAGATAAATTGAAATAAAAAAATGAAAATGCGCTATTTTTTGCGTAATATAGTATATTTAAGAATGTAATAATAATTTGTTTTAAGGCGCCGCATCCGCCCTCAAAAGGGAGAAGATGGAGAGATATGTAATTACGAATGTTAGAGGAGCGCGCTAATATTTAAAGCGATAAAATCGATGCAAAAATTGCGAAAATATTTAATAAAACATCACACCGTACCTACTTACAACGGTCTCAGATATGGCCAAGAATCTCGGCGATTTTTCGCCAAGAACCGAGACAGAGTTCTCGGTAGAATTTGTAGCCGAGAATGCCGAGACCGAGACCGAGACCGAGATCTCGGTCGATCCTTACAAGATATTGATAATGTATTAATTTGAATCGAAACATTATAAATATTGATGAATAATTGACTGAGTCTGGTGAAGTCTTGTTTTAACTCAACCATTTGACATTTCATCCGTCTTATCTGTTAATTTTTTGCTTATTACGTTCCGGTTCCAGTCCAAGATGGTGGCCTTGTTGGATACTACCTAGTTATCCCGCCAGAGTTCCCATGATCGTGGTTTTCCTACTATGAGCTGTTAAATAGGAATAATCCATGTTATGATATAAATGTAAATTTTGTACAATAAATGATTTTGATTTTGATTTATGGTAGGTACTTACCGACTTGAAGAAAGTAAAAAAAGAATTTTCACTGAATAGTGACATTTCTTTGGAAAAATTGTATGATTTCTTATTTGTTAATTTTTATGGTTTATAATTAAGTAGGTAAGAGTTTAAGTACCTAGGCACTTATTAACAAAATAATAAATAAGTGGTTGAACGGAAAGGCTAGCGGGGATGCTCTGTGGAGGATTGTTTTATTTAAAGGAAGGAGAGGAAGTTCTGGGACGGATAAAGGTATGAGGGGTGGGTAGGAATCCGGGGGTCAGTGTCTCCATTCATCCAACTGCGGTTCAAGGCGATGTTCCGAGAGAGTCCTGCTGGAGAGTTCAAAATGTCTCCCACAACTAATCTCACCAGATGCGGCCTATCACGCTGCTGGTAGGCAGACGCATCCACCGCCAATATCCTGACAAACCTAACCCTATGATCTCGGGCACCCCTGCTAAATCACCTAGAATAAATTGAAGATGTCTACTGACTTAGTATAATTATTTCCCTCCATTAGTATTCTGGGCAGAGGAATACATTTGGTAGTTAGTTCCAGAATTTCTGCACTGAAATAAATCCTGACTTCTAGTATTACGTAGTGGAATCCGGAAGCTTATCAATTCAAGCAACACCGGACTATCAACTAAATTATTTAGAATTTTATATAGAAATATCAAGTCAGTGAAACTTCTTCTGTCTGACAATTTGAGCATATTCATATCATTTAAAATAGTGTTGTGGTTTACATAATTGCTGGCAGGGCTGGGCAAAATACATGCTTTGCTGTAATTGAAATACAAATTACAAAATACTTTTTCGCATGTATTTAAAATACGAAATACAAAATACTTTCAAGTCGTGTATTTAAAATACAAAATACAAAATACAGTATTTTAACCATTTTTTTCTTTCAAATACAAAATACAAATTACAAAATACATTTGGTTTTGGTAGAACCTTTGGTTGCAATAAATTGTCGTAAATGCCCTTATCTAAGGGTGCGTTTCCATAGAAGCAATGTTGAGCAGAGTGAAACAGAGGCGTGCAAAAATTGACCAATCATATTGCTCAAAAGACACATCTCATCTCCGCTTCACTTGTAAAATTTGTGGTAAAGGACTCAGGTGTTAGGTAATATAATAATAATAATTTATTATTATAACACGACATTTGTATAGCGCTATTTTGTGTTATTTCTTGTGACCGACCGAAGGTTCGGTTTCGGTTTCGTCAAGGTTCGGTAAAAAAATCTAGTTTCAGCATCAGTTTCGGTTTCGGCAGAAAATCTGCCGAACCTTCGGCCGCACCGAAACTCTGCATTTGTGAATTATCGCGTGCCGTTTGACTGACTTCCGGTGAGTTCGTGGCTCGTGTGTCATCCACCATCATCAACTGAGTTCGTTGGCCGGTCCGGCGTGCTTGTATTGTCAGTTTATGTGATCACAAACTTCAATTATTTTTATTTATTTCATTCTAATTTTAATTTTATTTAACAAGTGTAAATAAAAATTAAAATCTAGTCTCCTTCAACGGAAGCGATCTTCCGAACAGTCCCTCCTTTGATGTGCTTGGTGTAAGGCCCTCCGTTCATGGAGATACTTACAATCTACGTAATTGTGACGAAACCACAAGTACCCTGTTGATATACATACTACTTTTTAATGCTAGTCTCCGTACACGGCGCTATCCGAAATATACTATTTAGTCACATGAGAACGGGTCGTTTCTACGAATCATTCTTGAGTTCAACAGCTCGGCTGTGGAACCCGGCCTCTATGTTTCCTCCCTCCTTCCTCTCCCCAAAAAGACCTTCCATACAGCATCTTCAAAAAGATGACATACGCCCTGAGGGAAATTATTTTCCTCAGGGTCTCTCATGTGGAGTTAATGTAAAAAAAATGTTGTGATTGTAAACGCAATTAAAATTATAATACTCAATTTATGAAGTCCTTACTTTATAGTGATTATAAGTGTAAAAAATAAGCCGAATTTCAGTAAACAATAGATTTTTAACATGTCTAAAAAAGTTTCGGTTTCGGTTTCGGCCGAAACTGAGACAGATATCGAATATTCGGTTTCGTTTTCGGTAGAAAATCCTGTTTCGGTCGGACACTAGTTATTTCACTTCAAGTGCGCTCTACTGTAATTAACTTAAAAATAGTTTAGTATTCAGTCAAATTATTCCAATAGTGCTTGATCTAATACTATGACACAAAAATGTACAATACAAAGCAATGACAAGCATTACATAATATGATACAAATATGATAGAAAATGTACAATAACAGTGCTATTATAGCACAGGACGTGTTGCCAACTCTAAATATTAACACACATAACATATAGCTTTGGATTCTAGCGTTTTTAGTCTACGTATTATCTATGTCAGTTTATTTTTCATTATCATTATTAAGATCGCTAAATGTATTTGAATATGTATTTTGAAGCCATAAGTATTTGAAATACAAATTACAAAATACCTCAGCCCCAGGTAATTGAAATACCAATTACAAAATACATTTTTAGGAAGTAATTGAAATACAAATACAAAATACGTATTTGTATTTCAAATACGTATTTCAATTACAAGTATTTCAAATACTGCCCAGCCCTGATTGCTGGAATACCCATTTTAACATTTGTACAGCTTGTACATGTATATTATAATATGGGTTCCAGACGGGAGAATTGTACTCAAGTTGACTTCTAACAAATGCAAAATATAACATTTTAATACACTTTATATTGTCAAAATTTCTAGTTAGCCTAGTTATAAATCCCAACATTTTTAAGCCCTTGTTAGAGATTTCTGTTATGTGGTTAACAAATGAAAGATTTGATTGAAAAGTGATGCCTAAGTCTTTAATTTGTGTTAATGTCTCAAGGGTACTGTTATCAATGTTGTAAAGGTCACTGGATTTTTTATTTGAGAAAATCTAACTACTTGGCATTTTGAGATATTTAAGTGAAGTCTATTTTCATTACACCAAATTAACAATTTGTTACCTTTGTTGTTATTTAGTAGTTACCTACACCATAAACCAAATCACCGTTTCTCTTTTAAACATACTTTCAAACTGTAAAATCTCAAAATTCCTATGCAGAACACTTCACCTAATTAACTTGCCAATCTAAAAATCATCAACACTCCACAAAAGATCATTATAAGTTTAACACCGCAAGTACCTACCTAAGTAGAAGTGGGTTCGTTCTGTTTCCCGCTCGTGGGCCCAAAGATGGCCGAAGGAAAGGTTTAAATAAGCGAACAAACCCGTTCCCGCGACAAACATATAATTATCGGCAGATTATCGTGTTCATAAATGCGCGCCGCGATATAATGCCCATAAGCGAACACGCCAAAAAGAAACGGCGTTCAATTTAAGAACACAATTTTAACGTTCGAATTTCGAAATGAGTAAAGCGGGGTGAATTTGAATGCGTTTTGACTTTGATGGGTTTATATAAATTCGATAGTGAAAAATTATGTGTTTTTTGTTTGAAATTTTAATGCTTTTGGTACAAATTTATATTATAGATGCCTTTCTTAAACGTATTCTGCTAGTATAATATATCTTGGCCTTGGAAATATCTAATTGAGCATTTTCTATTATTTCAACTATTTCATGATTCTAATAATAAATTCAATGTATTTTATTGAGCGCAATTTTGTGATAGTTCACCACAAGTACCTACTTACGACAAATACTACATTTTTATACTAGAAAATCGGTATTTAGAGTAAGAACTTCGAGGTGAACTATAGTCTGTCAAAATAGAGTAGAAAATATAAAAACTTGAACTACTAAATTTGTAGACTGGCAACACCAATTTAACTGTCAAATATTTTTTTGAAGTGCAATGACACTGGATGTGCAAAACACAGTAAACCACATTTTAAAAAACATTTTTTCTTCATGACATAAAATTGATTAAAAGGTGATTTATAAAGCGATTTGCTTTAATTTAATTTAACATAAATTTGAATTTAACGATAGATAGAAAGGAAGAATCACTAATGGTGAGTTTAGTAACACTACTTTTAGATCTGAACTAACTAACTAACTAACCATCACGCCGTTTCCCCGCTGGGGTAGGCAGAGAGGACGGACCGCCAAACATCCCGGTCTTGGCACACATTCCTTGCCTCGTTTACATTCATACAATGTCTCATACATTCTCTTCTATTATTCTGACTCTTGACATGACCCGACTCAAGTATCAGATTCACTTGGTTGTGCCATAGATCTGAATGAGTTAATATATTCAGATCTAAAATTAGAGACATGATCTAAAGTCCAGGCAACGCTAGGTACTTAAGCTAGTATTAAATAAATGTGAGCAATTTCTAAACTGTGCTTCATATTTTATTACGTTATAGTTATTCTTCATTATATTAACACAAAATTGCAAAGGTATAATAATAATATACCTATACGCAATTCTAATTTTGAGATCGGCGGGTATCTATACTGCAATGAAAAAATATTTTTCCACTATTATGCCTTTTTAATTTTTTATAAAAATGTAGGTTACACAGCTTTACTTGAACACCATGAGTTATGTGTTTAGTATTGCCATTTTAACAACAGTGGCGCCCTCATATATTTTCTACTCTTTTTTGACAGACTATACTCTTATTAGAATCATGAAACAGTTTAAAAATTGATGATAAAATATGATTTCGTGCTTTACAAGAGAACAATTGCTCAAATCTTTTATATTTTTCGACCGGTCAGTGGTTGAGTGGGCATCACGTTTGGGTCCCTCTCAAGCGTTCCGTGTTCGATTTCACGACTGGCTAAGTCCTCCGACTTAATCTAAACCGAATTCACGACTCAAGCAACATTTTTGGCTTACTGTGGTGGTAGTAGGAGATTTTTAAATATTGTCGGGTTATTCGTAAAACCCGGGAATGTTTGTAAAAAAAACAACAAAAAAGTGAGAACCACAGAAGAGTTCCAAGGTCTGGAGCCAATTGGGGTATGTCGTGAGGCTGAAGGTATATAGTAGGGAGGGAAAGGAGATGGGAAATAGGAAGGTGGGGGAGAATCCTGAAGAGATCTGCTGGAACTATGACTTTCTTATTTAAGAAGAAGGTCAGAGATAATATGCAACGAATGTATTTTTTTTCCAATTCTCAGGAATATCAGCATTTTGGGTCGCTGTTGAGGAATGACCAATATACTATTTAATTTGTGACACGTTGCCAATATGTCTATGTGTGATGTGCTCAGCTTGCAGGTGATCGGACCGAGTTAGAAATTCTAAGCAAATATTTATGAAAAATTACACAAGAGTAATTTTTTTTATTTAAACGCCTTAGGCTTTTACATATAGTGCAGTACATAATTTTGACAAAATACAAAGGAAAGAACATAAAATATAAGAAACAAAAATTAGGTTACATAAAATGTAAGAGTTGACACAATGTAGGTAACACAGAATGTAAGTTGTAATGTAATGACGTAATGAGTAATGAAGAACGAGTGGTTGGTGACCTGTAGGTTAGGTTAGGTTAGGTTAGTACCTACCTAATATGAAAACTTTGACTTGTCGACCATTTACGCAATTCTTAAAAAATACATACCTAGGTACAATAACTTATTCTACATTAACCGGACGCATATAAATGCTGGTGTCAGGGATCCAATCAGAAGAAAATGCGAATTGTTAATCGGAAAAAAGGATTCAGAAATACTTTTTTTATTAAATTCAAAATCTACTTTTGGTAGAAAATGAAGGCTGTTTCATAAACAATAACAATAACTTAGACATCCTTTCTCCAAACTATAAAAAAACTCTCTTCATTGTATTTGATTACTCGTATTTTTTTACCATCAAACTTTTTATAAAATAATTTTTGTTAATTTTTATTTATAGATATTGTGCATTTCTCTCATTTTTCTATTTGTAAAAAATGTTTTTAAACCAAAAGATATTTCTTTCCCTTTAAATTTACATATAAAGAATATTTGTTCAATTTAGGAGGCAGACACGGGTACCGCCGCGCCGTCTTGGGAATCATTTATTAGTTTACCATCACCTCCGCCGTAGGTCACCAAGTGGTTCGCTACGTTTGGTGATTTATCAGGGATGCCCGGATCCATGGGGTGAGGTTTGGCAGATGCGACTGCCCACCCACTGTGGATCGGAAGAGACTCGATGAGGGAGACCTTTTGACCACCCTCGCAGGACTCTCTCGGAACATCACCATGCACCGCAGCAGGAGGAATAGATTCATACATCCGTCCGGTCCACACTGACCCGCAGATTCCTACCTAACCCTTATAACTTTTTCCTTCCCAGAACTTCATCTCTTTCCTTTCCTAAAAAGACCCTCTACACAGCATAACTCGAGATGATGTAGGCCCTAAGGGGAATTATTTTTCTCAGTGCCTTCTGTATGGAGCCAATGTAAAATAATTATAAATATTTTTTTATATATAGTTATTTTATTACGTGAGAAATTGGGTTAATAATAATTATTGATTAATATTTTACATCGTTTTTTTTTGCCTACTATCTATATTTGTATTTTCTCCTAAATGAAAAAAAGGTATTGTTTGTTCCAGAATGCGATTTATCCATTTCGCATTAAGTAATAAAAATTAGTCGTATCATTCGTGTTATTTAGTCATTTTAGTTAAACGTATTTTCACCTTTGCAAATAAAATTCTTCCTTCGGTTTTTCAAGTAAGCTCCCAACCTTTATAAATAAATGTATTCGGCCTGATATTATATGGGGGCATTCCTTTGCCGATAAGGAACAAAAGGTTAATTTCTTAAATTGTTTATTTTTAAGTAGTTATGTATACCTGTACATTGCAAATAGAACCCATAGAAAGAGTTTGCTGGCGGTTCTTTTATGACCCGAACTAAATGAACTTAATCTCTTAGTTTTAAGTATGTACCTTAACATTAAGTTAGTTTGTACCTAATGGTGTGCCCGTTTTGGCAACCTTTTAAAAGTAATTTTATTGTTTTATTGGGGGTTAAATTTAAGAATTCGAGATATGGGAATATTTAATCTTAGTGCAATCATTCTCCATTTCAGTGTTTTATGATGTAATTGTTTTATTGCGGGATTTTAAAATCCAGATGTGGGAGCAGTTCAAATATTTTGTCTCACTATTTTGCATCCTTTGTATGATTTTCTTTAAATATTGTAATTTTGGAACAGAGAAGTCAGTCTTGTTATGGCGGTTGAACTGGAAGATATACGAGGTGTATCTTCAGTTGCGCAGAGGGAAGATAGGTCCTTTGCGTTAGTTTTGCTAGTAGGGTAAAACTAGAAGGTACATGCTGTGTGCCTTCAATTGTGTAATTATACTGAAGCTGGTAGGTACGAGTTATACCTAGGGTTCAGTATTGGAAAACTGACAATAAAGAGATCGAAGTAGAGACTTCGATATTTGTCAGTGTGGTGTGGTCGTGGACCACCCGAGTGAGGGTAGATAGACCCTCTTGTAATACTGTATTTATTACATTAAATAAAGTGTGCTGAAGAAGAAGAAGAAAAAGAAGTGTTTTCCTGCCAACTCCATTCTGTTGTGTTCTCGTACCACGATAGTAGAAATAGGTATGAAAGAGAATTTTAAAAAAATTATCCACTTTTGTGTCTCTATTCACCCCGGATGATTTTCTTTTCACGCCGTAAATAAGTCCAACAGTCGCGGGAGAATGAAACGTCAAAGAGAGGCTGTCAATGCGCCGTACCTACCTTTACATTTAAGTCTCTGCGCGCTGCTAATTACAACTAAACGATACCCTACCTTACTATAGTCAAACAAGTCTTTTTTATGTGAATACCAACCGCACGAAATTCCCGACCGTTCGGAGCCAGTGGGCCCATGGCATCCGCAATTGGGAAGGATATGGGGTAGGAGAAGGTTGCAAAGTAGGTACCCGGCTTTTCAGATCTGGCCACTATATCCTGAATGGTGTTCTTTCACACATTTTTCAAAAATCCTACTTAATATTATAAAGGCGAAAGTTTGCATGGATGTATGGATGTATGTAAACATGGGACTCAGTGCTTTTTGTTAATGATCCAAATATATCTTTAAACAATTTTTGTGAGATCATTCAAAATCATATTGAAAAATGCTATGAACCAAGAACAGCACCAAAAAGTAAACACAGACGCATAAAACCATGGATTACACGTGGTCTAATAATTTCAATTCAACACAAAAATAAACTGTTTAAAGCTTACAAAACTCACGAAAACCATTGCATATCCAACAATGAAACACAAAATTATAACAAACGGAACGATTATATTATATACAGAAATTACCTAAACACTCTCATAAAAAATGCAAACACCAGTATTATTCTGAGCAACTCCAAAAAGCACATAATGACTCACGAAAAACATGGAACATCATAAATGAGATTTCAAACAGGAATCAAAAGGAACACAATATTCCTCAAAAAATTGTAACCGAGAACAATATAATCTTAAAGAATGTTGAAGACATTGCAAACAATTTCAATCACTTTTTCACTAACATAGCCTCTACCCTAATAGACAATAACCCGTCTCTTAGCTTACACTCTCAGCATGTACCCTCAGACTTTTTAGAAACTAAAAATTGTACCTCTGAATTATCTGAATTTATTGAAATAACAGAAGTCGAAATATCAAACCATATTGATAACATAAACGTTAGGTCTGCAGATGGTCCTGACAACTTAAGTAATGCTACAATTAAATCTATGAAAAAACATATAGTCAGACTACTACACCATATATTTAACACATGCATCAGTAATAGTATTTTTCCGAATAAATTTAAATTTGCTAACATCATTCCCATACACAAATCAGGACCTCGATGTAAAACAGACAACTACAGGCCAATCACATTAACTTCTCAATTGTCTAAGATATTAGAAAAATGTCTAAAAAAACGAATCATCGATTTTCTAGAATCTCATTCACTCCTATCAGCTAACCAATATGGCTTCAGGACTAAACTCAGTACTGATGATGCTATATTTAATTTAACCAAAAATATTTATTCTAACCTAGACTCAAACATTAAAACTCTAACCATTTTTCTAGATTTAAAGAAAGCCTTTGACACAGTCAACCATAAAACTCTTTTAAAGAAAATGACCAACATTGGAATTAAAAATAAATGCCTCATGCTGTTACAAAATTACATATTAAATCGGCAACAATGTACAAAAATTGGAACATGTTTGAGTAATTTTGACACAGTAAAACATGGAGTTCCACAAGGGACTGTATTAGGGCCGCTACTCTTTTTAATCTATATAAATGACTTGTGTAATATTGTTATACCTGGTAAAATATTCTCATTTGCTGACGATACTGCAATAACAGTCCAAGGAAAGACATGGGAAGATACAACTAATAAAGCTAACAAATGTATTTCTATTTTCAAAGAATGGCTAGATAGAAACCTTCTTACTTTAAATTACGAAAAAACTCTATGTATTCCTTTTTATATTACACAGAAGTCAGCTCCCAAAACTAATCTCAATTTAAAGTTTCATAATATTAATTGTAACCCAACCACATGCTCTAACTGTGAAGAGATGAAATCAGGAAAAATGATTAAGTACTTAGGTGTAACCATAGATTGTCAACTTAAATGGACCAAGCATATAGAAAATACTGTTAACAAACTCAGATACTTAAATTATATTTTTAAAAGAATGTGTAACATAGTAAATATAAAAACCATAAAACTAGTTTATGATGCACTAGTCCATTCATCTCTTTCCTACGGAATAATTGGCTGGGGTGGAGCTTACAATAATCATGTAAAACCTTTAGAAATTGCCCAAAAATCAATTATTAAGATTAAGTACAAAAAAAATAAATCGTATCCCTCCAAACAATTGTTTAAGGAAACTGATATTTTGGACCTTAGACAGACCTATGGACTTCAATGTCTTAAATTTATTTACATGCGTCCAAATAACTTTCTAAAAAATTCAAATCGTACCAGCCAAAGACGTGGCACATGTGAGTATGCAGTACCCCACTGCAAAACTAGGTTGTCCCAAAGGCATATTAGTTTTATAGCTCCAAAAATGTATAATTTACTATGTACAACCTTTAAAGAGAACATATGTCAAAATCTTCAATCTTATAAAAAATATACTAAAATTTGGCTAAAAAACACTGAAACAGATCTTTTTTTCTTATAAGTTTAAATAAAGCCATTAAATATATCTATCATTGGACAGCTTTCAGAGATTTATAATATTGTTTGCTAGTTTATTTTGTTTGTTTTTTTATGTTTTTAAATTGCACTTGTAACATCTATTCTTACAAAATTTACAAATACAATAATAACAGTGCAGACTGTTATTATGCTGTAGTTTTTAAATGCATTTATTCAGTTACTTTTTTTAAATCCCTTATTTATGTATACTTAAAATATTCACTATAACCATAGAAATAAAAGTAAAAAATCTATATTATACCCACGCACAGCCATTGCCTTTGTGGGATTTTTTTGTTCATACATTTATTATATTAAGTTTTTTTTATATACTTTTCATTATTTCATGTATGTATTATATGTATTGTATCAAAAAATTTCAATAAAAAAAAAAAAAATGTATGATTGTTACTATTTCACGCAAAAACCACTGAATGGATTTTAATGAAACTTTACAATAATATAGCTATAACATATAGGCTATAGCTCAAAGCTCTGGTATTATGAAATTTTAATAAAAAAATTGCATTAAGTGGCACGCGAACGGAGGGGGTGGCGAGGGGGGACATGGGGGAAAGGGGGGATGGGGAAGGAGAAGGGAGAGGGGGGAGAGTGAGGAGGTGGGAGGGGGAGGGGAAGGGGAGGGGGTGGAGTGGAAACCCCCTAATACTATGCGAGCGAAGCCGGGGGCGAAAGCTAGTCCTTAATAATCGCCAAATATTTAATAATTAACGCGTTCGAGGTTGAGTGGTTTGATCATTGGCTACGAATCCGGAGGTCACGGGTTCGAATTGCGGCGTGGACAAGTATCAAAAAATTATTTGATTAAATTTGTGTTATTTCATAATTTAATAACTTAAAGTAATACCTAAATAGAATATTCGAGGCAAGTGTCAGTACTTTCAGTATCACCCTGGTGAAAGACCGCTCTTCAAAATCAAAGCTTCAAATGGCTTCAGTTAAGTTTGGTGACCAGATCTAATTAGCCTGGTATCCAGAATATCCCCCGCCTCCCTTTTTACATCCCTTTCCCTTCCCATTACCGTCAGCCTCACAACCTACCCCGATTGGGGATGCTATAGTCTCACTGGCTCCGGACGGTCGGGAGCAGTTGGGACTCTTGTACGGCACCGTATAAAATAATGTTATGTAATAAATGAATAGAACATAGCATCCTGAAAGATGACATACGATACGGTCAATTAAAAACTTCAAGGTTTCAAATAAAAAAAAAACATCAATGGGAAAGACATAGGTTCAATGAAAATATCAATGTTTAAAATTTAAAAAAAAATCTATTGGACTGACATAGGTGCAATAAAAACATCAATGTATAAAATAAAAACATCAATAGGAAAGACAAACGTTCATTTAAAAATTTCAATGTTTCAAATAAAAACATTAATGTTGAAGATATAGGTTCAATTAAAACCATCCAGGCGAAAGACATAGATTCAAATAAAAACATCAATGGGGAAGACATAGGTTCAATTAAAAACATCAAGGTGAAAGACATAGATTCAAATAAAAACATCAATGGTTCAAATAAAAAATATCAATCGGAAAGACATAGGTTCAATTAAAAATATTAATGTTTCAAATGAAAACATCAATAGGAAAGACAAACGTTCATTTAAAAATTTCAATGTTTCAAATAAAAACATTAATGTTGAAGATATAGGTTCAATTAAAACCATCAAGGCGAAAGACATAGATTCAAATAAAAACATCAATGGGGAAGACATAGGTTCAATTAAAAACATCAAGGTGAAAGACATAGATTCAAATAAAAACACCAATGGTTCAAATAAAAAATATCAATCGGAAAGACATAGGTTCAATTAAAAATATTAATGTTTCAAATGAAAACATCAATAGGAAAGACAAAGGTTCAATTAAAAACTACAATGTTTCAAATAAAAACAACAAAAAGACATAAGTTCAATTAAAAACATCAATGTGAAAGACATAGGTTCAATTAAAACATCAATGTGAAAGACATAGATTCAATTAAAAACATCAATGTGAAAGACATAGATTCAAATAAAAACATCAACGGAAAAGAACAGGAATTCTACTCGATTTTCAAGATCTATTTCAAGTGTTTTGGGAACCTTTAGAAAAGCGCGTAGAAATCATATTGCGAAAATATAACATTAGGAGCACTTCTTCGTCTTCTTCTTTCATTTTGCGATGTCATCCCTTTGAGATATATTACCTACTGGATTGGCAGGGGTTTTCAAAAAGAGGGTGGAAAATTGACCCTACTTTATTATTTACGAATAGTTAGGTACAGGTAAATAATTTTAAAGAGAGCCTTGCTTTTGTAGTGATGTAGGGGAGACCTATGAGAGTTGTGACTGAGGAGAGTTGTGACAGTTTAGAGACGTTTTCTCCCTACCTATAATAAGTAAGCGAGATGGCAACAACGATCGTTTGTCGCTTTAGAGACGCGCTACTTAACCCGGTACCCGCCGGCGGAGAACGAGGAGTAGTTGCGTAATTACGACGTCTGCGTGAAAAAAATACGAAAAGTAAGTTTTTCTTCAAAATTTTGATTGAATTTATGTCATGTCTTTATTATTTGGCGTTGTTGTGTTATTTTTTCTTAAATTGTATGGTTATTTAAGTGTAATCTTTTGTGTTTGCATCGTGTTTAAAAATATGAATCATTATTCGGACCAAGTCGTAATTTTGAGCACCTAGGAGAGTTGTGACAGGCTGTCACAACTCTGATATTTGACTTCATTTTTCTGCTGGGTTATTTCGACACTTTTTTATATTTGCGTAGTCTGTATGTGTGTTTGTGCATTAGTATATTAAGGCGATCCAATATTTCAGGAAAAAATCGAAATCGGAATTCACGCCCTTTATGGGAGGAGTTTAAAAATACTTGAGAAAAAGCTTTTGGAAAGGTTGGAAGAGGTATTTGAGAAATTTTTTAACAGGTTGATTTCGTAAAGGCCTGCAAAAAATATTAATTCCTTTTTACGCATTGTTTATTGTAAGAAAACGGAAATTTAAAATTAATTTCAAGAAACTGAGCGACGCGGAGTAACGCGTGCATCTCCCGCTCCGGCCGGGGCGTGACTGATACGAAATGGATTGTGCCCAGTGCATGGTTCATATGCCCATGCCATAAGGGTCACTTCAAGAATCCAAATTCGTAGAGTGCGGGCCGTATTGATTGATGTCAAAAATAACAACGAGAAAATGCATATTTTATTTTATTTTGTGAAGTTCGAGCGTAAATATCATTTTTTTTGCAATTATTATAAATGAAACTAAATTTGCCACATTATGCAATAAAACCAAATCCGAAAAGGGGTTTATAAATAGGAGAGTTTGGACTTGAAAGTGTTTTTTATAGACCTTATACTTTATTTTTTTATAGGCTTATTAAAATACTTATAAAAAAATAACCGATATTTTAAGGGCCAAGGTATGTTCTACACACAGTATTTAATTGAAGCATCTATAATACTTGTAAGCCATCAAATTTTCAAAACAAAAACATATGATTTTGTACGATTTTACATTATTTACTATGGCTTCATCTTAAGGTCAAATCTTGCGAATACAGTCCGCAATAAAAGCTTGCCTCAAAAAATTGATTTTCGATAAAAAAAATATTTGGACTTGTGGCGTGATGTTGCATGCTGGATGACAATTTTTTTTTGTTTCAGAATGCCTAATAACTATATACGAAAGACTGATAAAGGCATTGCTAGTGTCGAAATACTCAAATTGTCTAAATACAAAGCTGTCACAACTTACCTCGGTGATAGGGGAGTTGTGACGGAGGGAGAAGTTTATCTTTTTGTTGATTTTATCTGAAACCATAATGTTGATGATTGTTTTGGAAAGGGAAGGAATGGTGTTACATTAATTCACATAAGTTATAACTGTTATAACGAACTTAAATTAAAAATTGTCCTAAAATCCTAAATCGGTCGAAATTGGAAGCAAACAATGAAGTTCGGACACAAATTCATTTAAAATATTTTTCGACCAAAATCCAAAGAACTTAGGACGAGTTGATTAACGGAATTTGAACAATTCATCAAATTTCAAAGTCAATATTAAAGTTCTCAGAAATCCAGAATAACGACCGCATTTTTCAGTATTATTTAATTATTTACTCTATCCAATTTATTATGTGTGGGCATACTTTTTTATGTAATATTTTTTATAATTTACCGCTGATAACATGGGCAGTAATCATAACAATTTGTGTTTGCAAATGTAAATAAGTCTGTTAGTCGTAAATCCGTAGCTTTAAGATAGTTGTATAATGAAATAAAATAAATTGATAAGTATTGTGTAAACCCACTCGGTCAAAAAAAATATATATTATTTTATGTCACTAGTTATAATCTTACTTATAAGCCACTAGTGATAAATCGAAGTTGTAAGTAAAAGCGATAGGGTACCTATAGATTAAATGTTTTTTTTGCTCCACACAGGAGGCCTTGAGGAAAATAATTTCTCTCGAGGGCTATGTCATCTTAGGGGATGCTGTGTGGAGGGTTTTGTTTTAGTTGGAGCTAGTTTAAAAAATATATATTTAATCTGTAGCATTATACAATTGACACATTCGAGACATTGGAAAGATTTGAACCCGCGTACCCGGGTACAGTCAGAGACAAGGATTTTACGGCTCTACCAAAGAGAATGCACGCAATGAAAGAATGCTCAGAAACGCCGCAGGCATCAGACAAAACGAGATCAATACATTCAATTTTTAAACGACTTCGAAAAGGAGGAGGTTCTCAATTCGACTGTATTTTTTTTTTATTTTTTTTTTTTATTTTTTATTTTTTTTTTTTTTAGTTTGTTACCTCAGAACTTTCGACTGGGTGAACCAATATTGATGATTCTTTTTTATTTGAAAACTGGTGCTTTCCGTGTAGTCCCATTTTAATTTGGTCCAGTTCTGACAATGGCATCCATGAGAAAATCATATAAGTCTTAAATTTGCATCAAGTATGTGCGCGAAAAATACATTCAATTTTTAAACGACTTCGAAAAGGAGGAGGTTCTCAATTCGACTGTATTTTTTTTTTATTTTTTTTTTTTATTTTTTATTTTTTTTTTTTTTAGTTTGTTACCTCAGAACTTTCGACTGGGTGAACCAATATTGATGATTCTTTTTTATTTGAAAACTGGTGCTTTCCGTGTAGTCCCATTTTAATTTGGTCCAGTTCTGACAATGGCATCCATGAGAAAATCATATAAGTCTTAAATTTGCATCAAGTATGTGCGCGACAAATGGACGAATAACTCAATATCACGCCAACCGATTTCGATGATTCTTTTTTTATTGGAAAGGATGTACTTCAAGGGTAGTTTGATGAAAGTTTGGTTAGGTTCTGATTATGGGATCCATGACAAAGTAACGGAACTCTCCAATTCTGAAGAACAAATTTACGATACTCAGCCGAATCTTAATCGAATTAGTTAGTGTACTTCAGATTCACTAAAAATAAAAAATTAACAAAAATTTTAACAAAACAAAAAAACGACTTCAAAAAATGCACTAAAAAGTAAAAAAATAATTTCGTATTCTTCTACAACTTTATAATCAATTAACCTTTTCTACTCATCGATATGTAGGTACGATTGTTATTTTTGGAGTCGGTGTCAACCAAGGTACCCGCGGCCCGGCGTGTTCACTTGACAGCTCCTCTCCCGCCGACACCGACTCCAAAAATAACAATCGTACGTTCATATTGATGAGTAGAAAAAGTAAGTTGATTATAAAGTTGTAGAAGAATACGAAATTATTTTTTTACTTTTTAGTGCATTTTTTGAAGCCGTTTTTTTGTTTTGTAAAATTTTTTGTTTATTTAAATTCATTTCGAGGCATATTACAATAACTGAGAATTTAGATAGGTACCTACGTGTAGGTATGAGTAGCGAGACTGTTGTGAATGTGGTTAATGCAATAAATGTTTGCCGTTCTATCCTCCCAGCTCCCGTGAGGACTGATATTTTTAGCAGCAAAATTTACCAGTTTCTAAAATGATGAGGAAAAATTATGGCCCAATAAATGTAGCGCTTTGGTAATGCGCGCCCGAGGCACCTAAACACCTAATTCCGGCCCTGCCACAAAGTGGCCGAGTCGTCAAACTAGTAGAAAGGTAGGTCCTGCATGATGTATAATGCATTCCTTGGCTTGTTAGGCAGTTTGTACACGTCCCGTCACGGCGCGTCTCGAGCTTGCGACATTATTACGAGTATACTGGTTTACTATCTAGTCTGCCGGGATCGGGTCCGGATTGAGTATTTAGCAAGATGAGCGGGCCCCAGAGCCCCAATCTCCCATTTACTTTTCTTTGAGGCATCACCGAGGAACCGGCTAAGGGGCGCGGAAGTTGAGTGTGATTCACGACTAGACCGAACGTCATGCGCATTCTTGCTGGGACTGCCAATCGATTGTAGAGGACTTCCAACCGTTTGCCATGCCCTTATTACTTATCTACTGTGTCTTCCTCCCAAACAGGTGCTTGTAGGTTACGCTGGATACAATCACCCAGCGCTTGCCACCTCGTGGACTTTCACCAACCTGTCCCATTGTCTTGTCTATATTTTGTCATACTAACACATATTGTATCTGTATTTCCCGCTAAGCACTTGCATACTGCTTACTAACAACGTATGCAGGGACATTGGAGGTCTAGTTTCATTATCAAATGTAGAGTCGTTTTTACCAAAAAAATTAGAGTCCTTGCAAGAGCCTTGAAGGGGTAACCATCTGTTACCTATACCAGGGCGGGTAAGTGGTGGGTCCTCCAAAGATGAACGGGTGCGCAGCGCATCAAGAGAAAGGAAAGAATTCATCTTTATTTTGCATTAAACTGTCTGCCCACAACGTATCTTCTTCTTCTTCTTCTTGTGCCCTGACGTTGGCTATCATGTTGGCTGTGCGGACTTTGTTTACTGCAGCCCGGAAAAAAACCACTGTCGCAGGTTTTTCAGCCACAAGGTTCTCCTTCTTCTAGGGCCCCGTCTTCCGGCAATCTTTCCCTGCATTATGAGATGCAGGATTTCATACTTCTCTGGATGTCTCATCACAGGTCCAAGATATTGAAGTTTTCGATATTTTATAGTTTTAATTACTTCCTTTTCTTTATACATCCGAACCATAACATCTTCTTTTTTAAACCCTGTCCATCCAGCTTATTTTAAGTATTCTTCCATAGATCCACATCTCGAATGCCTCAAGTCGCCTAATTAGTTCTTCAGTAAGCGTCCATGCTTCCATTCCGTAAAATAATTTCGAAAAGCATCTGACCGTTCGCATTCGTAAATCAAGGTTGAGATCATGACTGCAGAACATTTTTTCATGCGGATAAAGGTTGCACGAGCTTGCTCAATGCGGCATTTGATTTCAACTGAAGGATCCTATCTATCATTTACATTGCAGCCCAAGTATACAATGCTCTGTGCCTTCTCTAGTTTTGTTCCAGCAATATAAAGATTTTCATCCAATGCGTTATTTTTGCTTATGAGCATGTATTTTGTTAAGCTTACCCATCCCTTTATCTTTCCATCCCAGAACTTACTCTTCTTCCTTTCTAAAAAGACCTTCCATACGACATCCCCAAAGATGACATATGCTCTGAGAGGAATTATTCTCCTCCGTACCTCCTGTGTGGACTAATGTATGTAGTGGAGCTGCTAAAAAGTGGTCACACAAAAAATAAAGAAATTCAGTACACGTTCATTGTTGTTCACGCTTTGAATTAGATATACCAACTAGTAGATAGGTACCTAAGTACCGCTGTGGGAACACAAACATGTTTAAATTCTAAGGGCATCCATAGGAATAACCTAATACGGCCCTGTTTCCGACGGACTAAATATAGGTACCATAGTATTGTATCCAGGGCTAATCAGTAGACAGTGGAGTCTAGCGGTAGGTACCTGCAGTTGACTCCATTTTAATTAATTGGAACACATCAACAGCTCTGTAAGTTTACTGCTCTGCTTTGTCTGCTTCTTCCTAGGTTGTAGTCAGGCAGTTATTTTCATTCCTACCTACTCTTGCAACAATAGTGATAACTAACAGTTAAAGTTCCGCAGGTTTTTGCTGCCAGGCCCTACGGGCGGCTTTCGGTTTGGTGACCATTTTATAAATCCGATAGGAACTGGTTCCAAAAATAGCCGATTCCTCGGATCCACTGGGATCCAGTGACAGCTAGTAACGCTAATAGGTACCTAAGTACCGCTGTGGGAACACAAACATGTTTAAATTCTAAAAACAAGACGTCATATATACCTAGCATCTATATAAGCGCGTGGTATTATTATTCACAACATCACAACTCTCAATCTCAATTTAGTGAATCTCTCCATATCCGGAGAGAATCACAAAATTACATATCCAGTAGTACCTACCTACTTACGCCTGCCAGGCGAAGCTCCTCATGCTAACTTTGACGTACATATGTGGCGCAATATTTTTAATTGCTTTAATTCTATTACAAATGTAGATTTGCATACAGACTCTTAAGCCGCGGCGTCATAGTTGTATTCTTAGCCGTACAGTATCTAGGCTATTAATATCTACTGTTTGATACAAAATATTTGGATGGTTTGTATAGCGCCGTTTTTGTGAAAAATCATCTCAAGGGAGCGAAACAAATTTGTAATATATTTTTACAATCTCTTATCTTACTTGTAACTATAGACAAACTATTATAACAACTTATGGCTAACAAATTGCATCTTTTCGTTCGGTTCGTCGATCACTCACACAATTATATGTATACCTACCTACAATGATTTGACCATTTAACGTGATTGACCTTAACTTTCCTTTGTCCCGCCTCCGACTACTCAACGCTGATTTTTTTTCTTTAGGTCCAGGTATTTTACCTCTATTATTCACTAACTTTGTCTACCAGACGAAGTAGAAATAAAGAAAGGGTGCGATAGGGTTGTATTCTTTCACCTATGCTATTCAGAAGAAATATTCAAAGAAGCTCTGCAAGAAGCTACTCAAGGACTTGTTATAAATGGGAAGATTCTGAACAACCTGCGTTATGCAGATGATACAGTACTTCTATTAACAAGTAACATTGAGGATTTACAACTTTTACTGAATCAAATAGTGAAGACTTGTGAGAATTTTGGGCTAGAACTGAATATAAATAAGACAAAATACATGCTCATAAGCAAAAATAACGCACTGGATGAAAATCTTTATATTGTTGGAACAAAACTAGAGAAGGTACAAAGTATTGTATACTTGGGCTGCAATATAAATGATAGATGGCATCCTTCAGTTGAAATCAAATGCCGCATTGAGCAAGCCCGTGCAACCTTTATTCGCATAAAAAAAATGTTCTGCAGTCATGATCTCAACCTTGGATTAAGAATGCGAATGGTCAGATGCTACGTATTTTCGATATTATTTTACGGAATGGAAGCATGGACGCTTACTGAAGAACTAATTAGGCGACTTGAGGCATTCGAGATGTGGATCTACAGAAGAATACTTAAAATAAGCTGGATGGACAGGGTTACAAACGAAGATGTTATGGTTCGGATGAATAAAGAAAAGGAAGTAATTAAAACTATAAAAATCCGAAAACTTCAATATCTTGGACATGTGATGAGATATCCAGAGAAGTATAAGATCCTGCATCTCATAATGCAGGGAAAGATTGTCGGAAGACGGGGCCCTGGAAGAAGGAGAACCTCATGGCTGAAAAACCTGAGACAGTGGTTTGGCCAGTCTACCGTGAAGCTGTTCCGGGCCGCAGTAAACAAAGTCCGCATAGCCAATATGATAGCCAACGTCCGTTGAACGGACAGGCCACAAGAAGAAGAAGAATTCACTAACTTTCTTAGAGGCTTCACTGGGTGGTTGGCTAAGGGGCACGGATGCTGAGTGTGGTTTATATCAGGCTGAATGCAATTTACATTTGTTTTGGTACTTGCCAAATATTTTGAGACTTGATTGTTTGTCTATGTTCTTTATCTATTTATCCAGGTGCTTCCAGGGTTTTCACATGATGCAATACTGCCTCTTGAGCTTCTTGAACGAGTTTTATTTTGCTTTAAGTATTGTTATTTTTGCTTGTACCTATTACTAACCTGATTTATTATATTACTAGCAGACCCGGCCACACGTTGCTGTGGCTAACGAAACACAACGCCATCACCCAACCTTTATAAAATCCACACCACCCGCTGCCCGCTGCCTGAATTGAATATTTGAATTTCTCGGCTATTCTCTACTATAATAAGCATGTATTATACATATAAACCTTCCCATTGAATCACTCTATTGGTGAAAACCGCATGAAAATCTGTTTCGTAGTTTAAAAGAAGAGATCTTTTAAACTACGAACGTACATTTTGAGCGAATGCAATTCGAGCGATCGCCACTAATTATACAATGCTTGCAATGCAACACTGGATATTTGAAAAGGGAAAATCAAATACCTACTTACTCTAGGACATCTATTTTCCAATTTCTTCCGTAGAACGAATTACAAAAGTGACGACGAATTAAGAAGTACGGCCCGCCAGCCGTTTTAAATCGCACAAAAATATGTTTTCTTTGAATTTCTCGATTTTTCTATAGTATAATTTGCATGTATTATACATATAAACATTCCTCTTCAATCACTCTATCTATTGGTGAAAACCGTATGAAAATCCGTTGCGTAGTTTAAAAAATTAACGCGCACATACCTACATTTTGAGCGACTTCATTTTATACTATGTAATGATGTTTTTTGCCTGTTAAGCACTTGCATACTGCTTTCTAACAACGTATGTAGGGACACTGGAGGTCTAGATTCGTTCAAAATAAATAATTCGTTTAACAAAAAAATTAGAATCTTGCGAGAGCCTTGAAGGAGTAACCATCTGTTACTTATACCAGGGCGGGTAAGTGGTGGGTAACCTCCACTGATTGACCGCGTTAAAATGCACCTACATATATTGTTTGGCAGATAATATAGACACAGGAAAATAAGTAGGTACTATTCTTAGCAAAATTTAGGGGAAAAATAATATATACCTAGTACCTATGTATGTTTGCGGCACGTTCCGTAGTCGAAAATACTCTCAGTATCGCCCTGGGGTAAGACCACCATTTAGATTTGAAAAGTTACTTGAAATGGCTTTAGCCGTGTTTGACTTAGATCTAAATAGCCATGTACTACTTCCCCACACTTCTCTTTCCGATCTTCTTCCCCTCCCTCTACCATCAGCCTCAAAACGTACCCTAATTTGGGATGCCATAGTCTCACTGGTTCCGACGTGAGTATTTGGGACTCTTGTGCAGTACAAGTTATCTACGTAGCTTTTGTCATAGGAGGAACGTCCCTTTCTATTGCAAAACATGTATTTGTTATTTCATTAAAAGAGGAACTAAAATACAATAACGGGTAATCTGCATTTACCTAAATAACTCAAGATGCTTTTTGAGATGTGTCGATTATATTTTATATGTAAACATATTCATTCTTTATTCATTAAGCGGGTACTTAAGTAAATTGCAACTATAAATATTTTCCCCAAATAAACAACCAATAGATAGGTAGGTACTTAAGTGAATGGCAACTATAAATATTTTCCCTAAATAAACAACCAACTAGATACTTAAGTGAATGGAAACTATTCATATTTTCCCCAAATAAACAACCGACTAGGTACTTAAGTAAATGGCAACTATAAATATTTACCCCAAATAAACAACCAACTAGATAAGTAGGTACTTAAGTGAATGGCAACTATAAATATTTTCCCTAAATAAACAACCCACTAGGTACCTACTTAAGTGAATGGAAACTATTCATATTTTCCCTAAATAAACAACCCACTAGGTACCTACTTAAGTGAATGGAAACTATTCATATTTTCCCCAAATAAACCACCAACTAGGTATTTAAGTAAATGGCAACTATAAATATTTTCGCCAAATAAACAGCCAACTAGGTACCTACTTAAGTGAACGGCAACTATTAACATTTTCCCGAAATAAACAACCAATTCAAATAGCAGTCATTTAATTGTTTCCGTCGGCAACATTATCTTTATGCGAGTAGGTATCAAAGAACACCTTTGAGAAATCAAAAACATTTCGTTAGAAAACATTTTAATTTTGAAGTAAATCAGTATAAAATAATCAAGCAATCAAATAAAATTCAAATTTCTTCAGCAAATACCAATCACTTACGCCCTTTTGCGACTTAAATGGTACAAATTGGTTATTTGCTCAGTGCGAGCGAGACGGGCATATTGAGTCGATCCTCTCCGCGTTCCGCCTTTTGGGAGGAACACACCCAGAAGGCTGTAAAGGCCGGAATGTCTGGAAGGGAATTTCAACCACTTTAGACAATTTGGTGCATTTTGAGTTTGTGATTTTATTTATTGTTTTTGCGTTTTGGAACTTGGTTTCTGTCACTGAATTTTGAACCTTCCTACTTGGTAAACATGTTTTAATACTTGCCTATGGCTTATAAATTAGAATATTCTTATTCCTAGTTCATGGGGTGAGGATTTGGCGGTGGATGCATCTACCCAACAGTTGCGTGGCAGGCCGGATCGGGAGAGACTGGCTGAGTGAGATCTTTTGACCTCTCCAGCAGGACTCTTTTTAATTTTTATTTTGACATTATATTTTGCAATAACTTTTTTAATAATGTATTTTGCAATAACTTTATATATTTTAAAACATTATTTAATTATGTGGGCCTCACTGGACGCTCTACCTATGCCGAGCCCCCCCACTTTACAATTTAATAAAATTTAGAATTATCATAAATCATTAAAGAAAGATGCAATTTTTTTTTTAAATCTCTCGGATGGATTCATAAATCCGTCACTATCGTCCTATCTCCTTCCTAGAACTTCATATCCTTCCTTCCCTCAAAAGACCCGCCACACAGCATCCCCAAAGACGACTTATACCCTGAGAGGAATTATTTTCCTCAGGGCCTTGTGTACGGAGCTAATGTAAAAAAAACATCGCAACGCATCCAGTATCGCATTTCCCGCGCCGAAACGCAAATTATATAAAATTCCCTCGATGGAAAAAAATCACAAAGTATCTAAGCTCCAAAAATTATTATGAGCAAGTTTGTTTCAGTTATTTTACAAGATATATGTATGATAAAATTCACAGTGTTTCCTTAAATGGTGTTTAAGATAACCCCTCGAGATTTTTACTCTAATTTAATCGAGTCGTGTTTTATTAAACATTTTCACAATTTTCGCAACGATTTTGTCGCTTTAAATACTAGCACGCTCCTCTAACATTCGTAATTTCGTATCTCTTCATCTTCTTTTTTTTTGAGCCCGGTTGCGGCACCTTAAACTAAACTAGTTCGAAAATGACTGTCTTCAATGCCTAAAGAGGTACATACAGGCTGTATTCTTTTTCTACTCGAGTCGGTTCCTCATTGCTGATGATCGTGATGCCTAGTATGCCTACTCCAATTTCCATGGTGGACAAGGCTTCTCCACCCCTCACGGTCCTGCGCTGCGGAGAACTGCAGACACCGACGTACCGGAAGCCAGTGATATTTGGTCACTCTAGCGCATTGGTGACCTTCCTCAGCTTGTTCTGCCTTCCACTTTGTCAGGACTCCAGATACTAATATCTACAGCCTGCATGTCGGACGAATATCTACAGCTCATATGTTGGACTAATATCTACGAACTTCAGAGTGTTGACTAATATCTACAGAGCTAAGGTCGGACGAATATCTATGACGGTCCCAGTGTTGACTAATATCTACAGAGCGTAGGTTGAACTAATATCTACAGAGCGTAGGTTGGACTAATGTCTACAGAGGGCAGCTGAGCAAGAGGTTGTACGGAAAAGCATAAATTACTTCAATTACTAATTACGTAAAGGCTTAAACGTTTAAAGTACGTACATGAAGTTTTTGCATAATATTACGTATTTTGCTGTTTACGTGGACAATAATTTATTGAACAAACATGGAGGTCGTAAAACAAAGATATTTATTTATTTCAAAATACACGGCACCACAACCTAACCTAACCTAACCTAACTAACATAGAAATGGTCATGGTAACAGACTAAATAATTTAGAAGCACTCGAAATAAAGAAAGCTGTTAAAACAAAAACCCAAATCCTTAATATTCAGCTAAATGTGTCCAATAGTCCGATATTAGATCCAATAGTCCGATATTTTTTACATACATACATACATAAATTATGTTGCAAATTAGTATGCTGACGATTTGTCAGTTCAGACGAATTTGTCAGGTCGGACGAATATCTATGACGGTCCCAGTGTTGACTAATATCTACAGAGCGTAGGTTGGACTAATCAGCTAAATGTGTTCAATAGTCCGATATTAGGGATTTTTACATACATACTTACATAAATTAAGTTTTTTAAACTGCATACGCAATATTACGTTATTTCAATATGCTATACATAATTGCAAATCCAACCTCTGCCAGTGCTGTAGATATTCGTCAACACTTTGGTTCTCATAGATATTAGTTAGCAGTTTGAGCTGTAGATATTCGTACGCACTTTGGTTCTCATAGATATTCGTTCGATTTTTTCAGGTTTTGGAATTTCTTTAGATATTAGTAGACGCCTCCCTTTGTCAGTGACGGTGAGTTTCTCCAAGATGGAGTCCTCAGTTTGCCAAGCAACGTATCCAAAGTGTCTTAATATAATTGTATATAGGCAGATAAATGAAAGCCTATTGTGGATGCCTAGCTCTTCCAGGATGGACACATTTTTGCGTCTGACTATCCATGGAATTCTGAACGTTTTTTTTTTCAGCACCACATTTCGATGGCGTCTATCTTTATAATCATAATATGTGCATTAAAAAAAAAAAACATTTCGCACCTTAATTTTTAAAATGCCGACCTTTCAAACAGCCATGCATGCAGCTGAGTAAAATTGCATTCTTAAATACAATGTATTTTATAACGCCATTTTAAGTAGCTAATTACCAGCCTATTTACATTTATATGTCATATAAACGTTAATATGTTAATTATTACCTTATTTATTTCTCATTACTCACTTGGTGCAAGGAATTTACAGCTCCTTAAAGTGTAATAATGGCTGCATTAAATGCTGCATTCATTCAATTAAATATCTTTAATCAGTAGCAATATTACCTTTTACAATCCTAATTAGGGAAATCGTTAGGTACCTAGCTACCTGCCTTATTTATTAACCCCTCAGGCGAATTTGTTCGTTTTTAGGAACAATTCATATCTATAGGTTGCTAAGTACACCTACCTGAGGTGCCTACCTTCTGCCGACAGACTAGCTCAGAATGGTCAGCATAGCGGAGGAGACTATCATCAGGGTGGTAGGATCTCTGAGGCGTTTGTGTGGCATCCCTGAAATAAGCTCAAATCCTACGGGCTGGGGGAGACAGTGAAACAAGTGTTTACGGTAAATAACAGTTGTATTGGGTAGAATTCTTTCGTAAACACAATGATACAATAATGCAAGCAGAGTAGTACAGGGTAGCAATAGTAATTCTATCTAAATTTGGTGAATTTGGCCCTAAAATCTCTCTGGGGGCGGTCATTTATCTTCGCGTTGAATTTACAAGGAACACACGCAATAAAGAGGGGTTAAATAGCTCATGGTACTCACAGCAGCAGGCTGGTCTCTTGGAGATTCGGTTACATGGAGGGGAATTTAGCCGTTCTTGGCATTCCCGCCAGTCACTAGGCAAAATTACAACCGCCATAGCGGCGTTGTGGAATGTTCCGGAACGGTGCAGCGTGGTTCACGATACACGTGCGCCCAGAGCGGGCTCGGGAGGAGAATGGCGGGCTCGCTAGTCGGCCGACCGAGGCTGGCGTTCCACCGCCGTCAGCGCGCGGCGCACTTGCGGCGAGGGAGCGAAACTGTTTGTCCGTACAGTGGCGTGCGCTCCAATTTGAGAGGAGGCGTTTCGTATATCGTAACAAGGTCTAACAGAAATGGTTGTATCTTCGTTTTTTTTTACATGAATACCGCACAAAGTCCCAACTTCTCCCGTCTGGAGCCAGTGAGACTATGGCATCCCCAATTGGGGTATGTTGTGAGGCTGAATGTAGTGGGGAGGGAAGGAGATAGGGAAGAGGAAGGTGGGGAAGTACCTGGCTATTCAGATATGGTCACCAAACACGGCGAAAGCCACTTCAGGCAACGTTTCAATTCTGAATGGTGGTCTTACACCAGGGCGATACTGAGAGTATCTTCCACTCTGGAACGTGCCGCAAATATACTATATATTATTTTAAATGAATAAATTGTGAAAAACACAAATTAATCAAATAAAATTTATTTGCCACGCCGGGATTCGATCCCGCTACCTTCGGAATGCGAGTCAAGCGCCTTACCGTCATGCACTACGCCGGCCGTTACTATCACGGTTAGAAATATGAAAAATCACTACACTTTATATTTAAATCTAAAAATGAACAACAAAATTGGAAAAATGTATACCTACCTTTATGAAATCTAAATTTCGAATCACAATTAAAAAAAATGGTGTGCAGATCACACGCGAAAGAAGGCAAACGTTCAGAAAACTAAAGTAGACAGGAGTGAGGAGGCTACGAAGCACCTCACAAAGAGGAGACCGAGTAGTCTCATTATCTCGCAGGCTAAATCCTATACATACATAGATGTATGTATTGCAGTGGCGGTCCGTGAGTTTTCAGTGAGTGAGATCTTCATACAAAAAGTTGAAAATTTGAAAAAAAAAATCCATTTTCAGCTACAACAACATCAATAACGTCGTATTTTTCAATCTTAGCGCTCTAGCTCACTGAAAACTCACGGACCGCCACTGAATTGTGTTAGTCACTTTTTAGTGTCGCATTTTTATTTCATCAGTTTCAAATCACAACGGTGCTAAAGAAGTTTTCATTGAAAAAATAAAGCTTTGAGAATATTTTGATAATTATTTTTACAAAGGAAAAAACAGCATGGTGACTATAACGTTTATCATACATTTGTCTAATAAAATATGTAGGAATGATTTTCGTTATTTGTTTTTGGGGTGTTATGCAGTTTTGCGCTACCTCCTTCTTTAACCAACGTTTAAGATCCGGCAGATCCGGTAGATGTACCTACACACATACCGGACACATCTACCGGATCTGCCGGATCTGCCCTGATGATGGACACTGCAACGATGTCCGAAACGTTGGCAAAAAAAGAAGTAGCGCAACACGGCATAACACCCCAAAAACAAATAACGAAAATGCTTTTGGCCGTGAAAATCTTAAAACGTATCATGTAGGAATGAGTTTTCATTTTTTTTTTGTTTATCAGTAGCTAATTTTTATTACAAAAAACCATTGTAAGCCATTTTTAAAACTTTGCATTTAAAAAATTATACCTATGTTTATTTCGAAATATTAAATTTTAAAGCGTATTTTATCACCTTTCCAAAGAAGTTTTAGTTTTTTGATGAGTTAATAAATTTTCCATTTATTTGGATTTATTGCAAAGCGGCAATATTTTGTTCTTCCAACAAAGTAGGCCCGAGGCGTGAGGGGTTAAGGTGCCTACATTGTTGCGAAGTTATTTATTGAAGTTAATCATATGTATAGGTAAACACGCAGTGTCCTACGATGGTGTCGATCCAATTATAAATACCTATTGATAATAATTTCTTCCTTCCTTTATAGTTTTTCATTGGGTAGATAGGTACTAACATAAAACTGTGAAAAGTCATGGGATATTATTAGTATTAATCAGCTGGGGTACCCGGCTGCGCTCAGGGAGTTGATATGAGATTGAACTGATGTTCAACGACGGATCTTGCTTTGTGTACCTACCTCCAAAGGCTTCGAATGGTCTACAACGTTCCAGAATATTCCAAAAAATTATAGAGTGTTCTGGAATGTTCCACTATGATCTGGGATATTTCGGAATGTTTCCGAGCGTTCCAGTATTCCCGAACATTCCACAATAATCCAGAATGTTTCGGGATGTTTCCAGAATGTTGTGGAACGCTTCTTGTGGATTTGCGAATGGCCAGATATAGGTAGTATATATTTCAACCAATTTACACAAAACCTTGACAAATTATGTACCTGAAAATCTTCCTCATTAATCACTCTATCTATTGGTGAAAACCGCATGAAAATCCGTTGCGCAGTTTAAAAGATCTAAGCGCACAGACAGCAAATACTTCAGATACGTTTTAAGATTTTAAGACGTTTCGGACATCGTTATAGTGTCCATCATCAGTGTGTAGACATCTACCGGTTCTGCCGGATCTGCCCTGATGATGGACACTGCAACGTTGGCTAAAGAAGGAGGTAGCGCAACACGACATAACACCCCAAAAACAAATAACGAAAATGCTTTTGGCCGTGAAAATCTTAAAACGTATCTGAAGTGTTTGCTGTCTGTGCGCTTAGATCTTTTAAACTACGGAACGGATTTTCATGCGGTTTTCACCAATAGATAGAGTGATTCATGAGGAAGATTTTTAGATATATAATTTGTCAAGGTTTTGTGTAAATTGGTTGAAATATATACTATATCTGGCCTATAAATATATACTATATCAGTTTAGACATCTACCGGTTCTGCCGGATCTGCCCTGATGATGGACACTGCAACGATATCCGAAACGTTAGCTAAAGAAGGAGGTAGCGCAACACGGCATAACACCCCAAAAACAAATAACGAAAAAGCAAACACTTCATTTTATACTACGAAAAGATGGGTAGATTAGAGAAAATTAGATACAGTATGCGCGCAGAGGACACAATTTGGAACAAATGTTATTGGAATAGCAAAATAACATGGAACGGTCGGTCTAAGAGCGAGGTCGACAGCCGTATACACCAGGCTAGGCTTGCATTCAATAAAAGGTCGAAAATAATAGAATCAAATAATATAGACCTAAAACTGAGAATACTCCTCATCAAGACCTATGTATGGAGTATCTTGATGTACGGCTGCGAAACATGGTGCATATCCGAAAGAGATAAACGGAGACTAGAGGCTTTTGAGATGTGGTCCTATAGAAGACTATTAGGAATTCCCTGGAGAGACCACATTACAAATGAGGAGGTTCTCCAAAGAATCGAAGGAGGAAGGCACCTGCTCAGGACCTTGTCCGAAAGGCGTGCAAGATGGATCGGCCATGTAATAAGACAAGAAGGCCTCTTGCATGCCATAATGGAGGGTATGACCGAGGGGACAAACTCTAGGGGACGCCCACGCAGAGAGTACCTGGAGGACCTGCTGGTGGACGTGCGCTGCTCATCATATGCAGACTTCAAAAGAGCCGCCCAAGACAGGGAAGAGTGGAAGAGACGAATACAGGAAATTGCTGCAAACCAATCCCAGGATTGAAACCAGAGAGAGAGTTATTGGAAAAGCTATTATTTAATCTTGGTATATATATTAATTATAATATGGAAAATGTTCTTTAATGAACGTGTTTGAGAGAATAATTGTGAAATTGAATGGTGCGCGGCACAACAGTACCTACCTATAAGATTTTTTTAGAACATTAATCTTTTTTAATATGATTCGTCCCTTGAAAAAGAGACAGATTGAGGTGTACGGCTTTGAATAATGTTAATACAATAAGAAATATACTGAACTTATTTTAGCACACGGTCATGCCCACAATCCGCTTTCATCGATAAGTATTGAAGTAATTAAATAATTTTAGGTGTATATTACGACTACAAATTGACGTGTTCATTTATGGAACGCAGCATTTCGATGCAGCGTCGCCAATAATTATAAAACTGCTCTTTAATTATTCGGTTCCATTTTCGAACATCCGGACGCCATCTTCTTATTTTTTTCCACATTAATAGCGCGAGTTTTATGGAATGGAACGCATTTTATTTTAAATGGGCGGTAAAATTTTTAACGCATGAAAATTATTTAATTGCGCTAAAGCATGTTATAATTGCAATTTTGGGGCGGTGACTTTTGGAATTCAGTTGTCAGACAGTTACAACTACATACAGATGACATTCGCGGCGTAGTGGAGCGTTTTTTGAAGTTGTAGGTTCGGTTTCGAGTAAATAAAGACTTTTTGTTGTTTCCCTGACATAAATAGACGTTTCCACAATGTCGACTAGAGCTCAGACATAGCTGTCGCTAAATAAACCTCAATGTTTAAAATAGTCAAACCATGTTTCCATATGTTTCCTCCAAGAATCACTCTGACTCTGTTCATGTAATATGTTTGCGGTAAAATAACACACAAATCATCACTAACAACGAGTATCAACAACAATCGCCACCGTTTGCAAATTCATTGCTCGTTAGCAATGACTTGATCACGTGACACTTCAAAAACCGTTTTGTTCGTTATTGTTAGGACAAGGTTTGTATGAGCAGTAGCGAACTAAGGGGGGGGGGGCGGCGGGGGCGGCCCGCCCCGGGCCCCCGCTTCTGGGAGGCCCGGGGCGTTCATCGTTCATCGTTCATAAAAATAAAAATAAATTGGATGGGGGCCCTTTATAAAACAATCCCTAAGTGGTGTCATAGTCAGGGCCGGATTAAACATGTTGGGCCCCTAGGCAATGCACGTCTCGGGGCCCCTTTACCACAGGGGCCCCTAGCCGATGCGTGGCCCCTAGACAGTGGCCTACTGCAGTACAATACGGCCCTGCCAGGGCCAGCTTAAACATGTCGGGGCCCCTAGGCAATGCACGTCTCGGGCCCCCTTTGCCCTAGGGGCCACTACCCGATGCGGGGCCCCAAGGCAGTTGCCTACACTTCTTATGGATAATACGACCCTGGCTATAGTTACTGGATTTTCAAAGGCAGTGCCCTATAGTGCCTTATGGACAATACGGCCCTGCAAGGACAGGCTTAAACATGTTGGGACCCCTTTACTCTAGGGGCCCCTACCCGATGTGGGGCTCCTAGGCAGTTGCCCACACTTTTTACGGATAATACGGCCCTGGATATAGTTACTGGATTTTCAAAGGCAGTGCCCTATACTGCCGTATGGACAATACGGCCCTGCCGGGACCAGCTTAAGCATGTTGGAACCCCTTTAACCTAAGGGCCCTTATCCGATGCGGTGTACCTAGGCAGTAGACTACACGTCTTAAGGATAATACGGCCTGGCTATAGTGACTGGATTTTCAAAGGCAGTGGCCTACACTGCCTGGCAGGGCCGGCTTAAACATGTCGGGGCCCCTAGGCAATGCACGTCTCGGGGCCCCTTTACCATAGGGGCCCCTAGCCGATGCGTGCCCCCTAGGCAGTGACTTACACTGCTTTGTGCACCATATGGCCCTGCCAGGGCCGGCCTTAACATGTCGGGGCCCCTAGACAATGCTCGTCTCGGGGCCCCTTTACCCTAGGGGATCCTACCCAATGCGGGGTTTTTCTAATATGTTGTCAACCAGGTTGAAAAACAACAGACACCAAAACCAAGATAATTCAACACACAAACTGTTTAAAACGTTTTCATATAAGATGCCGTATCTACGTCAATTTTACGAACTTACTTACAATATATGGTGAAATATTATTAACAAATGCATCTTTTAGAAAATGAATTAAAAAAAGCGACATTTTTTTTTGTGTCGTTGCGCCATTAAAATGTGCTTAGTACCTATCTAAGGGGGCCTTTATAAAAAAAATCCCTGTATGGTGCAATAGTATAAAACTTTGCGCGTGCAAATCAGTTGTACCTATAGTTTTTCTAATATGTTTTATAATCATTATTTCTAATATGTTATCAGTTTTTCTAATATGTTAAAAACGTAGTTTTGAGAAAAATGCATTCAAATTTTTTCTGAAGGATAATTCAACATACACACTGCGTTTAAAACGGGTTAATATGATAGCATTATTAACAAATGCAGCTTTCAAAAAAGGAAATAAATTTTACAGAGCCCTGGTGCCTCAAAGCCTTGTTTAGGTTTTGATAAAGGGAACACGGAGGTGCTTGGAGGCCCCCCAGGACCAGAGGCTCGTGTGATCTGAATAAAAATCTTGTAAAATTACATCAACTTTTACTATGGGGGTGGGGCCTCATTCAGCTTTGCCGCCCCGGGCCTCTGACGGGCTTAGTCCGCCACTGTGTATGAGACTACTGGTGAGCTCTGGCATTATGAAATTTGTATAAGGATAAATTGCCGAAATGTATGTAACGCACATCACTTCCGAACGACTACACGGAATTGGACAATTTTTGGTTGTTGTGTTCGTTATTGTTAGGACAAGGCCATGTTCCAAGTAGGTACCCAAGGTTCGTAGATTTTTTTTAACAAGGTTAGGTTATACGGGCCTTTTTCAAAAAAAAATCGTCGGGCCGCTTTTGAAATTTCGAACGCGTGACGTACCTAGCTTGAAGTAAAACACTGTCATTGTATTGCAGTTATAATCTACCAGTGGAACATGGACTTCAAGCTACGTCACGATTTATTAGCCAATCACCGCACTACCCCCTCGATGAGCCAACCTTCCTAACCGCATTTTCCATGAACTTTGCGATGTACCTATCTAATGTACGTTGCTATCTTCATGTCCATTCAAAAAATACGATTGTGGTATAAATACTAAGGATACATCTAACAATACATAAAAGTAAGTAGATAGGTACCTACTCATTCGCATCAATAAAATAATGATTCAATCACTTGGCTACAAACACAATTGCATAGACAAAGTGGAAAAAACCCGAAAATTAGAATCAGTAAATCCGGGAACACACCTGACTTCAACGATATTTTGCTGCATTTAGACCAGGTACCTACGTTCTATAAGAACCTGTTGTATTCAATTTTTAAATTTTATTTATATCGTGTACCTATATTATCGAGGCTTTTGACTCGCATAATGTTATCATTTTTTACCTAATGTGTTTTTAACCTGTCAAGGGCCAGGGTTTTTTGGAAAAATTTTTGGAAATTACCTTAAGAACAAGAATGGAGGAAGCTATTCTGACTTTTTCCTTGGTACAGTTTCTTTATACAAAAAATTTAAAATCGCATCCAAATTATTTGAATTAATATTCTTTTTTGAAATTCCAGTCTCGCGCGCGGGCGCGTTCCTGGCCTTTGAAAGGTTAAATGTTGTATTTGTTGTAGTGTTTTTTGTTGTAGTCAATTTATAGAACGTAATTTGAAGTCCATTCAACTTTGGTCTTCTATTCCATCGACAAGCATGTTCTCACTGATCTTTATTATATCTATGGATAGAAGAATAGATCAGGTGTTATTCCAGATGCTGTGCAGATATCCAACATGCTATGCAATGAAATGAAAATCAAAAATGGAAAGGACTTCAACTGTCTTTCTATAAATTGACCCCAGTTTCAATTTGGGAGGTGGATGCGGGTACCGCCATCCCGTGAATCATTTATTGAATTACCAGCACATCTGCCATAGGTCACACCAAGTGGTTCATTACGTTTGGTGACTTAGAAGGGGTTCCCGGGTTCAGACCTTTTGATATCTCCACCCGGACTATCTCAGAACATCGCTTCGCACCTCACAAGAAGGAATAGATTCATATGTCCGTGACTCCTGGATACACTGATCACCAGAATCCTGACCATCCCTGATATCTTTTTGAAGTAAAACTTCTTTACGCACGCTTGACTTGGGGAGTAACCTGGCGAATGCGTGACGAGAGTGTTACGAAAAGCGAGGCGAACGGTAGTTGAGAGGGACAGTGGCGGCTCGTGACTTTTGGGTGTGCTAGGGTGCTGATATTAAAAAAATGGCATCATGGATGTTGTCGCATGCGAAAAATAATTTTTTTTTTTTTTCAAAAAATCGGTGTTTTGTATGAAGATTTTTCAGGAAATCGGTGCGGCGCACCGCCAAACTGAAAACTTCCTGAAATTTTTCATACAAAAAACTGATTTTGAAAAAAAAAAAAAATTTTTTTTTCGGCTGCAACAACATCAATAATGACATTTTTTTAATATCAGCACTCTAGCACACCCAAAAGTCACGAGCCGCCACTGGAGAGGGAGTAGGTACGCTTCGTATAATACTGTAGGGCAAGAGAGAGAGAGAGATGCAAGCACACATTTTCTTTCTCTCTTTCTCACATAGCCAGTTACGTTACACAGTGCAGTCTTATTGTCTGTATCACACTGTAGGAGCAAGAGAGAGCAATGCGCGCGCACATTTTCTTTCTCTCTTCCTATCATACAGATGGAGTAGAAGTTTTACTTCAGTTGTGTGGTCTAAAGCACACTCGTATTTTTTTCCTTTCCAGAACTTCCTCTCTTAAAATTGATTTCATGAAACTAAGCGACGCGGAGTCACACAACTGTCTCCCGCTCCGGCCGGGGCGTGACTGATACGAAATAGGTGTGCCCAGTGCATGGTTCTTGGGCCCATGCCATAAGAGTCACTTCAAGAATCCAAATTTGTAGAGTGCGGGCCGTATTGATTGATGTCAAAAATAACAACGAGAAAATGCATATGTTATTTTATTTTGTGAAGTTCAGGCGTAAATATCATTTATTTTTGCGATATTACCTATAATAAAATCAAATCCGAAAAGGGGTTTATAAATCGGAGAGTTTGGACTTGAAAGTGTTTTTTATAGACCTTATACTTTATTTTTTATAGGCTTATTAAAAGACTTGTAAAAAAAATGACCGATGTTTTCAAGGGCCAAGGTGTGTTCTACACGCAGTATTTAATTGAAGCATGTATAATACTCAATCAAATTTTCAAAGCAAAAACATATGATTTTGTATGATTTCACATTAATTAGTATGGCTTCATCTTAAATAGATCAAAGAATTGATCAGATGTGTTCCGGTATTATAAGAAATAGATCAGTGAGAACATGATTTTCTATGGAATACCAACCTAAAGTTGAATGCGCTTATATGCTAATCGATTCTTGATAGATTCATATATAATAGATCAGGTCTGAACGCAGCATTAAATAACATCATAGAAAGTAGATAGATAGGTACCTACCTATTACCTATCTATAGCAACTAAATTAAATAATAATAATGTATCGAAAAAAACTACTTCCTTATTTGCAAAGCCGTTCAACACGAAACCAGCCAATCCAATAATGGCCGATGCATTTAGCGTGTAAGGTTATTTAAATAAAATTGAAATCAATGCTAAATCACACGTTGTATGTTTTACCTGCCTCTCAACAGTCGTGATTACCATAATATCTTTATTTGCCGTAATTGCATAATCCGTATAATTCAGAATAGAGGTAGAACGTTTGCAATTATGTCATAGATAATGTTAGGTAGTGTTGAAGTCGACAGTTTGAATTTTTTTTTCGATTGGTGATGTTTTTTTTTCTGGTGAATCGATTGTTTTTGTGGGTATTTAATCGATGTTGCATAATCGACAGGATATTTTTTGCATTTTTTGGAAATAATTATGATAAGTAAATTAGAGGTGCTCTTGCGAAATTGCAGCCCCATTTGCTAAGAGATATCGAAAAGCAATATGGGAGGCTTGTATGGGTACCGCTGCGCGGGAACCATTTATTTGATAATCAAAGCCTCTGTCATAGGTCACCCCAAGTGGTTTTTATTTTGTAAGACTGGAGAATTAAAGACTCGTTGGAGATTTTTTATGAAATTATCCTATTTGTATTTGCTTACATTTTACACCACTAATTACAATTCGCGAACCGTGAAGGTGAAGGTGAAAGGTTTTAACATTATGGATAGGTAGGTACCTAAGTATTTACACCCGAAAAAATGAGTTTTAAGTTTAGCTCTAAATTCCGCCGAGCCTGTGATTATACTTAAATCCTGTGGCAGTCAATTCCAGGCTTTAGGTCCTGACACTCCAAAAGCGCGCTCACCGAACTTAATATCTGGTATGCGCTTTGGTTCCTTCAATCTTCCCGATAGCTGATGACGCTGTTGAACAGTGTTGTCCTGAGGGTTGACTGAGCGTGGGTACCCAATCATGGCTGTTTGTGTTGCCATGTGAATAAATATTAATTACCGTTTTAAACAAACGAGTAAGTGTTTTAGCAAGGCGAACAATAAAACAACACTAAAAACCTTTAAAGGCAAAGAAAATATAGATATTCCACGATAATGCACCAAGGAAGGTACCTACCTATTAGATAATATTTTGTCATGGTTAGAGTCGGTATTACTTGATTATAAATTATTGTTTGAAGATACCTACATGTAGACCTACCTATGTTAAATTTCATCTCTGCATTTGCATCTGTCATTTGGAATCCTCAATACCAAACGCATATTAACCGAATTTTTTTAAACATCCATATGCCCTGAAGATAGACACGGTAACGCTGTCCAAAAAGTTGGCTAAAGAAGGAGGTATCGCAACATGGCAAAACACCCCAAAAACAAATAAAAAACATGCTTTTGGCCGTGAAAATCTAAAAAGCCCCACTGTGTTATAGTTTTGAAAATAATTTGTGTGACTTTGTTGCTCTTTACAAATGGAGATAAAAATGACATAATTTTCTTTATAAGATTGTGAACAGCCTTATTAACTCTCAGCCCAATTAGAAAGGATTGCGTTTCTTTGCCCTGAACGCAATACCAGATCGAATACCTTATTTTATTTACAACATTTCTTTCGAAATATGCACAAAACTCTTCACTTGGACGTAGGTATCTGCAAATCTTAGGTACAATGCTCTAAAAAGTCTAAAAGATATTGATATTTTCCCCTGCACCCTTGAAACGTTTAAAATCAAATTAACTTTACGATGTACCTATCTACCTATCAACTTAAATCATAATTAGGTATTATTTGTTTATTGTTTATTTATTCTTTTTACTATTTTTTTTTACTCATAACAAAAAGCAATATAAACCAAACTTATACCTATATTCACTTTGCTAACTGTATTTTCCTAAATAACTTCCCAAAATAATTAAAAAAAAAAAAAATAATAGTGTTGATAAATTTGCCTACGTTCCAGGAGTCATTAAATATATTCATTATATATAACGTTTTGATGCTAATAAATTTGCCTACATCAAAGGAGTCAAATTCGGAAAAAAATTCTAAAAACGATTATAAAATATTTTATTTTACCCTCCTCTGTATATAGATAGGTATATACAAATCTTCAAATATTACATTACTGATTTAATTTTTTTAACTTCCTAAGCACTTTTGCGCAAATTCATTTTCAGAATCCGATTATTATATAAAATGTCTCCATTCTGCGCGATTCGATTGAGTAGGTACTTATTGCGATCTCTCGATTACTCCATCACTAATACATTCGTTGTTAGGTTCATTTCCCTCCAAAAGTTAATGTCATATTTACACAAGACCCCTCCCACCACGACGAAAAACATCGCTTTCCCTGTCTAACCCCGTGTAAAAGAGCGAAATAGAAATGTTTCCGACAACCCGCGTGTTAACAAGTAATAAAATTGATTTTATATTACTCTCTCGCTCTAATACCATGTGTTAAAAAGAGGTGGGTATAGTTTTGGATGTGTTTTTTTAAGCCGGTTCATTTTACAAGATGGCGGGCGTGGCTAAAAAGCGAACCCGTCCAGTTGAACAGCTCTGTAAAAGGAGCTGTCATGTCACTAATATAGTTATACTATTTCTCGTCACGAGGGCAGACGTGGTCTTGCGTTCATGTCTTGTCCGGTGCAATTTACAATTTGGATTCGTCCTCGTTATGCTGTGGCGTGTACCACGTCCCCTGCTTGTTTATTATTATAGCTCCGCTCGAATGTTTTAAGTCGCCATTGTTTATTCGCGGAGCTTCGTTCGCTTTTCACCGTGTCGTTTAATTCGAACATTCAGCGAACTTTTGCGAAAGAAAATTCAGTGAAACAAATTAAAAACAAACATTCTTACGCATCGTGAATTAACAACTACATTTTACAAAACAGTGTAACATATCTTTGTGTAAACATAAGTACCTACCTATAAATAGAGACTTTTTGACTGTGTAAAAACCTGTGTAAAGGGTATTTCAAATTGTGCAAAAACCATTGTTCCAAAGTGAAAAATTGAAGACGCATATATCCAGATCTAAAGGTCAGTAAACTTTGCTCAATTAACATTTGGCTATATTTTAATAGATGTTTGTCATTCGTGGGTGGGTCCACTCAATTGACTGATTGATTTTGTTGTAATTAACGTTTTAAAGTGTCAGAGTAATTAATTACAGAGTCAAACAGGGACATTTTAACATCGTTTTGTAGATTAAGGTCCCAATGGCGGTGATCGAATCAGTTATTCGTAATGTAAATGGCCATATGGGTGTTTCTAAATGTCATTTTGAAATGCTTAATTATACCACTTTGAAAATGATTGATTAATTTTGAGTTTGGTCGAGCTAGTTAGGAGAGTATTGATTATTAATAAACTAAATAGGGTTACAGTTCGAAAATATTGTAATTTTTATGTTCATAGACTTAGGTAAGGTTTGAATTCTTCGTTATTAATTTATAGATATTAGATTTATGGAAAAGATTTAGGTAGGTAGGTAGGTATCTTCTGACTTTTTTTATAAACGAAAATGCGTTAGATTTAGTTTATGGACGCCGCATTCGATAAGACTGTCCCATTAGATTGGAAGAAATGTCAAACCTCTTAGGATTTCGACGTCATTTGAGACAATTTAAAGTTTTTGTCATAATATCATAATGATCCCGTCAATTTGTTGATGTGTTCCAATTCGTAATAATAGAAGTGGACATGTGTTTCCAAAAGATAATGATTTGAACGCGAAATAATGAATTCATTCCACGAAGCATTTGAAATGGATAACCTTAGTTGAATTAACTAACTATTCGTCGTTTATAGTCTGTAATTCTCGTTTTCAGTCATTTTTCTTAAAATAATTATGATACTATAGGTACCTACTTATTATATAATTGTCATTGGGAATGCACCTATCAAATTTTCATTTCGCTATAAATCTATATTGGTCAGAAATTTTTATTTCACACAGTTCTTCATTATGTTTATTCTTGTTCATTTTGCTTTTGAAGCAGAAATTAATAATTAATCGAAAAAAGTGCGTCTATGCGATAAACAAACGAATCGAAATGATTGTCCATATTCCGTAGATTGCCAAAGATATCACACACAAATTCATGACACGAGGACTGTCTGAAAACGGCCCATTATCGACGATGATATTTTTTACTATCCTAACCCATATGCAAATATTAACGCTGTGGATTCCTAAAAGGAACCTAAGTTTCTGATCAGACTTTTTACTGCAGTTCAATTCCATTAAGTACCTAAATAAGTACCTACCTAACATTTACTGTCTATAGAATAAGATTATACTTAAACCTATTATCTATTATTACTGGCGCTTTCCTCTAGCTAAGGTAAGTCTAGCAAATAGGTATGATGTTTTTTTAATGGTTTTCACGTGAAATAAAGTAATCTAATTTACATTTGTGTTGTTTAACAATCTAAGCATACTTATATAAATATAATATAGAGATATGTAGATACCTAACTCCTACATGATTACACTAATCGATTATCAAATCACTGAGATTTTAGATTGAATTTATTTATAAAAAAAACATAGTTTGGTGTGGGTATCTATGTAGATACCAACCTATTATGTAAAACCATAATTTGATATATTTTACTAGGTCTAAGTAGGTCCTACATCATTTTCAGATGGGTCCTGGATCTACACTAACAATTCTAGATTTTTTTTATTTTATTAAACTCATCAAAAATGTAACAGGTGATAATAGAAAGCATCTAGTTTGGTGCCTGCCATCTATTTTGCAATCTTTATTTACACGAGAGTTATAAATATTAGATATAGGTAGGTACCTACTTAGCTATGATACCTATATGGTGGGTAGGTAACAGTGAGACTATGGCATCCCCAATTGGGGGAAGTTGTTAGGCTGAAGGTAGTGGGAAGAGGAAAGAGTTGAGAAAGGGGAAGGTTGGGAAGGAAAGTACCTGGCTATTCAGATCTGGTCACCAAACACGGCTAAAGCCATTTGGAGCAACGTTTCAATTCTGAATGGTGTTCTTACACCAGGGCGATACTGAGAGTATCTTCCACTCTACCTACACATTATATATTGATATGTACCTACAGGCAAATCTAAAGAGGACGAATTTGAATGTAGATATTTATGCACGCCGATAGTAACGAAAGTTACTTAGTTAAAAGTTTTTAAAACTAGTTTGCAACACCACTCATAGTCCCCTCTTACCCCAAAAATGCACAAAGATGCTGGGTATTTGGCGATGTTTATCAATTTAATTTAATTTTACAATGTTCTACGTGTATTTACGTTTTTTTTATTTCATTCTTCATCTTTCTTATTATTTTTTATTTATCCAGTACACTACAACACAAGCAAGGTTCTCTTTAAAACAATTTACCAATAGGTACCTCTACCTAGATATGAAAAAAATTGTCAAAATTTAACAATTAAAAATTCTTCCAGCTTTTATCATGGCCTTCGAAGACCGCTGCTCTCCTAACCAGGCCACCACCCCCGGACCTGACCCCCGCCAGTCCAGCCCCAAGTCTCCAGACCCCAGCGACAGGAACCCAAAACCCTACACCTGCTCCACCATGACCACAAAGTACGAGCGGTCCAAGTCACCCCAGCTCAGAACCAACCCAAACACCAACATGACTCAATACAAACAGGAGCTGATACAAGTCAACCCAATGATAAACCCGTTCCACGCATCACCAATAATGTACAATCCATACTACAACCCGTACATTATAAACACTTTGCCTATACATCCAGATTATATAATTCAGTTGCAATTACAACAGCAGAATTTAAACGCACCTAAATTACTAATTGATAATCACCAAAGGCAGAATAACAATATTATTCGTGATGCTGTTGCAAACAGGCGAAATCATGATGAAGTAATGATAGTCAATACTGAAGAAAACGATCTGCACTTTTCTATTTCTAATATATTAAAACCTGAGTTTGGTAGTAGTGCTATCAGAAAGACAACCCATAAGATTGAGGGACCGAAGCATGGAGGACCTACGCATAGCATCTTGTATAAACCGTATGAGATTGCAAAGGGAGAAGATAGCGAACATGTTGAAAGGAATGCAGAAGATTCACCTTTTAAAACTGCACCTTTGGGCAGCTTGTGCAATACAGTTTCGCAAATTGGCACAAAAAACTTTGCAACAAAAGCCTTGAAAGCACAAGAAAATCTGGTCAAATCTAATTCTGGATTTTCGTCCAGTTTTGGTGCTTCTAAAGATGATTTGGGCAGCATCAGAAGACCAGATTCTGCCAACTCTTCGATCTCTACGTCTTCTTCCAATGTGTCTTCGCAGCAGGGCTTGGCTGGAGGGTCTGATGATGCTAAAAGTGGAGACGCAGCCAACCCACAGTGGCCTGCCTGGGTCTACTGCACGAGATATAGCGACAGACCTAGTTCTGGTGAGTCCATTGTCATTATTTATATCTGTCCTGCCTCCATTTATACTGACTGTCTGCCAGTCTAATAAATAAAATATGTTATTTCATCTGTTTGAAAATTCGTTTGTTGCCTACCAGTTCCGGTTCAAGATGGTGGCCGTGTTGGATACTACCTTTTTATTACACCAGAGTTCGCATGATCGTGGTTCTTACTACCTAAAAGCTATAATATCGAAATAATCAATATTATAGTAGGTACCTACCGGCCTAAAAAAAATTTTAAAATATATTTCTTTGAACAAATTGTACGAGTAGGTATAATTCCTTATATGAAATGAAAAAAACATATTTTCACTCAAATATATCAAGGCTAAAACTACTTGTCTATGTACCTACTGTAAACACCAGGGTAGAAGTACAAAAAATCGACTCTAAATAAATTCACTGGACAAGAAGATATCTAACATTAATTATCTAAACTAAAATATGAAATAGAACAACACACAGAAAAATAGACAAAGATAACGGTCGCAACTAGGACTCGAACCCAGAACCTCTCGTCTAACCGGGATGGGCGCCTTTACCAATTCAGCTATTGCCACCTTTATCAAACCGTCATAATTGTCAATCTCATATTTCAAATTTTAGAATTAACAATATTAGCTTCGACTAATTTTTCCATGTTATATATATGTCCCATCACTGTAATATATCTATCCTCTTCTTCAATGATATATTACATTGATGGGAATAACCTTCAAAGTTACAAAAAGAGAGTTGTTCTTATAAAAATAAAAATAAATCGTTTGATTCCCGTGAAAACTTATTATTAAAGCAGTTTTTGAAGACGATTATAGGTTTGAAATTGGGAAAAAAAATTATAAGTTTATAATAATTATAATTTCGAGGGGCCAACTGTCGGGGGATCAACTGTAGTGCCATCATTTGATTTAGTTGATTGTGCCATGCATATCTGGGACTCCCCAGTTCCAATTTCTAATAATTTGAAAATTCTTTGTCTATTCATTAGGTAGGTTCCTGAATATCTAGTACCTATCTATAGTACCTATTTGGTAAATTTATGTTAAAATATTCACAGAGACAGCTGCCGTGCAGTCGTTAGATTCAATAATTTATAATTGTCACCAGAATCATTATAATACAGCCTGTCCACACCTAAATAGAAAATAACGAAAACCTGTAACACTCAGAAAGATGTCCGTCGGATGTGAAAATGCGATCTAATTATTATAAACGATTAAAATGACGACATTCCAAGTGAGCTGTTAGACTAGGTAATTAAAAAATGCAAATAATAATATAACATTACAATTGTTTTTCGATTTATTAACACTACATTACATACCTGAGTATAATAACTCGTTCGGACCCATAAACTTGTTTTCACTACAATATAACATTTCCAGACATATGTATGACGTATAAGGCGTTCCTTAATTATGCCTGATATGTTTTGCTTGTGTTCTTGTAACGAGAGATACCTATGAGTTACTTACTACGGCAGCATTGTTATTACCTATAGGTATAATCTAGCGAATTCCCGGCAGGCATTACAATGCCCTTTAATAAAGAAATTGTTGCTCCCTAAGTGTCCTTTCCCATTCGTCCTCTTACCCTTTCGCCTCCTCTCCTCCCGCTTCCCCCGTCCCGCAAACCCCTCTCCCGCTTTCCCCTCCCCCCTTCCGCATTCCCCTCCCTTCCCCCATCGCGGGAATGCGCACATCAAATCCCCAAAGTTTCATCGCAATCGGATGAATGGTAAGCAACGCATAATTTCATGATGTCAGAGCTCACTATTGTATATAGAAACCATAGCGGGTATGCGCACATCAAATCCCCAAAGTTTCATAAAATCCTTAATTCTATCGGACGAATGGTTTAGCAATGCATAGGACAACTCACATACATACCTTTTTTTACATTAACTCCACACAGGAGGCCCTGAGGAAAATAACTTCCCTCAGGATCTATGTCATCTGGGATGCTGTGTGGACCTACATAGAAGCAAGCATAGAATGCGTGTGGACTAAATGTAGGTAACTAACCTATCATACTTTTTTTTTAATACCAAACAAGAATCCCAACTGCTGCCGTAAGACTTTGGCATCCCCAATTGGGGTATGTTTATGTTGTGAGGCTGAAGGTAGTGGGAAGGGGAAGGCGATGAGAATATGAAGGTAGCGAAGTGCCTGGCTATTCCGATTTGGTTACCAACCACGGCTAAAGCCATTTCAAGCAACGTTTGAATTCTGAATGGTGATCTTACACCAGGGTTATTAGTTATTACTGATAGTATCTTCCACTTGCAATGTGCCGCAAAAAATACTATTTGTGAAACATTTGGGATTGGTAATCGAGCCCCTTGCTCCTCAAAAATGACAGTTTGTAATTGACGAAATTCGAAACAATATGTTTTATATTTATAAACTTACCTGCTTCTCATACTTTAAAGTTTTTTTTACAAATTTCACACACGAAGCCTTGAGAAAATTATTTCCCTCAAAGCGTCATCTTTGGAGATGCGATGTGAGGGGTCTTTTTATCGAAAGAAAGGATAGGATTTTGAGGGAAAAATGGCGTATGCAATTGAGTGCTCGTAGGGTTCCTAAAATGCTGAACAGCAAAATCGTGTGGAAACCGCTCGGGTGTCTTTAAACAGCTTTTCCAACAAAGGGTTAACATTTTTGAGTTGAAACGTGGGTTCACCACTTTGACCGGATTCAAAAAGGCAATTAATGCCATGATTTGCGTCTTTTTCTTCACCTGAAGCAACATTTGGCCGCAAAACCTTTGGAGACCAACTAGAACGCGGAGAGAGAGGTGATAGCATTTTTGGAAGCGGAGTTCTACGATAAGGGAATCAAGGACCTAGTGCCACGGCTCACCAATTGCAACGATCGTAACGGGGACCTATGTCGAAAAATACCTAGAGCAACATTTGGTCGTAAAACCTTTGGAGATCGACTAGAACGTGGAGGGAAGGTGATAGCATTTTTGGAAGCGGAGTTCTACAATAAGGGAATCAAGGACCTAGTGCCACGGCTCACCAATTGCATCGATCGTAACGGGGACTATATCGAAAAATACTTGGGATACGTATGTAAAACGTCATACAATTTTTGTAAGCAATTTTTTTTCCCCATTTTTAAAATTATTTATTTTTTTATTTTTTATTTCATTTTTTTTTTTTTGTTTACATATTTCAAATGGTTACATATGGTAGGTTATAAAATATTTCACATTTTATTCTACTACTCCATAAGTTGAGCTCTAGGAGCTTAGATTAGAACGGTCTTTAATTCTTGGACAACCCTCGTGTATGCGTGTATATTGTAGTTAAGATGAAGCCATTAGTAAATAATGCAAAATCATGTATTTTTGTTTTGAAAATTTGATCGCTTAGAAGTATTATAGATGCTTCAATTAAATACTGCGTGTAGAGACTCCAGATACTAATATCTACAGCCTGTATGTTTTTTTTTTTTTTTTTTTTTACAGTGAATACCGCACAAGAATCTCAACTGCTCCCGTCTGGAGCCAGTGAGACTATGGCATCCCCAATTGGGGTATGTTGTGAGGTTGAAGGTAGTGGAGAGAGGAAGGAGGTGGGGAAGAGGAAGGTTGGGAAGTACCTGGCTATTCAGATCTGGTCACTAAACACGGCTAAAGCCATTTTCAAGCAACGTTTCAATTCTGAATGGTGGTCTTACACCAGGGCGATACTAATAGTATCTTCCACTCTGGAACATGCCGCAAATATACTATATATTATTTTAAATGAATTAATTGTGAAATAACACAAATTAATCAAATAAAATTTATTTGCGCATGTCGGGTTCGAACCCGCGACCTCCGTAATGTGAGTCAAGAGTCTTAGCCACTGGACTACGGAGGTCGTCATGTTTGACGAATATCTACAGCTCATATGTTGAACTAATTTCTACGAACTTCAGAGTGTTGACTAATATCTACAGAGCGTAGGTTGAACTAATATCTACAGAGCGTAGGTTGGACTAATCAGCTAAATGTGTCCAATAGTCCGATATTAGGGATTTTTACATACATACTTACATAAATTAAGTTTTTTAAACTGCATACGCAATATTACGTTATTCCAATATGCTATACATAATTGCAAATCCAACCTCTGACAGTACTGTAGATATTCGTCAACACTTTGGTTCTCATAGATATTAATCAACAGTTTGAGCTGTAGATATTCGTCAACACTTTGATTCCCATAGATATTAGTTCGATTTTTTCAGTTTTTGGAATTCCTGTAGATATTAGTAGACGCCTCCCGTGTAGAACATACCTTGGCCCTTAAAAATATAAGTCTTTTAATAAGCCTATAAAAAAATAAAGTATAAGGTCTATAAAAAACATTTTCAAGTCCAAACTCTCCTATTTATAAACCCCTTTTCGGATATGGTTTTATTGTATAATGTGGCAAATTTAGTTTCTTTTATAATAATCGCAAAAACAATTGATATTTACGCCCGAACATAATAAAATAAAATAAAATAAGCATTTTCTCGTTGTTATTTTTGACATCAATCAATACGGCCCGCACTCTACGAATTTGGATTCTTGAAGTGACCCTTATGGCATGGGCACAAGAACCATGCACTGGGCACACCTATTTCGTATCAGTCACGCCCCGGCAGGAGCGGGAAACAGACGTGTCACTCCGCGTCGCTTAGTTTCGGGAAATAAATTTTAAATTTTAGTTTTATTACAATAAACAATTCATAAAAGAGGAATTAATATTTTTTACAGGCCTTTACGAAATCAACATGTAAAAAATTTATCAAATACCTTATCCAACCTTTCCAAAAGCTTTTTCTTAATTATTTTTAAACTCCTCCCATAAAGGGCGTGAATTCCGATTTTGATTTTTTCCTGAACTATTGGATCGCCTTAATGGAAACTTATCTGAAGGCAAAAAACCCTATATTTACTTTAACTATTATTTTATTGATAAAGGGTTTTGGTAATTGACCAAAAACCCAATATCTATAAGGCAGGGTTTTATCGATCGACTACGCTAGACCTCCTGATCCGGCTCTGTGGTGATCCGGATCTATGATTATTTACATATTCAATTATTTATTGCAGAACTCAGTAATGACCTTATTGATTTTCCTATTGGTTTCCAACCAGACAGTGGTATTTTATTAGTTCATATCTTTTTATCATTCCCCAGAGTTTTTATGGATTTCGTTACACTTGGTTAACATCTGTAATAATTTTTTATTAATTTCCACTTGTACGTTCTGATTATGTTTATTAATGCAGTCATTTTATTATCCCTATGTTTATTATTGCAATATTTCAACAGATAACATGAACGTTCGTCATAGCTATTAATTTTTTTTAGATTTGAATGATATTTTACATGCCTGAAGTAGGTTTTACACTATCTCTTTTTTCAGCCCGATTCCACTTAGAGACGAAAGTCAAAATTTTGCTTTACGCGATCGCTATTTTCATATCTACGATTTCAATTGTCATCACTGCAAACAACACATGAACCATGCTGTATGCTGTGATGCCCACTGAAATCGTAGATATGAAAATAGAGATGAAAATAGCGATCGCGTAAAGCGAAAAATTTTGACTTTGGTCTCTTGGAATCGGGCTGAAAAAAGAGATGGTGTAAAACCTACATAAGAATCTATGAATCTTAATGTACATAATCAAATTAATATATAATGGATATTACACACACAGCAATATGTAAGTACCGCCGCCCAGGGAACCATTTATTGAATAACCAACACTTCTGCCATATTTGGCAGCTATCTTTTTGAGTGATTACAAAGTCCTTTATCGAATTTATTTGTAACCCAGTTAGTGTCTTTTCTAAAAAATATGGGAAAAATTAGTTAGGGATAATATTGTAACAAGTTCCTAAAGACTATATTTGCAAATCACAGTTTTTAATCATCTAAAGGTGAACTGTTTAACTAATTAACCATGATGCCGTTTCCTCGCAGGGGTAGGCAGAGAGGACCGACAGCCAAATAACTCGGTCTTGGCACACACTTTTTTCCTCATTCACATTCATACATCGTCTCATACATACCTACTCTTCTATTATTCTGACTCTTGACATGGCCCAACTCAAGTAGGTAGGTATCTGTTTCACTTGATTGTGCCATATCTTCCTCGGAAGTCCCCGACTTTTACCATTCACATTTGCGTCATATATTTTCCTTACTATCTTCGTTCATTCGCTCTACAAGCTCAAACCATCTGAGAGTCCTTTTCTTAATCTTACTCTTATCACATACACGCTTCAGACATCTTATTTCTACAGCATTCAACCTTCTTTAATCCTTCCTCTGCCAGTTCTATGCCTCACTACCGTTTCCACGACAACTCAACAAAGTGGCATTTCAACACCCCTTTGAGAAGTCTTTAAAAGTAATGCACAAAATATCTTTTTAAAAATAGGCCATAACCTAACCTAACGAAATCTAAACATTTGACAAAAAAAAATCGTCATTTTTAATAACTTTTCAAATGAGGTGTTGAAGTTGTATGTTGTTGAGTTGACCGGTCACCCTCACTGCCGTACAGCAGGGTTGGTACCAACAGTCTATTGTGGACTGCCATCTTCGCTTCTTTGGAAAGTGAACTATTTATAACGACTAATAGCAAAAATAGGAAGCTAACGAACCACAGAAAAAAACTAAAAAATCAGAGTGCAATTCACACGCGGTAGAAGTGAAACACAAACAGGAGACCGATTATTCTATCTCATTCTCTCGCTGTACTTGTTTGTCTCTTTTTAGTGTCGCTATTTTCCGTTTCATCGAGTTTCAAATCACAACGGTGCTAAAGAAGTCTTCACTTTAATAAAACAAATCCTATAGATGCAATATGTGCGAACCAATTTATTAGATAAGTGTTTTGTGAAGACTGTGTTTGCAAATCACAGATCGTAATCTTCAATGCTTGATTCATTTATGCCTGCTTTCTGCGAAATGCTGTAGAATCTACAATAATGTCAGTGTTTATTATTATTATATCAGGTGCAGTCCCCAGTGATGATTATATTTAATTTCTATTGCCTTCCGAGTAGACAGTTGCATTTTATTAGATCCAGTTTTTTATCACTCCCAACTGTTTAATAGATCCACTCGGTGATATGTAATTAATTTCTGAGTAATGCCTGCATTTATGAGCATTGAGTAAGTAGGCACTTATGTACCGGGTAGTACTTACTTAGTGCATACCTATTTAGTTTGGTATTTAAGTACCCAGAATCAACAGTGAGCCGCGTTTTGTTGTGACGTTGACCTGGCAAAGTTGACCGCACTGTGGGCAGTATTATGTGATTTTGATAACAAAAAAAATATTGAAAACAATATTAGCGACTCTTAAATGAAAATTTGAAACAGAAAAATCTGAAAAAGATTTGGTCGCGTTAGGAGAATAGAACCCAGGACCTTAAGACCTTAACATATGCGTCTACTGGTTTTGATAGGCCCCTTTTGGCTCAAAGCCAGCCCTGCTAGATCTTTATCAAGTTACTTTTGGAACCAGTTCCTCTAAAATAGTGGTTCCCAACCTTTTTTGACCAGGGACCACCGTGAAATTAATTTGTTCTCACAGCGATCACAAGGTAAAGTAATGATAAACGATAAACTGTTAATCGCGTAATTAAACGCGTCCTTGCAATTACTATCATTTTGCAATTTAATATGCTCTTCTTGGATTTCTTCAGCTACCTCTCTATCATTAATACCAAAAGGGTTACGAATTAGCTTTTGAATACCTTTCGATTCTGTTTTGTGGTAAATTAATAAACGTTTCGTGGACCACATTTTAGATCTCGCGGACCACCTGTAGTCCACGAACCAGCTTTAAAAGAAATAAACCAAAAATTGGGGAGATGCTTGAGATTTTTTAAGAAAAAAATTCCGGCCTTAGAAAGAGGGGGTAGCTAGAGAAATTTGGAGAAAAACGAACCGGTTCCTCAAAAATTCAAAATATTTTGTGACGTTTATATAATTTTCCATTTTTTTTCATCATTTGATATATTTATTCAAAAAGAAACCATTTTAAAAAATAACGTTGACAAAAAGAACCGGTTTCTTGAAATCAGCATAGGAAAATGTACCATCTCTAATCTCTATTGCAAATCGCACAGCGGCACCGCTTTTCTTCCATCTCCACATCAAACTTATAATTTTTATTACCAACATAATCGCTTTGATAGTCCATATACTTCCATGCCATATCTCAATTTTTTTCTAGTATCTATCATCGATGGGGTGCCCCGACAACTCAGAATTACGCAACTTAAACACCTCCATTGAAAGCCATGAATAAAATCTATCTATCTATCTTCTATCTATCTATCTATCTATCTATCTATCTATATAAATAAAAATGAATCGCCGAAATGTATGTACGCGCATAACTTCCGAACGACTGCACCAAATTGGATAATTCTTTTTTTGTGTGTTCGTTATTGCCAGGACAAGGTTTTTAAGGTTGCTTTGGCATTACGAAATTTATATAAAAAAATGCAATAAGTGGCACGCAAGCTGTTTGAAAACTGAATGTATGGAATGCGGTAGGGGGGAGGGGGTAACTCGGGTAGGGGGTTCGTGGTAGGGGGAGGGTAACCTGGGAGGGGGATGGGAACTCGGGAGGGGAGTTCGTCGGACGGGGTAAGGGAGGGAGTGGAGGGTGGAGAGGGAAGGTGGAGGAGGCGGAGTGGGAACACGGGAGAGGAAGTGAAGGCGGAAGGGGAACGAAACGAATGGGAAAGGACACGCAGGGAGAAACAATTTATTTATTAAATGGCGTAGCAACGCATGCCGGGAACCAGCTAGTATGTAATAAATTGGTTAAATAGGATACGTTAGGTTATGTTAGGCTATTTTTCAACGTTTTTTTCATAACTTTTAATGACTTTTCAAAAGGGTGTTGAAATTGCACAATTCTGAATTGTATTGAAACCCATCTATGGTACCTACCACTTTTCTAAATAACTCGTTCCCCTCTTTGACAGCCTCAAAAGAGATGATGGTAGTCGTACCTACCTACTAATTAATAATCGTGATGCTTTAATTTGGACCGATTTGCAATCTAATTACAGATTAATTTACGTTTAATGAGATGGATGTATCGTAAAAATAACTGCCCTGAGCAATTTCCAAGTAAATAAGCAACCATTACTGCAGTTGTAAGCAGAAATGTTCGAATGCCGCACAACTCTGTATTTTTAACAGATATTTAATTTATTAGAAATTTTACTTTATCGTATATATTTTTTTGCGTTAAGAAAATGAAGATAATGTTGGTAGTTCTTAGTCGAAGTTAAATACGACCGAATCGGACAGGGACACATTAGCTTAGTTGGTCGAGCTGCGCCCGGTCAAGGCGAAGGTCTTGGGTTCGGGTCCTAGATGTGACCGTATCTTTTTCTGATTTTTCTGTTTTCAGATTTTTGATTGAGTTTCGCTAATATTGTCTTAATTTAATTAAATATTACAATTTGAGGTGTCACTCATTAAGTTAAAAATAAAAATAAATACTAATAAAAATAAAAAATACCTCAATCGAAAAGTTTTAGGACTTCATCATCATCATCATCATCATAATATAAAATGAAGTCGCTCAAAATGTATGTGCGTGTTAATCTTTTAAACTACGCAACGGATTTTCATACGGTTTTCACCAAGAGATAGAGTGATTGAAGAGGAATGTTTATATGTATAATACATGGTAATTATATTAGAGAAAAGCCGAGAAATTCAAAGAAAACATATTTTTGTGCGATTTAAAACGGCTGGCGGGCCGTAGGTACTATAGTCACTTTTGAAATTCGTTCTATGGAAGAAATTGGAAAATATATGTCCTAGAGTAAGTAGGTATTTGATTTTCCCTTTTCAAATATACAGTGTTGCATTGAAAGCATTGTATAATTAGTGGCGATCGCTAACTATATTATTATATAAATAAAAAAATAATAATAATATAGTTGATTCAAGAGGAAGATTTATATCTATAATACATGCTTATTATAGTAGAAAAAAGCCGAGAAATTCTAATATTCTATTCAGGCAGCGGGCAGCGGGCAGCTAGCAAGCGGGTGGTGTGGATTTTATAAAGGTTGGGTAATGGCGTTGTGTTTCGTTAGCCACAGCAACGTGTGGCCGGGTCTGCTAGTTTCTTACAATCAAACTGATTGATCAGTTTTGTAAGATTTAAGTAAGAGAAATTATTGTACAATTAATAACTAAATAAACATATTTAAAAAAAAAAAAAAGTTATTCATAAAATCGAAAATACAAGTTTATTCGTCGAAATCGAATTGGTTCCCTTCAAAGTACTCCCTGTAAACTGCGACGCACTTATGCAGAGCTTGATCTAATCGAATCGAATCCTCGAAACACCGCTGGTACTCAGTTTTCATTATGTCCATCAGAGCCGTTTTCGATTTTTTTATGACATTTTCTCAAGTGCTATTATAGGTACGAAGCGGTTTTTTAAGTCAGAAAAAAGTCGCAGGGAGCCAGATTAGGTGAATTCGAAGACTGCTGGAGAGCATTCGTGTTATTTTTGGTCAAAAACTCAGGACAAGGATAGCATTGTGCGACGGTGCGTTATTGTGGTAAAAAATTGATGCCATTTTCATGCTTGTAAAAAATCGAAAACACGCGCAAAGGTAGAGGTACTCAGTACATCATAACTTTTACAAACGTGAAATTGTGATGCTGAAATTTGGAGGGAAGTGTGATGACAGATGTGGTAACCTAAAAAAAAATATTTCAATCGGGTGACTGACAGCGTAACAAGGCGGCCAGTCCTAAAACGTTGTGATCAAGTTGGTAAACTATTTCCTTCAACATATCTACACTATAATAACAACTATTAATGCAAATAGAGAGATTTATCTTGTACATAATATTATTTAACGTAAAGAATCGGCATCTAAGTCAGAATTATTTTCCTCAGGGCCTCCTGTGTGGAGCTCATGTAAAAAAAAAAAGATCAATCTAGGTAAGGTACCTGTAAATACGTAGATACTGGTATCGCAAATGCGACACGTGGAGTGGACTGTATCAATATATAAAAAAAATGTTATGCTTGTGAATACTTTGACACAACTATGGGGAATAGTAAACAGATGAATGGGAAAGGAAACTGACTTACCCCTTATGGTTGATGTTCGGCTCAATATTTGGGTCTGAGGGAGCACTAAGGTCACTCACTGCACAAGCTTCCATAAACTGGTCGATGTCATATAAAACTGAGAGAATAATGATGTTCGTTGCACAGCTTCTTTTAACAGACTGACGGACATATTGATTTTATTGTTGTACGGTAGGTAATATTGTCAGTAGGGACAGGTAATTGTGGTAAAAAAGGATGGGTAGAAAAATGGAACAAGGTATATAGATAGGTATACATAGTTGCGTCAACAGATACTAAATGGTTTTCTCTTAGACTTTTTTGTAAGCCGTTTACGTAATTCGTAATGCGCCTTTGTGGGTACTTATGACGTACCTGTCTAATTAACAGATGGACAGATTAGTAGGCGGGACCTATCTTAACAAATAATTAGATAATTAGTTAAATAGTGATGTAGGTGGGTAGGTACCTAGCTAATATGCCAATGTGGGTGGCCTAAACAACCGGAGGTTGATTGTTAACCGACACATGTTTGTTGGAATCTAGTGGGTAAGTAATTGTCTTAGTAATTTTTTATCAATAGGTTACATCCAAATATCCCATATCCCTGATCTTAACAACCGCCCTTGAGGTGATTTTTCACTAAAACGGTCTTACAGAATTGATAAATTATACAATTTTGTTTAACTGTCATAAAAAAGTGACCAAAATAAGCAAGGCTGGCAGAAAACATTGGAGTTTTAATACCAACAATGGCTGTGATGCATGGACTGAATGCCGTAGAAACGAGATCTCTAGAAGTGAAAACTTCTTTAGCGCTTTTCTGATTTGAAACTCGATGAAACGAAAAATAGTGACACTAAAAAGAGATAAACACACGCATCTATAGGATTTAGCCTGCGAGAGAAAGAGCTAGTATAATCGGTCTCCTCTTTGTGCGGTACTTTGTAGCCTCTCCACCCTTGTCTACTTTAGTTTTCTGAAGGTTTTACTTGTACCGCGTTTGAACTGCACAGTTGTATTTTTTTTTTACTTTAGCTCCACATAGGAGGCTCTAAAAAACAATTTCCCTCGGGGCCGAAGTAATCCAAAGGGATGCTGTGTGGAGGGTCTTATTAGGGAAAGGAAGGAGAGGATGGTCTGGGAAGGAAAAAGAATTGGAATCTGGGCGTCATTGTCCCCAGGAGTGACTGACGTATGAATCCGTCCCTCCTACCGCGGAGCAAGGCGATGTTTTGAGAGAGTCCGGCTAGATAGGTCTAAGTTAGGACACCCTCAACCAGTATTTCTCAATGCGTCCTGCCAAGCAGCTGATGGGCAGATACATCTACCGCCAAGACTTGGACAAACCCCACCTCACGTAAGTCACTAAATGTAGCGAACCACTTGGGGTTACTTATGATAGAGGTGTTGGTTATCCAACAAATGATTACCTATACCTGCATCCCAAATTGTTACCTACGTACGATCAGTTTCCTGCTTTATTTACACCCTTTGTGGGATTCGAACTATATGCGTCCGACTGCATTGGAAATATTGGCACGCTGAGCTCCGGGCCAAAAAGGCCCCTTTCTCTTTCATTTTTTTTTTTACATTAACTCCACACAGGGGGCCCTGAGGAAAATAATTTCCCTCAGGGTCTGTGTCATCTGGGATACTGTGTGGAGGGTCTTTTTGAGGAGAGGAAGGAATGAACATTGGTCTTGAAGAGACCCATGTTGTAGGAAGGAGGAAACACAGAGGCCGGCAAATCATTCCACAGCCGAGCTGTTGAACACAAGAACGAGTCGAAGAAACGACCCGTTCTCATATGACAAATGTCAACGCGTTGTTGGGCACGCGTTTGGCGTGTTTCCCGACTACGCACCGGTGCCGAAGGGATCAATGATGCTAGTTCCCCGGAGCATCTTCCATTGTAACACCGGTAGATCAAGGATAGCATTCCCACCCGACGCCCGTGCTCTAAAGATTGCAATCCGTCTGTTAAGATGGGAGTTTTTGGTATCTTGAATTGAAAAGCGTCCGACTGCGCTCTAAAAATTAGGCCATCACGACCGCCTAAATATGTATTACAACATTCCACCAAAGTCATTATTTAATAAAATCGATTTAATTTTTCAAAAAAATCCTAAATGTGCCAAATTGCAACCGGAAGTAAATACAATATATTATTGCGGTAGGAAATGCACAATCAGTAACTGACCGGAAATTGGTCGGCAATAATTTCAGCGCATTGTGCAGGCACCTAACTTATTTGTGTGTTTGTGTGGGTAGGAGTATATTTATACTTCCGTCCTTCCGGCGCGTCTGCACGCGACTGCGCTTCCGGATGCACCCACTGCCCTTTTTCGGTGCAAGAATTACCATCCAACGGACATATAAAGAAGGCTTCTCATAATTGATCCTGGTATCAATAAGTAAGATCAAGTCTACCCCTTTGTGTATCGCTTCAGAAAATCATATCCATAAATAAATTTGATAAAAATTTCCTTTCCAATTAGCAGCCCATTATTACTAAATTCCAAAACTCAGTAAGAACACGCCTAACTTTGAGACTGGTCTGAACATGGTACGATTCATTCTGGCGCAGTTATTTTTTTATGAAAAGGAATGTGAGGAAGTTCAACAAACACAGTTAAAGCAATTTCAAGCAACGTTTCAATTCTAAATGGTGGTCTTAGACCAGGGCGATATTGAGAGTGTCTTCCACTCTGGAACGTGCCGCAAATATGCTACAATATAAATTATAAACTAACAAAAATTAATTAATTAAATTACATTTATTTGCACAAGCCGGAATTAGAACCCGGATTGCTCGTCGAGAGCCTTGCCCCTCGACCAAGGAAGCTGTCAGAAAAAGAGCAACCTGCCTCTCATTGCCTCAAAAATTAACTAACAGTGAAAATCTTAATCTATCTATATATATAAAAATCAATTGCTGTTCGTTTGTCTCGCTAAAACTCGAGAACGGCTGGGCTGATTTAGCTGTGTTGGTTTTGAAATGTTTGTCGTAGTCCAGGGAAGGTTTAAACGGTGAGAAAATATGGAAAAGTTGCGAGGAAGATAGTAAAAACAACAATTTCATTTTCCCATATAAACTGTTCTACCTACTTTTCTGTCAAACATTTGATGTTCGTCCCTTCGGTAGAAGCAAATAAGGTAAGATAAGGTAAGGGAGGAGTGGGGAGGGGAACCTGGGAGGGGGAGGGGAACTCGGGAGGGGGGAGGGGAACTCGGGAGGAGGGTTCACGGGACGGAAGCGGGTGAGGGGAGTGGGGAGAGGGAAGATGGAGTGGGAACGTGAGAGGGGGGGGAGACGGAAGGGGATCGGGACGAACGGGAAAGGACACGAGCTCTGGCATCATGAAATTTGTGTAAAAAATTGCAATAGGTGGCACGCGAGCTGTTTGAAAACTGAACGTATTGGGAATAAATGGAGTATGAGCACGAGAGGGGAAGGGGATGCGGGAGAGGAAGAGGAGGAGGAAGGTGAACGGGATGAATGGGAAAGGACACGCAGGGAGAAACAATCTCTTTATTGAATGGCATAGCAACGCATGCCGGGTACCATCTAGTTTATAATATATCATTAAAATGTAAAAAGACCAACCAATCAAGCAGAATCAACATTATTTGATTGCCACTGTTACGTTATGACATGACCATTTCAGATAATGTCTGTTATTAAATCATCCATCTGTCTGTGCGTTTCCCCACCGTTTGTTTGTGTGTTCAGACCAGCTGATCAGGGGACGTAGGTACCTACTGGTTGTCAAGTTGGTCGCTATATCGCTTACCGACCCAGAGGTGTCCGGTTCGATGCTGCTCTAAAACCGGTTTGGAAACGAGAAGGAGACGAGCTGCGTTTTTTGTCCCGTCCCGTTTTCGCCCCAGCTGAGATGTTTCAAACGGAAAATACAAGTGGCTAGACAATAAGGGATTATCTTTATACATTTTGATTATTTATTGATTGGGATTAGGTGCAAATACTTTAATCACTAGAGCGACAGCGCAATTTACAACTTTTTTCTCCGATTGCTCGAGATTTTTTGGTGACCGTTTTGAAGATTTTCCGCCCACATTAAAAAAAAGATATACCTCCGAATTTTAATATGGGGACATACAAACTGATTATAGTTCTATGTAACCAATGAATTCACCTATCTTTTCTCGATTATCACATATTCGTAGGATTTATAAAAAATATGTAATAAAATCGTAAACTTCTATTTAATTACTTACAAACAAGAGAAAATTTGGTATGATTTTAGGTTTTCACGGCCAAAAATTTTATGGTTATTACCTTTTGGGGTATTATGCCGTGTTGCGCTACCTCCTCCTTTAGCCAACGTTTCGGACAGCGTTACAGTGTCCATCATCAGGGCAGATGTGTAAATGTTAGAGATGAAATGTGTGCTTAAGTACTTCGAAGCAATACCGTGTTGCCAGCACAACGTGACGGAGCTAAGCTCAATAGTTCTTGGTATCCGGTAATTGATGGCCACACCAAAGCTAAATACAAAAAACCATCTTGAAGTATACGGTGCTGGCAACACGGTATTGCTTCGAAGTACTTAAGCACACATTTCATCTCTAACATTTACACATCTGCCCTGATGATGGACACTGTAACGCTGTCCGAAACGTTGGCTAAAGGAGGAGGTAGCGCAACACGGCATAATACCCCAAAAGGTAATAACCATAAGAGAAAATTTGCCAAAATTGTCAGCAAAGCAATCAGAGGTATTTTAAATAGTGCAATATTGTGGCAAAAAGCTTTCCAGTTCCAGCGAAAGAATTCGGACATTCGGAAACGAAACGTTGCTTTGTAGTGGCTTTAACCGTGTTTGGCGACTAGATCTGAATAGCCAGTCACTTTACTTATTTTTATTTACTTATCGTCTAAAAGATTTTTAGTGTTTAGGTACAATTTTACATAACACTAGCTGATCGGGCGAACTTCGTACCGCCTCAGAATCAAAAACTGTTGTCAACTTATTAGCTGAATTGATCTAAATTGTCTCTCCCTGCGTATCCTTTCCCCTCTCGCGTTCCCTCTCCCTCTCCCCCCTCCACTTCTCCCCTTCCTCCCTCCCCCCACCCCCCTCCCCCCTTCCCCCCTCCCCCCTCCACCGGTTCGCAGTTCAATATTATACCCCTTACAATATTGCTGCAGTTCTTTCAAAATAGGAGAATTCGTTCCATACAAAATGTACGGGGAAAATAATTTTCTTCGGAGTGGAACACCCTTTACTAAAAGGTATGAAAAATAGATGTTGGTCGATTCTCAGACCTACCAGATAAGCACACAAAATTTCATCAAAATTGGTCCAGCCGTTTCGGAGGAGTATGGTAACAAACACCGTGACACGAGAATTTTATATATTGGAAGATATTGATATTATAATATTTCATTCATAATAAAGCAGATGCTTGTGCTTAGGAGAGGACAACTATATATTTTTACATCTATTTGAAATTAGAATACTAATTTTATAAGATAATAATTAATCGAAGTACTCACCTACAGTAACCAAAATCGAATATTTTGAATATAATAAAAAATTATATTTATTTTAAATAGGTACCTATGCAAGATACCAAATTTGATTGATTGTTCTTATAATACACGAAAATAAATGTTTGTAATATATGAAAAATGAAATTTGTAAAAAAAAATTGCAATTGGTGGCACGCGAGCTGTTTGAAAATCTGAATGTACCGGGACTGAATATATTGAACGCGGGACGGGGGAGGGGATCGCGGGAGGGGCAAAGGGAACGGGACAAATGGGAAAGACACACAGGGAGAAACAATTTATTTATTAAGGGGCACCGCAACGCATGCCGGGAAGCGTATTTACAAAACCTATACCGATTCAGCCGCGGTAACGACAATTTACATTTTAAAAATACCTCTATATTGGTTATTTTTTATCACATTGCAAAAACAAATTTGTTCTAAAATCTAGATAAAAACATCTTTCTGATGTGTATATAATTTTATTTCTAAATATTTAAATTTTAATATTATTCCCATATATTGTAAATACTCCTCTATATTGATAATTTTTTAATCACTTTGCAAAAACAAAAATGGTTCTAAAATCTAGATAAAATAATCTTTCCAATGTGTATATTAGAAATTAATAATTTTATTTCTAAATATTTTAATTTTGATATTAAAAATTTAAAGCGACTGAAACGCGGTAGGGATTGTAAATACGCTGCCGGGAACTCGCTTGTTAAGGCAAAAAAAATTAATTTGCAAGTTTTTAAAATGCACCAATCTAACGACATCATCTAGTACAGGTTTAGTGCAAGCACAGTAGCAATAACACCAGCAATCAGTTATAACAATTGCAGACCATACCATAGTACTGCGGCGTTCGTAGAATTATGAAATTACGTACATATAATTTGCGGTTTGGATGTAGGCACAATGAATTGCGCCCCATTACATTTCCGCTAATGAGGGTAATTGCTTCATCAAGTGACAGCTGTTTCGCCGTGCCTGCGCCGTGTGTAATGCGTATCGTTATACGTACTGTCAGTAATGCCAGAGATGCAGAAACAAACATACAAACAAACAAACACACTAACACGAAGCGCGTGGGTTCTCTTGTTAGAGTCAATGGGTTTGTTGTGCTGAGTTTTTCTGTCTGTAGTTGACTGGAATTCACAATAGTTAACTGAAATTATAATATATTATGTTGTTGACAGTGGCGTAGCAAATGGTTCGCAGTTAGGGAAGTTGATGTTGAGGGATCACAGATTTCAAAATACCTTTTAGATTTAAAAAAAATCGAAAAAGATCTGCATCTCTTTGGAGTGGGTAGATGTAACGGACGTGTTGCACACCCTCTTTTCTAATTTTTATTCTTACAATTTCTTTATGTCTTTATGTACAATGCCCCGGTGCAACCAAATAAAGCTTGCGTGCCAGGTTGCCACCGGGAGACATTTTCTAACAAATTGTCATTATTTTTCCGCCTCCTTTTTATTTATTGTTTGCGGCCCCATGAAGGGCCGTTATCCTGGCCCGGAGCAACCAGTTTGCGGCCCCATGAAGGGCCGTCATCCTGGCCCGGAGCAACCAGTTTGCGGCCCCATGAAGGGCCGTCATCCTGGCCCGGAGCAACCAGTTTGCGGCCCCATGAAGGGCCGTTATCATGGCCCGGAGCAACCAGTTTGCGGCCCCATGAAGGGCCGTCATCCTGGCCCGGAGCAACCAGTTTGCGGCCCCATGAAGGGCCGTCATCCTGGCCCGGAGCAAAAGTTTGCGGCCCCGGTCAGGGCCTGTATTGCGGCTTCGCTGCCAAAGAAGAGCAAGTCTGCTATGGCTGCCTTGCCTCCCTTTTATTTTTGCGGCCCTAAAAAGGGCCATTTTTTCGGCTCCACCGCCAGGAGCAACAAGGGTTTGCCCAGACCGGCTTCGCTGCCAAGGAAGAGCAAGTCTGCTCTGGCAACCTTGCCTCCTTTTTCACTAGGAAGAGAGTCTGCTTGCCACCAACAGGCAAGCAGGCTGCTCCTCCTCCTCCGCCAAGAAGACGGACGGCCTTTTTGCCTCCTCCTCCTCCGCCAAGAAGACGGACGGCCTTTTCGCCTCCTCCTCCTCCGCCAAGAAGACGGACGGCCTTTTCGCCTCCTCCTCCTCCGCCAAGAAGACGGACGGCCTTTTCGCCTCCTCCTCCTCCGCCAAGAAGACGGACGGCCTTTTCGCCTCCTCCTCCTCCGCCAAGAAGACGGACGGCCTTTTCGCCTCCTCCTCCTCCGCCAGGAAGACGGACGGCCTTGCCTAATTTTTTATTATTACTTAGCCCGCGAAGCCTACAAGGCCCACAAAGGCAAACATAAAGCCCACAAGGGCAAATCTAAAGCCCTACAAGGCATCCAGAAGAAGCCAACCGGAGTCACTCCTTGGCCGGCTACGCTGCTAGGGACAACAAGAGCCCGCATTCTTCAATATTGCGGCCCCAACAAGGGCCATTATTTAGCCACCAAGGAGGCCAGAATCCCCTCCACATTTTTTATAAAACAATGTCCGATCGCCGTCGGGTTCAATTAACCCAATAAATATGTCGATTTTTTCAAAAATAAATTATAAGTTATTCTTCAACAGTCAACAAGTCTTGTTATTTACTCTACAAGTGGTCCTTTCTACCTACCTCTGGAAATCACCGACCTGCTGCCAGCTGCTGCCTCCTGCCGAAGTTCTGCCTGAACGAGAACCCGGTGCCTACCTCTGCAGTCGGCCCTGACTCTGGGCACTGCAAGGCACCGCTCAGGCAGAAACGAGGCGCATCCAGGGCCATACCACTGGATGTAGGGAGGCCAGCCTACTACAATCACCATCATCAGCGTGAGCTAGTGGAAGGCGTGCACAAGACCGGTGCCCCTTATTTACAGTCTTGTAAAGACTTGATACGTCTGTTACAAGTGGTCCTTCGAGCCGGATCCGCTGCACGCCTGACACGCCACGCCTGATGCCACGTCACGCCTGAGATACCACGCCTGACGCTACGGCTGACGCTACGCCTGACGCTACGCCTGACGCTACGCCAGACGCCACGCCCGATGCCATGCCTCATGCCAGGACTGACGCCACGCCTCATGCCAGGACTGACGCCACGCCCCATGTCAGGGCTGATGCCACGCCTGATGCCATGGCCCATGTCAGGGCTGATGCCACGCCTGATGCCACATCACGCCTGATGCCATGCATACCCACGCCCGTGACACGCATGGTGCGACAACTACAACGAGAGCTGCGCCGTCAGCAGCAACTTATTGACATGCTGACGGAAACCCTGCAACCACAACAGCATGGAGCAAAAGGGCCGGCACAAAAAAGTGCGACGGGGCCCGCTCTACCTCATCCTACAGGACTGACGCCGCGTGGAGCAAAAGGGCCGGCACAAAAAAGTGCGACGGGGCCCGCTCTACCTCATCCTGCAGGGCTGACACCGCGTGGAGCAAAAGGGCCGGCACAAAAAAGTGCGACAGGGCCCGCTCTACCGCATGCTGCTACAGGGTTGCCACAACACAACGCTTCAGGGCTGGCACGCGATAGCCGAGCCCCGCAGCCAAGCAGCCATGGACAACCACCATGGATGCAGCCTCGTCATGCTTCAGGGTTGGCACGTGATAGCCAAACCCCGCAGCCAAGCAGCCATGACTCAACATGGATGCAGCCTCATCATGCTTCAGGGTTGGCACGCGATAGCCAAGCCCCGCAGCCAAGCAGCCATGGACAAACAACATGGATGCAGCCTCATCATGCTTCAGGGCCGGCACGAGATAGCCGAGCCCCGCAGCCAAGCAACCAAGGGGATCCAACATGGATACAACCTGGACCTTCCGGCCCCGTACCGCCCGCACCTCTGGTGGACCAGAGGCCGCGTACCGCCGTACGAGAGATGCCTGTCGGACCTGTGCCTCTGGTGGACCAGAGGTACGCCTCACTGGCGCAGCTAGGGCCTGAAGACCCTCCGCCGCCGCCCCCTCACTACAAAGGGGATCCAACATGGATACAACCTGGTCCTGCCGGCCCCGTACCGCCCGCACCTCTGGTGGACCAGAGGCCGCGTACCGCCGTACGAGAGATGCCTGTCGGACCTGTGCCTCTGGTGAACCAGAGGTACGCCTCGCCGGCGCAGCTAGGACCTGAAGGCCCTCCGCCGCCGCCCCTCAACTATGGCAGCAGTCCCCGACGGATGCCGCCTGGACCTTCCGGCCCCATACCGCCCGCACCTCTGGTGGACCAGAGGCCGCGTACCGCCGTACGTGAGATGCCCGTTGGACCGGTGCCTCTGGTAGACCAGAGGTACGCCTCGCTGACGCAGCCAGGGCCTGGAGCCCCCCTGCCGCAGCCCCTCAACTACTATGGCAGCAGTCCCCGATGGATGCCGCCTGGACCTTCCGGCCCCGTACCGCCCGCACCTCTGGTGGACCAGAGGCCGCGTACCGCCGTACGAGAGATGCCTGTCGGACCTGTGCCTCTGGTGAACCAGAGGTACGCCTCGCCGGCGCAGCTAGGACCTGAAGGCCCTCCGCCGCCGCCCCCTCATCACAATGAGGGTCAAGGATGGATGCAGCATGGACCTTCCGGCCCCGTACCGCCCGCACCTCTGGTGGACCAGAGGCCGCGTACCGCCGTACGAGAGACGCCAGTTGGACCTGTACCTCTGGTGGACCAGAGGTACGCCTTGCCGGCGCAGCCAGGGCCTGGAGGCCCCCTGCCGCCGCCCCCTTACTACAACGTTGAGGGACCATCATCACACGCCCAGTGGACACCACCTGGGCCATCACAGCCAGTACCGCTGCACAAACAGCAGTACCGACTACCAGCAGCAGCAGCAGCTCCTGCCCAACCTGGTCCTGCCGGCCCCGTACCGCCCGTACCTCCGCTCGAACAGAGGTACCGAGAAGCCGTACGTGAAGAGCCTGCCGAACCTGTACCTCTGGTGGACCAGAGGTATGCACCACCAGCAGCAGCAGAGCCTGCCCAAGCTGGTGCAGTCCTTGAGCCAACCGAACGCTCAGTTCCGGACCAAGGAGAACCTTGGCGACTCCAGGAAATTTGGATGCAGCCTGGACCATCCGGCCCCGTGCCGCCCGTACCTCTGCTCAACAAGAGGCAACGTGAAGCCGCACCGGAGAAGCCCGTTGGACCATTTGCATCACTGGCGCAGCTAGGGCCTGAAGACCCTCCGCCGCCGCCCCCTTCCTACAACCCAGGGAGAGCCAGTTTTGCGGCCCCATTAAGGGCCAGTTTTGCGGCCCCATTAAGGGCCAGGTTTGCGGCCCCGAGAAGGGCCAGTTTCGTGACACCGGACCCTGCCGGACCCGCACCACTGCCGGAGCAGTTGTACTCACTGCCGTCTGGACCTTCTGGCCCCGGACCGCCCCTACCCCTGCTTTATCAAAGGCAGCGAGCCGACCAGCAGAGAGCATCTGCCGGATCCGCACCGCTGCCAGAGCAGTGGGATTTGTTGCCACCTGGACCTTCTGGCCCCGGGCCGCCCTCACCCGGGCTCCACCGGACAGCCAGCTCTGCACAGTCAGCCGATCAGCAGAGAGCATCTGCTGGATCCGTACCTCTGCGCGAACAGAGATACCAAGCACTGGCCCAGATGGATGACCAACCACATTCCGCTGTCATAACAGTGGTTTTCCTCATCGGCGCAGCGAAGACGAGCCCGCCCTGCCCCAGCAGTATCACTACCACATTCGTGATACCTGTTATCGGCGCAGCGAAGACGAGCCCGCCCTGCCCCAGCAGTATCACTACCACGTCAGTGGTGCTCATCATTACCGCAGCGAAGACGAGCCCGCCCTGCCCCAGCAGTATCACTACCACATTCGTGATACCTGTTATCGGCGCAGCGAAGACGAGCCCGCCCTGCCCCAGCAATGCCACCATCAAAGAAGTGGCGCTCTTCACACGGGGGGAGCCAATCAACCCCAGCGAAAAGAAAAATTTGCTGGCTGTCATGGACCCCGTGATGCTCCACATCAGCCGACCACACGGCCGAGTCCTGGACGACACCCCCGCCGCAGATGGCCGAGAGAGGACAGCCCGAATCCAGACGAGCCCCGCAGTCTACACCCGACCTGCCGTGACGCCCGCTGGGATCCTGTTGTTCCCGCCTATGCAGCTTCGCCTACTCATCGTTCGACACGTCCTGATGACTAGTGCAGACAAGCAGCACGGGGGGAGTGTAACGGACGTGTTGCACACCCTCTTTTCTAATTTTTATTCTTACAATTTCTTTATGTCTTTATGTACAATGCCCCGGTGCAACCAAATAAAGCTTGCGTGCCAGGTTGCCACCGGGAGACATTTTCTAACAAATTGTCATTATTTTTCCGCCTCCTTTTTATTTATTGTTTGCGGCCCCATGAAGGGCCGTTATCCTGGCCCGGAGCAACCAGTTTGCGGCCCCATGAAGGGCCGTCATCCTGGCCCGGAGCAACCAGTTTGCGGCCCCATGAAGGGCCGTCATCCTGGCCCGGAGCAACCAGTTTGCGGCCCCATGAAGGGCCGTTATCATGGCCCGGAGCAACCAGTTTGCGGCCCCATGAAGGGCCGTCATCCTGGCCCGGAGCAACCAGTTTGCGGCCCCATGAAGGGCCGTCATCCTGGCCCGGAGCAAAAGTTTGCGGCCCCGGTCAGGGCCTGTATTGCGGCTTCGCTGCCAAAGAAGAGCAAGTCTGCTATGGCTGCCTTGCCTCCCTTTTATTTTTGCGGCCCTAAAAAGGGCCATTTTTTCGGCTCCACCGCCAGGAGCAACAAGGGTTTGCCCAGACCGGCTTCGCTGCCAAGGAAGAGCAAGTCTGCTCTGGCAACCTTGCCTCCTTTTTCACTAGGAAGAGAGTCTGCTTGCCACCAACAGGCAAGCAGGCTGCTCCTCCTCCTCCGCCAAGAAGACGGACGGCCTTTTTGCCTCCTCCTCCTCCGCCAAGAAGACGGACGGCCTTTTCGCCTCCTCCTCCTCCGCCAAGAAGACGGACGGCCTTTTCGCCTCCTCCTCCTCCGCCAAGAAGACGGACGGCCTTTTCGCCTCCTCCTCCTCCGCCAAGAAGACGGACGGCCTTTTCGCCTCCTCCTCCTCCGCCAAGAAGACGGACGGCCTTTTCGCCTCCTCCTCCTCCGCCAGGAAGACGGACGGCCTTGCCTAATTTTTTATTATTACTTAGCCCGCGAAGCCTACAAGGCCCACAAAGGCAAACATAAAGCCCACAAGGGCAAATCTAAAGCCCTACAAGGCATCCAGAAGAAGCCAACCGGAGTCACTCCTTGGCCGGCTACGCTGCTAGGGACAACAAGAGCCCGCATTCTTCAATATTGCGGCCCCAACAAGGGCCATTATTTAGCCACCAAGGAGGCCAGAATCCCCTCCACATTTTTTATAAAACAATGTCCGATCGCCGTCGGGTTCAATTAACCCAATAAATATGTCGATTTTTTCAAAAATAAATTATAAGTTATTCTTCAACAGTCAACAAGTCTTGTTATTTACTCTACAAGTGGTCCTTTCTACCTACCTCTGGAAATCACCGACCTGCTGCCAGCTGCTGCCTCCTGCCGAAGTTCTGCCTGAACGAGAACCCGGTGCCTACCTCTGCAGTCGGCCCTGACTCTGGGCACTGCAAGGCACCGCTCAGGCAGAAACGAGGCGCATCCAGGGCCATACCACTGGATGTAGGGAGGCCAGCCTACTACAATCACCATCATCAGCGTGAGCTAGTGGAAGGCGTGCACAAGACCGGTGCCCCTTATTTACAGTCTTGTAAAGACTTGATACGTCTGTTACAGTAGAGAAATGTTTTTTTCTCATTTTGGGTATCAATAAAGTGGAAAGAGAAAGCAGAAGTCAAAAAGGAAGGTGGTGAAACACCTGGCTATTCAGATCTAGTCATTTGGGGCAGTTGGGGAAGTTGATTTTAGGTCACAGATTTCAGAATACATTTTAAATTTTTTTTAAATCGAAAAAAATTGCCTCTGTTTGGAACGGTTAAGAAACTTTTTTCTCATTTTGGGACTAAGTGAAGAAAGTGGGAAGGGAAGGAGAAGTGAAAGAGGAAGGTTGTGAAACACCTGGCTATTCAGATCTAGTCACTAAGATAATAGTACGTATTATGTTTTAATTTTGAATGTGGATTTCTCACAAAAAAAAAACACAGAGTCAAAAGCCATTGATGTACGGAGCATTGAAGATATTTGGAGAATTACCAGAAGAAATAAAATTGGAAGAGAGCATAAAGGCATTTAAAATTAAATTGCGAAGATATGTGATTGATTTAAAATACCGCAATCTATCTATCTATGTAGGTATCTATCTTCTATATAAATAAAAATGAATTGCCGAAATGTATGTACGCGCATAACTTTTGAACGACTGTACCAAATTCGATAATTCTTTTTTTTGTGTGAGCTCTGGCATTATGAAAGTGGCACGCAAGCTGTTTGAAAACTGAATGTATGGAATGCGGGAGGGGTGAAGGGGGAGGGGAACCCGGGTTGGGGGTTCGCAGGAGAGGGGGAGGGGAACCAGGGAGGGGGGAGGGGAACCAGGGAGGGGGAAGGGAACCTGGGAGGGGGGAGGGGAACTCGGGAGGATGATTCGCGGGACGGGGGAATGTGGAGAGGGAAGGTGGAGGAGACGGATTGGGAATGCGAGAAGGGAAGGGTTGCAGGAGAGTAAAGGGAGGCGGAAGGGGAACGGGACGAATGGGAAAGGACACGCAGGGAGAAACAATTTATTTATTAAATGGCATAGCAACGCATGCCGGGTACCAGCTAGTAAACAATAAATAATAAACAAACAATATTGGCATCGTAGATGCATATATAAGTAGGTATTAATTAAGGTTAGTTATTTGTGTGTTATTTTAAACTGCCTTTTTTTATTTATCCTTGCCGGGTTTTTATCCAGTGTCCTCTGTGCCGAGAAGCTCACTGCTCTACCATGGTCAATGTATCAATTTAATTTAACCACCAATGTTAATTACCTATTTTAAGCATAAATAGAGCATACCATGCTTAAAAACGCAAATGAAACATTGGAAAAAATAATTAGTAAATTATTTGGTTAAATATGGTTTAATAAACTTATAAGAACAAAGTCTTGCTTATTTGATTTACCATTGCAATTATTCGTACCCTAATTTAAGTATACCGCACAGAGAAAGAGAATAATTATATCTGCGAAAAATTTTCCACTATATTCCAAGCATCCGTCAGCCAATCATCAAAATTATTACCATTCGTTTCATCGCCTCGAAACTCAGTTTAAAAATATCCGAAAACACAATACCCTCTTTGCCCGACTGTGTTTTTAGAAGAGATCACTTAACAGCCAGTAAACAGAATTATTGCCATCGTAAGCAGACCGACAAACAGTTGCGCACAATGGCAGACGATGGAGTGACTATAACACTTTAAAAATAAAAATAAAGTGAAATTTAATAATATAATATATTGGGAAGTGTTGTAAGATATATAGGTAAGGTATCCACACGAACTCAGTACGTAAATTTAAATGTGTGTTGAGAAAAAAAGAGTTGGTTGAATTTATTAATATTTTGGTTTTGACGCCCTCTTCAGCAGTTACTCATTTTTGACAGAATTTTGTGTTTTATCTGTGGCGTAGCACCGAATTCCCCGAGGAAAATATGCCTATGTCGTCTTTGGAAATGTTATGTGGATGATACTTTTTGGGAAAGGAAAGAGAAGGAGTTCTTAGAAGGAAAAAGGCTATGAGGGCTGGGTAGGAATCTAGGGGTCAATGTATCCAGGCGTGACGGACGTATGAATCCATCCCTCACATTGCGGTACAAGGCGATGGATTGAGACAGTCCGGCTGGAGAGCCCAAAAGGTCTCCCTCAACCAGTCTCTCCCTTACTAGCGCGGACCCGAGAAAAATCACGGGATATTTTAATTCCAATTTTGATAAAGACAATTACAATATTCTATTATAGGTAGGTAGGTACCTACTTTATCGCTTGTTTGAATTTTTTAATGTGAACACCGCACAAGAGTCCCAACTGTTCCCGACAGCCTGGAGCCAGTGAGATCATGGCATCTCCAAATGTGGTATATTGTGGGGCTGGAGGTAGTGGGGAGGGGACGGAGATTGGAAAGAGGAAGGTAATAAAGTACCTGGCTATTCAGATTTGGTCACCAAACACAGCTAAAGCTATTTCAAGCAACGTTTCAATTCTGAATGGTGGTCTTACACCAGGGCGAAACTGAGGGCGTCTTCCACTATGGAACCCGTCGCAAATATACCCTGTAATATTTAAAATTTCTCACTTCCACACTTCTACAACTCTGTCATAGGTCACCCCTAAGTGGATCGCTACGTTTGATGACTTAGCAGGGGTGCCGGGTTCTTGGGGTGAGGTTTGTGTAAGTTTTGACCTGGACACACTGACCCCCAGATTCCTACCCACCCTTCATACCCTTTTTCTTTCCAGAACTTCCTCTCCTTCCTTTCGTTAAAACACCCTCCTCACAGCATCCCCAAAGATGACATAGGCCCTGAAGGTAATTATTTTCCTCAAGGCCTCCGGTGTGGAACTAATGTAAAAAAAAATTATTGTGAAATAGAATTTACTTGCGGGATTTTAACCCGCGATGTTCGGGTTGCTAGTCGAGAGCCTTGCCCCTCGACCACGGAGGCCGTCAAATCATATCTCAATCAGAACCAATTTTGAAAATTACAATTAAATTCAACGCTGAGTTCTAGAGTTCATTGAACCAGAGTTACAGACAGACGCACGACCGCAATTCGAATTTTTGATTTTACGTGCTGGCTGTTAAAAATCACTCAATTAATTAATAGTATAACATGGTAAAATGTTGAAGGCTTGATATAACTGCGAAAGAACACCACCACAGCCGGCCATAAAAACTAGTTACCCATAAATTAACGATCAAAGATAGGTATATATTTCATAAATTAATTACCAAAGTAAGCACTTCATACGGCCAATAAAATATCGTATTTATTTCTTATAATTCTCCCCACAGCTCGTCTATCATAATGTAACCCGGTTCATAAATCATTTCACCACTATATATAAATTAACGTTATTCGAGATAAGTTGTTTTCCAAACCATCCTTGGATTATACACATGAATATTTTTAGAGGATGTTGCACAGAAAATTTATCATGTAACTTGTGGTGTATGTGAATATTTCATCACTATTGCCTCTACAACCCCTGGTGGGTTTCGCCTCCTCAACAGTCTTCCTCCACTCATCTCGTTTTTGTGCCAGCTCTCTCCAGTTTAGAAGCTGTCTTTGAGGACGTTGTCGCTCCATCTTAATCATGGTCTTCCCAGGCTCCTTCGCCCTATTGGTCTTGAGTTCAGCAGGGACTTTGGTGCTTGATGCTCGGTCATTCTCTCCATATGACCCAGCCACCGACGTCTTCCCAGTTTTATAAATTTTGCAACGTTTAGCTCCTTAAACAAAGTATAGAACTCATTGTTATAGCGTCTGCGCCAAAATCCATTTTCTAGAACCGGTCCGAAGATGCGCCTCAAAATTTTTCTTTCAAAAACGTCCAGTGCTCGCTCATTCCTCTTAGTTAGTACCCAAGTCTCAGTGCGTACGTAAGTACTGGTCTGATAAGTGTTTTGTTCACTAATATCTTCGTGTTTCTGGACAGCAGTCTGGACTTTAATTGGTTTTGTAGGCGGAAATAACAGCGATTTGCGTTCACTATGCGCTTCTGGATCTCCTCTGTGGTATTATTGTCGTTTGTTATCAGGGAACCTAGGTATGTGAATCTTGGTACCGTTTCGAAATTTTGGTTTCCACATGAGAGAGTTGGGATTTGTTGGGTGCATCCTACAGCCATGCATTTGGTCTTTTGCTGGTTTACTATGAGACCCATATTTTTGGCAGAGCTTTCAAGATTTATAAAGGCGTTACGTAAAGCATCTGGAGTTTTCGCGATTATGTCGATATCATCAATAACATGGGACGGTCGGTCTAAGAGCGATGTCGACAGCCGTATACACCAGGCTAGGCTTGCTTTCAATAAAAGGTCGAAAATAATTGAATCAAATAATATAGACCTAAAGCTGAGAATACTCCTCATCAAGACCTATGTATGGAGTATCTTGATGTACGGCTGCGAAACATGGTGCCTATCCAAAAGAGATAAACGGAGACTAGAGGCTTTTGAGATGTGGTCCTATAGAAAACTATTAGGAATTTCCTGGAGAGACCACATTACAAATGAGGAGGTTCTCCAAAGAATCGAAGGAGGAAGGCACCTGCTCAGGACCTTGTCCGAAAGGCGTGCAAGATGGATCGGCCATGTAATACGACAAGAAGGCCTCTTGCATTCCATAATGGAGGGTATGACCGAGGGGACAAACTCTAGGGGACGCCCACGCCGAGAGTACCTGGAGGACCTGCTGGTGGACGTGCGCTGCTTATCATATGCAGACCTCAAAAGAGCCGCACAAGACAGGGAGAATGGAAGAGGAAACTAAAGGAAATTGCTGCAAACCAATCCCAGGATTGAAACCAGAGAGAGAGAACGTAAACGTATAACTATACACTAGCTGTTAAAAACCCGCACCGCAGTTTTTTACTGCTAGGCCCTGCGGACGGCTTTTGGTTCGGTTTCGCCACTTAGTGTTGGTGACCATTTTATAGATCCAATACGAACTGATTCTAAGAGCAGCCCGTTCGTCGGATCCACTGCAGCTAGTCTCCGGGACAAAGTAACCGAGACAGAGCAATGTCGTCATATGTAATGTATAGCCACCTGATGCAACATGTATTACCGTCAATCTTTTCATATCCGGAGAGATATCGCATATTCACAAAATCGTAACAGTTATACCTAGGGCGGAGACATCCCCGTCCGACTTGCTGGTGGAAGTAGCGACATCTTGCGTCGAATTCTTGAATTCGAAACCGAATTATAACAGTAGCTTTGTGTGAAATTCCACGTACACAGATAATATTTGTGGCGCGGCACGTATGGTGTGGCGTCCGACATGCCCTCGTAGCTGGGTTAACCACGCAGACGAATAACGTTCGATTTTCCACGCCGAAACTGTAATTATATGAAATTCCCTTGATGGAAAAAAAATCGCAACGTATACATTACACCGAAAATTATTATAAACAGGTTTTTTCAGTTATTTTACAAGTTTTAGGAATGTATGAAAAAATTTACAGTGTTTCGTTAAATGCTATTTAAGACATTTCCCATGAGATTTTTCCTCTATTTTAGACGATTCGTGTTTTATTAAATCTTTTCACAATTTTCGCTCAAATATTATTATTTTTAATATTAGCGCCCTCTCTCTTACATTTGCATTCACATATCTCCCATTTTCTTCTTTTTGAGAATTACTCCCGGCATTAATAGAAGTCATTGGTAATAAATAATACAGGATAGGGACAACAGTCGGACGTTTGGGTGTACGTATATTTTATATACTAAATCATCAAATCACCATATGCATTATTTGTATAAATGCAACTAGATTTCAAATCATTTCCATAAACCTTTTATCTTAATGATGAAAATCAATATTTCATTTATTTAACTCCACTGTAAAATTTCGATACATTGTTGTTTAAAACATACTTTAACACATCATCCAAATGTATTTCACCATCTGTAGTTACTTGTTAACAATAAATAATTGCCAAATCCGTCAACAGCGGGCGTAAAAGCGTCCAATTATCGACGCCAGCGTCCCGACGCTAGACGCTCGACGCCGCGGGAGAAATGCTCCTCCGTCGACGCCCGGATTAAGAGCGCGGCGATGCTCTAAACTAGTCTAAACAGCACATTAACTATGTGTTATTTGTATTGAAATATTGAAGTATTGATGCGTGGAAGAGTTATAACGCGAATCATTCGACGGGGAATTTAATTGATTCAATTATTAAAAAATTTATGAAGAATTTTGGCAAAAGTTATATTTGTTTCAAGAGATTGTGCGATTTAAAAGCATTTCTATAACTCATTTCAGAGTGACGCGAAGCTCTCGTTATTATCCTGGCTACTTGGGTATATTATTGTGGGCAGTTCTGAATAGTATAGAATTAATATAAAATTATATATATTTTAATATTTACTATAATACTGTAATATTTCGCAGAATTTCATATTGTAATTGTATAAAATTCTTTCAGACTTAATAGGGAAAACCAGAAATACGTCATTTTTAAATCAGATTTTAGACGTATTGACTCTTTTCCACAAAAAATTATACCTAATTTCGAAAGATTGTTCTTTTATCTAGGAAACGCATGTTCTAAATTTTGAGAAAAAAAGTTTACTTTTAGTATAATAAGGTTATACCATAGGTCGTCAGCAGTTTGTTAAATTTTCAAAAAAGATTTTGTATTATACAACACCCATTTCAAATCATATAATCAAGCAGTAAAATAAATCAATTCATTATCTGGGAAATGCATGTATCAGAATTTTAATTTTACTTTAAATAAAATCATTAAAAAATATATACATGAGTTTCTTGACGAAAATTGGTCCGTTTGTGCATTTATTTGCGTACTTACAAACTAATATATTTCAGATTTTTTTACATTCTTATTTAACTTAGACATTATTGAAAAATGAAAAATACATACTTATTATCAAAAAATAATTACAAAAAGCATATAATTTTTATAGTTTTAACTTTTAACATCACGCCTTTCAGCATTTTTGGTTGTAGGTATAAATTAAAGCAAATTTGAAATGACATAAAATCGATTTTGAGTTATATTTTTAAAAAGCTGTTAAAACAGATTTGTATAAAAAGCCCACTCGTTATAGAAAATCTTCTTTATATAAATACTAGCAGACCCGGCCACACGTTGCTGTGGCTAACGAAACACAACGCCATTACCCAACCTTTATAAAATCCACACCGCCCGCTTGCCAGCTGCCCGCTGCCCGCTGCCTGAATTGAATATTTGAATTTCTCGGCTTTTATCCACTATAATGAGCATGTATTATACATATAAACCTTCCTCTTGAATCACTCTATCTATTGGTGAAAACCGCATGAAAATCCGTTGCGTATTTTAAAAGATCTACGCGCACATACATTTTGAGCGACTTCATTTTATACTATGTAATGATAATGATGACCGATCAGTGGCAGTTGGCATCGCGTTTGGGTCCCACTCAGAAGTCATGTTGTGATCAATTTCTCGGCTGGCTAAGATCTCCATCATGACACAAGCAACATTTTCCGCTTACCGTGATGGTAGATGTAGTAGGAGATTTTCAAATTTTGTCAAGGTTGTTAGTAACCCGTAAATGTCTGTCTTTCTTTGAAAAAGAAATTAGATCATTCACAGATTTATATCATTTCGTCGAATTAAAAATAATAATCTAATGTAACTCATTGATCGTAGAGCCGACGTACAGAAACTGTTGTGCAATTCGTCTCATCGCATTGTGAGCAGTCGTCAATCCGACATCAGCCGTTCAATAATTCATTGGCGTATTTAAGTAATTACGGGACTGCGATCGGTTCGCTCTAATGTACATAAATGCGATGGGCACTGCAATTGAATCATTACGCGATGCACGCCACTGTACCTACTACTTGAAAGAAACTGCATTGATTTAAAATTCACTAGATGGATTACCATTCTAAGTAAGCATGACATTTCACCAATGTTACGCAATTAGAAAATAAAACTTTTTTAGAATTTTAAAAAAAATTTTGTCGCCTTCAAATTTTCAATGTACATTCTTCATATTTTTCTGATGCCCTCTCCTTTTCAGAGGTATGCAAGCTATCATTAGGGCAAAACTTGACCCTATAGCCCACAAGTCACGTATATTTCAAAACCATAAAGGTTTTTTCTTGTCTTCAGGCTAATTTCATCGCTTTTGGGAGCAACTCACACAGTTATCATATAAATCGTTGTATATTCCTTCCTGGTGTGAAATATGACCTAAACGGTGTTAGAAAGAGAAAAACCACGCTTTATATTTATTAGAATTAAAGTGTAACCTTTTATGAAACCAAAGTTTTCGGTCGCAATATGAATAAAGAATTATGGAAATTTGGCGAATTTTTAAATAATTTTACATGATATGACAAATAAGCGAGATATGAAAACGTTTATATGATGAAATATGTTTGTGTATGTGAATTTTTTTATTTCTTTTGAGAATAAAGTCAACTCAACACCTCTTTGAAAAGTCATTAAAAGCTAAAAAAAAAATAATTTTAAAATAGCCCATAACCCTAGCCTAACGTAATCTACTTAACCAAATTTTTTATATATTTTTGTCATCACTCTAAATGTCTCTTCAGAGATGGTTCTCTGAAGAGACACAGACTCTTCAGAGATGGTTGGTTTCATTCCGAGTTGTTTGGTCCAATTAAAAACATATTATGATGTCCTAATTTCACCTAACTTAACCGAACCTAACCTAATCATGCATTGAGCCAGATATTTTTCACTGCCAATAAAAACATAGCACGATGTCCAAATTATTTTAATAGGTGTTTTTTCTTGCTACTTCAATATTTAAATGGCTTACGTACCTACCAATTAAATACTTTTCAATATATTTTTATTATCTCAAACTTCTAGTAAAGTTTTCGCCAGCATCCAATTCAATCATTTCAACCAATCCAATAAACAAATATATAAAACTAGCAACCCCGAAAAAACGAAAATAAATAAATCAAGTCACGTTGAATTTGGGAATCCTCGGCTATGTATTCCGTCCGAGTGTAGCCGTCCCCCCCCCCTCTCCCCCTCTACCCACCACCACATAACTGTTCTGGAAGGCTTCCATTGTGATTGTCCACTTTCGTTCGTGAAAGGTCATGTTTATTCAACGTAACGACCGCTGCCCTACTCGCCGCCTACCCAGTCGGGCAGTGGCGGCCGACTTATTTGTTTTAAAAATGATAAATTATAATTTATTAAATAATTGAATATTTTCATAATTTTAGAAGCAATTTTGGCAATTATTTGTGAGTTGATGGTAATTATTTTTTAAAAATCTCTTGAAAATGGGATAAAATATAACATAAAAAATGTTTAAAAAAGTATTTTTAAAATTAATTTAGTACTTAAATTAAATTAAATTTCTAACCGAAAAATACTTTTTTAAAACGTTTTTTGTTTTCCACAATATTACCTAATGAAGTGCTGCAGTGGGTAGGGTGAGTTTTTTTTTATAATTACAATTAACGCACAAAAAAATATCAATTTTTTTTCAAAATCGAGCAAAATTGAATTCCTTAATTGCCCCAAAAGTAAATATTCGTACTACTCTTAGATATTTGGTATAGGTAACTTTTAATTTTAAAAAAATATTTGGAAGTAATTTGGCATCAAATTTCCAAATTAAAATTTTGTATCCCAAAGGCCGCGCAATAAATTTTTTTTTTGCGCTTGCTCCTTCTTTAGCCAACGTATCGCACTGCATTAGTTGTAGAATATAGATTATTCAGAAGTCGTAATAATAGAGTACATTTTGGATTACTCTTTTCATAAGCCCAGAAAAAATTAAGTATACCTAAGGCCTATAAAAACTTCTTTAAAGTTCAAAATCTCCTACTTACGAACCCCTTTTCAGTTATGATTTTATTGTACGATTTGGACATTTTGGGAGGCGAGAATGGGTACCGCCGCCCTGGGAACCTTCATTGGATAACCAACACCTCTGCCATAGGTCACCCCAAGTGGTTCGCTACGTTTGGTGATTTAGCAGGGGTGCCCAGGTTCATGGGGTGAGGTTTGTCTAGGACTTGGAGGCGGATGACCAGGACATACTGAACCCCAGATTCCTACCCACCCCTTAAACCTTTTTCCTTCCCAGAACTCTCCTCTCCTTCCTTTCCTCAAAAAAACCCTCCACACAGCATCCCCAAAGATGACATAGGCCCTGAGGAAAATTATTTTCCCCAGGGCCTCCTGTGTGGAGCTCATGTAAAAAAAAATTAAATTCTTTAGAAAATTATCGTAAAACATTTAAACAATTGGGCCTGAACTTAGTAAAATAAAATAAAACACTCTTTTTGGTTCGTGAACGAATCAAAACATGTGTTAAACGAGAATTTTCTTTTCTTTTTTAAGAAGAAAGATAAACATTCTCGGGTTACGAATAACCCAACAATCTTTGAAAATCTCCTACATACACCACAGAAAGCCGAAAATATTGCTTGTGTTTCGATGGAGGACTTAGCCAGCCGAGGATTCGAACACGCGACGCTCGGGTGGGATCCAAGCGCTATGCCCACTCAACCACTGACCGGTCGATGTAAGCCTTATCGCAATCTATCCTGAATCCCGATCCCGAATTTTACACGACGTGGTGCATCACCTTAATTTTCGTTGAAATGTTTGGTTATTTGTCTATTTTAACTTGGTAGCAATAAATATTAAATATCAGTATTTTTAATCCGAATACAACTAACAGTACGCCACTGAAATCACTTCTAAACGAAAAAAACTTTTGCTATTCACACAGACAGCCAATTTATTCTTTGTGTTACGTCCAGAGCGATTGGTAAAAAAACAAGATAGCTAACAACCGACCAACCTACATAATCTATATACGCCATCTATACAACCGCTATCGACAAGCCTACACTACATACAAACGTACCACAAACCACTCGAAGACATTACCTAACAAGCCTTTGCCATGTTTTCACCCGTGTAATCTGTTTGATTTTCCCACTATCTCCGTAAATACATCAACAACAAAAAACTGTTAAGCGTAGGTAGGTACCCAACAAATGTAACAACGCTTTCAAATACGAATTAGGTACCAACGTTTTTCTAGTATTTGTTTGGTGATTGGAAGTTTTTTATACTCATAAGTTGAATATTCAATGCTGAACGAAGTTTCCACAACAGAAGAGAAAAGTCTATAGAAGTTTCAGCAATATATTGAAATAAACGTTCCAAATTCCTATTGTTTGACGCCGTATGTTTCATCTGAATGCATTTAAAAATAATATCGCCTCTTTTAGCCCTCTGACCTAAATGAGTCGATTATTTAATAAGATGTGCTGAAGTATACATTTTGGTCAAAAATATTCTGCTATTACGTTGAGCTAATTATATTATGTATCACTTGCGTCTCTCTTTGTGTCTCTTGTGTATCTCACCTATTTTTTGTATTATTTGTCGTATATGAGTGAGGTTTTATTAAAATTCACAATTTTGTATTTTTAAATACATCGATTTGAATTTCGGTTTCGTTTTCTTGAATGAATAAAGTGGATTCTTGGAAATAGAAATTTATCCACTTCCCGATGTCCGATCGAGCTGAAACTCGGTAGATACACTCGTTGTCGATAACAATACATTCTCTCAACGTTTGGTGGCAATCACGTATATACACGCGGATATTTATGCATTTCTCTGAAATTTGATGACATTACAGCAGTTAATATACCAAATAAATGTCGGTCTTATCCAATTGCGATTTGGCTCAGTTGTTATCGATGTTGACTCCAGACCCTGCTTAGGAAAGTTTAATCCTAAGTGAAACCAAAAAAAACATTTTTTTTTAACTTTTAAGAGGTATTTTAAAAGTTCACAGCAGTTTAAAAAGCAGTCCTTGGGCAGGAAGGTTCTATTCTCAGTCAAACCTTAGCCTAGTTTAACTGCTTAAAAAAGTTAACTTCATAATAGGGAGATAAAAAAGCTCGCATGTGTTCCATTTAAACTTTCAACGGGCAATCAAGGCCTTTTATGTTAAATAAATATAATTATTTAAATGATTATTTTTCATTGTAAGGATTTCACACCTCCAGAATGAATCTAGCCACTTTGAAGTCCTTTGGATTTAAGCATGCAATTTACATACTATAAAAAGATTTCTTTGAATGCAAATTTTCAAAGGAAACTGTTTAAATTCATTGCATTTTATAAATTTCCTTTTAAATACCAAATAAATTGGCATTAACCCTTCGTTTTGACAACGTCTTGCTTATAAATACGTAATTAAATCAATTTTCTAGTTCCAACAACTATATTTACAACTATATACGATGGCCTCGTGGTCGAGGGGTAAGCCTCTCAAATAGTAATCCCGAGGTGGCTTGTTCAAATCTCGGCTTGCGCAAGTAAATTTTTTGTTTTTAAAAGAGAGAAAAATCTCCTGCTACCACCACTGAAAGCTTGTGTCGTGATGGAGGACTTATGGCCATTATACACAACATCTTTTTTCAGCCCGATTCAAATTAGAGACAAAAGTCAACATTTTTCGCTTTACGCGATCGCAATTTTCATCTCTATTTTCATATCTACGATTTCAGTTGGCATCACAGCAAACAGCATGGTTCATGTGTTGTTTGCAGTTATGACAATTGAAACTGTAGATATGAAAATAGAGATGAAAATAGCGATCGCTTAAAGCGAAAAATGTTGATTTTGGTCTCTAATTTCAATCGGGCTGAAAAAAGATGTCGTGTATTGTAGATTTTAGCCAACCGAGGAATCGAACACAGGACGCCTGGGTGGGGCCCAAACGCGATGCCAACTGACAGGACAATTTTAATTTATCAATTTGTGTTATTTTACAATTTAGTAACTTAAAAAATGATATGGTTATTTCCTTTTGGGGTATTATGCCGTGTTGCGCTACCTCCTCCTTTAGCCAACGTTTCGGACAGCGTTACAGTGTCCATCATCAGGGCAGATGTGTAAATGTTAGAGATGAAATGTGTGCTTAAGTTCTTCGAAGCAATACCGTGTCGCCAGCACCAATCCACTGCGGGCTGGCATTACAGTATACTTCAAGATGGTTTTTTGCATTTACCTTTGGTGTAGCCGTCAATTACCGGATACCAAGAACTATTGAGCTTAGCTCCGTCGTCTCTATTAATGTTAATAGGATTTTTATGAATTTCAATTGCCTCTGTAATTAAGCGTGCTCTATAGGTTTTGGGTCTTCCCAGGACTTCAGGAACAAATCCGAAGTAATGGCCGGTTTCAATTAAATGCTCGGCGATTGCCGATTTGTCAGGGTGGCCAAGTTTACATGCTCGAAAGTGTTCCGATATCCTTTTGGAGATCGTCCGCTCTGTCTGGCCAACATAGACCTTATCACATCCGGAACAGCTGAGTTTATATACTCCATCTGTTTCCAGAGGAAACTTGGTCTTTGCAGACCTCAGTAGGTCTTGTATTTTGGTCGTGGTTCCGAAGACAGTCTTGATGCTTTCTTTCCTCAACAGTCTGGCAATTCTGTCTGTCACATTGTGAACATAAGGTAGGAAAGCACAGCCTTTAGACTCTTGTTCAATTCTGTCTTCGTTTGGTGTAGATTTGGCTCTTATTATTTGCCTTGTCTGCCTTGCCGGGTAACCGTTACGCTCCAGTGCATCGGTGAGCTTAGTAAGTTCCGCTCCGATTTTTGTTTCTTCGCATATTCTGGTCGCTCGGGTTACCAGCGTATGGATAAGTCCTCTCTTCTGCGCTGGGTGGTGATGCGAATCAGCATGTAGATACCGATTCGTATGAGTTGGTTTCCTATACACTGTGTGTCCTAGGCTACCATCTTCTTTTCGCATCACTTCCACATCTAGAAAAGGCAGGATTTTGTGGTTATTTTCCAACTCCATTGTGAACTTAATTTTACTGTGAAGTGAGTTAAGATGGTCTAGGAATTCGTTCAGTTTCTCTATTCCATGAGGCCAAATGGCGAAAACATCATCGACATAACGCCACCATACCTTTGGAACAGCCGAAGCTGTGTCAAGTGCCATTTCTTCAGACTTCTCCATAAAGAAGTTAGCTAGAACTGGCGACAACGGACTGCCCATCGCAACTCCTTCCACTTGCTCAAAAAGCTCACCCTGAAATGCAAAATATCCTGTTTTGAGACAGTGTTCACAAAGTTTGCAAATGTCTTCCTCATATATCTCCCTGAGCATTGTCATGGAGTCTTCTAGAGGCACATTCGTAAAAAGAGAAACTACGTCAAAACTGACAAGAATATCCCTTTCATCAGTATTAACCTTCTTAAGTTTACTGATCAGATCTGTGGAATCCTTAATCCAGGATTCAGTTTTTCCAATTTGCATCTGCAGTAGTCTAGATAGGTATTGGGACAGTTTGTAAGTAGGTGCACCAATAGCACTGACAATCGGTCTCATTGGTATATCCTTTTTGTGAATTTTTGGAAGACCGTATAGGGCAGGAGTTCTGGAGGCTTTTACGAAAAGCCCAGATCGATCCTCTTTCCTAATACTGGAAGCTTTAACTAGCTCTCTTGTCTTCAAGTCAATCTTAATTGTGGGGTTGTTTTTAATCTTCTTGTAAGTGCCGGCATCGCACAGAAGGTCTTCCATCTTTTTTATGTAGTCTACAGTATTAATCACCACAGTGGCATTACCTTTGTCGGCAGGCAGAACTAAGATTTCCTCATTGGCGCGCAATTCTTTTAAGGCCACAAACTCTCCTTTTGTGATGTTTGGGCGGGGTATTTTGGCCCTTTTCAAAATATGGCAAGTCTCTTGTCGTATATCTTCTGCTTGGGTCTCTGACATTTTATGGACTTTCATCATTGAATGTAGTGCTGTCTCTACACCACATACGATAGATTCCACAGGTATCTTTTTGGGGGCAACTGCATAGTTCATCCCCTTGGCAAGCACAGAAGTCGCCTGTGGGCTCAACGCAAGGGACGAAATGTTAATAACAACTTTATTTTGATCAAGCTGTTTTCGATCACCTTTTTTATCTTGGTTGAGCCTCTCGAATTTTTGTTTCTGTCTCGCATCTGTTGACTGCTCACTTCACAGTAAAATTAAGTTCACAATGGAGTTGGAAAATAACCACAAAATCCTGCCTTTTCTAGATGTGGAAGTGATGCGAAAAGAAGATGGTAGCCTAGGACACACAGTGTATAGGAAACCAACTCATACGAATCGGTATCTACATGCTGATTCGCATCACCACCCAGCGCAGAAGAGAGGACTTATCCATACGCTGGTAACCCGAGCGACCAGAATATGCGAAGAAACAAAAATCGGAGCGGAACTTACTAAGCTCACCGATGCACTGGAGCGTAACGGTTACCCGGCAAGGCAGACAAGGCAAATAATAAGAGCCAAATCTACACCAAACGAAGACAGAATTGAACAAGAGTCTAAAGGCTGTGCTTTCCTACCTTATGTTCACAATGTGACAGACAGAATTGCCAGACTGTTGAGGAAAGAAAGCATCAAGACTGTCTTCGGAACCACGACCAAAATACAAGACCTACTGAGGTCTGCAAAGACCAAGTTTCCTCTGGAAACAGATGGAGTATATAAACTCAGCTGTTCCGGATGTGATAAGGGAACGTACCCAAACTACGTGACCAACTTTTTGAATTTTTAACCCCCCCCCCCCCCCCGGTGACCAAAATCCTAAGCAACCCGCCGCTCATTTGTATGGAGCGTGACCTTTTGAAGACCCCCCCCCCCCCCCCTAAAAGTGTCACGTAGTATGGGTACGTTCCCTAAGGTCTATGTTGGCCAGACAGAGCGGACGATCTCCAAAAGGATATCGGAACACTTTCGAGCATGTAAACTTGGCCACCCTGACAAATCGGCAATCGCCGAGCATTTAATTGAAACCGGCCATTACTTCGGATTTGTTCCTGAAGTCCTGGGAAGACCCAAAACCTATAGAGCACGCTTAATTACAGAGGCAATTGAAATTCATAAAAATCCTATTAACATTAATAGAGACGACGGAGCTAAGCTCAATAGTTCTTGGTATCCGGTAATTGACGGCTACACCAAAGGTAAATGCAAAAAACCATCTTGAAGTATACTGTAATGCCAGCCCGCAGTGGATTGGTGCTGGCGACACGGTATTGCTTCGAAGAACTTAAGCACACATTTCATCTCTAACATTTACACATCTGCCCTGATGATGGACACTGTAACGCTGTCCGAAACGTTGGCTAAAGGAGGAGGTAGCGCAACACGGCATAATACCCCAAAAGGAAATAACCATAAAATTTTTGGCCGTGAAAATCTAAAATCATATCTTAAAAAATGATGTTTTGTTTATTTGCGACACGTTCCACAGTGAAAAATACTCTCAATATCGCCCTGGGTAAGACCACCATGCAGAATTGAAATTTTAGCCGTGTTTGGTGACCAGATCTGAATAGCCAGGTGCTTTCCCACCCTCCTCTCCCACATCTTTTTCAATTTGGGAGGCGGGAATGGGTACCGCCGCCCCGGGAACCTTTATTGGATAACCAACACCTCTGCCATAGGTCACCCCAAGTGGTTCGCTACGTTTGGTGATTTAGCAGGGGTGCCCGGGTTAATGGGATGAGGTTTGTCTACGTCTGATGACCAGGACACACTGAACCCCAGATTCCTACCCACCCCTTAAACCCTTTTCCTTCCCATAACTTTCCTCTCCTTCCTTTCCCTAAAAAACCCTCCACACAGCATCCCCAAAGAGGACATAGGCCCTCAGGGACATTATTTTCCTCAGGGCCTCCTGTGTGGAGCTCATGTAAAAAAAAAAATCTCCTCATCTTCACAATATACCCCAATTGGGGGATGCCACAGTCTCACTGGATTTGGACGGTTGGGAGCAGTTGGGACTCTAGTGCGGTATTCTCATAAAAACATCAAGATATTATCTTAAAATAGGTAACCTACCCATATAGAATATGAACACGATTCCCTCCCCCTCCCTTACGAAACATCCCTTTAAATGCAAAACTCCCGGAGGGGACATTACATTGAACTCACAAATTGATACCGCTAATCTACTGTTACAGTATTTGCTTTTCGTCCCCTCTCACAGAGTGCTCTCCGTGGTGGTCCCTGCATAGCCCTCCCTCCTAACAACGGAATTAATCTCCGGTACGGGAGGGCCAAGCGCCCCTGTCTTGCTGTTAGTCGTTATAATAAGTCTGAGCGGGATAGCAAGGCGATAACTGAGCCGCGAAATTGTGATAATAGGATGTTGCAAAAGGGGGAAGGTTTTGGAATAATTGTTAGTTTATTATTTAAGTTATGGCTTAACTTGGGAAGATGTTATCGTCACCCTTTGCAAGAATGAACTTGAAAGGGTTTTGGACCAATTTTCAGTAGATATAGCGACAATATAATCGATTCAGAAAAATAGAAAAGATTTTTTTGTGTGGTTCCGCACAACCGTCTGGAGCCAGTGCGACTATGGTAGTTCAATTGGGTTTGGTTGAAGGTAGTGTGGAAGGGAGTAATAATAATAATAATAATTGGATAATTTGTATAGCACCGTTTTTGTGAAAAATCACCTCAAGGGCGCTTAAATCACCTCAAGGGTAAGACCAATGCAACGGCCTCCGTGGTCGAGGGATAAGACTCTCGACTCGCAATCCGAAGGTTACGGTTTCGAACCCGGCGTGCGAAAATAAAACTTTATTTGATTAATTTGTGTTATTTCACAATTAATTCATTTAAAATAATACACAGTATATTTGCGGCACGTTCCAGAGTGGAAGATATTCTCAGTATCTCCCTGGTGTAAAACCACCATTCAGAATTGAAACGCTGCTTGAAATGGCTTCAGCTTTATTTGGTGACCAGATCTGAACAGTCAGGTACTGCCCACCTTCATCTCCCTCATCTCCCTTTCCCTCCCCAACACATTCAGCCACACAACATACCCCAATTGGGGATGTCATAGTCTCACTGGATCCAGACGGGAGCAGTTGAAACTCTTGTACGAGGTATACAATAAAAAAAATGCTGGGAAGCTTCTGGCTATTCAAAGCTAGTCACCAAACACGGCTAAAGCCATTTCAAACAACGTTCCAATCTTGGTGATACCGATAGCATTTTCCACTCTGGAACGTGCCGCAAATATACCTATACATGATTTTAACCCACGACGTTTGCATTCGCTGCCAAGAGCCTTACCTCTCGTCTGCAGAGGCCGCCTAAAATGGTGTATAAATGTGAATGAAGCGAGCAGTGAGTGCCAACACGGAGTTGCCCTGCCGACCTCTGCATTGAAACGGTGTGATGGGTGGTTAGTTAGTTGATTTACAACTCATTGGATGCATTCTTCTGACACTTCTCTCTACTTCTATCCGCTCTGTAAGTTCAAACCTATGGACTATTGTTCATTGCAAGTGGGCGAAAGAGGAAGTCGAGGTCGCCAAGAAAGACATGGCTCTATCAGAGGTTCGAATGTTTCACATTATTTTTAATAATTATTTTTTTATGTAATAATGTTCCTGGTAAGAATGTATGTTCCCAGTTAAAATGTTCCCCGTCAAAATGTTCTCAATTATATAGTTCCCCGTCAAAATATTCCCAGTTAAAATGCTCCACGTCAAAATGTTCTCATCAGTTATAAAGTTCCCCGTCAAAATCTTCTCAGTTATAAAGTTTCCCATCAAAATGTTCCCAGTTACCTATAAAGTTCCTTGTCAAAATGATCCTAACCTAACCTTATCTTTTAATAAATTTATTTATTGTTGTAGTGTTATTCCACTGTATCCACAAAACAGCGTATTTTATAAAGGACAAAAACTTTATAATAACACCTACCAAAAGCCTTAAAAGAAGCCTCAAGCCTTGGAACTTTTCGTAGTATGTGTGCCATATATATGTAAATAATAAATAATTTGAATTCTAACGTACTCACCAACATTATTTTAGTCATCTTAAACCAATTTATCTGTGTTTCTTAAACTGCATTTTTATACATTTTTCGTACTATATGTATGAACTTTATTTTTGCTTACATCTAAATAGAGATTCAAAAACAAACTTCGCAACTATTATCTAAAACATTTTGGTTGGGAACATTTTAACTGGGTACATTTTCAACAGGAACATTTTTACCGGCTACGATTTTTAATGTGTTGGCATTAATGAGCACTCATTTTTCACAATCTCCTCGTTTACATATGAACACATACCTCCTTCTTTCGATTATTAAGCTCGATCGAACACTTGGGGCGTTTTGTTCGATATTACGACTTGAGTTAATGCAGTAGTAATTGCAGGTACCCAACGCATTGTTGGTCGTTATTATCATTGCTTATCGGTCCGGTGGTCGTGAGTGATAATGCATTACCGCGTAATGGTCACAATGATTGGGGTAATTGATTGAATATGGTATTTTATAGGAGGCGTGTGATTAAACGGCGTTTTATGGTCATTGAGTGGGATATTCGTGCCATTGAGGAATCGATGGAATGGAAATGAATTGGTTATCGATTTAATACCTACATCATGCGTACATTTATTGCTTCAATCAATTTTCTTACTTTTTGACTTTTTGAAATATTGGCATACAGAGCTCCGGGCCATAAAGGCCCCTTTCTCTTTCATCGTGGAATTATAATATTAATGGTTGTTGAAAAATTGTTAATGTAGTCGTTTGTTAAAATTTTTTTGCAATGAGACATGGCTGCAATATGGAGAGGTTAAACTTTACGGAGGATATGTTTAGGATTTTTAAATGTGGTACGTACATTTTCATCGTACCGGGCGAGGTAGTTTATGGACGCGTATTCATGGGTGGAAATTCCCTCATAAAATGTTTCCGCGAGACTTAAGATGTGTTTTTTTTAAGAGCGTTTAAATAGGTTTTATCGAAATTATAATGCACAGGAGTTCCTACTGCCCAGAGCCTGTAGGTTTTACAAGAGATTCTCATTGCAGTGGAACATTTTAAGAGCGTTTAACCAGCGAGCAGACGAAAATTCACATTTCGTCGAAAGTTGTTCTTACGATCGTGCAGGGCGGTTACAATGAGAAAGATTAATTATTCTCCGTACCAGCTTTTTAAAATTATAACGCTTGAGTTGAAATATCGATTTTATTTCATTCCAAATTTGCTTTAATTTTTACCTACATCCGAAAATGCTGAAAGGCGTGATGATAAAACTATTAAAATAATGTACTTTTTGTAATTATTTTTTGATTATAAGTATTGATCATTTTTCAATAATGTCTACGTTAAATAAGAATGTTAAAAAAGTCTGAAATATATTAGTTTGTAAGTGCGCAAATAAATACACAAACGGACCAATTTTCACGAAGAAACACATGTACGTATATTTTTTAATGATTTTTTTTAACCTAAATTTAAAATTCTAAAACATGCGATACCCAGTGATGCATTGATTTATTTTACTGCATGATTATATGATTTGAAATGAATTGGTTGTGTGAATAATCTAGATATACGATAAAGTACCTTTCTATAATATAATATTTTTTAAAAAAAATTAATTAAATTGTCATTTTCAAAATCGGAACTGATTTTTCAAAATTTCAGATTCTTATGTGATTTTTCATGGATTTGCTATAGCAGGTAATAATCCAAACACTACCTACCACAAACGCACAAATTCACCATAATCTCGGTAGTGGCGTCTTATATTACTCGCAAACTCAGGGTTTCTTACCTTAATCAAAAAATGTTTTTCGACAAATGCAGTTACTTCTCAATTTTCTTTACAATAGTTATTAATTTACTAATTTTCGCATTGCTCTCTAAAACAATCAAATTGCCTATGGTGGAGAGGAAGAACCACGTTGAGAAACATCGAATAACTTGGTTTTCTTAAAGGATAAAATCTGATACGCTTTTCACGTACCTAAAAGATATTTTTTATAAATTTATTATTTGAATTACTATATTCTGTGTTGTGGATGGCAGAAAGTAGGTAGGTACCTACGCCGTTCCGATTAAATCCAATAAAACTGCGCAATACCTCTCCTTTACCGGCATTACTGGCATCCGTTGTATTTGTTGACTCCGGCGGAATTCGATCCGGGCCCCTCGACACGAGAGCAATAACGTCGCCGCAACTGGCCGACCGCGCCGCACAATTCCTGCTATTACGACGGCCTACCATCAGAACGGCAGCTGTCGAAGGGGAGGGTGTCGTGTCGCCACCGACTACTTGACACCCTCTACATTCTACTAGGCACACAATAAAGAAGAACACAAGAAATTTAAACAAGCTATTTCGGCAAGGCCTACTATATAGTACAAAACGGAATTTGAAGTATCAAGTGACCAAGTCAGTGCCATCGGGCAGCGACTGTTTGCAAATGGCAGCGATCGTTTTTGGTCGTCGTTATTACTGCTGATTTGGGTGTTTTTCGTAGTTAAAATTTCTTTAGCACCGTTGTGATTTGAAACTCGACGAAACGGAAACGAGTGACACTAAAAAGAGACAAACACATACCACATCTGTAAGATTTAGCCTGCGAGAGAATGAGATAGAATTAAATCTTACCTACGTACAGTACCTACGAAGCGCTCTGTCAAGCTGCGCGCATTGGCCGCTTTGATTATGAGCTCACTTTTCAAGCCTCCTATTAGTTAAGATTGTATGGGTGAAGGTTACACTCGTTTTTTAATGTGAAAACGGCACAAGAGTCCCAACTGCTCCCAAAACCCTTAAGCCAGTGAAACTATGGCTTACCCAATTGGGGTAAGTTGTGAGGCTGAAGGTAGTGGGGAGAGGAAGAAATGAGGAAGAGAAAGGTGGGGAGAACCTGGCTATTCAGAACTAGTCGCCAAACACGGCTAAAACTATTTCAAACACCGTTTCAATTCTGAATGGGTGTCTTACACCAGGGCGATGCTAAAAGTATCTTCCACTCTGAAACGTACCGCAAATGTACCATATATTATTTTACATTATTAAATTGTGAAATAACACAAATAAAGCAAATAATATTTACATGAACTCACAATCTTCTGATTGCTAGTCGGAAGCCTTACCCGTCGACCACGAAGGCTGTCTTAAGGGCCCGCAACCCAGATTTCTACCGATTTATTACATATTTCCCTTAAACACGGTAAGTTTTAAAGCTCTTAAAAAATACATGTTATTCTTGGAGATAATATCTAGACTTTGCCCGCGCCGAAACTCAAATTATATAAAATTCCCTCCAAAAAAAAATATTGCAAAGTATGCTCAAAAAATTATTATAAACACGTTTGTTTCAGTTATTTTACAAGTTATATGTATGAAAAAATTCACGGTGTTTCTTTAAATGCTGTTTAAGATAATGCCCGCGAGATTTTTGCTCTATTTTAAACGAGTCGTGTTTTATTAAACATTTTCGCAATTTTCGCATAGATTTTGTCGCTGTAAACGCTCTACTCTAACATTCGTAATTTCGTATCTCTCCATCTTCTTCTTTTCGAGCCCGGTTGCAGAGCCTTAAGTAATAGTTCTTCCATTCAATCAAACAAACTTGTTAATCACACTCCTAGATGCTGTCGAATAAATTTCCTACTTCACTAACAATAATTAACACAATCAAATTTTAGGCACGTTTTAAATTTTAAATAATCCACCCTCATCCGCATATTAAAAGCCTAACAACTCGCATTAACCATACAGAGCATGATATTAGCCCATGAATATAATTCCAACCCCCATCATGGGGTAGTATATCACCACCCCTTATTAATAATATGTTATGATAGGGTGGGAGTGTTTCGGGAGGGCGGTTAATATCTGTTCTGGTGTGTGAACTAGTAGTGAGCCTTATGAATCGCATTTCAACCCCTAAGATTTTAGCCAATCAGAGGAGAGGGTGATATAAATATGTTGTTGATTATTTGTTTTGAATATGGGGTTGAATTCTTACGAAATATTTGATTTAATGTTGACTGTTTATTGGATATCCAACAACTCTGCTGTAAGTGGTTCGCTACATTTGTTGACTTAGCAAGGCTATATTCATGGGGTGAGATTTTGTCCGGGTCTAGACGGCGGATGTCTGCCAACAACTGCGTGGCAGGGGGATTGGGAGAGACTAGTTGAGGGAGACCTTTTAATTTATTTATTTATTTATTACACGCCCTGCTGGGCTTTTACATTTTTAAAGCCATACTAAATAATGCAAAATCATACAAAATCATATGTTTTTTGTTGAAAATTTGATGGCATAGAAGTATTATAGATGCTTCAATTAAATACTGTGTGTAGAATATACCTTAGCCCTTAAAAATATCGGTCATTTTTTTTATAAGTCTTTTAATAAGCCTATAAAAAAATAAAGTATAAGGTCTATAAAAAACACTTTCAAGTCCAAACTTTCCTATTTATAAACCCCTTTTTGAATTTGGTTTTATTGTATAATGTGGCAAATTTAGTTTCTTTTATAATAATCTCAAAAAAAATGATATTTACGCCCGAACTTCACAAAATAAAATAAAATTTGCATTTTCTCGTTGTTATTTTTGACATCAATCAATACGGCCCGCACTCTATGAATTTGGATTCTTGAAGTGACCCTTATGGCTTGAGCACAAGAACCATGCACTGGGCAACACCTTTTTCGTTTCAGTGACGCCCCAACCGGCGCCGGAGACAGTCGTGTTACTCTGCGTCGCTTAGTTTCGTGAAATCAATTTTAAATTTCAGTTTTCTTACAATAAACAATGCGTAAAACAGGAATTAATATTTTTTACAGGCCTTTACGAAATCAACCTTTAAAAAAAAACTCTCAAATACCTTTTCCAACCTTTCCAAAAGCTTTTTCTCAAGTATTTTTAAACTCCTCCCATAAAGGGCGTGAATTCTGATTTTGAACTAGTGGATCGCCTTAAGTAACACAGTACGTTTAAAAACTTTTAAACTAAAACAATAATGCAAATATAATATAATGAAAAAAAAATTCAACAACAAAAGCATATAATATTAAATAATATTCATTGGTAAAAATGATAAGAAGTCTAACATAACAAAGAATACGCAATATAAACAAAATTACAGAAATAATCCACGACTATTTGTGTCCAGATGTGTAAAAGAATTTGAATAAACAATGTTTATATTGGTTAATCTCAAGGTGTTAATCTCAAGATCAAAATATTTATTTCCGAGATTGATATTAATTTTTAATATTTATTTTTGACGTCTCCAGCAGGGCTCTCTCGGAACATCGCCTTGGACCGTAGTGGGAGGAATGGATTCATACGTCCGTCATAGATTCCTACCCACCCGTCATACATTTTTCCTTCTCAGAACTTCCCCTCCTTCTTTCCCTTAAAATACCTTCTACACAGCACCCGCAAACATGATAAATGCCCTGAGGGAAATTATTTTTCTCAGAGCCTCTTGTGTGGGGCTGAAAAAATAATGCAATTAATAAAATATGTAGGATATTGAACTTGAGCTTCAAAACAAGAGGAAGGTCGCTATCTAGTCATATCCCCTTTTCAAACCCCTTAATTTCTTGATGAAATTTTGCACACTTGATGATAAAATTACGCGTAAAATAAATTAGTGTCTTTTTTATATTCCCCACAATATAAAAAAAGACACTAAAAAATCCCACATGGCCTGGGTCATCTTTGGGGATGCTGTGTGGAGGGTGTCTTCAGGGAAATAAAGAAGAGGAAGATGTGGGAAGGAAAATGGGTAACGAGATCAGGAGTGACGGACGTATGAATCCATCCCTCCCACTGCGGAACGGTAATTCAATTAGTATCATTTTTTTTCCTGTGTATTGTATTGAGTCTTGCGAATTTTTGATTGACAGTGAAATGAACATATTTTCATTTGTTTTTTTTTGCTTTGTCCTCAGGACCACGATCGAGGCGAGCGAAGAAACCCAAACAGCCAGCCCCAGCCGCCGTAGTAGCCCCTGTAGCATCTGTATCGGAAGACAAGCGACCCAGAACTGCCTTCAGTAGCTCCCAGCTACAGAGATTGAAGGTAAGAAATGTCGACCAAATCATTTAAATAAAAAAATCGAGTGCGGTTCACACGCGGTTGAAGCGAAACTTTACCAAAAACAATCTCAACCAATAGGAGCTTTTAGGTCATAATCGAGCGGCCAAGGAGCGCAGACCTAGCATCATTTCCGTTTCATATCTCAACCAATATAATCAAAGCAACAGTCTGATGCTTCGGAAGTGCTGTGATGCGTCATTTCCGTTTCATCGAATTCCAAATCACAACGTGGCTAAAAAAATTCACTTCATAATTGTTTATTTTGCCTTTGTAAAAACATTTTACTATCCAGGTAACTTCTCTCTACCAGTGCCTGTCACAATGCAGATATATATTTAAAGTAGTTATTTACCTTGCAATTTGCAATCATTGAATTTAAAAGCCGCTACACAAACCTACATATCTAATTTTCTTTTATTTAAATAAATAAAAACAAATATCTCTTTTTTGCAAAAAGGTTTGTAAATAGTTATTTGCATAAATATCCTGGTACCTACAATTAAGAATCGTATATTTCTGTAACATTTAAAAAAAAATTTAATAAGGAATTACGCAATACATATGTCAACGACAATAATTCTTTCTTCAGACAGGTAGGTACTATTATTTTGAAAAAAAAGGCGCGAATTAGAAAGTCCAAAGACGATATCACATTTGAAAAAAAATCTTTACTGATCCATTAAAAAGGCCAAATAAAAAATAAAAAACACTGAGAATAATAAAAAATCTACTTCACTGAAATAGTTTTGACATCGTCGATTTCAAAAAGTATTTAATAAGAAAGAATAAGACCTTGGCTTTCCCTTGTTCAACCTAACCTAACCTGGCATATTATAATATCTAAAAAATAACACACTGTTTTAAAACACTATGAACAGGTTGTTTAAAAAAATTTGAACAATTCATCAAATATTTGAAGTTAATTTTCACGTTCTGTAAAGATTCAATAAAAATTCTGTGATTATTTCGCAATTTCGTATTATGAAGCAACTGGCCTATAATGATATAATAACCGAACTTGAATAGAACTTACACAGAATGTGAAAATTAAATTCAAATATTTGATGAATTGTTCAAATTTTTGTTCAAACAACCCTTCCAAAGACTAAAGTTTTTGAGTTTAACTTTGAATTCTTCAAAACGTGAATAATATAGTAATAAATATAACAATCAATAATAATCGTGTTAGACATATTTGACAGACATTAATTACAACTTGATTACAATCCAGTTTTGTCCGAGTTTCAACGCTATTTTTTTAAAAAAAAACATGATGGAAAATACGAACGGAAAATTGTTTCAATTAACCTATAAATTCGAGACAAAAAAAAAACGTAATTAGAACTTTCATAAAGCCGGAGCCGGAACAGACAGTCAAGCAATTATAAATATTTGACTATGCACTTTGCTTGCAAGCGAATAAATTATACAATAATATTATTATGTTTGATATTTTATCTTGTCTGCATCCCCGATTAGTTCTGGTTTAATTAAATACTTATTACATTTATTCATTAGCGAACAGAGAGAAAGATAACCTTTTGACTCTTCGAGGTGGCGAGCCTTGTAGTAATTATATCTTTATAGGTTTAATTAAACCAATCGTTTGTAATGCAAATTATAATGATAGCTGTTGCGCTGATAATACGAACTTGACAGTTCTGTTGATTGAGATGTGGTTTGTTGAATGACCACCCGGCTTACCCGACAAAGATAGCACGGTTATTATGATAAATTGTTATGAATGAATAATTATTGTTATTGTTAGCTATATTTATTTATATTATTATTTGTCATTTTTTATGTACTGCAACTTTAATGTTAAACTGATGATTGCTATAAAGATGCGGATATTGCAGAAGGATATTTAAATAAAGATATTTATTATTAAAACAGATTAACTTTTATTTAAGAGTAAAAGTCACAAAGCGATGTTATTATAGAAATTTAGTATGTAGGAAGTTTGATTACTTAATTACTCGATTACACGGTTACTCGGTTACTCGATCACCCGGTTACTCAGTTACTCGATTACTCGATTACTCCAGTACTTGTTTACTCGATTACTCGATTACTTGTTTACTCGATTACTCGATTACTTGATTAATTGATTACTAGATTATAAATTATTTTATATTACAAACGTCACTCGAGACAGAATGGCAGTTCATTTCAAGACCGTTACATCGTTCGTCTGTGTAGTGTGGTTAATTTATAAATATTGCCTAATATATAATATGTTCATAAATATTAAAAATTGAATTTCGAGTAGCTCCTACTATTATTTGTAGATATTTAAGATCATATTCAAAAGCTTATCGAAAAGTCGTAGGCCTCTCTCAAAATTATACGGTTTTGCCTATTCACTTCTCATCTTTTCGAAGCCTGTAGTTCTCATTGATCTTTTATGTCATCTGAGCTGTGAGCGTCCTCTGTTTCTCTTTCCAAACTAAAAACGACATTTTACGATATTGGATTTTCCAGTGGTCATTTTAGTTAGACTTACTTAATCACATGATTTTGGTCGCAAAATTTTAAGAAATCAATTATCTAGAAATGGCGTATGATTGATAAATCGAGACCTACCTTATTGCGTGTTCAAATAATTTAAAATGCTGATTTCGGTTTGTGTGCCTATAACTCTGGTTTAATGAAATCTAGATAAATAGAACTTGGATTTTCTTTGAATTTAAGAATCTTTGTAAAAAATTTAAATAAATGAGAATTGTTCAAATTTTAACAAATTGAGACAATTGAGTACCTTCCGACAGAATAATATTTTAACGGAAAAATAATTTTAATTGTCTTTTACAAAATTCCAATTATAAAATCTCGTAATCTTTCATGAATCTGCGCTAGTCATATAATAATAAATATTAAAGTAATATTGTAATCAAGTAATCTAGTAATCAATTAATCAAGTAATCGAGTAAACAAGTAATCGAGTAATCGAGTAAACAAGTACTCGAGTAATCGAGTAACCGAGTAACCGAGTAATCGAGTAACCGAGTAATCAAGTAATCAAGTGTTCAAGTAATCAAGTAATCAGGCAATCACAAGTTATCAAGTAGTCGAGTAATGAAGCGATCATCTAGTCAATTAATAAAAAATATCACCAATAATATTTAATGTAACTAATATTTTTCTTTTCATTTTGTCCACAGCACGAATTTGCCGAAAATCGCTACCTCAATGAGCGCCGTCGTCAGCAGCTTTCTGGAGAACTTGGATTAAACGAGGCTCAGATCAAGATCTGGTTCCAGAATAAGCGGGCCAAGATCAAGAAGGCCAGCGGACAGAAGAATCCGCTAGCTCTGCAGCTGATGGCTCAGGGACTCTACAATCACGGCACCGCCAGCTGCTCCGAGGGGGAAGAAGATGAGATGACTGACATCCAGGTGGCGTGAATTTAAAAGAAAATTAAAAAATTCGATCAGATGCAAAACTGGAGATTAGCCAAAGGAATTTTAACCTTATCATACCGTGTTTGTGCAGGATTCGGTCCAGAATCCTATGGCAACAATAAAAATAAAGAAAATCGCAATAAAAATTAAAATACTAGTGAGCTGCAAAAGTGTAAATTACCCACGGGAATGTGATCCTTGTTGTATAATTTTTGTATAGAATTTCAAAGAGAATCCTTTGGTAATAATTTAAATAATCGAAAAGAATCGCTTTAAAAAATTAAATTACCAGAAAGATGCAAAAGTGAATATAATCCAGGGGAATTTGATCCTTATTGTATCAATTTTGGATAGGTAATAAAAAAAATTACGATAATAGCTTTAATAAATAAATTATTATCAGTAAAGCTGCAAACGTCGAGATTAACCAAATGATTTTGATCCTTATTCAATCGTTTATGGATAGGATTTGGCCTGGAATCCCTTTTCAATCCTGTACAGATGGCGTGCTGAAAAAAATATAATTGTAAATATTTTAAAAAGAGTTTTTAAAAAGAATTAGTAAGCGGTTAAAATAGAGATCACCCAATCGAGTATCATCGGTATTTTATCGTTTTTTTGTATAAATTTGAACTGGAATCGGTTTTAAAAATATTATGAAATAGTTTTGTGTACATGCAAAATATTTAAAAAAAATCCCACCTGCATAATAACTAGGTATATGTTGCTTTGAAAATACTTTAATTTTATATATATATAAGATATATATGTAAACAGCTTTTCATTTCATGCTTTGGTACAAGTACAAATACCCACATAGAAACAAATATGTATCTACAATACCAAAATGCACACAACATACATTTTTGGTCAAGTTTATATAAAAATAAGTTTATATACAATTGTACAAATATATCAAAAAATACTATAAGTGGATAACATAACGTAACTGCTAACAAAAAAACCTATTGTAAATAAGTTTCTAATCATGTGTCTTTAGCGTAGGTAGTCATAAAAGCACAGTAAATACTAGCGAAGTAAATCTTGTTTTCGTGAAGTTTTCACACACGATTCACGAGAGTCTCGCACTAGTTCACACGAAGCTTAAGCTTAAGGTACCTAACTTTTTGAAATATTAAAATTTTTTGAAAATTAAAATTTTTTAAAATTTTTATGTTTTTACAATTTTAGCTTTTCGGACTTTTATTATTTTTGAAATAAAAAATATTTTGATATTTGAAATTTTTTGAATTTTGAAATTTTTTTGAAATGTATTTTTTAAAACATCTTATTGAAAATTAAAAATTTTTGAGTGTAGAAAATTTTTGTAATTTAATTTTTTTTCGAAATGAGAATTTTTTGAACTTTGAATTTTTTGAAAACTTTATACTTCATGTAGTTAATTTTGCTTAAAAAAAATTGAACCATCACAGCTTACGACTAAAACTTTCACAGAATATGAAAATTAACTCTTTTTAGGGCCCTCTTAAAAAAAATTAACTTCAAATGTTTGAAGAATTGTTCAAATTTTTTGAAACAGCCTGTCCTAAATTTAATGATAATTTGGTTTTTGATAGGAAGCTGAAACAATCATGAAAAGAAATTTGTGGCGTTGATTCGCAAGTCTAAAATTATACGGAATTATTAAAAAAAACGCCGTTACGCACCTAGTAACCAAGTATCTCTGAGCATTTGCGGGGTTAAGAGAGGACTGCGGACGAGTGTTTCAAATTAGTCAGAAAAACTTTTTTTAAATTTTCTATACTGCCAGTGAGCTCAAAATTCATTCAAATCATTTCATGTTTGTCTATAAATTTCTTTATGTCGTTGCGTGTTTTTTCTTTATGTTGTTTGCCGTCTATGAAACTGTATTTTTTCTCAAAAATGTTTTTCCTTAGTCGTTATCGTTGTCGTGCTGTTTTGTACGTTTTGTAGGAATAAGAAAACTGTAAAAATTATCAAAGAAATTATAAGTCTGTGTTAGATAATATTTAAAACCTATAGATTTATTTAATTAGGTTAATTTCATAACAAAATATTTAATTAAACATTAATACTAATATGTTTTGTAAGTAGGAATGTAATATACATAAAATAACTGTGTAATATTTGATCTCTTATTCACAATAGAATGATGTAATGATTTGTAGATTTTTTTATTCGTAAGATAATAATTTAATAAAATAATAAATATTGTATATATCTAAAATATATTAAAATTATGATTAACAACAACATTCATTATTTGAAAACAATGAAAAATAAATATTCTAAAATAAAAAAAATAAACTTTTTTTTGTTCAAAACCAACAAGATGTTAGTATTGTTATACATTTGCCCTATGATCAACGTTGTAATGCTTTCTGAAACGTTGGCTGAAGAAGGAGATAGCGCAACATGGTATAATAACCCAAAAATAAATCACGGTAATGATGTTTTTTATTTAATTATTATGATCTGCTTGGATAAATCCCTAAAAAAGACAACTGACATTGGTTCGTGACGATGCACGGGGGTGAGAGTAACTTTGCGGCCACTCCTTGCTAAATAAAACGCTTATGGACTTCGATACAAATTATGCCCGATCACCAAACAAAATCCGGTATACACAATTAAGTAATACTCACTGTTGTGTCTCGTGGCTTGATCTCCATTCGGCAACGGTCACAGGTGTATCCAAAAGCGTACGATAAGATTGTTCGGTTAGTTATTAGAACCACGATAAAATTGAGTCATGAGAAGAATAAGCGGTTCACATGAAGCATTCGATGAAAGACGGCGATATAATGCTTCATATTACACGCTTCCGATTGATAAAAATAACATTTCAACGTAGAGCGAAACGTTACGATTTGTTACGATGGTTGTTGATAGACTGGCATATTGCGGTACTTGGCTTAGTCCACTGTGTAGGTAAGTACACTTAATGTGCGGAAGTCCAAAACCTGGATTCCTCCGATCTGCTGGCCGATTAGAACACAAATAAGAATGAAATCCATCAGCGTTATGAAACAGACATAGCCGCCGTCCGGAGCCAGGCAGTCTATAGCATCCATAACTTAGGGTATGTTATGAGGTTAAAAGGGCTTGTTAGGTAATGGATATTGGGAGGAAGATGGTGGGGAAGTTTCTGGCTATTCTGATTTTGTCACCAAATATGGCTAAAGCCATTTTAAACTATGTTTCTACTCTGAATGGTGGTCTTTGACCGGGGTGGTACTGAGAGCTTCTACAATAATTGTCAGCCTGAAACACTCGTCTACATTGAAAAAATCTTCCGAGAAAAGATACATGCCGCCAACGGGACTTGAACCCGTGTCCTTCTGATTGCCGGTCAGGTGCTCTACCACTGGGCTATGTCGGCTTATCTAATACTCGCCAAATAATTCAATATGTACTAGTGTTTCATTCAACAATTACTGCTTATTACATTTTTCCACCTGAAAACAACCAATTTTATTTTTGTGAGAGAGGCATTGTTAGTGCTAAATCTCTCACTAGGTGGCGTCGAGACTAATTATGTCTACATTTTTTTGGTGAAATACTTTAACTTATAAAATATAAGATAATTATTATTTTTAATTGATAAACTAACGTTTAAGACAAGATTTTTACGCATAGTAAAAAGGGTAACAATTATTATAAGCAATAATTATCAGCCTGAAACACTCATCTACATTGAAAAAATCTTCCGAGAAAAAATACATGCCGCCAACGGGACTTGAACCCGTGTCCTTCTGATTGCCGGTCAGGTGCTCTACTACTGAGCTATGTCGGCTTATCTAATACCCGCTATGCATAAATTGTGCTATGCATAAAAATCTTGTCTTAAACGTTAGTTTATCAATTAAAAAAAATAATTTCTATAATTTAAATTCACAAAGAGAGAATTAGTTCCAACCACACTAAACGACTGTACTTATTCGATTAAGTAAAAAATAAAATCAATTCAAAAATAAAAAAAATTATCTTAACTCCACACAGAAGGGCCTGAAAAAATAATTTTCCTCAGTGACTATGCCATCTTTGTTCTGGGAAGGAAAAGGATGGGTGAAAAAATTAGGGGTGGGTATGAATATGAGGTCAGTTTGTCCAGAAGTAATGGAAATATGAATCCATTTCTCCCACTGCGACGCAAGGCGGTGGGACGAGAGAGTCTCGGTGGAAAATCAAAGGGCTTTCCTCAATCTCTACCGAACCCGTTCACTGCGCAGTTGGTCGGCAGACGTATACCCCGCCAAGTCCTGAACCAACCTCATCCCATGAATCAGGGCATCCCTACTAAGTGAGCAACGTAGCGAACCACTTCGGGTGACCTATGGCAGATGTGTTGGTTATCCAATAAATGGTTCCCGTGGCGACGTGGCACCCATACCCGCATCCCAAATTGTGTATACTGAAAATGTGTATTTTTTATGGGTTTTTCCAAAATGTCAGATAAGAAAATAATGTACATTATGAAATGTATTTTTCAAATTATTTTTAAAAAAAGCATCAGAAAAAAGTCCACAGTAGTAGGTCGCTGAAATAAATCCGACAAAAAAGACTGATAAAAAATACCAGTAAAATAATTTGCGTTGTAATTTAAAAGATACCTGCATGTTTTAGAATCACTCGCTCGCTAGCGAATAATTGGACTATTTTTTGTAAACTTCACCGAATTTGACGTTCAAATACCTCTGTTATTTCTAGAACATCACACAATTTGACGTTCAAATACCTCAGATATTTCTACAACTTCACACAATTTGACGTTCAGATACCTCAGTTAATTTTACAACTTCACACAATTTGATGTTCAAATACCTCAGATATTTCTACAACTTCACACAATTTGACGTTCAAATACCTCAGATATTTCTACAACTTCACACAATTTGACGTTCAAATACCTCATTTAATTTTACAACTTCACACAATTTGATGTTCAAATACCTCAGTTAATTTTACAACTTCACACAATTTGATGTTCAAATACCTCAGTTATTTTTACAACTTCACACAATTTGACGTTCAAATACCTCGGTTATTGCTGCACATCGGATTGCATTATGCGCTCTAGGGATGGAAAAATATGTTTAATGGCGAAATGTAACAGATAATATTTTATGGAATAAGATGGCTGAAAATTTTTTAAAGAGAATACCGCATAAAGGCTCAACTGTCTGGATCCAGTAAGACTATGGCATCCCCAATTGGGATATGTTGTGAGGCTGAAAATAATGGCGAGGGGAAGGAGATGGGGAATAGAAAGGTGAGGGAGAACCTGGCTATTGAGATCTGGTCAACAACATTTCAAACAAAGTTTCAATTCGAAATGCTGGTCATTCACCAGGGCGATACCGATAGCATCTTCCACTCTGAAATGTGCCGCAAATATACGGCATACTATTTTGAATGAATAAATTGTGAAATAACACAAATTGATAAAATAAAATTTATTACGTACGCCGGGGTTTGAACCCGCGATCTCCTGATTGCGAGTCGAGAGACTTGCCCTTCGACCACGGAGGCAGTGAAGTATGAATTGATGATGAAAAAAGGCACAAATATGCACAAACCTAAAAAGAAGATTCAAATACGCACTAACCACCAAAGAAGTTTCAAATGTGCACTAACCACCAAAGAAGGTTCAAATGTGCACTAACCACCAAAGAAGGTTCAAATATGCACAAACCACCAAAGAGGGTTCAAATATGCACTAACAATCAAAAGTGTTCATATATGCATTATGCGTATGCAAATAATCCGATGTCTAGTTATTACTTATATTTACAAACAGTACGCTCGCTGTGAAAAATATGGGTTCCTTCAAGACCCAGGTTAACTCCTTCCTTTTCCAGAAAAAATCGTTCACAGCATTCCCAAAAATAACTTAGGTCCTAATGGAAACAAATTCAATTCGAGATAAAATAAAGTTCTCTTCAAAGGTGACGTTTTTAAATCGGAATGCAGATTACATGATTCCGGATACATAAAATAAATATTTTAAACAGTCAGGTGCCCTATACAAGGCTTTTCGGAAACAAATACAGAAGCTGTTTTGAGAGACTGGATCTATAATGGTCCCAAGTCAGTGTTATAGATATTGTCAAAATCATGGAAGGAAGAAATACCCGTGTATGTGTATTAAATAGCAATCTGTATGGAGTCTGTGAAAAGGGAATCAAAGTCTATTGCAATAACACAGTAAGATGTAAAGACCAAACTTGTGACGAAATTGATGACAAACTCCGCTGACATTCACACAATATAAGGAACCTCAAAAAAGTTAATAATATTCTTCTATATCTTTAAAAAATTACGAAATATCCTGTCGACTAAAGATTTAAAACTGAGAAATGGACAAACTAAGATGTAAAGACAATTTTAGAGGTCCCCATAAGGACATCAACAACACAAATCTTTGAGTTCGACGTCTGAAAAATAGGTACAAAAAAAAAATGCCGAAAATATTTTGGTTCATTATCTCAAGCACATCACATAATTACAAAATCAAAGCAAAACAAATAGACAAGCTGTATACTCGTTGCGCAGATCCCAGGTGTAGTTGTCTCCAGATAGTCTGCAGTCAGGTTGTAAGGCTGAGCTGCCTTTGTTAACTTCCTTCTGTTCCACACCGAGGAACCGTATAATGAGTGATAGAGAGAGGTATTTTGAAGTAATCCTTTTGTAGTAAAAACACTTGTGTTTTGATACTGGATGTTTGTTCTGTTTATTCTGATGAATAATTTTTACAGAGAGGTTTGGTCTGAGCACTTGACTGCGACAATAATTTAGACTAATTAATTACAGAAGTGAAAGACGGTTTGCTAAACAAGCAGAGTTTAGACGAGGATAATAATAATAGAGAGAGACTGTTTGTAAGATTGAGAGAGTAGAATGTTTTCAAGAATGACAAGACACGCCATTTATAGACCAAAAGAGAAAGTTTTATGCGCCACAGACAAAGGAGATTTTAGACAAGACATTTTATGGCGATATTTTAGTAAGAGGTGGCATAGACGCGAAAGTTTAAAATAAAGGGCTCTACACATCGAGATTAGAATAAATGATAAGTAAATGTTCAGTGCTACATGAATTTAAATATAAAATAGGACAATCACAACACACAACATCCAACACTCGTATGTAAAGGAAATGTATTCCGTTAAATTTTGAATATTGGAGAGTTCCCATTTGTCGATAAAGCAGTGCTTCAAAGTTAGAATGTAAACGTCAAAACTGACAGATAATGTACGACGTGGAAGATAAAACAGAAAAACTAAGATGGTAATAATGCGTCAGATTTTTACAAAGCCAAAAGAATTTCCCTTTGTTGGAATAAATCGTAATTGACTTAAAGTAAAATATTGTAATATTAGTTATGATCAGTTCTATCATCGTTCTGTTGTTTTTGCTTTGCTCGGGTCACACGGTGTCGGTTACGATATGTCCCGATCATAGCCGATCAGAGAGGGGCAAATCATTCCTTTTTGCGAGTGCTCGCCAGATAAAACCTAGCTAGCGAGTTATAAGGACGTGTGTCCTTTTAAGCCATGTTTGTACATAACAACAATTTCATCAGTGACAAAAACAGTCACTGATAAATTACTTATTAATTAAGTTTTATTAATTAAACAGTCGAAATGAATTGAAGTTCAATATTATATATATACATACTACCTACATTTGAACAAAGAGGTTCTGAATTTTTAGCTGTCTTGTTACAAAAAACTCCCACCTAGTATCAACAGTTAGTACTCAATTAATAAGGAATAAATACCAGACAAGTATTTTTAAAAATATCATCGAAGAAGTTGATGAAAATACCGTAACAAAACCCTTTATTAAACCTAGTTCGACTCAGCACAGGCTTTCCTAGTTTTGAAAACAAAGAAAATATTCTGCGTGTATTTATTTCTGTAATTACAAAATGTCAAAATTACATAGTTTTTTTTTTTTTTTTACATGAGCTCCACACAGGAGGCCCTGAGGAAAATAATTTCCCTCAGGTCCTATGTCATCTTTGGAGATGCTGTGTGGAGGGGTTTTTTTAGGGAAAGCAAGGAGAGGAAAGTTCTGGGAAGGTAAAGGGTTTAGGGGTGGGTAGGAATCTGGGGTTCAGTGTATCCTGGTCATCCAAGACCTGAACAAACCTCACCCCATGAACCCGGGCACCCCTGCTAAATCACCAAACGTAGCGAATCACTTGGGGTGACCTATGGCAGAAGTGTTGGTTATCCAATAAAGGTTCCCGGGGCGGCGGTACCCATTCCCGCCTCCCAAATCATAGTAGGCCAATTTAAAAAAAATCTTACAATGCTGTCTTTAGACTTCAGTTCAGTCGGTGAGAAGTGCCCTTTTCCTTTCTTCAACCATGGTCAAGGTAATGAACAATGAACACCCTTCTAAACTGACCGACAAAGGCCTTTTTTTACATTAGCTCCACACAGCCTAAAGGAAAATAATTCCACTCAGGGCCTATTTCATTTTTGGGGATGCTGTGTGGAAGACTTTTTTAGGGGAAAAAGGACTAATTTAGGGGTCAGTGCGTCCAGGAGTGACGGAGGAATAAATCTATCCTTTCCACTCCGATGCAAGGCAATGTTCCGAGAGAGTCCTGCTGGAGAGGTCAAAAGATCTTCCGCAATCAGTTTCAATCTGACCTTATGAACTCAGGCACCCCTGCGAAGTCATTGGAGGGGACCCCACCACTTTCCAAACGGCGTTATAAGGAAACATATGGTTTCTGCAATCCATAGAGAAAAATGTAAATAAAAAGAAAAATAAGAACTGCGCCCGGTTTAGGAAGCCTGAAATAACGAAAAAATAAAAGTAATTATGTAATTCAAGTATTTACAATAATAACAGAGGGAAAATAAAATGCATAAAAAGAAAATATTCAGAGAAGGTATTCTATAAACCACCAGGGAGTCCCAATGACAATGTGCATGGCTATCGACCCAACCGCAGACGAAACCCGGAGTCCGCGCCCTTTAGCCGGCTCGCCGATTTTGCCTCGAAGAAATAAAGTTTTCGAAGACTCTAAGGAAGTCAAGCTACGTCAGCAAACGTAGCGAACCACTGAGGGTGACCTATGACAAGGATTTTGGTTATCCAATAAAAGTTCGCCGTGAGGCAGTAACCATACCCGTCTCCCAAATTAAAAAGGCTGTAATGTATTTTCCAATTAACCGCGTAAATAGTATTCCGCCCCATTCAACAATGATCTTAATGTACCCATAAATAATAGCGATAATTCCTCTCATAAAACCATTGCAGAAGTGTCAAATATCAAAAGAAATTTTCTAAATTCGGCCCGTTCTCCCTTTTTTCATCTTATTTTCTCGCATCAATGGATACTGCCGTTAATTTGGTATGATATATCGGATCCTAATTGGCTGGCCGCTAATGGGCAATTATATTTGATTTATTCCGTGTTGTTCTGCGTATTAGAAGATGCGGAGTGAGCATCAAATGAAGCGTATTTTTAAATGGAATGTGTTTAATAACTGACGTTTAACGTCTGCGTGCTTTTCATACCACACACTTAGTATTTATTTCAGTTGTTGGAAGGGAGTGTCATTTTTGTTTATTTATGGACCATGATTCCTTATGCTAGATGCTAGATGTTAACTGGCTTACTAATAACAAGCATGCTGAATATACACAAAAGAAAATTGGGAAAAAATATCTTTTTTGGGAAGAATTCGGCCAAAACTATCTAGTAAAACTGCAATCACTATCTACAATTCGATTATTGCTCCACATTTTAACTATTGCTCAACTATCCTTTTCCTATGTAACGAACGAGAACAAAATAAGTTTCAAATTCTCCAAAACAGGACAATGAGAATAATATTACGGCGGAATAGATTTTCAAAAGTAAACAAAATGTTAAAGGAACTGAATTGGCTAACCGTGAAACAGATGCTGATCTTGAATGCGATGATATTTATACATAAAATTATTAACAACATTTTACCAAAATACTTTTCAAATAAAATTGTATTCAACAAGGACATTCACAGACATAACACAAGAACATGCAAAGAAATCAGGCTTCAAAAAAAGGATAAGGCGAATACGCAGAACAGTTTGCTGTACAAGGGGATGAAGTTGTATAACAAGCTACCAGAGACTTTGAAGTCCACACCAATTGGAAAGTTCAAGACGTATTGTAGGAGCTACATAAAATTACATAAAATTTAGTTTGCAATATGAAATATTATAATTAATTAGAAATTTGTAAACTTAAATGTACAAATTACTAAAATAAAATTAATAAATAAATAAAATAAATAATAATAAAAAAACACTTCCCAACCATTAAACGGTGTCTTAGTTGCACGTTGGGAAATTTTGAAAATTATACTTCCCCATCAGAACTCCTAACCAATACGTTTTTAAAGCACTGAATTTAATGTTACTGAAACAATTATATACAAAAGATATTCTAATGTACGCATTCAAAAACCAGGATAACTTTACACAAACAAACTCGGGCCGATTCACAAGATTCACATTACAACGCACATATTCCACCAACCCACAACTAAAACGACTATCGCGGAAAAAAATATGCAAAACTTCTCCTTAGAATTATTGGATATTCTCCCTCTTGCAATAAAAACCACTAAAAAAATAATCGCTTCAAAAGAAGCATTAACATAAGGATTATGGACATGGGTTGGAAGAATATAGATTCAATTTTGCAACCTAACAAAGATTAAATGCTTGTATTGCGCTTTCTTTTATATAACTTTATAATTTTTCTCTAATATTTTGACGTTGGAATTTATTTATATTTCAAACACGAAAACATGTACAATGTGACCTTAGAACGGGGTACCCTAGTAAGGACACATTTTCTCTAAAAAATTGTAAAACAAAGACAAAAAATACATTGTACAAGCTCGAATTATGGTACTAATAAAAAGGGTCTTTAACTGTGCTCCGAAAGAGCTGCATTTTGGCAGACGGACACGTGAAATTCCCTTTTTATTGGAAAAGTTAGGTTACTTCGGACATATTGTTTTTTAATTGACTGTTACCGCGTAACCATAATAATAATTCTATGAAAGTTGTGATTTTTCATAACATAAACGTTCCATGCAGGTTTAGGTAAATAAAAATCCTAGAAATCAACAATATTCTTTTGCGCAAAAGATGAATCCAAAATGTAATATTTTTGGTTATTCTCTCTTTTAAAATTATTATTACAATTTTGAATGAATTTTTATTGTACAATAGAGATAAAAAGTAAAGTTATGGTTTTCTTACAGATTTCCTTACTACTTAAATGGAATGTGTTTTCTATATTTCGTATTTTCTACAATTTTTCGACGTTTGTGTTATAATTTCTTGCATTATACATATTTGTTATATAATACACTAGCAGACCCGGCCACACGTTGCTGTGGCTAACGAAACCTTTATAAAATCCACACGATTACCCAACCTTTATAAAATCCACATGACCCGCTTACCAGTTGCCCGCTGCCTGAATTGATTATTTGAATTTCTCGGCTTTTCTCTACTAAAATAAGCATGTGTTTTACATATAAACCTTCCTCTTGAATCACTCTATCTATTGGTGAAAACCGCATGAAAATCCGTTGCGAAGTTTAAAAGATCTATGCGCACATACATTTTGAGCGACTTCATTTTATACTATGTAATGATAATGATGTTTGTATTATAATTGTAATTTTTTTCATCTTTTTTATATTATATGTAAAATAAATATCACAATGTATGAACAGTAAATTTCAAACACAAAAATTTTTAAATTCACATAATCTCGTTTTTAAAATGTTATTTATTTTTACAACATCTTCAAAAAGAAGAAATACGTAGAACATTTGATATAACCTGAAAATATTCCCTCAAAATTTCTAGTTTATCCAACAGATTATTCACCCTCTTTGGTTGGATATGGATAAACAATGTATAGACCCATTTAATAACCCTATGTATTGGGTGTTATGAACCGTACTTGACTTGACTTTAACCAGTGATTCCTGATATTACTTATATGGAGTAAAAAATGAAAATGAAATTTTTATGTTTATTTTTTTAGTAGAGTAGATTGGATGGTTTCATACGTGCGTCACTTCTGGATATACTAACCACAGCTTCATACCCATTCGCCATTATTTTTCTTCTTTCCTTAAAAATACCCTCTACGTAGCTTTCACAAAGATGACATTGGCATTGAGTGAAAGTATTTTGTGCAGGGCCTCCTGCGTCAAATTAACGTTTAAAAAATCTGATACATTTTGAAATTTCGTGTGTTCCATAGACATCAGAATGAATAGACCAGAAGATACAAATGAGGGGTAAAACCAAACTATGGGGGACGAAGCGAGGAAAGATACTGTGATTCGTTAAAAAATCAATCTGACAGTATATAGGCATCTCGTATTATAATATCACCATTTAGTTCTTAAAAGCAAAATCTGCTTTGAATGAATAGACCTTTTTACATGGGAGCGCGAATTGCTTGCCACGTTAATAACATATTTGCTAAGGCCAAATGCTTGCCCCGAAAACATTCGCCCCAATTCACATAGCAATATTTTGTTGCCGTGTTTACTTACCCCTGTAACCAGCGACGAGGACACTGGAGAACCGCCCACATTCGCTATGTCCATATAATATGTACCTATAATGTATAGCGCAAGCTGCCTTTTTTGGCGTGTTATTTCGTAAAACGTATGGACGTTAGTTCCGCGCTGGTCACTACAAGAATGATGACGTCACATATTTTAGATTCAAGCGTGGCTCTCTCCCCTCCCCATGGAGCGAGCTGGCGCCAAGGCGGAGCTACAGCCGGTTCCATGGGCAGGGGGAAATAATACGTTTTTATCACTTAGGACAGGTCCAGATATATTCATATGTCCGTGGTGCGTTCAATCATCTCTGCCTACTCCTACAGGGACTGATCATTGCAATTCTCTTGTTAATTACGGATCTTATAAACTCATAATGTCCAATTAGCATCACAAAGAGCTTTCTGTGCCAACCTCCAGTACTCAGAGCAGTGAGAATTTTAATAGAGAGTATCCCTTTGATAGCTGTACTTCAAAAGCTATCATTGAAATGGTTCTTTTTCCATCATACTTACAACACACTGTACTATTTCATACTTCACACTTGGTCGAGTCGAGTTCTGAGTATCACATAAAGTGTTGAGTAGTTCACAGTTAATTAATTCTGCGGATCGTTGTGATATACCCACGCTTGAGATATTAAGTCTAGAGGTCGCTGGTTTGATTCCCGCTGCATTGCAAGAATATTAATATTGTGACATCATGGTTCCGCGATTTTTCAACCCGCGACAAAATATCCCCGACAAAACATCCTACGGACAAAACATCCCCAACAAAATGTCTACTCAAAACCAACCTAACCTAACCTAATCTAACCTAACGAAAAATGTGACAAAAATAATACAGACATCCTAAAGGCAATAACTGGTCGGTGGTTGAGTGGGCATAGCGCTTGGGTCCCACCCGAGCATCGCGTGTTCGATTCCTCGGCTGGTTAAGTCCTCCATCACAACACATGCAACATTTTCGGCTTTCTGTGGTGGTAGTAGGAGATTTTCAAACATTCTTGGGTTATTCGTAATCCGGGAATGTTTGTCTTTCTTTTTAAAAAAAAAAAAATAAATAAATTGTTCTGATGATGGATACTGCAACGATGTCCGAAACGTTGGCTAAAGAAGGAGGTAGCGCAACACGGCACAACACCCCAAAAACATATAACGAAAATAAATTGTTGTTCAAAAATAGTAAAATAGGACAGAAATAATACAGACATCCTGTAAAAACAATGAAGTATTGTTCAAAAATAGTAAAATAGGACAGAAATAATACAGACATCCTATAAAAACAATGAAGTATTGTTCAAAAATAGTTAAATGGGACAGAAATAATATAGACATCCTGAAAAGACAATGAAGTATTGTTCAAAAATAGTAAAATGGGACAGAAATAATACAGACATCCTTTGAAGACAATGAAGTATTGTTCAAAAATAGTAAAATGGGAAAGAAATAATACAGACATCCTGTAAAGACAATGAAGAATTGTTCAAAAATAGTAAAATGGGACAGAAATAATACAGACATCCTGTAAAGACCGGGAAGGGGGAAGGGGAACGCGTGGGGGGGGGGAGGATACGTGGGGGGGGGGGGGGACGCACGGGAAAGGACATGCAAGGAAAAATAATTTATTTCTTTGAATATGAATCTCCGAATTATGCGTCCCGGAAAATACCGGTCCGAGACAATTAACCCTTAGATCAGCAACTTCATCTGCTAAAGGCAGACTAATAGAACCTAAACGAAAGCCAAATACTATGTTTGGAGATCGTGCTTTCGGAGTATCTGGGCCTAAGGCTTGGAATAGACTCCCTCCGGAATTAAGATGCATAACAAGCCCAACAGAGTTTAGGTCCAAACTAAAAACCTTCCTTTTTGGGCTCTCATACCCGTAATTTAAATATACCTATTTGAGAGTATCATACTTGTATTGTCTGTGTTATGTCTTAATCACACTTTTCTTACTGAATTAAAATTACTCGATTCCTTACACATCAATCTGTCTCTTGACGAATCACATTTAGACAGATCAAATCCTTATAGGTACTACTGCACCACCCACCTTTACATGTTGCTTTTACTTTCCAAAATACACTCGTCAAAGAATACATTACATATTAATATTAAAATATTTTTCAGGATTAAATAACATGTGTTCACAATAATGTCCTCTGCGTGCGAACTCTATCTAAATTTCTTTTAATGGACATACAGTGTTAATTTCAAGCGACCTCTCAGGTAAGTATGGTCCTGTTTTCATAAAATTTTAGGCAGCATCGCGTTCATTGGTCAAAATATTGTACATATATTTTCGTATCGGTGATCAATGAACCGGTGTATGCAATTTTTAGCCATAAGTTGTTTTTAATTGTTTGTCTAGCTTGTAGTTTTTTAGATTTTAGAAATGTATTATAAGTTTGTACAGCGCCCTTGAGGTGATTTTTCACAAAAACGGCGCTATATTATAAATCATCCAAATATTATTATTACTATTATTATGACATTCTCCCCCTCTCCACCGTCCCACCAACCCCCCTCCCGCGTTCCATATATTCTGTCCCAGTACATTCAGTTTTCAAAGGGCTCACCTATTACAATTTTTTGATTAAAATTTTAATTTTTCATATATTACAAATATTCATTTTTGTATATTATAAGAACAACAATCAAATTTGGTACCATAGGTACCTACATAGGTACCTACCTATTTAAAATATCTATAATTTAAAAAATCCATAGACAATGTAACAAATAAAAATAGCTGCCTGCTAAATTCATTTTCATCAAACGCGCGAACTGTTAAACATGCGAAGTTAAAAGAGACGTCAAGTTTTCTGAAATTAAGAACCTTCTACAAAGTGTTAAAACCTTTAAAAAAAAAGATGAATGAAATAGGTAAAGTCGTCCTGAAAGGGAAACAGAGATTCATTTTTATATATATAGACAGTTGGTATTCGGAATAAACATCATAGCCGCTAGATTGACAAGGTCCAAAAAAATAAAAATAAAGCTGTGTATTTTTAGAATGCAATTGGAACTCAACCTTTGACCTTTCGCCTCAGTGTGTAGATGATTACGATATGGTAGTTTTCTTGTCCTTGTGTAACGTCCTCCATAGTCGAAGGGTAATGATCTTGACTTTGAATTCGGAGATAGCGCATTCAAATCCCGATGTGCGCAAGTAAATTGTATTTTATTTCTTTAAAACTATTCCAAACTATCTGGTTTCCGGCATGCGTTGCTATGCCATTTAATAAAGAAATCGTTTCTGCCTGAGTGTCCTTTCCCATTCATCCCGTTCCTCTTCCGCCTCTCCTTCTTCTCCTGCGTCCTCTTCCCCTCCCGAGTTCCCCTCCCCCCTCACACGTCCCCTTCCCCTCCCGCGTTCCCCTTCCACCTTCCCCGCCTTCCTTCTTCCCTTTCCTGCTCCCTCGTCCCGCCAACCCTCCTCCCGCGTTCCATATATTCAATCCCAGTACAATCAGTTTTTAAACAGCCCGCGTGCCACCTTTTACAATTTGTTATTCAAATTTCCATTTTTCATGTAGGTATATTAAATTTGGTACCTAACATAGGTACCTATGTATATAAAATATCTAAAATTGTTGCTTCGATTCAAACTATTAGGGGAGTACCTACTTTAAATAAATTTATCAACTTAAAGATTTTCAAAAATAGAATCCTGATTTAACAATCAATGTTTTGCAAAATGTCATTTACAAACACGCGAACTGTCAAACGTGCGATAGTCGTTAGTTTTCTGAAATTATTCAATTTTCTGGGCAATTTTCTTAATTTTTCTCTCCGTAAGAACCATCCTCGTACATGGAATATTATCAAGGAATATTCTAAAAAAAGAATTAGCGAAATCGGTTCAGCTGCTCTCGAGATTTGCGCTTAGCAACACATTCCACTTATCCAATTATCTCCAATTATCATTCCAATTATCATCACACAGGAGGCCCTCAGGAAAATAATTTCACTCGGGACCTATGTCATGTTTAGGAATCCTTTGTGGAAGATATTTTTGAGATCTAAACATTGCAATCCGTTTGTTAATTTTGGGAAACTATCAAACTGAACGGTTAAGATGAATATATACGTGAAATCCTATTTACATACTATTTTGATTAATCTTTACGACGAATCGACTTACAGTATGAACATCAAAAAATATGCTACGGATAAATCAAAGCTTTTACTAGCGTTTCTATGTATTGGAATTACAATAAAATTATTATTTACGTTACAAAAAATATAAGCGTAAACCACCAAAAAAAAGTTTTTTCATGACTTAACTATGAAGTAATACAAGAAACAATTTTAAAAAATACCCCTTTATGGCTAAGACTATTTTTGAGGTTTTCTATGTTCTAGCTTTTTTTCGTTCTTATAAAATTATGCACAAAATAAATAAAAACCACTTTTTCGCTCACTAGCCTCGTGAAAAAAGACGCCCGATTTTAAAATTTTGCAGGCATGAGATTCGAAATATTTCTAGCGTTTATATTCCTCTTAATAATCATAATAATGTATGGATGATTTCTACAGCGGATGGATAGGGTATCTCTATGGGACCGGGATGAAAATTGGTATCTTCAAAACTCAAGTTTATCCCTTCCTATCCGCAAAAAGACTAGAATAGAATATGACAGACTATTAAATTTCTGTGCGGAGTTAATATTAAAAAAAAAATCAGAGTGGTAGAAGTGAAACCTTCAGAAAACTAAAGTAGACAAGAGTGTGAAGATTACGAAGCACTTTTTTATCAAAGTTGTTCTACCTGAGGTGCCTACCTTCTGCCGACAAACTAGCTCAGAATGGTCAGCAGAGCGGGGGAGACTATCCTCACCAGGGTGGTAGGTTCTCTGAGGCGTTTGTGTGGCATCCCTGAAATAAGCTCAAATCCTACGGGCTGGGGAGACAGTGAAACAAGGTGGCTACGGTAAATATCAGGTGTATTGGGTAGAATCCTTTCATAAACAACAATGGTACATAATACAGGCACAGTTAGAACAGGGTAGCATCAATAATCCTACCTAATTCGGGTGAATTTGGCCCTAAAATCTCTCTGGGGCGATCATTTATCTTCGCGTTGAATTTACAAGGAACACACGCAATAAAGGGGGTTAAATGGCTCAGGGTACTCACAGCAGCCGGCGGCTTGGAGATCGGTGTGGTGAAACGAATTTAACCGTGCTGGGCATTTCGGCAAGTCACTATGCACGAACACAACCGCCATGGCGGCTTCGTGGAATGTTCCGGAACAGTGCAGAACGGTTTTCGTTACACGTGCGCTCTAAACGCGCTCGGGGGAAGAATGGCGGCTTCTGCCGGCCGTTGCTCGCGTTCCGCCGCCGTTAGCGCGCGGCGCACTTGCGGCGAGGGAGCGAAACTGTAGTCTGCGCAGTGGCGTGCGCTCCAACTTGAGAGGGGGCATATCGTATATCGTAACAAAGTGAAGGATGATTTTTTTCCATATTTTTGTGGTCGAATTACAATGCACCTTTTCCTATACATTCGGTCATCTTATTAATACATATTTGTGTTTTCTTCTTTGGAGTCGCTATAGTCGCTATGTGTGTTTTCTTTGCCTGTTTACTTTGGAGTGGTTTAAAGATTGGATATTGATTTAACAAAAATAAAAATATTTATATTTTTCTGGATTTCGTAGGATTGGTTCGCTGAATGTCTGGCCGCTAAGGTTCATCAGGCGCTTTATACCATGAGACCATAGGAGAATTTCGTGGGACCGTGAATTTATCATATTATATTGGAACCGAGTACCCATGAAATAAATTTATATTTTATTGCAATCTCATTATCTCGCAGGCTAAATCCTGTAGATGGTTTGTCTCTTTTTGGTGTCGCTCGCTTCCCTTTCATCGAGTTTCAAATCACGACGGTGCTAAAGAACTTTTCACTTCAAAAAATCTGCTTAGTGTTGATGTACACCACCAAACCTTAAATTAAAATGACACAACATAAATCGATAACGATCAAAACAACATAAGATAATGGCTCATTTTCTATCTATCAAAAAAATACCATGTAAATTCCCATTACATCATAATAAATTAAAAATTTTATTTTTATTTTAACTTTATGAGTAAAACCTCAAATTGTAATATTTAATTAAATGAAGACAATATAAGCGAAACTCAATCGAAAAATCTGAAAACAGAAAAATCAGAAAAAGATATTGACACATCTGGGACTCGAACCCAGGACCTCTCGCTTACCGGGCGAACGCGCTAACCACTGCGCCACCGTGTCGATATCCAATTCGGTCACTTTTAACTGTATCATACTTCGACTAAGAACCACCCACACTATCTTCATTTTTCTTAACGCATATACTATTGGCTGCTATCTTTATGTATGATTGCAAGATTCAAACCCGAACTAAATGCTCTCTAGATAGTGTCTGGATAAATCTTTATCCATTTTATTTAATATGCGACATCAATTGACTTTTCTGCAAGTCTAGGATGAATATTTTTATTTTTATTTTAACTTTATGAGTAAAACCTCAAATTGTAATATTTAATTAAATGAAGACAATATAAGCGAAACTCAATCGAAAAATCTGAAAACAGAAAAATCAGAAAAAGATATTGACACATCTGGGACCCAGGACCTCTCGCTTACCGGGCGAACGCGCTAACCACTGCGCCACCGTGTCGATATCCAATTCGGTCACTTTTAACTGTATCATACTTCGACTAAGAACCACCCACACTATCTTCATTTTTCTTAACGCATATACTATTGGCTGCTATCTTTATGTATGATTGCAAGATTCAAACCCGAACTAAATGCTCTCTAGATAGTGTCTGGATAAATCTTTATCCATTTTATTTAATATGCGACATCAATTGACTTTTCTGCAAGTCTAGGATGAATATTTTTATTTTTATTTTAACTTTATGAGTAAAACCTCAAATTGTAATATTTAATTAAATGAAGACAATATAAGCGAAACTCAATCGAAAAATCTGAAAACAGAAAAATCAGAAAAAGATATTGACACATCTGGGACGCGAACCCAGGACCTCTCGCTTACCGGGCGAACGCGCTAACCACTGCGCCACCGTGTCGATATCCAATTCGGTCACTTTTAACTGTATCATACTTCGACTAAGAACCACCCACACTATCTTCATTTTTCTTAACGCATATACTATTGGCTGCTATCTTTATGTATGATTGCAAGATTCAAACCCGAACTAAATGCTCTCTAGATAGTGTCTGGATAAATCTTTATCCATTTTATTTAATATGCGACATCAATTGACTTTTCTGCAAGTCTAGGATGAATATTTTTATTTTTATTTTAACTTTATGAGTAAAACCTCAAATTGTAATATTTAATTAAATGAAGACAATATAAGCGAAACTCAATCGAAAAATCTGAAAACAGAAAAATCAGAAAAAGATATTGACACATCTGTGCCAATATCTTTTTCTGTCCCATTTTTCGATTGAGTTTCGCTTATATTGTCTTCATTTAATTAAATATTACAATTTGAGGTTTTACTCATAAAGTTAAAATAAAAATAAAAATATTCATCCTAGACTTGCAGAAAAGTCAATTGATGTCGCATATTAAATAAAATGGATAAAGATTTATCCAGACACTATCTAGAGAGCATTTAGTTCAGGTTTGAATCTTGCAATCATACATAAAGATAGCAGCCAATAGTATATGCGTTAAGAAAAATGAAGATAGTGTGGGTGGTTCTTAGTCGAAGTATGATACAGTTAAAAGTGACCGAATTGGATATCGACACGGTGGCGCAGTGGTTAGCGCGTTCGCCCGGTAAGCGAGAGGTCCTGGGTTCGTGTCCCAGATGTGTCAATATCTTTTTCTGATTTTTCTGTTTTCAGATTTTTCGATTGAGTTTCGCTTATATTGTCTTCATTTAATTAAATATTACAATTTGAGGTTTTACTCATAAAGTTAAAATAAAAATAAAAATATTCATCCTAGACTTGCAGAAAAGTCAATTGATGTCGCATATTAAATAAAATGGATAAAGATTTATCCAGACACTATCTAGAGAGCATTTAGTTCGGGTTTGAATCTTGCAATCATACATAAAGATAGCAGCCAATAGTATATGCGTTAAGAAAAATGAAGATAGTGTGGGTGGTTCTTAGTCGAAGTATGATACAGTTAAAAGTGACCGAATTGGATATCGACACGGTGGCGCAGTGGTTAGCGCGTTCGCCCGGTAAGCGAGAGGTCCTGGGTTCGAGTCCCAGATGTGTCAATATCTTTTTCTGATTTTTCTGTTTTCAGATTTTTCGATTGAGTTTCGCTTATATTGTCTTCATTTAATTAAATAAATTAAAATATTGGGAGGAATGCAGATCCCGCCAATGTCTGGAAATTAAATAAAAAGACCCTTTCTAGATGAGAAAAGTGTGGAAAAGCTGAATAAAACAAAAATTAAGGCGCGCTCGGCAAAATTGAGGGAGATACAGCCGTTCAAAGTATTTAAAATTTCACTTCGCGAACTGATATTGACAGTCCGCCCGCCATTTTGTTATAACCTAATACGCTAAACATGATTTGTGATACAAAAAAGTGCCCCTTTATAACGCCTACTCGCATCAAGGCAAGAAAAATATCCCAGTTTTCAAGTGGTTTAGCGGCTACGCTAGGTTTGAGTAACATGGTTTGTGATTCTGGCGTACTATTAATTCTGTATTAGGTCTGGGATCCAACATAAGCAGTGAAAAAATGGCGAACGGACTGTCAATATCAGTTCGCGAAGTGAAATTTTAAATACTTTGAACGGTTGTATCTCCCTCAATTTTGCCGAGCGCGCCTTAATTTATTTTTTATATTTATCTTCTCCACACTTTTCTCATCTAAAAAGTGCATTTTTATTAAATTCCCAGACATTGGCGGGATCTGCATTTCACCCAAAATATTTTGCATTTGTTAGAAGTCAACTAAAATACAATTCTCGCGTCTGGAACCCACTTTATAATACTCATGTACAAGACATTGAAAGAGTACAAAATAAATCCTTACGTTATATACATTTAAAAATGGGTATTCCAGCAATTATGTTGAACTATATGATATGAATATGCTTAAATTGTCAGACGGAAGGCTTTGCACTGACTTGGTATTTTTATATAAAATATTAAATGATGTTGGTGATAGTCCAGAATTGCTTGCATTGAATTAGCTTTCGGATTCCACTACGTAATACTAGAAGTTGGGTATTATTTCAGTGTAGAAATTCTGGGACTAACTACCTTATGTATTCATCCAGAATACTAATGGAGGGAAATAATTATACCAATACAGTGGACATCTTCAATTTGTCACTAAAAAAATACAAAATTATGATAATGAAGCAGTTCAGCTATCTACATACGTAAAAATCAAAATATGCTTGAATGCATGTGAGTATGTATGTGAGATGTCTATGCGTTGCTAAACCATTCATCCGATTACGATGAAACTTTGGGGTTTGACGTGCGTATGCCCGCGATGGTTTCTATACATAATAGTGAGTTCTGGCATCATGAAATTATTGAAAGATAGATTGCGATGAAACTTTGAGGATTTGATGTAGATATACTTGCCCGCGATGGTTTCTTTGTATACTGGTGAGCTCTGGCATTATGAAATTTGTATAAAAAATTGCAATATGTGGCAAGCGAGCTGTTTGAAAACTGAATGTAGCGGGACTGAATGTGTGGAATGCGGGAGAGGGGAGGGAAACTCGGGAAGGGAGTTCGCGGGATGGGAAAAGCGGGAGAGGGGAGGGGGGAGAGGGAAGGCGGAGTGGGAACGCATGAGGGAAAGGAGACGAATGGGAAAGGACACGCAGGGAGAAACAATTTCTTTATTAAGTGGCATAGCAAAGCATGCCGGGAACTCGCTGGTGTACAATAAATCTTATTAGGTACTGTATAATTTTTACTATACGTTTGTAAAAGAAGAAGATGGAGAGATATGTAATTAAGAACGTTGGAAAGAGCGCGCTAATATTTGAAACGATAAAATTGAAGCGAAAATTATGAAAATGTTTAATAAAACATGACTCGTTTAAAATAGAGCAAAAATCTCGCGGAGAACATCTAAAATAGCATTTAAAGAAACACTGTGATTTTTTTCATACATATAAATTCTAAAATAAGGGAAATGAACGTGTTTATAATAATTTTCGGAGCATACTTTGCGATTTTTTTTAATATCGAGGGAATTTCATATAATTTGTGTTTCGGCTTGGAACGCGTCTAGATATTATCTTAAAAAATAAAATATGTTTTTTTAAGAGCTTAAAAACTTCAAATGTTTAAGATATGTAAGAAATCGGTAGAAATTCGGGTAGCGGCGGCTTAATAAATACATAAATGAATCCAAAAAATCAACGTAGTACTTAATCCTTAATTAGCAGATCTCTGCGAAAATTCCACGTCAAAATGACACGACAAACATAAAGATCTCTAAAAATAATTTCTCCCAATCCACATTGCGAAAATCCCCGCAAATTCCATACGGCCATGGGGCGTACCATCGATGAAGGTACCTTGACTATTGCACCTATATCAGGTCGTATCTGATCCGCGTCTCGCCGAGACTCGGATCAAGACGGGCGCTAACTCCCAGTTGTGCAACTCCGGTGGTCCGACCACCCAAGACGCTGGTTCTGGAGGAACGATATTCGCAACACACACACACATTCACACATTCACTCATTCACACACACACCCACAGCAATAATATAGCGCATAAGATAATATATATCTAACTAATATAGCTAGTGTGGACTAAGGATCTTACGTGTATGCTTTTCGTATACTGTGATGTAGGAGTCGTTCACCTTTTCATAAAAAAATATTTGACCAAATAATAATAATAATAATAATAATTGGATAATTTATAAAGCGCCGTTATGTGAAAAATCACCTCAAGGGCGCTGTACAATTTATTAGGAATGCTTAGGTTCTTACTGATTTTACTATTTATAAATGGATACAGAAACATACTTACCTGGCCGGTCACTTCCCATAAACACACTTTAATTATAAGTTTATGCTTGGAGAAGATACGGCTTTGCACGCGGAGGACATTACAGTTAACACACTGGACATTGCATGATTTTACATTATTTGCTACCCTCATCGCTGTTAGTATTACATTTGTGAATAGATTAGTGGTAAAAGTAGAGTTGGTATTTATTTTAAAATACTGGAGAATTTAGGACTATTGGAGATTAGTGGCAAAAGTATAGTTGATATTTATTTTAAAATACTGGGGCTCTTTAGGGCTGGAGAATGTTCATGAAATGACCTTCACAAACGCTTACATTTTTTTTCTACGTTTTTACAGGTTAGTTATTTACGGTGTCGCGGGCATTGAAAGGGAAGGTGAGAGATTTTGAGTTTATGGATACGACTGTCTGAAAAGGCGAGTTTTAAGTCTAGCTCTAAATTCCGCCGCGATCATTCTTCATGTGATCATTCTTAAGTCATGTGGCAGTCCATTCCAGGCTTTAGGTCCTGAACTCCGAAAGCGCGCTCACCGAACTTAGTATCTGGTGTGCGCTTCGGTTCCTTTAACCTTCGATAGCTGATGACGCTGCTGACCTCAGGGTTGACTGTCGATAATTGGAAATTTCTGAAATACACAGTTCCGATAAGTAAGCCGGAGCCATTCCGTTAAGGGACTTAAATACCATCCAGCAGAGCTTAAACTGGATCTTTTCAGGACATTTAAGCCAGTGTAGATTTTTGAGATGCTTTGAAATATGGGAATATTTTGATACGCCGGTGATAAGTCTTGCCGCAGCGTTGAAAACGGATTGTAATTTGTTGATTTGATATTTTGGAAGACTTGCATATATTCCGTTGCAATAATCTAAACGTGAAACCACATACGAATTGACTAGTAATTTAGTCGCCTCTGTTGGCTGGTTTCTCCTTACTGCTTTAATTTGCCTTAATTGAAAAAATCCCGTGCTTACGGTTCTGTTCACTTGAGTTTTAAGGCAAAAATCAGCGTAATGAATAAAACAAACGTACATCGCTGTAAGGAAAATTTTAGGGTAAGATCCTTGGTAAGTGATTTTGGCAAAGAGGGAGATCAATGACCGTATGGTGCAATTTGAGAAGGTCCCGTGGAAAAAAGTCCGTTATTGCCTATGTCATCTTTGGAGAGGTTGTATGGAGGTCTTATTGGGAAAGGAAGGAAAGGAACTTTTGAGAAGAAAAGGGGTTTGAAAGGAGGGGTTGGTTATTGTTATTAGGTTATAAAAGTCATACATAGTATACACATTTGTACACATTAGAACATTTTCATACATATCCAAGCAGATTCATACACATTCATGCATATGTATTCATGCACGTTCATTCACATTTATACATTTTCATAAACATACATACACATTCACACACATTCATACACATTCACATATTCACACACGTTCATACGCATTCATACAAAGTTTCCTAATCGATGTATGCTGTGTGCGTAACCCACTTACTAATAAACGTTTTTTTTAAATGTACACAACTAATAAACAACCATTTACGATACATAAATGGTTATAATAATTTGTGTAAAATTTTCAACACGTTTATTAGTAAGACCCTAATTAGACCTGATCGACTCTCTACATAGGTACAAATTAGACCTAATCAACTCTTGACATAACTCGAATCAGGTCGATTCACTTAATCGTGTCATGTCTTCCCTTTTTCTTTCTTACTCTTATCTATTTATCAAACCAACCATTACATCTGATCTAATGATGGACACTGTAATGCTGTCCGAAAATCTAGAGAAGGTGGAAGCGCAACACGGTATTCTTCACGGTATAACTCAGAAATCAATCGAGATCATTATTCAATAGATTTCTCAACTACAACTCAAGACATTCTTCAAATAGATCGAATAAAAATGACATAAAAAACTTTGCAATAAAACTCCACAATAACCTCCCCAAGACAAAAAAAACTAATAAAAAAAATTATTGCGTACAAATCAAGAATAAAAATCTGGCTGAAAGAAGTCAATGAAAACGCCCTAAAAATACACTGATAATGACATAGAAGACAAATTATATTCTGATTAGATAGCTAGTCCGCCTCGGCACAGGATTCCCTAGTGAGGAGGACTATGAAATGGTACTGCAGGTTTTCATCCCGCGACAAAGTATCCCCTACAAAATATCCCCGACGTAAATATTCTACGGACAAAACATTCTCAAGGAATCTTGAGAAATACCATATCTATACTTAATTTCACCATTCTATTTTATTATATGTATATTGTGCGTACAATATTTCATGTAGTCGTTTTAGTATCAATATCAAGTGAAATCAAATACTTAGGTACTATCTTTGACAGCAATAGTGGAAAGAACACATTATCACTACAGCTAACAAACTTAGAAAATCAATATACTTCTTTAGACATACTCGCAACTTTTTAAACTTAAATCAACTCAAAACAATTTACTATGCTCTATGTCAATCTCTAATTGAATACGGTATTATAACCTGGGGAGGAGCAAACGATGCCGCCATTGACCCGATCTTTAAAGACCAGAAACTAATTATTAAGATTATATTAAAACTACCGATCACAAGCAGTTCGGATGAAATCTTTAGGAGAATCTGTGTCTTGGACATTAGGTAAATTTATGCCAAAAACATAATAGCATACCTCTTCAAACACAGAACTACCTTTGAAAATGTCCAAACTGCTCGCGATACTAGAACTAAAGGGTATCATCTCCTACTTATCCCTTTTGCTTAAACAACCTTTGGCCAAAGAAATTTTAGATACTTTGCAACAAAACTATATAATACACTTCCACTGGCAATTAGACAAAACAAAATGTATCTTAAATATAAATCTGACACCAAGTCCTGGATTACCAGCCAAAATAGATCCAACATCAAAGATTTTATCAAAACTAACTTATAGGTATTTATTTTTTCAATTTTACGTTGATGATTAACTGTTACTTGTAATATTGTGTTATTATTTGTACTTTGTATGTGTTATTATTATAAACTGCTCATGCTAAGCGCCTGCTCCCAACACAGGTTCTCCTAGTGAGACAGGCATAGAATAAAACAAATTGTAACTTAAAACTAATAAAGATAAATAATGAAAAATGAAAAAAAAGTTTAAAAATATTTAAATAAAATGACGGTGGCCCTCCAACCAATGGTTACGCCGCCCTGAAGCGGATTGTAGAACGTGTCGCAGTAGAGGTTTGGGATGTGTGCGTCGCGCGTCGTGTACAAATATAGGCGAAATAAATGCAGTGGCAAATTTCAGATTGATAATACGAATTTGAATTTTCACTATGTAAATACACGATTTTTGCCTGCTGCGCTATAAAATCCTGCGACTTGTTAACATTGCATTTTCCCATGCAAAATATTCTATCAATTTTCTTTCTGCAATAAATTTAGTTTTTGACGACAAACTATAAACGCACAAATTAATTTTTTTTAATGTCAATACCACACAAGAATTCCAACTGTTCCCGTCTGGGGCAGGTGGGATATAGAGAAGAAAAATGGGAAGAAGTACCTGGTTACTGAGATCTGGTCACCAAACAGGACTTAAGCCATTTCAAGCAATGTTTCAATTATGAATGATGGTCTTACACCAGGGCGATAGTGAAAGTGTCTTCCACTCTGGAACGTGCCGAAAATACGCTACATGTAATTTAAAATTAATTAATCGTGATATAACACAAATTGCCCACGTCGGGATTCAATCACGCGACCTACGCCGGTCGTCAGCTAGTAGGAAATGGGGAAGAAAAGGATGGAGAAGGACCTGGCTATTCAGATCTGGTCACCAAACATGGCTAAAGCCATTTCAAGCAACGTTTCAATTATGAATGACGGTCTTACACTAGAGCGATACTAAAAGTATCTTCCACTCTGGAACACGCCGAAAATACACATTTATGTAATTTTAAATGAATTAACTGTGAAATTACGCAAATTAATCAAACACAATTACCCCTCGACCACGGAGACCGTCTAACTACGTAAATCAACAAAGAAACACGTCATTTAATTAAGGCTTCGAAGCAGTTTTATTCACTTTACGTCTTGAGATTGAATTTTAAAAAGAAAACAGAAAAGTATCCGATTGTAGATGTGTACACGTCATTTTGTTTTCCGATGACAATTTTTTGTAATAAATTTTTTAGATTTAATTTCTTTCACTTGTCGGTAGAGACAAGAATCTAATCCCAGTACGCTTGATTCATGTGATGCGCAGCATCCCAATTCATCCCTATTTGGGAGAATTGTTTAATTTTTTTAAAGAAACCATTTATAGGTCATAAGTCTCCCCAAGTGGTTCGCTACATTTGGTGATTTAGCAGGGGTGCCCGGGTTCATAGGATGAGGTTTTTCTAGGTCTTGGCAGCCGATGCGTTTGCCCACCTACTGCATGGTGAGTTTGGTTGAAAGAGACCTAATCTAAATCTCTCCAGCCGGACTCTCTTGACCCATTGCCTTGCGTTGCAGTGGGAGAGATAATTTCATACTTCTATTACTTTTAGACACATTGACCCCCTGATTCCTAGCAACACCTCATACATTTTCCTTCCCAGAACTTCCTCTTCTTCCTTTCCTTAAAAAAACTCCACACAGCATCCTTAAAGATAACATAGGCCCCGAGGGAAACATTTTTCCCCTAAGAGGGGGGTTAATTCAATCCAAATTATTTATTGTTTTAAAAACATTACAAAATTTTAGATTTTAATGCGTTTTGAAAACACATTTATAAATTTTACATTATACATAAGTAAGTAGTAGATACAAACTTCACTAACGCTAAATACGTCGATATCCGAATTAATTCTGTTCAACAGCAACTTAACCCCCCCCCCTCCCCTTTGGTGTCAGTGTTATGTTGGAAAAAAGGAAATAGTGCTCGCAACAATATTATTTGAACCATCTCTTTCATCAATGTGATGTAAATATTAAGTTAAAGTAAGTATGGAGGTCCCAAAAGACCTTCTATTAAATTAACAATCCCCTTACTTCTTTCCCCCCCCCCCCCCCCTTGAAGGTCGAACCCCCCCCCCCCCCCCCCCCACGTGAATGTTACAGCTCCCCTTTGAACGTGTTCACTCGTTTATGGACATTTTACCGATCCCCATATGGAAACCATGTCGGGATCCATATGAAAAATCTTTTGTTATCATACTTGCGACTTGCAGATAGCAAGATATAATTTTTTTTTTATAAAATTAATTGACTTATTCTTATTATGCTGTCTTCATAGAAGTAAAGTCACAAGGAGGAAATCCATAATAGGCCACTTGCATGGATTTCATAACAACTTGGAAAAAATCATGTGGATAGATCTTTTTACTAAGATTACGAAAATGTTAGTAAAATTGTTTAGAAATGTACAGTTTTTTTTTTTTTTTTAAATAAATAAATCCATTATTTGGGCTCGTGACGTCACTACATGAAAATGTCCCGTCTCCGAAAATGTTCCTATTATTTTTTTAAAATTCCACACTGATTTATTTTTTTATATGGCATCACTTTGAATTCATGCGAATTTTTTAATTCGTTCACTTGATTTATTGTTTGTTCTCTGCGAACTAATCATTTGGTTTCACTTTTTGACAGATGCTCTGAAGAGAACCCCGTACTTTTAAAGATCTACGGGGTTCTCTTCAGAACGTGCAGATGATGTCGGTACGTGTTTTAGAGGTATAATGATTATGGTGCTGATTTTAACAAAATTAAAATTTATAATATTCTTATTATTATTATATTTTACAAGTACAAGTATATTACATTGAATTTAGTAATATAGACGCTGTTCATTATAATGATTTATGATCAATAAAATGGATCAAGGAAAAAAAATATTTATGTGATGTAATATTTTTGGTATGCCTCGTTATTCTCCTGTGCCATTCGTGTGGAAAACGTTATTTTTTTTTAAAAATGATTTTCGGCTATGTAATTATCGTTTTTTCACACCTTTAAAATTATGTCCCGTCTTTCCGGTTTATAAAAAATGGTCTGATTTATCGGATTGAAATTTTCAAAAAATCCCCAGGGTTTCAAAAATACGATTAAAAAAAATAAAAACACAATGTCTTAGAATATTTGCCTAAACCGGAAAAAATTTTTAAAAAAATTGATGCAAGTGGCCTATTGGTTTTATTTTGGCTATTTAATACTATGTACAAACTGAAATAAATGTAAACTGTCGATTTCCAGAAAACTAATATATAATTGGAAATATTTATCCAAGACACTATCTAGATCGCATTTAGTTACGGAAGAATATTGCAATCGTATAATAGCAGCAAATACAAATAAGCATTAAGAATCTTCTTTATAAATAAAAATGAATCGCTGAAATGTATGTACGCGCATAACTTCCGAACGACTGCACCAAATAGGATAATTCTTTTTTTGTTGTGTTCGTTATTGTCAGGACAATGTTTGTATAAAACTACTGGTTATGAAATTTGTATAAAAATGAATCGCCGAAATGTATTTACGCGCATAACTTCCGAAAGAATGCACCAAAATAGATTATTCTTTTTTTGTTGTGTTCTTTATTGTCTGGTGAGTTCTGGCTTTATGAAATTTGTATTAAAAAAAATTGTAATAGTTGGTACGCGAGCTGTTTAAAAACTAATATACCGGGAATTAATTTATGGAGCGCGGGAGTTGAGGGAGGGGAACCAGGGAGGGAGAGGGGAATCTGGGAGGGGGGGGGAACTCGGAAGGGCATTTGCGGGACGGGGGAAGGGGGAAAGTGGAGTGGGAAGAGGGAAGATGGAGGAGGCGGAGTGGAAACGCGAGAGAGGAAGAGGACGCGGGAGAGGAATGGGGGGAGGAGGGACGGAGGGGAACGGGACGAATGGGAAAGGACACGCAGGGAGAAACAATTTCCTTATTAAATGGCATAGCAACGCATGCCGGGTACCAGCTAGTATTAAGATATTTTTGATAGTTTTTAGGCCCTCCGTTCATGGAGATACTTACAAACTACGTGAGTGTTACGCAACCACAAGTACCCTGCTGATATACTACTTTTTAATGCTGTTCTCCGTACACGACGCTGCCCGAAATATAAGTTCATTTTTCACGTGCAGCCGTGGAGTTAACACGATGTCGAGCAATGTCAAATGACTTTTTTCCAGCATGATGCCTTCTCCACTAATTCCTTTCTTTCCCAGAGGTACCATACCTTTTTCTGATTTATCTGTTTCCAGATCTTCGATTGAGTTTCGCTAATATTGTTTTCATTTAATCTATCTATCTATTCTATCTATCTATCTTCTTCTTCTATACACATATGAGACTCCTCAGGCTGAGATGGGCTGGGCATGTACAGAGAATGCCGGATACACGCGTCCCAAAAAGAATTTTGACTGGACACCCAGGTGGAAAGAGAAAAGTGGGAAGACCCAGACTGAGGTGGGAAGACGAAGTAAGAGGGGATGCAGCACAGCTTCTCCAGGTACCAAATTGGAAGTCAGCCGCTGAGGACAGGAGGAGTTGGAGGCGACTGTTGCAGGAGGCCAAAGCTCGATATGGGCTGTAGCGCCATCGAAGAAGAAGAAGATCTTCTTCTTCTTCTTCTTCTATATAAATAAAAATGTACATACGTGCATAACTTCGGAATGACTCAACCAAATTGGATAATTCTTTTTTTGTGTGTTCGTTATTGTCAGGACAAGGTTTGTATCAAACTACTGGTGAGCTCTGGCATTATGGAATTCGTATGAAAAAATTCCAATATGTGGCACGCGAGCTGTTTGAAAACTGAATATACCGGGACTGGGAGGGGGTTTCGCAGGACGGGGAAAGGGGGGAGTGGAGTGTGGAGAGGGAAGGGGGGAGTGGAGTGTGGAGAGGGAAGGTGGAGGAGGCGGAGTAGGAACGCAAAAGGGGAAGGGGACGCAGGAGAGGAAGGCGGAAGGGGAACGGGACGAATGGGAAAGGACACGCAGAGAGATATAATTTATTTATTAAATGGCGTTGCAACGCATGCCGGGAACCATCTAGTTAAATATATATTTTGTTTCACTTTCCAAATAATCTATTATAAAATTAGCACACTATAATTAAAAGAGAATGCAATTATATCCAACTCCTATCCTGCCTAAATTCCCTGAGAAATATGTAAATATGGGTAAGACATCGGACGTGGGTTTGCGCGTTTAGCTGCGCACACACACAGCAACACACCCGCACAAACACACGCGCAGCGTCCATCACGTGCAACTATTCGAAACGGACACTTTAATAAAGAAATCAATGACAAAATATCATTATTATTATTATTATTAAGTCTCGACGGAATGGAGCGGGGAAGGAATAGAAATATGCTGATTAAACAACGTTATTATTTCCGAGTTTATGGACTTGTGTATTTACGCGTTTATGTTTGACGTTTTTATTAATTATAGTGAATTAATAAGACCACCTACGTCATTTGTTTATTATGCTGGACATCGCGTTATGGTTGTGGAAATTACTATTAGTTCTGTGAACAGGGGAGTTCGAAAAATATGGCGAATAGGTACCTACCAAAATATTGATTACTCCGACTTGACAGCTCGCGATGGTTGCAACGCTCTTGCGCTCTGACGGAATGAAAATGTACTATCAAACACGGCTACCATCGATGACACAGGGCGAGCTTACAAGCTACCATCTACTAAGTTTAAAAGCGGATAAATCGGCGAATGAGATTGTCATGATGACACACAAAACTGTCCACTCGCTCAGTAGCGTAGGAAACTGAGGTCGCTGCTAGCGCCAGTAACAAGAATAACGACCCCTGCGTAAACTAATTCTGTGATGTTTGACAGTCGAAATCAGCTGTTAATTGGCAGCCATCTTGAAAAACATAAATAAACCAATCACGAGCAAGCGTGTAGCGAGTAAAGTTGACGACCTTTCAACTTTTTTCGTAGATTGTCAACAATCTGCTAGTTAGCAAGTAACACGATGACACTGGGCGAGTTTACTAACAGATAGTGAATTTCCCAGATAGTAGCTTGTAAACTCGCTCTGTGTCATCGACGCTTTAGAAGGATTGACCGGACCCAGAACACTCAAAGAAATTAACAGACAATTTCAATTTGGGTGGTGGGTATGGGAACAGCTGCCCCAGGAACCATTTACTTCTTTACGGTCGGGAGATCAACTGTCATGGAATCAATGGAAACTTGTATTGTGAGGAAATCAAAGCCCATCATATCATTTCGGTGTCACTGTGATACTGCGGATGCTTGGCACGATGTTTTTTTTGTCTAGTTTCTAGATGGGTAGTAGTTTCTCCTGGATTACGAATGAAAAAAACGACCTCTATGTTTCGCACACCGGGACACTTTTTTGGCGGAAAATGGGGGACGTGTTTATTTATATATGCTCCACACACAGGAGGCCCTGAGGAAAACAATTTCCCTCGGGGCCTACGTCATGTTTGGGGATACCGTGTAGTGGGTCTTCGTAGGGAAAGAAAGGAGTGAAAGTTCTGGAAAGGAAAAAGGCGTGAATGGTGGGTAGGAATCTGAGGTCAGGGTGTCCATTATATATATAGTAGAGTGGGTCACGACTGTATGGGGAAAAAAATCTCGTTTTGATTTGTCTAATAGTGAAAAAAGGGTGTTAAATGGAGATAAAAAATCACGTATTTTTTATAATATTTGGATATCATCTTCTTCCTCCGGATTGACTTTGATATTTCACATAATTGAGAAAAACCCACCCTTGTTAAATCTTAAAAAAATGAACTATTTTTAATAAAACACGAAATAGAGGGAGTATTTTAATTTATTTAAAAAATACATATATTAATATAATTCAAATTATCTCAAGGTAGTGTATTCAAATACCAGCAAAATCCTTCTTATTCTCAAATTTCGGCATAAGTACAAATAATTTATATTAAATTCTTAGGTTTGCACTGGTCACAAACTTATTTTATTAAATTGGTTTATTTGTTTATTAAGACATACACAGTACATAATTTTACAAATTATACGAAATATAAAATGAAATTATTAAATGTTACCCATTACATAAGTCCGTGGAATATAATATTAGGTCCTTACATATGAAATTGGCGTTTTGGCGTACTGGCAACTTTGATCTCAAATATCTTCTCTTTGGTTAGAAATTCCAAATTCAAATTTATACAGCTATTTACTCATGTATTTTTGTTTCGCAAATTATAATTCATTTCTTTTTTCCTTAATTGTTTTTTTTCTTTGCGTCACTTAGTTGGAAAACAAAATGGAAAACTTGAAATATCGCGTTATTTACGAGTACGAGTTCCACCGTGGCAACAGTGCTGCAGAAACGGCTCGAAGGATTAATGATGTGTATGGCGACGGTGCCGCAAAAGAAAACACAGAGCGTTTTTGGTTCCAACGTTTTCGTTCTGGAAATTTCGACCTGCAGAACAAGCCCCGTGGACGGCCGGAGACCAAAGTTGATAATGAAGAATTGAAGGCTATTGTAGAAGCGGATCCATCGCAAACCACGTCCGAGTTAGCTACAGGATGCGGTGTTAGTGATAAAACTGTTTTAATCCACTTGAAGCAAATTGGGAAGGTGATAAAGCTTGAAAGGTGGGTACCTCACGAATTGAGTGAAGCAAATCAACAAACGCGCGTTAGAACGCTAGACCACACACTGCACAACAGACGGCTACCAAATTAGAGGAGCGTCAATTGGAATGTCTAAGACATCCACCGTTCTCTCCGGACCTTGCCCCAACAGATTACCGTTTTTTTTTCGAAATTTGGATAACTTCTTGCAAGGGAAAAAATTCAACTCCGAGGGGGCAGTCCAAACCGCCTTCAAAGATTTTATCGATTCCCGTCCGAATGGGTTTTTTAGTAAAGGGATCGATTAACTACTTATTAGATGGCAAAAGTGCATAGATAGCAATGGTACATACTTTGATTAAATAAATATATTATATTAAAAAAAAATCGACTTTATGTTCCTCCCATACAAAACGCCATTTTCATATGTAAGGACCTAATATATAGTACAAAAAAATATACATCCAATTATTATACAGTTATTTTTATTTCACTCTCCAATTTATTTATATATATTATGTAATACAATGCAACCCAAAGTCTGATTTATGAAATAAGAAAACAAAAATAACACAATAATCAATTCCAACAGTTGGTTCCAATTGTATAATCTTTGGATAAACATAACAAGTGCTTCCTGTCAAAATAAATTTAAGTAAGCCTCTCAAAATAACAACACAATTATGACAAAATTCCCAGTTACCTACAACTTTATTTATATTAAAAAAATTAAAAAAAATCGCAAGCTTATTACGATCTTAAAACAAATTTAATGTATTTCAATTTATTTTATCTATTAATATTATAGTATAAAATGAATTATTCCCATGGAAAGCGACAAAGCTGTCAATCGTAAAAATGTAATTTATGAACTGTTTTTTTAACGACGGCTAAAGCCATTTTTGTAATTTACATTCAAACAACCATCAACATTACAATATCCAGACAAAAAAGGACAGACATATTTATTACCAGCTTTTACTACCCGACTTTGCCCGAGAAACTCGTTGCTATTATTTTTACTCATTTTCTGTCTCGAGAGTGTAGGTATAATATTTATTTATATTACAACAAGTCACCACCAGTCTTCTGCTGAATTTCAATTATCTAACGGCCTCCATTATCCCGACTAGCAATCCGGAGGTCGCGGGTTCAAATCCCTAAATGACTAATTTGTGTTATATTTCACAATGTTTTCAATTGCATTGGAAATAATATATGTGTGCTATTTTCGCTAAGTACTTATTTTTGGGGTGTTATGCCGTGTTGCGCTAGATGCCGCATCTTCCCTGATGATGGACACTATAACGCTGTCAGAAACGTTGGCTAAAGAAGGAGGTAGCACAACACGGCATAACACCCCAGGTGCTAGATTTTCAGGATTTGCTATTTTTAACAAATCTACAGGTTATTCCGAAATTGATGAAATTTTGGACACTTGACCACCGACCTTCTTAAAGTAGGGTACACTTGGTCGAAGCCACAGACTCAAAAGGAGGGTCACCGTTTATATGAGATTTCGATAAAACACCCAATCTCCTATTCCCTCCCTTTAAATTTAATGTATTTTCTGCAACATGATTTTTTTTACAATGGACACAGGAGACCGAGAGGAAAATAACTTCCCTCAGGGTCTACGTCATCTTTGGGGGTGTTGTGTAGAGGGTCTTTTAAAAGAAAGGAAGGAGAGAGAGAGGAAGTTCAGGGAAGGGAAAAGGTATGAGGAGTTGGCAGTTAGAGTTTAAGGGCAGTGGATCCAAGAGTTACAGACATACGAATCCATCCCTCCCATTGCGGTAAAAAGCGATATTCTGAGAGAGTAATGCTGGAGAAATCAAAAGGTCTCCCTCAACTAGTTTCTCCCAATCTGGCCCGCCACGCAGTAAGTGGGCAGAAGCAACATCCGCCAAGACCTAAACAAACCTAACCCCTTGAATCCGGTGACTCCAGTTAAAGCTGCCAAACGTAGCAAACCTTGTGTGACTTATGGCAAATTTTATTTTTTTTACATGAGCTCCACACAGGAGGCCCTGAGGAAAAGATTTCCCTCAGGGCCTATGTCATCTTTGGGGATGCTGTGTGACGGGTGTTTTTAAGGGAAAGAGAGGAAAGTTCTGGAAAGGAAAAGGGTTTAAGGGGTGGGTCGGAATCTGGGGTTCAGTGTGTCTTGGTCAACCGCCTCCAAGACCTAGACAAACCTCACCCCATGAACCCGGGCACCACAGTTAAGTTACCAAACATAGTGAACCACTTGCGGTGACCTATGTCAGAGGTGTTGCGGTGAACTATCCAATAAATGATATAAGGAACAGCGGTACCCATACCCGCCACCCAAACTGAAAATTCCATCATGGACGAAAATAAACCTGTTTAGTTTCGCTGTGTATTTTACCCGCAATAAATTTATTCCTAACGATAATGATATTAAGAAGGTTGTGCTTTTGGTGTGTTGAGCCGTATTACCGTCCCTACTCCTTTTCGAAGAGGAGGGACGGTATATATTGCACATCATCATCGGTCTTATATTGCACATCATCATGGCAGGATGGACGGATGCCCTGATGAAGGAATGATTGCAGGCTGCACGGAAGGTAGACTCATGAAAGGGGAGGAATCTACACAACTAGGTATTCCAAAGAACAAATGTAAATAAATTTAAAAAATGTTACATTATTTGAACCACTTGTATATTTGTTTAAAGGCGACCGGTTTCGGAACGACCGTTCCTTCCTTAGGGCAAACGTATACTGATTAAAGACCATAAATTGTCAAATTCCCGAATATGTAAACACAAATGTAATGATTGTCCTTCATTTTATATTGGAAAAACAACTCGTAATCTTGAAATCAGAATCAAAGAACATTTAAGGCTCTGCGCCCCAACATGGAGAGACACGAAATTACGAATGTTAGAAGAGAGCGCTAACATTTACAGCGACAAAATCGATGCGAAAATTGCGAAAATGTTTAATAAAACACGACTAGTTTAGAATAGATCAAGAATCTCGCGTGCATTATCTTAAACAGCATTGTGAATTTTTCATACATATAATTTGTAAAATAACTGAAACAAACGTGTTTATAATTATTTTTGGAGCGTACTTTGCGATTTGTTTTCTATCAAGGGAATTTTACATAATTTGCGTTTCGGCGCGGGAAATGTCTAGATGTTATCTTCAAGAACAACATATATTTTTTTAAGAGCTTTAAAACTTACCGTGTTTAAGGGAAATATGTAAGAAATACCTAACCTAACCTAACCTTATCATTGAAAATAACCATAGTTTTGAAAAAAATACGGGGATAATTATTTTTCATATTAACCATAAAGGAAAACGCTTAGATAACCTAGAAGCCTTGGAAATAAAAAAAAATCCTTTAAAAATGATGAATCTATTATTAACAAACAAAAAATATTATCTTACAGTCCAATCATGGTTATGTTCCCCTACCCACCCACTCTTCATTAATCCCTAGCGACACCTCCACCCCTACCACAATCCTTAGTAATAATACATTGTTCCCATCCACTATTTTGTAATTGTTAAATCAGTATACGTTTGGCCTGAGGAAGGAACGGTCGTTCCGAAACCGGTCGGCTTTAAACAAATATACAAGTGTTTCAAACAAAGTAACATTGTTTCATTTATCTATAATGGATGACCACAAAGTTATAGCAACATTCAAAAGTTTAAATGTAAATAAATTTATAAGAGTTTTTGTTTATATTAGCTCCACACATAATAATTCTACTCAGAGCCTAGGTCATCTTTGGTTGGAAGCTTTTAAGCTGTTTAAGGAAAGGAAGGAGAAGAAGTTCTGAGGAGGAAAAATTTATGTTGAATTTGTTTTTAAAGAAAGACAATCATTCCCGTGTTACGAATAATCTGATAATATTTGAAAATTTCCTACTACCACCACAGTAAGCAGAAAATGTTGCTTGTTGAAGACGCGACGCCTGGGTGGGACCCAAACGCGATGCTAACCTTAGCTGTGAAATAAGTATTCACATTAAAATTAAAAAAAAAAAATCAGCAGTGTCAGCGTATTTCAAGAATCACCTAATTTTGATTTGCGAGGCGGGTATGGGTACCGCCGCCCCGGAAACGATTATTCGATAGGTCACCCCAAGTGGTTCGCTACGTTTGGAGACTAATTAGGGGTGCCTGAGTTTCTGGGGTGAGGTATGTTTTGGTCTTAGCGGCAGATGCGTCTGCCCACCTGGATCGAGAGATACTGATTGAGAAAAGCCTTTTCTCTCTCAACCCATCGCCTTGCACCGCAATTGGAGGGTTGGAATCACACGTCTATCACTCATAGACCCAGACCCCCTATTCCTACCCACCACTCACACGTTTTTCCTTCCCAGAACTTCCTCTTCTTCCTTTCCTTAAAAAGACCCTCCACACAGCATCCCCTGAGATGACGTAGGCTCGAAGGAAATTATTTTCCTCAAGGCCTCGTGTGTGGAGCTAACGTACAAAAAAATAAAATAATTACAGTATCCGGGGTCAACAGTTCGGGTCACCATTTTTTCATTCGACGAAGATTAGTACTAATATAACGTGTCTTATATTAGTATAACGTCTTTGGATAGATGTCGTAATAAGGAACTCCAGTGAAAAATATCATGGCTTTAAAAAATGATGTTCATTTAGACCAATAAACTCTGATTCTGAATATATGTTTTATTTAACAATATTAAACGCAGAATTTTTAAAAAATTGTTAAAATGTCCATTTTTAATCGGGTCGTAAAAACACGCCGTCAAGTTGGCATTATTGAAATTTCAGTGTTGACGTCACTGTTCGACGTGTCGTGACGTCACCGTAAAGTAATTGTATGGGAATGTATGATATGACACAAGCCATCGTATTAATTTATTCGTTTATTTACATACTGTTTATAGAGATTTAGTTGTTGTGTTTATTGAAACATTATTTAGGCCTAAATAATGTTTAAAAAATAAAGGTATCTCTTATTTGTTTTTGTGCAGTAGTTTTTGAATATTTTCAATATTAGATATCTCTATTATTGAAAATATTCAAGAACTACTGCACAAAAAAAATAGTAATGCTACTTCTAGGGAGAATACTTCGAACAACGGAATTCAAAATGGCGGCAGTTGATCAGGTGATTCCCGATCCTATAGTAATTTTTCAGGGGTGACGATGTCACACGATTCACCATACATACGGTGGTTTTCGGGGGATTTGAAAAATGAAAACTTTGACAATTATTTTAACAATTAAAACTAGCTCTAAAAATAAAAATAAAAATGCAGTTATTTAAGTTAAAAGGTCATTATTCATTAAAAAAATTGGACCGGAGTTCTCTATTGTTCAACTTTACTAACACATTCGATAGATAAATTACTTCTTATGAAAGGCAATGATCCTGAGGCAAATATTTTTTTATGATTACTTTCAGCTTCATAAATCCATCGTTTATAATATCCCATGATTTTTCACGGGTGTATGCTTATAATATAAGTAATCTAAAGTGCTAATATATTTATACTTATTAATTTTTTTATATGGTATTAGGGGGGTTCCCACTCCACCTCCCCCCCCCCCCCCCCCCCCTTCCCCCCTCCCTCCCCATCCACCTGCCCCCCTCCCCCTCTCCCTCCTCCTCTTCCTCCCCCCCTCCCCCCTCCAACCCCTCCCCACCTCCACCCTTCCCCTCCCCCCTCCCGCATTTATTTGAAGTACCTACTTAAGTAAATAATTTGAATCAAATAAAGAATTATAGATACCTTACTAATCTTTTTAATACAAATTTCATAATGCCAGAGCTCTGAGCTATAACTTATATGTTATTCTGATGTACGAGCTACATTATTGTAAAGTTTCATTAAAATCCATTCAATAGTTTTTGCATGAAAGAGTTACAAACATACATACATCCACACAAACTTTCGCCTTTGTAATATTAGTAGGATTGACCTTTTTATAAAAATCAAAACGAATATTCATTTAAGAAAAACTCTCTTTCTATAAATTTTGAAGGTTATTTATTGAGCGTTTAACCAGCCAGCGGACGAAAATCCACATTTCGTCGAAAGTTGTTCTTACGATCGTGCAGGGCGGTTACAATAAAAAAGATTAATTATTCTCCGTACCAGCTTTTTAAAATTATAACTCAATATCGAATTTATTTCAATTCAAATTAGCTTTAATTTATACCTTCATCCAAAAATGCTGAAAGGCGTGATGATAAAACTATTAAAATAGTGTAATTTTTGTAGTTATTTTTTGATCATAAGTATTTATCATTTTTCAATAATGTCTAAATTTAATACGAATGTTAAAAAAATCTGAAATATATTAGTTTGTAAGTGCGCAAATAAATACACAAATGGACCAATTTTCGTCAAGAAACACATGTACGTACATATTTTTTAATGATTTTATTGAAACTAAAATTAAAATTCTAAAACATGCGTTTGCTAGATAATGTATTGATTTATTTTACTGCATGATTATATTATTTGAAATGGGTGTGGTATAATACAAAAACTTTTTTGAAAATTTAACAAATCTGCCAACGACCTATGGAATAACCTTATTATACTAAAAATTAAAAAAAATTCTAAAAATTTATTACATAACTATGCTAGATAAAAGAACAATCTTTCGAAATCCATTTATAATTTTTTGTGGAAAAGAGTCAATACGTCTAACAACTTTTTTGAAAATGACGTATTTTCGGCTTTCTCTGGTAATGCCCTCTTAAAAATACAATCTTCAATCTCTTTAACCATTGACAACATCGTGTTGTCACGTTTCCAATAATGTTTAATTGAGTTCTGCGAAAAATACCTAGCATTTTCTTGATTGAATAGTTATGATAGAAGCACCAATACGTTTCCGTCCATTGTTTCAACTTCTGCCAAAACTATTGGCGTGGGTACCTTTTTATTTATCTTTTTATATCTTACAGCACTCTTAGTCTTAACGGCCAGTGTGATTATGGTGTCCTCTGTGTGGGAAATTACGTGAGATTGACCACCTGTCTGCCTACAACGTTTCCAAAGATAATTTGACATTTATTTTTGAAATAACTCAATGAGTAAAACTTTAAATAATAATATTTAAGGCGATCCAATAGTTCAGGAAAAAATTGAAATCGGAATTCACGCCCTTTACGGGAGGCGTTTCAAAATACTTGAGAAATAGCTTTTGGAAAGGTTGGAAAAGGTATTTGAGAATTAAAAAAATATTAATTCCTATTTTACGCATTGTTTATCGTAAGAAAACAGAAATTTAAAATTGATTTCACGAAACTAAGCGACGCGGAGTCACACGACTGTCTCCCGCTCCGGCCGGGGCGTGACTGTTACGAAATAGGTGTGTCCATGATTCTTATGCCCATGCCATAAGGGTCACTTCAAGAATCCAAATTCGTAGAGTGCGGGCCGTATTGTGTCAAAAATAACAAAGAGAAAATGCATATTTTATTTTATTTTGTGAAGTTCGTGCGTAAATATCATTTTTTTTGCGATTAACATAAAAGAAACTAAATTTGCCACATTATACAACAAAACCAAATTCGAAAAGGGGTTTATAAATAGGAGAGTTTGGACTTGAAAGTTTTTTTTATAGAACTTATAGTTTATTTTTTTATCGGCTTATTAAAAGACTTATAAAAAAAATCACCCACCTTTTTAAGGGCCAAGGTATGTTCTACACGCAGTATTTAATTGAAGCATCTATAATACTTCTAAGCCATCAAATTTTCAAAACAAAAACATATATATGATATCGCGTTATTTAGTATGGCTTTATCTTAATCATTAAATGCAATATTAGAAATGCCCAACCTAACTTTGAGAGTTAATAATATTTAATTAAATATTATAATTTGAGATTTTTCTAATTAAGTTATTCGAAAAATAAAATGATAACATTATACTGGAAAGGTGTTGGTAAGTAAGAGATCTTATTATTTTAGAGCAGTTTTTATTGGCCTGGAACTTTATTTTTTCTGGGCTTATAAAAAAAATCACCAAAAAATACTAGATTTATTCAAAGGACAGTATGTGTTCTACTCGCAGTATTTAATTATGAATCTGAATTTTTTCTATATTATCAATTTTTTAAATAAAAATTACGTGTTTTAGCATTACTTCGTAGAATGTATTATTTTTTAAATTATTATTTTTCTTATCTTCTATGTAAAAAAATAAATCGCTGAATGTGTTGCTAAGCGCAACACATGCAACTTTCGAACGACTGCTCCAAATTGGATAATTCTTTTTTTGTGTTCGTTATTGTCAGGATAAGGTTTTTTTTAAACTTTCGGTGAGCTCTGGCATTATGAAATTTGTATAAAAAAATTGCTATTGGTGGCACGCGAGGTTTGAAAACTGAATGTATGGAAAGCGGGAAGGAGGGAGTGATGGGGGAGGGGGGGGACGGGGAGAGGGGTGGGGGGTGGGGGGGTGGGGGGAGGGGCGAGGGTGATCGGTGAGAGGTAGGGGGAGGGGGGGAATCCCCCTTACACCATGCGAGCGAAGCCGCGGGAAAAAGCTAGTTTTTATAAATATTTATTACCTACTAATACTAACGAGTTCCCGGCATGCGTTGCAATCCCACTTAAATCTAGAAATTGTTTCTCCCAGCGTGTCCTTTCCCATTCGTCTCCCGCGTCCCCCTTCACCTTTTCCGTCTTCCCAACACCCTTCTCCCGCTTTCCCCTTTCCGCGAACCTTACTCCTTCCCTCCCTGCCGCTAAACTATATGAAATACTAACGATTTTCGCGCCACCTAGTTTTATACAAATTTCATGACGCCAGAGCTCACCAGTACATATAAAAACCTTCGCGGACGTGCACACAACAACTCACCAAAGTTTCATCGCAATCGAATGAACAGTAAGAGAAATAACTTCATTACCCCAGAACTTGACGGCCGGCGTAGTCCAGCAGTAAGGCTCTTGACTTGCAATCCGTAGGTCGCGGGATCGAATCCCGGCGTGGCAAATAAATTTTAATTGATTGATTTGTGTAATTTCACAATTAATTCATTTAAATATTATATTTGCGGCACGTTCCAGAGTGGAAGATACTCTCAGTATCCCCTGGTGTAAGACCAGCATTCAGAATTGAAACGTTACTTGAAATGGCTTTAGCCGTGTTTGGTGACCAGATCCGGATGGCCAGGTACTTCCCCACCTTCCTCTTCCCCATCTCCTTCCCTTCCCCATTACCTTCAGCCTCACAACATATCCCAAACGGGGATGCCATAGTCTCACGGGAGCTAGTCAGACGGGAGCAGTTGGGGAAAAAGTTCTTTAGCCGCAGTTGGGACTCTTGTGCGGTATTCATATTAAAAAAGCTCACTATTATATATAGACACCATCACGGGCATGCGCACATCAAATCACCAAAGTTTCATCGTAATCGGTTTGGAAACACATAAGGGTCAAACAAAAAACATTAATTTCTATATAATTAACAATATAATATGTTTTCCACTGGATTAGATTTTGTCATATCTTGATCCAGAGTCAATAAGCGTACTGATCTGCTGCAGAGTTCTGCTGTGACGAAATTACTTGCTTATTTGTTGGAATACAATCAAAGTCTTCAAGGTCGTTGGTTCGTGACTCACTATTGAAAGAGCTTTGGTTATATACACATCCACACACATCCACACACCCTCACGCGCACCCTCACACATACAAACACTCTCACACACCCCTCTCCTTCAATAATTTATTAATTTAATTTAGGTATAATGTATTATTTATCTCACAAAAACATAAGTATATAACAGAGACATGTCATTGGTACCAATTATTGTATTAATTCTATAACTTTGTAACTATTTCCCATTATGTAATAATGTACTGTTTGTTTCTGCAAAATAAAAATAAAATAAAAATAAAAATAAAATAAAATAAAATATGCAACCGGTTTGCCCACGTACTTCGTAAGAAAAATGTTCCCTTTTTGCAAGAGTACAGATTGAACGGGGAAAATGTGACACTGACAAACACGTTTACAGATTGACAACAATTAATATTTTCACTTTTGTAAGGTTTTATTTTTATTTGTTTCATGGAACCTTTCTTGCTGTCTTATTGATGTGAAAAATCTAATTAAATTACCTAGTCACTTCTTCTAATAATGCAAAATTATTTTGTGGTAACATTTTAAATTCAAATTAATAGATAACTTTGTATTAACCACTTAATTATTTACAAAAACCGACAGGTTTCGTCAGCAAAGCTGACTTCCTCAGGGTTTTGACAGAACTAATTTAAAAAATAGACATACATAGGTAATAGAGAAAAATAATAGACATAAACAATAATAAAATTTGAAAGAAAATAATGTGTAAGAGACGAGGGGCAATATAGAACAATTAAAAATTTAAAAGGGGAATAGATTTAATAATGGGTCATTTAAAAACAATTTTTGATTATTAATACTATTTAAATTTGCATTAACACTCTTTCTAATCTCTAAAATTTCTAATTTATCCAATTGAAAGCCATTGACATTACAACGTATTAAATCTATTCCAGTGTTAAAATTAAAGGTATGACTAATGGTTGGCAAACTCCGAGAAACTATTATTATTTAAAGCTTTCATATGCATATGAAAGCTTTCTCGGTTTAAAAAATAGTTTCTCGGAGTTTGCCAAACATTTAATAGAAACTAGTCATACCTTTAATTTTAACAGTGGAATAGATTTAATACATGGTAATGTCAATGGCTTTCAAGAATGGCTTTTCAGAAACATGTCGGTTTTTGTAAATAATTAAGTGGTTAATACAAAGTTATCTATTAATTTAAATTACCTAGATTTATTTATCGATATGAATAACTTTAATAATATGATACGAATAACCTTGTTTCGTTTTGTAGGGAGATCTACCAACAACAATGCAACGAACTATTTGTATCTCATCAATTTTTTATCTATTTTTTTCTACATTAGCTCCATACGGGAGGTCCCTGAGGAAAATAATTTCCCTCGGGGCCTAGAAAAATCGGGCGTTTATAAACTCAATTTTAAAAATTGTAATTGGTTTTATATAGGTAGAACAAATAGAAACTTTGAAGTAAGGGTTAAAGAATATCTCAGCGCATTAAATGGCAATAGCGAATCTGAGTTCGGAGATCATTTATTAAAAAATGATCATAATTTTGACAAAAACCGTGGACTTAAAATATTAGATACGGATTATAAGGCATCACAGATAAACAATTTAGAGATTTTAGAAATTAGAAAAAATGTAAATAATAAAGCTGACATAATTAATAAGCAGCAAATTTTTATAAACCCTCTTTTGAATCATTTCCCACTTAACCGGTCTTTCCCTGCTATAATGCCTTTGAAATCGCTAATTTTAATAAACTTCCCCCACTCTTACCCCTTCCCCTTCCTTCTACCCCTTTCTCCCATATGTGATATATATTTAATTTTTAATTTTAGTATACATTTGATCCTGATGATGTGAACATTTTTCACGAAACATGTTGATTGTATATAAATAAAAGTGACGTAAAGAAAGTTATTGGTCTTTTCATTAAAATAAACTTTAAGTAAGGGTCGACGGCGACAGGTTTTTCGTTCTCGGCCGAGACCGAGACCGAGACCAAGAATAAATTAAAATCTCGGCCGAGACCGAGAGCCGAGACCGAGAATAGATAAATTGAGAAATAAAATAAAAATGCGCTATTTTTGCATAACACAGTATATTTAAGAATGTAATAATAATTTGTTTTAAATAGTTTTAATAATCAAAATTGTTGTAGCACATAAAAAGCAATTTTTCTGCGTTTTCGCCCTTCAAAGAGTGTCGCCTCATGTTGTATAATTGACCAGCTCTGCTAAAGAGCTGTTTACTTGCTACACTAGTAGACGGTACTGATAAAAACTTTCATCACAATCGACAGCTCTCTGACGTGCTGACACCAAGTGACGAATGTGGACGCGCGCGGTAGATTTGAATCCCATTATCCTATACCGTACCTACTTACAACGGTCTCGGTTATGGCCGAGAACCGAGACAGAGTTCTCGGTAGAATTTGAAGCCGATAATGCTGAGACCGAGACCAAGACCGAGACTAATAAGTACAAAGTAACATTTCATTTGACAAATTTAAATGTTTTTACAGTAAGCATAACATTTCTTTTTAAATACATTCATTCTTTCTTCAAAGTAGAAATGTATGAGGGGTAATAATCTGAGTCCGGAGGTGTGACGGACATATGAATCCATTCTGCCCACTGCGATGAAAGACGATGGGTCAAAAGAGTCCGACTGTAGAGGTCAAAAGGTCTCCTTCAACCGTCCTCTCTCGATCCAGCGCGTCACGTAGTTAGTGGTCAGTCGCATCAGCCGCCAAGACCTATCAAAACAAATATGACCACATGAACCCGGGCACCCCTGCTAATTCACCAATGGTAGAGAACCACTTGGGGTGACCTATATACCCGCCTCCCAAACTGTAAGTAAAATCTACAAGCCTACAAAAAACAGTGTGCAATTCACACACGGTTGAAGTAAAACCTTCAGAAAACTAAAGTAGACAAGAGTGGGGAGGCTATAAAGCACCGCACAAAGAGGAGACTGATTATTCTATCTCATTTTATAGATCTATTTGTTTTTGTCTCTTTTCAGTGTCGCTATTTTTATTTTCATCGAATTTCAAAACACAACGATGACAAATAAGATTTCACTTCAATAAACAAGCTGCTGTTAAGTTAAATGTGTCATGCATTTACCTGTCATCTGTTCTAATCGCCAGTTGGCCGCCCCCTGAATGCAGTGGTAACGCGCACAATGCAGTTCTAGAGGTCACAAGTTCAATTAACGTAAATTGCGACAGGTAAAAAAATGGTTAAATAATTAGGGTACATTTCTGCCCAGAACTGTTATTATATTATTTGTCTGACATCATTTGGCCGACATTAGCAGAGAGGAATGTGTGGGATTAAGGTTAACTGAAAAATTAAGTTAGTGCGGGGAAGGAATGCGAGGATCAGAGAGGCTGAGATCCTAAAAAGTAATTGGTTTTATTTTTTAATTATGTGATTTACTTCGTCATTAATTTTGCAAAGGTGAAGCCATACTAAAATCATGTGTTTTTCTTTTGAAAATTTGATCGCTTAGAAGTAAGAGATCCTTGAATTAAATACTGCGTGTAGAACTTTAAAAATATTGGTCGATTTTTTTAAAAGTCTTTTAATAATCGCGTTGTTATTTTACAATACGGCCGCTAGTCGACGAATTGGGTTTTTCAAAATGAACCCTATGCCGTGGACGGCATAGGGTGGACCGAAGGACTATACATATAATTGTCGCACCTACATACATACTTCGGTGGACCAAAGGATTATATACTTGACGCACCCATTTTTTTTTATCAGTTACACCACGGACGGAGCGGGGAACAGACGTTAGGCTCCGCGTCGCTTTGTTCCGTGAAATTAATTTTTAATTTCCGTTTTATTACAATAAACAATTCATAAAAAAGGAGTTATTGTTTTTTACAGGTCTTTACGAAATCAATATGTAAAAAAATCTCAAATACCTTTTCCAACCTTTCCGATAGCTTTTTCTCAAGTATTTTTAAACTCCTCCCATAAAGGGGCGTGAATTCCGATTTCGATTTTTTCTTGGACTATTTGATCGCCTTAAGTAAAATTGGTAGTTCATTGGTAGAAAATCTTTGGAGCACACGTGGAAATGCTGACGTTGTTCTAATATTAATGGAAGATGCTCTGAGGATCTAGCAGCATTGATCGTGGTTCGCTACGTTTGGTGACTTAGCAGGGGTGCCCAGGTTCATGGGTTGAGGTTTTTCCAGGTCTTGGCGGGGGATGTGTTTGCCCACTTGCTGCATGGCAGGCCGGATCGAGAGATAATGTTTGAGGGAGTTCCCTTGACTTCTCCAACCGTACTCTCTCGGAACATGGCCTTGCACTGCAGTGGGAGGGATGGCTTCATACATGTCCTGCCTCTCTTCAAAAATATCCCCCGCACAGCATCCCCAAATATGACACAGGCCTTAGGGGAAAATATTTTGTGTGGACTTAATGTTTGGAAGGCGGGTATGGGTACCTTCACCTCGGGAGCCTCTGCCATATGTTGCCCGAAGTTGTTCGCTACGTTTTTTTTTTTTTTTTTTTTACAGTGAATACCGCACAAGAATCTCAACTGCTCCCGTCTGGAGCCAGTGAGACTATGGCATCCCCAATTGGGGTATGTTGTGAGGCTGAAGGTAGTGGGGAGGGGAAGGAGGTGGGGAAGAGGAAGGTTGGGAAGTACCTGGCTATTCAGATCTGGTCACTAAACACGGCTAAAGCCATTTTCAAGCAACGTTTCAATTCTGAATGGTGGTCTTACACCAGGGCGATACTGATAGTATCTTCCACTCTGGAACATGCCGCAAATATACTATATATTATTTTAAATGAGTTAATTGTGGAATAACACAAATTAATCAAATAAAATTTATTTGCGCATGCCGGGTTCGAACCCGCGACCTCCGGAATGTGAGTCAAGAGTCTTAGCCACTGGACTACGGAGGTCTGGTGATTAGTTTGGTGACTTAGCAGGATAAAACTCACCCCAGGGTTCATGGGATCAGGTTTGTCGGCCCATCGCCTAGCACCGCAGTGGGAGGGATGGATTCATGTGTCCATCCATCAATCCTGAACACACTGACCCCAGATTTCTACCTATACCTTGTACATTTTTCTTTCTAAAAACTTTCTTTCCTTTCCTTAATTAAAAATACTCTCCGCGCATCCTGCATCCCCCAAGATGGCACAGGCCTTGATAGAAATTATTTTCCTCAGGACCTATGTAAATAAAAAATGGCCCTTACAAAACTTTGCGATCGATTTTTTTTTTGCTTTGTAAAATACTTAGATATTTTAATCATGATTTTTGTTCAGACGATATTAATTATAATTACGAACAAAAATGTCAAATAATCTAAATATTCTAAACTAAAACATAATTCTTATAAGGCAGGTGCCGGATTAAGATAATCAGGGGTGAACGTCGCACCACTAGCACCGCCAAATTTAGCGAACTTGTGTATCTGGCTCATAATGGCGCCATGGGTTTTAGAAGTGAAACTTTTTAGCACCGCTGTGATTTAAAACTCGATGAAACGGAAACGAGCGACCCAAAAAGAAATAAACACATACATATATAGGATTTAGCCTGCGAGAGAATGAGATAGAAATAAATATCTAACTTTCTCCAAAAACAAAAGAGGACAACCAATGAATGAGCATACCCTCAAATTACATGAATGTCAAAATACTTTTCCACAACGTTCCTGCCCGTCTATAACCCAAACAAAAAGTATTAAATATCTTGGGATTTAAATTGATGAGAAACTACAGTGGGATTCACACATTGATCTTACCTCAAAAAAGCTAACAAAACTCATCTACTTCTTCAAAAAATTACAAAACATTTTGTCAATGAGTGGTTTAAAGAGATTATATTATGCTTTATGCCATTCTCGATTGGAATAAGGAGTAATAGGATGGGGCTCAGCAGCATCTAATCACATAAAACAACTAAAGGTAACCATACTAATGGTCCCCATAAGGACGTCAACAACACAATTTTTTAAACAGTTTGATGTTCCAAACTTACAGAAAATCTATGCCAAAAACATTCTAGTACATCACCACAAAAATGATTCACAGGCAGACACCTCACATGGTCATAAAACCAGAGCCAAACAAACAGATATACTTAATATACCAAAGTGTAACTCTTCATTTGGACAAAGAGATACAGAATTTTTAGCAGTAAAGTTACATAACTCCCACTTAGTATCAAACAAATTAAAACAAAAAATAGCTACATTAAGGACATTAAATGTTTGCTGAAGGAACTATCGGAAAATAAACTTATTAGTATACTTAAAACATCGTCATAGAAGTTGGAAAACCTTATCCAAACAACGAAGTTAAACCATGGAAGTCGCTGAAAACTTATCCAAAGCATAGACAGCCTCAGCACAGGATCTCCTAGTGAGGAGGACTACAAATATATTTTCTATTTTATATATTATATACCCAACATGTTTGATATAAAAATGTTAAAAAATAATAAATATACAGTTACTAAATAAATAAAAAAATATTTATTTAATTCATGTGTACTCGGTTCCAATATAATAAGATAAATCCATAGTCTTACGCATAAATCTACAAATCCACAGTCCCACACATAAAAACGGATTTTATATACACCTGTCATAATGATATTACATACACGGATATTACCTACTACAACCTGTCTACAACATTTATAAGGAAAGATTATCTTGGGTAATTTGAAGATTTGAGAGATGATGAATTTTTATAGATTTTTTTTAGAAATATAAATAAACGGAGTATTTCTGAACGCATCCGAAATCTAAACATTTTAGAAAGATAATAAAATACGCTTTAAAATTTTACTCAACCATTCACTCCTGATCTGGCCCGCTATGCAGTAGAGGTGAGCAAACGCGCTCGCGCCAAGATCTAGACAAAACTCACCCCATGAAGCCGGGCACTCCTGCTAAGTTGAATTTGGCTGCTACCTCTGGTCTGGAGCTCCAAAATACCTGAAAATACCCTCGACTCTGTTCAGAAACGGGCGGTCCGTTTGATAGATTCTCCCATCTTAACAGACGAAATGCAATCTTTAGACCACAGGCGTCGGGTGGGAATGCTATCCTTGTTCTACCGGTATTACAATGGAAGATGCTCCGAGGAAGTAGCGTCATTGATCCCTTCGGCACCGGTGCATAGTCGGGAAACACGCCAAACGCGTGCCCAATATTTGTACACGGTTGACATTTGTCACATGAGAACGGGTCGTTTTTCGTTCTTGTGTTCAACAGCTCGGCTGTGGAATGAATTGCCGGCCTCTGTGTTTCCTCCTTCCTGCAACGTAGGTCTCTTCAAGACTAATGTTCATTCCTTCCTCTCCTCAAAATGACCCTCCACACAGCATCCCAGATGACATAGGCCCTGAGGAAAATTATTTTCCTCAGGGCCTCCTGTATAAATAATGTTAATGTAAAAAAAAGTCACCAAACGTAGCGAACCACTTGGGGTAACCTATGGCAGGAATGTTGGTTATTGGATAAATGGTTCCCGGGGCGGCAATACCCATACAGGCCTCCCAAATTATAAGAATTAAAAATATAATTTTATGGTTTAAATTATCGGTGACAGTTTCCGATGATTCATTTTTTTCTTTCTTATCTGTTTTGTGTGAATTTGGCACAGCCCTGCCTTATTATCGCAATAGGCAGGTACTGATGTACTTCATGCAAATCAATTACCAACTACTGGGGGGCAGAGAGTGTTTAATTCTAGTATAACTACTCTGTAATGTTCTATGTTTCTGATTATAATTATAATAAATTATAATATTTATTGATGACGTGTTTCCTGTCCGTTAGTGTAAATAGATGCGTTATCAGAACGCATTAATTACTGTAAAGTTTTTAGTAACAATTAATAATACACAGGGCCTTACTAATAAAAGTGTTTTACGCGTTTAATCGCAGTAGACCATATTTTTCCCAACTCACATAGGTCTCATAGAAATCATTGTGTCTCCTCTACTACCGTGCAGTGATCTAAACGGTATTGAAAAGAAAAACAACATGCTTTATATTCAAATCTAAAAGTTAATCACAAAATAATTAAAATGTTCTTATAAAAACAAAGTTTAAAACACCGCAAAATGAAAAAAAAATTGACATTTTGTGAATTTTTTAAGCATTATTTTTAAGGGTCGACCGAGACAGGTTTTATGTTCTCGGCCGAGACCGAGATTAAATTAAAATCTCGGCCGAGACCGAGAGCCGAGACCGAGAATAGATAAATTGAGAAAAAAATTAAATGCGTTATTTTTGCATAATATAGTATATGTAAGAATGTAATAATAATTTGTTTTAAGGTGCCGCATCCGCGCTCAAAAAGAAGAAGATGGAGAGATATGTAATCACGAATGTTAGAGGAGCGCGCTAATATTTAAAACGATAAAATCGATGCGAAAATTGCGAAAATATTTAATAAAACATGACTCATTTAAAAAAAACTAGAGCAAAAAACTCGTGGAAAGTATCTTAAGTATCATTTAAAGAAACATTGTGTATTTTTTCACAACTATAACTTGTAAAATAACTGAAACAAACGTGTTTTTTCTTTCGAGGGAATTGTAAATAATTTGCATTTTGGCGTGGAACATATCTAGATATTATCTTCAAAAATAACATATATTTTTTAAGAGCTTAAATACTTCAAATGTTTAAGGGAGATATGTGAGAAATCGGTAGAAATTCGGGTAGCGGCGGCTTAAATAATTTTAATAGTCAAAATTGAACAACATGATGTTGTAACACATAAAAAGCAATATTTCTGCGTTTTCACCAATTGTTTGTTTACAAAAGTAGTGAAATGAACAAACGGCGCGGCGCAACGGCGGTAATTAAAACCCGCCTCGCTGCCAGCCGACCAATCACAATCGACAGCTCTCTCACACACTGACACCAAGTGACGAATATGGACGCGCGCGGTAGATTTGAATCCCATTATCCTATACCGTACCTACTTACAACGGTCTCGGTTATGGCCGAGAATCTCGGCGATTTTTCGCCGAGAACCGAGACAGAGTTCTCGGTAGAATTTGTAACCGAGAATGCCGAGACCGAGACCGATACCGAGATCTCGGTCGACCCTTAATTATTTTTACATGAAAGGACAAAAAAGTGAGATGACAATAACTTTTATGATTCATTTATCTAATGAAATATGTGTGAACGAGTTTTTTTCGTATTCAATAATTTTAGATAGAAAAAACATGAGGTGAGCCATTTTGAAAAGTTTAAAATGTTTGCATTAAATATTTTATATTAAAAAAAAATACATGGTTATTTCTAATAATAAAACTTGAAAGTGTATTTCATCACCTTTCTAAAACAGTTTTTAGTTTTTGGATACGTTCACAAACATTCCATTTATTTGTATTTTATTTTAAAACCCTTCTATTTTAAAATCCTCAAAGATGACATAGGCCCTGAGGGAAATTATTTTTCTCAGGGACTCCTGTGTGGAGCTCATGTAAAAAAAAACAGAAATATTTTAACCTACGCTACAAAATACACAAAAAAAATTTTAGGTTAAATTTTACATAACTGTTAAACCACCAGTAATAACGTATGGTAGGTAAATAGTTGTTTACCAGTTGTGTAAAATTTCAAACACTTTGATTAATAAGGGGAGCATGCGTAATACTAAATTGAAGGGGACTTTTTGCATATATTATTATCAAAAGTGTTACTTGGATTTTATTTATCGACTATTTTTTGTTAATTTATTTACACACGAGCAAACATCGTATTTTATTTTTGATTGATTACAGTGCTAACCTAACTGGTTTTATTAGCTTGACCTGTTCTAAGGTGAGCATTTTTGTTGTAATAAATAATAGTGCCTCAGTCTTAATATTATTATTTTTTTGTTTAAGCACCAAGAGTCCCAGCTGCTCCCAACCGCCTGGAGCCAGTGAGACTGTGGCATCCCCAATTGGGTTATGTTGTGCTGCTGAAAGTTGGGAGGGTAAGAAGATGAATGAGAGCAAGGTGAGGAAGTACCTGACTGTTCAGAACTGGTCACTAAACACGGCTAAAGCCATTTCAAGCAACATTTCAACTCTGAGTGGTGGTCTTTTATCAGGGCGATATTTACAGTATCTTGTACGCTCTGGAACGTGTCGCAAACATGCTACACGTATATTATTTTTATTTTTTTTTAGTATTTATTTTATATGAATACCGCACAAGAGTCTCAACTGCTCCGACCGTCTGCAGCCAGTGAGACTATGGCATCCCGAATTGGGGTATGCTGTAAGGGGTCACATACTTCGAGGGAAGAAGTACTCGTATCACTAGCTCCAATTAATATTGAAAGGCAAGTTAGAGAGTCGCCGAAGGCCTGATAGGAAACAAATATCTTGAATGCGAAATGTACGAGAGGGGACCGGCATTAGAAGTGTCGAGGAGCTATTCCGGGCAGCGCAAGATAGATAGACATTTTCTACGCAAGACAAATAGACATTTTCTAGAGTAATCGCCAAAGTCGTGGGGACCTGATAGGGCACACCAAGAAGAAGAGGTAAGGCATAAAGTAGAGGGAGGAGAAGGAGATGGGGAAGAGGAAGGTGGAGGAGTACCTGGCTATTCAGATCTAGTCACCAAACACGACTAAAGCAACGTTTCGATTACGAACGGTGGTCTTTCACCAGGGTGATACTGAGAAAGCTGTAACGTGCCGCAAACGTGCCATAGGTACATTATTTTCATTGAAGAAAAAGATAATAATAATAATAATATAAACGAAAATATGAAAGAGAACAAGACATTGGAGGGGACCCACCACTTTCCCAATGGCGTTATAAGAAAACATATGGTTTCCTCCTTAACCGCACACGTCAAGACTACTTTTTTTTTTAACGAAGCTACATTTATTTGAACGACTCTAGACTCTCCAACGTCCATGCATACGGGGTTAATAAGAAGTATGCAAGTACTTACACTAACATTATACAAAAGATAAATAGAAGTAGCAGCCCGTGGAATAGTTCTTCTGAAATAGGTAACATCAAAAGGAGATAATAGTGTTAGTAAAAGTGTGACGTATGTGTATGAGTATGGGAAGTATAAAAGGGATGTACCGCTATTGAGCGCTCTCTCCATATTAATCTGGCAACCAATAAACATTGTAACATTAACAGATGTTATATTTACTACCCGATCCACAAGACACCACAGTTGGCGCAGCTCGGTAGTTCGTAAATTTTTACGTAAAAAACGCGGTAGATTTCGGGATCTGACGGATTGTTGTCAGGATTGCAGGAAGCGATCGCAGGAAGCGATCGCATTAAGAAGAAATTGGAGCAGCCACACGCAAGTATTCGCGTGTGTGGGACCGACAAATTACAAAATTATTGTCGTTCGGGTACACCGTGTAACGGGGTACAAAAGGACCGGATCAAGGATCGGGTCAAGGACTGGATCATCGTGTGGATTAGCCGGGAACCAGGACTTGGTTTCCGTCGCTGCAGTCTGGGAAGGAAGACCTCGGAGTAGGGATTGGATCCGCAGCTGTCGGGAGACGGAGCCAGACGGGGACGGTGATCTACAGCTCTGGGTGGCGTGCACGTGGAACGTGGACCTCGGAGTGTAGCCTTCTTGGAAGTGCTGAGATAAGTAGTCTTGATTATTTTGTTTCAGCTCTTCCCCCAATGGAGGGTGTTTGTAAAAATTTGGGGACGTTCTGTTACAGAACGGGAAACTGGTCATTGTTCAAGGAACGATTGGATCAGGCCCTCATTTTACATGATGACAAAGTGTTATCACAAGAACGCAAAAGAGCATTTTTGCTGAGTTGCCTCACCGAAGAAACTTTCTCTTTATTATGTGATCTATGTTTCCCTAAAAAGGTTTCTGTTTGTTCTTTTGATGATTTATGTAAATTATTTGATTCACATTGCAAACCTATTCAAAATATTTTCGAGTCGCGTGAGTTATTTTATAAGTGTAAACAGCTAGCTAACGAATCTATTAAAGATTACGCTGCTAGGTTGAGAGGACTGAGTTTGACGTGCAATTTTGAATTGAGGCTGGAATCTTGTTTAAAAGACATATTCATTATTGGAATTTTCAATGAAAAATTGAAACATAAGTTGTTCGTTGAGGGGGTAAATACTTCTTTTTCGGAATGCGTTCAGTTAGCAGCTTCATGGGAACATGTTGTTAATTTTAAGAAAGTTGATATGAATTTAAATGTTGTGCATAAGGATAGTAATGTTGTCCGTAAATCCAGGTCGGATAGTCCGATCAGATTTAAAAGTGCAGTGCGTAGTAAGACGCCAGTAAATATTGCATTAAAAAAATGTTTTTTGTGCGGAAAAACGAATCATTTGCAGAAAGATTGTTGGAAGAATATTTTTTGTAATCGGTGCAATAAATCGGGTCATCCTAGTAATGTGTGTAAAAACAGTAAAATTAATGTAGGTAATAAGAATAAACGAGTAAATTCGGTTTTTATGTTGCATGACGGCACGGGGCCGGAACCGATATTCGTAGATCTGATTATTGGTAACACTGTTCTGCGAGCGATTGTTGACACCGGCGCTGAGATTAATGCAATTCCATATGAAGTGTATTTAAAAGATTTTGTTTCTTGTACATTGGAAAGATGCGATATTCAATTGTCAGGATATGACGGGAAACGGTTAAATATTGTAGGTAAAGTTAATTTAAGTGTGTTATTTTTAAATAAAAGTGTAGATACGCAGTTTATAATAATTAAAAACGGTAATTCTACGATTGTTGGTAGAAATTTTTTACAAGTTTTCGGTATCGGATTAAGTGGAATAAATGCGGTAAATACCAGTGAGTCTAGTTGTGATAATCAATTAAATTTTCGTGATAGTTTAAAGAAAAAATATGCTCATGTGTTTTCAGAAAAATCGGGTAGGCTTATAGGTTATGAAGCTAACATCGAAGTTATTTCGGAGTTCAGGCCAAAGTTTGTGAATCCAAGATCGTTACCTTTTAGTTTACGTGGAAAGGTAGAGGAGGAATTAAATAAGATGTTACGTGAAGATATAATTGAAAAAGTAGAAATAAGTGATATGGCTAGTCCGATTGTTGTTGTAAAAAAGAAAGACGGTTCAATTAGAATTTGTACTGATTTTAAAACCACATTAAACCCTATGTTAGCGAAGTTGAAATATCCATTGCCTCGTATAGAAGATTTAATTTCGTCTTTAAATGGTGCGAAATTTTTTGCGAAAATAGATTTGCGTAATGCTTTTGGTCAGATTTCGTTGAACGAGAAGTCGAGAAAATTATGTGTGATTAGTACGCATGTAGGTTTATTCAGGTTTAAAGTGTTGCCTTTCGGTTTGACCACAAGCCCGGCTATATTTATGCAAGTTATTCAGGCGGTAGTAGGTAGACTTCGTAACGTTCGTATATTTCTAGATGATATTTTGTTGTTTGGAAATTCTGAAGAGGAATTATTCTCTATTTGTGAATCTGTACTTAGCAAGTTAAGTGATTGTGGATTAACTATTAATGAAAATAAGTGTTCTTTTCTAGAAACTGAGATAGAATATTTAGGTTTTAAAATTTCGCGGAAAGGAGTTATGCCTTTAGAAAATAAAATCTGTGCGATTACTCAAATGGCAGTACCGAAAAATGTTTCAGAACTTAGGAGTTTACTTGGGGTTATTTCATATTATAGAGCTTTTGTTCATAATATTTCAGGTATTTTGTCTCCATTGTATAACTTGTTAAAAAGGGGAGTAAAATATGTGTGGTCTGAGGAATGTAATATTGCGTTTGAGCGAGTTAAGAAACTGCTGACGTCAGATAATATTTTAGTGCATTTTGATCCTAATTTACCAATTAAACTTATTTCAGACGCATCTGAAAAAGCGTTATCAGCGGTGATTTGCCATGTATATGATAATGGTTTAGAGAGACCTATCGCATTTGCTAGCCGATTATTGTCAGAAACAGAATTAAAGTACTCTATTTTAGATAAGGAAGCGTGTGCTATAATTTTTGGGTTGAAGAAATTCTTTCAGTATTTATACGGCAATAAATTTGTTTTGGCTTGCGACAATAAGTCGTTAGTACACATTTTGAACACGGATAAGCAAGTACCTGTATTGGCCGCTAACCGTCTGCAGAGGTACGCCCTAATACTCCAGACTTTTGACTATAGTATAGAGCATATTAAGTCAGGTGATAACAAAGCGGATTTCTTATCACGAATGCCGATTAATAATAAGGATAATTTAGATGTGTGTAGCGACGATATTGATGCTAGCGATTATTTTTTAAATTATATTGATTCTTTAAACGTGAATACGGTTGAGTCAGAGTTTGTGAACATAATCGAGTCAGAAACAACATTAAATGCGGAAACGATGAAACAGTTTTCGATTAATGATGTAAATATAGCGAGCATTATCGAGTTCACAGCAAATGGTTGGCCGGATAAAAAGTTCTTAAAGGATGATTTATTGAAATTCTGGTATTTTAGGGATAAATTATCGACTTATAATTCATGTTTATTTTATAATAATAAATTTGTAGTTCCAAGGGAATTAAGGGAAATTATATTGAATTTTTTACATCAATCACATTTAGGCATTGTAAAATCGAAAAGTCTTGCTCGAAATTATTTTTTTTGGCTCGGAATGAACAATGATATAGAAGTAACTGTGAAACAGTGTGCTCGATGCATGGAATGTTTACCTACTCCGTGTAAAGTTGAGTTGGCACCTTGGCCAATAAATGGTTTAATCTGGAGTAGATTGCATATTGACTTCATGGGACCGTTGGGAGGTCATAATTTTTTAATTATTGTTGATGCAACTACAAAATGGATAGACTGTCATATTGTAAATAAGGTAGATTCGTTTTGTACAATAAAAGTTTTGAAAAGATTATTTTCTATGTTCGGAATCCCGGAACAAATTGTAAGTGACAATGGTACAGCTTTCACATCGTCAGTTTTTAAGGAATTTTGTCATAATTATAATATAGAATCATTGACTTCAGCTGTACAGCATCCTGCTTCTAACGGTTTAGCTGAAAATGGGGTTAAAACAGTGAAGAATTTTTTGAAAAAAATTATGGTAAATAATAAATTTCCTACTGATTTTGAAGATAAACTTTTGACATTTTTAGTTGATATTAGAAATACGCCTTCAATGTCTACGGGCATTGAGCCTAGTACATTAATGTTGGGTAGGAAGATTAGATCAATTTTTAATACGATTATTCCAATAGTGGATAATGTTGAGAGTCAAGGTTTTAAAGGAATTGACAACACGGTTAAAAACAAAATGTTATCGAGCCAGCATAAACAGAAAAAGTATTATAGAGGAAGAAAATTTAAAAAGTACTTTGAGGTTGGTTCTAAAGTTTTAACCAGGGATTTAAGAAGTAATGATAATAAATGGATTTTAGGAAAAATTTTTAAAAGATTGGGGAATAGGATTTATTTAGTTAAAATTATGTCTACGGGACAAATTTGGAAACGTCACCATGATCAGATTTCAGAGAGGAAGGTTAGGTGGGGGGAGTGTGACAGGTCTGATGATTTGCTGGACCTGGGTCCACTCTCGGATGTGGACATGACCAAATTTCCTAATTCCTCTAATTTTTGCAGGTCACCTACACCATGGGAGGGGAGGTTACGCCCTCGAGGTCAACGCCCACGCTACACGTGAAGAACAAGAATAATTACATATACTATGGAATGGAAATATTTAGATATTTTGTTTTGTATAAATTTGTGAATAAAGAAATGTATGTAATTAGGTTTTAAGTGTGGGGGTGTGACGTATGTGTATGAGGGTGACGGCATGAGAGCGAGATAGCGAGTATGGGAAGTATAAAAGGGATGTACCGCTATTGAGCGCTCTCTCCATATTAATCTGGCAACCAATAAACATTGTAACATTAACAGATGTTATTACTACCCGATCCCAAGACACCACAAAAAGAAAAAGAAAAATAAATTAACAGCTATGACCAGTCGAAGTCAGAGAACAAGACACAGAAAAACAGAAAAAGATAATGGTCGCAACTGGGACTCGAACCCAGAACCCCTCGTCTATCCGGGACGTGCGTTTACCAATTCCGCCATTGCGCTTTACTGTCAAACCGTCATAATAGCCAATCTCATATTCATGTTCTTGTTCTATTTCATATTTTCGTTTGGATTATTATTATTATCTTCTTCTTCAATGATATATTAGGTCCTTACATATGAAATTGGCGTTTTGCCGTACTGGCAACTTTGATCTCAAATATCTTCTCTTTTGGTTAGGAATTCCAAATTCATATTTATACCGTTATTTACTCATGTATTTGTGTTTCAAAAATTATAATTAATTTGTTTTTTCCTTAATTGTTTTTTTTTCTTTGCGTCACTTAGTTTACAAAATGGAAAACTTGAAATATCGCATTATTTACGAGTACGAGTTCCACCGTGGCACCAGTGCTGCAGAAACGGCTCGAAGGATTAATGATGTGTATGGCGACGGTGCCGCAAAATAAAATACAGTGCGTTTTTGGTTCCAACGTTTTCGTTCTGGAAATTTCGACCTGCAGAATAAGCCCCGTGGACGGCTGGAGACCAAAGTTGATAATGAAGAATTGAAGGCTATTGTGGAAGCGGATCCATCGCAAACCACACCCGAGTTAGCTGCAGGCTGCGGTGTTAGTGATAAAACTGTTTTAATCCACTTGAAGCAAATTGGGAAGGTGAAAAAGCTTGAAAGGTGGGTATTACGAATTGAATGAAGCAAATCAACAAACGCGCGTTAGAACGCTAGACCACACACTGCACAACAGACGGCTACCAAATTATAGGAGCTTCAATTGGAATGTCTAAGACATCCACCGTACTCTTCGGACCTTGCTCCAACAGATAACCATTTTTTTCGAAATTTGGATAACTTCTTGCAAGGGAAAAAATTCAACTCCGATGGAGCAGTCCAAACCGCCTTCAATAATTTTATTGTTTCCTGTCCGAATGGTTTTTGTAGTAAATGGATCGATGAACTACCTATGAGATGGCAAAAGTGCATAGATAGCAATGGTACATACTTTGATTAAATAAATATATTATATTTAAAAAAAATCGACTTTATGTTCCTCCCATACAAAATGCCAATTTCATAATAAGTAAGGACCTAATATTACATTGATAGGAATAACCTTCAAAAGTTATAAAAAGAAAGTTCTTATAAAAATTGAACTTTATTTTTATTTCATTATTTGTAAAACACAAATTAATGATTTAAAAATGCAACCTCCGGATTCGTATTCAAGAACCTTACTTATGCTTCGTTTTTCATAAGATTTATGTCAGCCTTTTCTTTTGCAGCCTATACGGACTGCAAGCCACTGCCCCCCACCTATACATTCTCCTTAAGAAATTATTTGAACAGCGGTCTAAAAAATTGAGTTTGATACCCACAGCGGGTACCGACCGCCACCCTTCAGAAGATATATACTATAACTTTCTAGGAGAAATGTTCTTTTGTTTACTTTTATCCTGACGCAGTTAAAAATTATTCCGAAACCGATCGACAGGTCAAATAAACATAGTGCCTTTAAATAAGTATTCGTTTAAAATAATCTTTGCATTTAGGCTTCGCATGCATTCTTGATCTAAAGATAAGATTTCCAAACGATCAGTATTTATAAGATTGCATTTTTTCAATCCAAATCTTGTATTTAAGTTTTCCCAAAATATTTCCTCAATTCAAACTTCAAACCCACAATGCAATCAAGATGTTTTGGAAGAATATTTTCCTTAGTGGCAACTCAGTGGATGAGTAATGTACGAGTGAACTGCGAAAGAAAATATGTGCATTTAATTAAATTTATTATGGTAATGAAAATCTTATTAATCTTATTATCGACTAGGTAAAAAAATAACATGCATATACAAGCGCAGACCAGTGAAAAATTACGGGACATTGTAATAGGCTTCTTGAAAAAGTATCGATGTATCGACGTATCGATATTTTTAATTCAATACATCGATATTTTTAGCCGATATATTTTGATCCGAAATATCGATATATCGATACAAAATATCCAATATCGAAAATTGTATCAAAACGATATTTTTATTTATTTATGTAATAAACTAAAGTCACTAGAATCCAAAACCGTATAGGAACGAACGGAAAAAAGTAACTGTATTGGGTCATGACATCTGGCAGTTGACATTATAACTATTAATAGCTTACAAATATATATTGTTTTTGCACTAGTATTTGTGATCACTAATACTATCTCATGTGTGTAGGTACATACATAGAAATGTATGCTATTTTTCACCATTTTTTTCTAAGCCACTCCTATGTTTTGGTTCCCAATTGTCTATGATTATTGACTATAGTCTATACCTTGATCTAAACAAGTCCTTTTTGACATATTAATACGCCAATAGATTGTTACTGAGACGCTTACAAACTTTGTATGTGTCTCAGTTTACATGTAAGTTAGAAGACAGCTCTTTTTAGTTTTTGATATTTTTTAATTATCACCTAATAAAAATGAATACTGATAAAAATACCTTAATTTTTATTGAGATTTTTTTACATTAAAATAATGCACATTGTGTTCAAAAATTACTATTGATAATATTGAGTTGAATACACTATTATTATTTAAAAAAGGCAAAATCTTTGAAAATTTGACCGATATATCGATACATCGATATTTTTTCTTCGATATATCGACGTTGATATTGATATTTTAATAAATATCGATACATCGATATATCGATATTTTTTTTCACTTTCGACATCCCTACATTGTAATAATAATTGTCGGATTGATAATCGTATGTTAGCGAAAATGCGCAGATCCTTGAAAAGTTAAGAAATTCGACTTTACTTGTCAAGAAAAACTGTAAAAAAATTAAAGAAAAGAAATACATTTCGAATATAGAAATATAATATTTCTCTGGTAAAAAGTATTATTTAACTATAGGTAGTTATTTGGGAGGCGGGTATGAATTCAAAACCAAAATCCCTGCTGTTGTAGGTCACCCCAAGTGGTTCGCTATGTTTGGTGACATAGCACTGGTTGAAGGAGACCTAACCTACACCTCTCCACCCGGACTCCCTCGACCCATCCCCTTGCACCGCAGTGGGAGGGATGGATGTACTTTTGACCCAGATTCCTACTCATCCCTTATTCCCTTTTCCTTCTCAGATTTTCCTCTCCTTCGTTTCCCTAAAAGACCCTCAACACAGCATCCCCAAATATGACACAGTACCCGAGGGAATACTTTTGATTTATTATTTTTTAAAAACCTTAAGCAGATACTTTATCAATTCCAATTTGGAAATATGACACTTCAATTCGAAACAAATCCGAGTTCATTGAACTAGAGTCGTAATAAAAAAAATTAATGAGTACAATCAAGAATAAAAACATGGCTGAAAGAGGTCAACGAAAACATTCTAATGAAGACACTAAAAACGACATAGAAGACAAATAAACTATAATTATTCAATTTTATTCCGCCTCGGCACAGGAACCCCTAGTGAGGAAGACTAAGAAATACAATATCTTTACCTAACATATCCATAATATTTGTTATACTTACAGAATTATTTTATATAGTCGCTTAAATAAAAAAATAAAAATAAAAAAAATCATTCTCAGAGTGACAGTCCCACAACCATGAGCGTAGCCAGGTTTAAAAGGGGCAAAAATAATAATCTAGAGTAAGTACGGAAAAAAGAAGGCTTCTACTACGAATACTTGATTTAGCCTCTATGAACGGAAGAAGGAAAAACCATCCTATGAAGTGCTGTAAATTTAAAAAAGGCGACTCGATCGGCAAACGCCCCACATTGCCCCACCGTATCTACGCTCATGCCCACAACCGAATTCGTGTGCTTAAAATGATAATCCCAACTATTCTCAACTCTCCAAAGCCAGTGAGGCTATGGCATCCCCAATAGGAGTACATTGTTGGGTTTAATGGAGTGGAGAGAGGCGAGGTAATATGTAATAGGAAATAGGAAGGTGTGGAAACACCTGGCTATTCAGATCTGGTCACAAACTACGACTGAAGCCACTACAAGCAACGTTTCGATACGCACAATAGATTATAAGTATCTACGCGAATGCACGCCCAGGTAATTGAATAGGTAATTCCAACAAAGGCGTAATGAAAAACTAAGAACTTATCGTGTGCACTTATTTAACGACTGCAAAAGGCTGAAGTGAATAAGCAACCTCTAATACCTACGATTTATGGGCAGATATGCAATTTTTTGTTGCAATTAACGTAAGCAAGGCTGTCCTAAATGAAGTTAGTTGTATGCTTGTCCGGGTGCAGAATTTAGTTCAACTTTTCTGTTCATCCGAAGGAATTGTTTAAAAATTTATAAATTATATCAGTATGTTTTTGAAATTTAAAAAACAAACAGAGTGTGCAATTCACGCGCAGTAGAAGTTAAACCTTCAGAAAACTAAAGTAGACACGAACCGGGAGACTACGAAGCACCGCACAAAGTGGAGACCTATAGGCTACGAAGCCCTGCACAAAGAGGGGACCGATTGTACTATCTCATTCTCTCGCAGGCTAAATCCTATAGATGTATGTGTTTATCTTTTTTTGGTGTCGCAAATTTTTTTGTCGGTTTCAAATCACAACGGTGCTAAAGAAGTTTTCACTTCAATAAACTAAATTTAATAATTGTAACGTTCTTCAATTCCAATGATCGAGATTATTTGAAATAAGTTCCTTTATTTGCGTTATCGTGATCATGTATTTTTAAATGAACCAGACGTCCGTTCTATTGGATGCTCTAAGTAATGCTGAAGCAAGAGAACCCGACACTGAGGTGAACCAGAGTGAAGGAATCGCTCTAGTGTAAGACTTCAGAATTAAAACTTTGCTTGAAATGGCTTTAGCCGTGTTTGGTGACCAGATCTGAATCACCAGGTATTTCCCCACCTTCCTCTTCCCCATAGCTCTCCCCTCCCCACTATCTTCACCCTTACAACATACCTCAATCGGGGATGCCACAGTCTAACTGGCTCTAAACGATAGCAGTTGGGACTCTTATACGGTTTTCACATAAAAAATGATAACCACAGCTCGAGCAGATAATACAATAATAAAAAGTTAAATACTTACTGAAATAAAATTATTTAATTTGATTTTGGTACTTTAAATTAAAAAATATAATAAAATGGAGTTCTACAATAAATCCGCAATACAACTACTTCTGACTGTCCAAAACCAGTTTGACTATGGTATCTGCAATGGGGATACGCTGAAGGGAATGAGAAAAGATGGGTAGGAGGAGGGTTGGGAAATTCGTGGTTATTCTACCTTTATTGTTTATTTTTGAAGTGAAAACGTCTTTAGCGCAATGAAACGAAAAAGCGACACTAAAGTGAGACAAACGCACACATTAGCGTGTGTCAATTATTTCAGAAACGCCCGGGGTCTCAAAAGTTGCGTCTTGCAAAGAAAATGAGAACTGCATTTAAATTTAATTTTTTTAAAATGGTTATTAGCCTGCTAAAATGCATTGAAAATCAGAAAACAAACCTAAAACCATTTTTTTTTTAATTTTTAATTTTTTTTTTTTCAATAATCTAACCTTTTAACGATTGTTTATTATTAAAAAATGCGTATAACTGACAAAAATGAAAAAAAAGTTCAAAAAGTTCAAAAAAAGTTCAATACAAGTAAGTCAACAAGAATTCTGATTTTATCCAGAAAAAGTGTTATTTTCCCCTTTTATTTTTTTAACCAACACATCACAAATTTAAAAAAAAATTTTTTTTTGGTTCTTTGTACTGCAGTTATGTAATGAAAAATAAGTTTGGTACAAAATATAAAATATGAACCCTTTGTTTTATTTTTTTTCCAAATCACGAAATCTATTTTTTTCGAAACTTCCGGCCATTTTAGCGGGCTAATAGTGAACAATAACTTTTTTTTATGTTTACGTTTTCGAATAGCTACAGATCAACTAAAATTTTGAGACCCCGGGCGTTTAAATATAAGGCCATTTGTTTTCCCTCTATGGAGAGCGACACACCCTAGCATACATCTATAGGATTTAGCCAGCGGGAGAATGAGATATAATAATCGGTCCCCTCTTTGTGCGGTGCTTCGTAGCCTCTCCACTTTTGTCTACTTTAGTTGTCTGAAGGTTTCACTTCTAAAACATACTTGTAATTTTCTTTAAGTATAACTCCACACAGGACAATAATTTCTATTTTTAAGGAAAGGAACTTCTGAGGGCGTCAGTGTCAATTTGGGAGGCGGGAATAGGTACCGCCGCCCCGGGAACCTTTATTGGATAACCAACATAACCTCAATCATAACCTCAACCATAACCACAACCTCTGCCTTAGGTCACCCCAAGTGGTTCGCTACGTTTGGTGATTTAACAGGGGTACTCGGGTTCACGGGGTAAGGTTTGTCTAGGTCTTGGAGGCAGATGACCAAGACACACTAAACCCCAGATTCCTACCTACTTCTTAAACCCTTTTCCTTCCCAGAACTCTCCTCTCCTTCCTTTCCTTAAAAAACCCTACGCACAGCATCCCTAAAGATGATCCCTCCTGTGTTAAGCTCATGTAAAAAAATGAAAAGTGTGTTCAGTCCATTCCTTCCACTGCGGAGCAAGGCGGGTCCAGAAAGTCCTGCTGGAGAGGTCAAAAGGCTATCCAACAACCTGCCTCTCCCGATCCAGCCTGCTACGCAGAGCAGTCACCAAACGATTACATTGTTAGTATTTCGTACGTATTTATTACGTATACGTCATCAAAGTAGGTCTATCAATTTGTTACGTGGGCAGGTTGATGTTCTGTTTGCATAGATGTCCGCTGTAGGCTGTCAACTGTCAGCTGTCACAACTTTACTGTCATAGCCGACTGTCATAGAGGGAGTTCACATCCATCCCGGGCGGAAACAGGGCTGTCACAAGTCATAATGCTAGTCATAATGTGTGGAGGCTATCTATCCATCTTTATATCTGATGTGACGCAGATTCTTGATGATGTCACGATTACTGGAGAGATAAAACCATAGATGAAACCGTTAGATTTGTATCGTAGGCGTGTCTGTGTGCTTCAAATAAACTCAGTTTTCCTCACTTCTATAAGGCTCCAAATAAGTTTATCGACCAGCAATCCGGATGTCACGGGATCAAATCCCGGCGTAATTTTATTACATAATTGGTGCTGGTTCAAGTCCCGTTGGCGGCAAGTATCTTTTCTCGGAAGATTTTTCAATGTAAATGAGCGTTTCAGGCTGACAATTATTGCTTATAATAATTGTTACCCTTTGTGCTATGCATAAAAATCTTGTCTAAACGTTAGTTTATAAATTAAATAAAATAATAATTAATAATTGGTATTGTTTCATAATGTGAGTACGAAATTTTCCCTCTTTTGTGTAATCCGATTATACTTGTTTATGCTATTTGATACTTTTTCTAACTCTTTGAATTCTTGTTATGTTTATACTTCGTTTTAAGGTTTTCCCTCTTCTGATACTTTGTTTTTGCTTTGTTAATACGTATTTTATACTTTGGATTCTTGTTATGTTTGTAAGTGCTTTGTTGTGGGATTTTATTTTTTCTGATTATACTTTGTCCTTGCTTTGTTAATACTTATTTAATACTTTGGATTCTTTTTATGTTTGTAAGTACTTTGTTGTGGGACTTTCCTTATACTGATTATACTGATTTCCTTATACTTTGTTATTGCTTTGTTAATACTTATTTTATGCTTTGGATTCTTGTTATATTAATACTTCGTTTTAAGGTTTTCCCTTTTCCGATACTTTGTTTTGCTTTGTTAAGACGTATTTTATACTTTGGATTCTTGTTATTTTGGTAAGTGCTCTGTTGTGTGATAGGTCTCTCTGGTCCCTGTATGCCAGTTTTCATCTCGGAACACTTAACCTCATGTAATAAACGTCTACTATACCTAGCAAAAAAAATGGCAATTGAAAAAAAAACTGGCTTTTGTATGGGTAAAATCGGGCCGAGTCTACGTACGCCAAAACTTAGATTCGCGAGCAATTCAGGTTACTTCAGAGAATACCTTAATTTCCTTATGACTTACGAATAAATGGATACGCATACTTATTAACTGCACTTCACACTTACACATGGAGGATTACGATCATTACTATTGTTTATGCACACTATTGTTTATGCGACACTTTCATCTTGGTACTTTGGAAATGGATTTTAAATCTGATATACTTAAACATTTATCCCTACCTTACATTATATACAAAATAAGATTATGATTCACTTACCCACTGACATTTCTGTTGAAACCAGTATCATAGGTAACAATCAAAATATGAAAAACACCTTCAATATAATGCATCAAAATGTACAATGCATCCGAAATAAAATCCTAGAACTAGAAAATATTCTGTATGAAAAAAACATTGATGTATTTTGTGTTAGCGAACACTGGCTACAGAAAGATGAAGCGACATCTATTAATTTTAATAGTTACAAATTAGGTTCAATTTTTTGTCGAGAGAGCCATTTTCACGGAGGCGTCTCTATTTACTTAAATGAAAATATTACATTTACTGAACTAGAATATGTTAAACAAATAACAAAAGAATTTGTATTTGAATGTGTTGGCATTGAAATTCCAAGGCTTAAAATGATCATTTGTACAGTTTACTATAATGACTCCGATATTAATATATTTTTTGAACAACTTGAACTTCTTTTAAACAAAATTTGCAAAAACAATAAAAAACAAATAATACTCTGCGGAGACCTTAACATTGACACACACTACAAGAACAAAAACGCTGACTTACTCAAAAACACTTTAAAATCATACAACATACGATTGATTATTGATAAACCCACTCGTATACAAGGAAATAAAAAAAGTATAATTGATCATATATGTACAAATATACCAAAAAGTTCTTACGCATGGGAAGTCACAGAATTAGCTGTATCAGATCACATGGCACAGTTAATGCACATAAAAACAGAAAATAATATCAAACAAACTTGGTATGCAAAAAAACAATTATTTAATAAAGAAAATACAAAAAAATTTAACAATTACTTATCAGGAACATGTTGGGATCTATTAAAATCGTTTGAATCCATTGATGACAGTTATGAGTACTTCATTAATAAAGTAAATGAGGGTATGAAACTTTTTTTCCCCTTTAAACAACATAGATATCCCCAAAAACGCCAAATAAATTGGATAACACCTGGTATTAAAATATCTATTACACAAAAAAGACATCTATACATAAAACAAAAAAACACAAATGACCTGTCAATCATAAACCATTACAAACAATACAAAAAAGTTCTCAGTAAAGTAAAACAAGTAGCTAAACGAAATTACAATAGTAAACGTATTCAAAATGCGCAGAATAAAACCAAAACATCATGGAACATAATAAAAGAGAACTCAAATAATTTAACATCTAAAATTAAGCCAAAAATCTGTCTTAAAATAAATGATACCATGGTATCAGAACCAGAAAACATTGCAAATGAATTTAATACTTTCTTTGCACCTTCGCTACAACCACAAAATACATCACAACGTACACAATCTGCTAACACAGTCACAAACAAACAGTATCAATCATTCTTTATAACGCCTGTAAGCAAGGAGGAAATTCTCAGAATTATCGTAAAACTGAAAGATAAAAGCAGTGTCGGCACTGACAAAGTCCCTATAAAAATTATTAAAGCAAGTGCAGAAGCGTTGAGTTACCCGTTGGAAATATTAATTAACAAATCTTTTGAATCAGGAACCTTCCCAGAACACCTAAAACAATCTATTATTGTGCCTTTATATAAAAAGGGTCCCAAACAGGAAATCTCAAATTATAGACCAATATCCTTATTACAAAATTTTTCAAAAATATTTGAAAGAGCAATGTACAATCGCATTTACAACTTTCTCGAAAACTTTAAGATATTATGTCCACAACAATTTGGATTCCGTAAAGGCCGTTCGACAACACAAGCAGTCTTCAATTTCATGAACAAAATTCTGGAAAGTATTAATATTAGCAAAAAAACCGTAGGTATTTTTCTCGACCTCTCAAAAGCATTCGACAATGTTGATCATAAGCTTCTTCTAATTAAACTTGAACACGTCGGTATAAGAGGTTTAGCATTAAAATGGTTTGAATCGTACCTAATAAATCGTAAACAAAAAGTTCAAATTTCAAACATTGACGAAAAAATGATGCAGTACATGGTAGAATCCAAATGGAGAACAATCAACAAGGGTATGCCTCAAGGAAGCATTCTTGGGCCCCTCCTGTTCCTTATATACATAAACGAACTTCCAATTATTGCTGGCACAGAATGTTCAATGTTTGCTGATGACACTGCTTTGTTGTTTGAATGTAATGAAGACGTTGACGAATTTAATAAACATATTAACGAGACTTGTCAATCAATAGCAAATTGGCTGTTATCACAAAATCTGTCACTCAACACTAACAAAACTCAAGTTTTACAATTTTGTCCAGTGCAAGCTACACCTATAAACATAAATGTAAACTTCAATAATAATATTATCGAACCTTCCCAAACTTGTTCACTGCTGGGAATACAACTAGATGCAAATATAAACTGGAAAGAACATGTATCCAAAATAGTAGCCAAAATCAGTAGCTTTTCTTTCGTTCTAGGTACACTGAGAAATATATTAAACATCGAATCGGTAATGGCCGCATACTATGGTTATGTATATTCAATAATAAAATACGGAATTATCTTTTGGGGAAACTCAGTAAACGCCAAAGATGTTTTTATCATCCAAAAAAGATGTATAAGAAAAATGACAAACTCTGCTAATCGGGATTCATGTAGACCTATATTTAAAAAATTGAAAATTCTTACAGTCACCGACATATATATAATAGAGTTATGCATGTTAGTGCGATCATCTCCAGAAAAGTTTCCACAAAAAAACTCTACACATAAACACGCTACAAGGTTTACAGAAAATTTATCAATACCAAGAGCAAACAAAACAATTTTCCAAAAAGGACCCTTTTACATGGCCATTAAAGTATACAACAACCTTCCACACGACATTAAACAAATACAAGATACACTCAGATTTAAGTCATCACTAAAAACATTCCTCCTGAACAGGTCTCATTACACATTAAGTGAATACCTCACATAGGTACAACTGTTTTATGTTTACGTTTATATAAAGAATTAAAACCAATTCCCTTTGTATTACACCATTTTTATATTTTTTGTGTTCAAATCTGTACAACATGTTAGGTTAACTGGAAGAAATAGGATATAGGTACCTATAAGTTATACCTTTTGTACTAAATGTTAATTTTGTACAAAAAATGATTTTGATTTTGATTTATACTTTGTTCTTGCTTTGTTAATACTTATTAAATACTTTGGATTCTTTTTATATTTGTAAGTACTTTGTTGTGGGATTTTCCTTATACTGATTATACTTTGTTATTGCTTTGTTGATACTTTGGATTTATACTATCTATACGTTTATACTTTGGATTCTTGTTATGTTCGTACGTACTTTGTTGTGGGATTATATTTTTTTCTGAATATACTTTTTTTATGCTTTTAATACTTTCTTACACTTTGGATTCTTGTTAATTGGTACTTTGTTTTCACGTTTTCCCTTTTCTAATAATATTTTGTGTATGCTTTGATAAAACGTTGTTTATTTAGCTCGTATTATGTTTATACTTTGTTTTATGATTTTCACTTGTTTTCACTTTTCCCTTTGTTAAATAATACATTAATTAGGCTATGTTGTGTTGAATTTGTCAGGAGACATCAAAAGCCGTTGAGTCACGTTGTGCTACATCTGTCATCAACTGACACGTACATTCACAATAAATAATAATTGTGACAGCCCTAATATAAAATCAGTTATTGTGATTATGTTTACACCTTAATATAAGGTTTTACCTTTGTTAAGTGATATACTAACCTCTTGGGCCAACTAGTGCTGTATTTTTCTTTAAACATCAAATGCCGCTCAAATGCGAGTCACGTTGTGCTACATCTGTAATCAACATTTCGTATCATGTAATTTATTTAGATGTATGCCTTTATATGGTAGAGAGAGTATTATTGCACTCACCGCTCTGAGAGATGATATATATTTACGAACCAGATTTAAATGTCCGGGTTAAATTTTCCCCACAGGAAAAACTAAACCCTTTCACACACTTCCGAAATGATCATCTAGTCAATCCACGCTATGCAATTGCACTATATAAGTATTATAAATACAAACCAATAAAAGAACAACATGTCAACCTACCAGACACCAAATGGGAAAAAAATGCACCGACTCCAGATATTTTCATATCAGAGGGTTCGGCTCTGTGGAACTCCTAATTGAACCTATAAATCCTACTGATCCCTCAATATAAATATTTAAAAAATCTTTTGTAATCCGACATGTATTTAAAATGACTGATTTTTGCATTTTTATATATAAATTCTTTGACAAATCTAATATGCCTAAATTTTGAATGAGAGAGCTAGGTATAATGCCAGTAGCCGAAATAACAAATGGTAATATTTTTATAGTCTGAGAATGCCAAATTCTTTTAATCTCATTTCGTAAATCTGTATATTTTCTTATTTTTTCAGAAATAGTTTTCTGAATATTACAGGAATTTGGAATAGCTACATCAATGATTTAAGTTTTTTTTTAAATTTTGTCATGTAAAACTATATCAGGTCTATTATGACTAATTGTTCTGTCTGTTAGTATAGTTTTATCATAATATATTTTACAAAATTCATTTTCTAAAAATGAATTTGGTTCATATTCTTAATATGGTACTATATTACGGCAATCAATCAAGTTATGTTTAATTACCAAACTTTGGTGAATTATTTTTAAAACCTGATTGTGCCTAAATGTATACTCGGACGGCGCTAATACAGAACATCCCGATAAAATATGTTCTATAGTTTCCGGAAAAGCCAAACATTTTCTACATAAATCATCAATTTAATTTATATCTTTGATTATATGCTTCCTATAATTTTTAGTATTAATGTCTCTATCTTGAATGGCAAGCATAAATCCTTCTATTTCTGCGCTCAACTCTCCAATACTCAACCATTTGTTTGTGAAATATAAAATATTATTATTAAATAAATACATAATTATATCATACAAATATAAAATATTATTATTAATTATAATAATTAATATAATAATTATTGCGAAAGCCCTTAAATATTATTCAGTGATTCTGGCTATATTTAGGTATACATTGTTTTAAGATTTTCAATTAGTTGAAAGATATATTAGCCTCTCGGGTCACATGGTGCTGTATTTGTCACTAAAAATCAAAATACAAATGAGCGAAGTCACGTTGAGCTACATATGTCATCAACTGACTCTTTAACATCATAATAATTAAAAAAATAATTATTGTGATAGTCCTAACACAAATTCTGTGATTCTTATACATTTTTATAATTTTGGAGGCGGGTATGAGTACCGCCGCCCCGGGAAACCATTTATAGAATAATCAATATCTCTGCCATAGGTTATCCCAAGTGCTTCGCTAGGTTTGGTGACTTAGCAGGGGTGTCCGGGCTCATGGGGTAAGGTTTGAGAGCCCGGTTGGGAGAGACCCTTTGACTTCTTCCGAAGTGGGAGGTATGGATTAACATGAGCTCCACACAGGAGGCCCAAAGGAAAATAATTTCCCTCAGGGCCTATGTCATCTTTGGGGATGCTGAGTGGATGGTTTTTTAAAGGAAAGGAAGGAGAGTTGAGTTCTGGGAAAGAAAAGAGCTTAAGGAGTGGGTGGGAATATGGGGTTCAGTGTGTCCAGGTCATCCGCCTCGAAGACCTAGACAAACCTCACCCCATGGACCCGGGCACCCCTGCTAAATCACCAAACGTGGCGAACCACTTGGGGTGACCTGTGGCAGAGGTGTTGGTTATCCAATAAAGGTTCCCGGGGCTGCGGTAACCATTCCCGCCTCCCAAATTGTAATTATTAATAAATTAATCCATTACTCCTGCCACACTGTTCCCCAGATTCCAACCAACACCTCATACCCTTTTGCTTCCCAGATCTTCTTCTCCGTCCGTTCCTTTAAAAGACCTTCCACACAGCACTCCTAAAGCTGACACTGGTCTCGAGGCAAATTATTATATTCAGGGCATCCCGTGTGATTAAAAACCCGATGAAAGAAATGGTTTATGGTTATCTCTTTATTGAATGATATATTAATCTCTTGGGACACGTTATTAGGAAATTTTCCTGTCATTTGACAACATGACAGCAGTGTTCTGTGCTCAGTATCTTGACTGCGAATGATAGTACAAAACCTTCAAAATTACAATTGGTGATGAAAATTACAATCGGTGCAATGTGTTAAGGCTCGATGGCACACGGCGAGTTTACAAGCTACTATCTACTAAGTTCAAAAGCGGGTAAATCGGCGAGTGAGATTGTCATGATGACACACAAAACTGTCCACTCGCTCAGAAGCGCAGGAAACTGAGGCCGCTGCTAGCCCCAGTAACAAGAATAACGACGCCAGCGTGAACTAATTCATCAGATGATTGACAGTCGAAATCAGCTGTTTATCGGAAGCCATGTTGGAAACATAAATAAACCCATCACGAGCAAGCGGAGCAAGTGTGTAGGCGACTAAAGTTGACGACCTTTCAACTTTTTTTCGTAGATTGTCAACAATCTGCTAGTTAGCAAGTAACACGATGACATTGGGCGAGTTTACTAACAGATAGTGAAATTACCAGATAGTAGCTTGTTAACTCGCCACGTATCATCGACGCTTTATTGGAAAAGAGACATCATCGTCTTGCCGTCAGTGTGTTTTTATGCTTCCTTTTCCTGCCTTTTCAGAATGTTTCTAACACACTAGTGCTGAATCATGTGTTCGAAAGCAGTTGAGTAACGTAGTGCCATATCTGTCATTATCTGACACAACATGTATAATAATTAATGAATTAATTATTGTGGCAACCCTAGCACAAATTCAGTATGGAATACAATGGCAATAATTGCACTACACACACAAACAAAACGTTCCGTCGTGTAGTAACTATAAATAATGGTATTGGAAGTGTGCGTTTTCCACCACGCGCGGGTTCCGGAAAGTTGCCATACGGATTCTGGGTGGTCTGCCAGTCAAAGATAACCCATACTACCGGACACGACACACTAACACACACTTATATCCTCATAAAGATGGAAGAACTAGGAGGATGGGTTACATTAATAAAAAAATAAAAGATTTAAAAAAATAAAAACAGAGTGCAATTCACATGCGGTAGAAGTGAAACATTAAGAAAACTAAAGTACACAAGAGTGGGAAGGCTAGGAAGCACCGCACAAAGAGGAGACCCATGTATGTATATATGATGTGCCGTACAAGAATCCCAACTGCTCCCAACCGTCGTGAGCAAGTAAGACTATGAACGGCATCCACCTGTAAATAATCGGCGGTTTTCGATACCTCCATCCCAAGAATCATTCTTGTGCTCTAGTTCATGGATGCGTCTGCCCACCAACTGCGTGGTAGGCCGGATCGGGAGGGGAGGGTTAAGGTAGACTCCTTGACCACTGAAAATGTTAAAAATATACACTAGATGTGAAATATTATTATTTTTTAGAGCGAAATATTTTTTTAACATTAGCTCTACACGGGGGGGCCTGAGGAAAAAATATCCCTCAAGGCCTACGTCATCTTTGAAGATGCTGTGCGGAGGGTAATTTTATGAAAATGATAGGAAAGAAAAAATATATGGGGTGTATATAAGAATCAGGGGTCAAGGTATCCTGGAATAAGAGACTTATGAATCCATCCCTACCACTGCGGTGCAAGGCGATATACCAAAAAACAAGACAACAACACAAATTAACTCAACTTTACTTAAGCTTTTACAGATTTGAACCCACGAACTCCGTTTTGGAAGCCGATGACATTAACCACTCTACTACGAATGTTGTTAAAATACGTTAATTGACAGAAGTTGTTGAAAAAAAAATGTTAGAGAACAAAATACTTTTCCATGATGCATTATATTCCTTTGGAACTAATTTATACCACGTTGTTCATTGTGATAACAATGAGCTTTATACTTTGTTTAAGGAGCTAAACGTCGCGAAATTTATAAAACTGGGAAGACTTCGGTGGCTGGGTCATGTGGAGAGAATGACCGAGCATCAAGCACCAAAGTTCCTGCTGAACTCAAGACCAATAGGGCGAAGTAGCCTGGGAAGACCAAGACTAAGATGGAGCGACAACGTCCTCAAAGACATATCTATCTTGGAGCTTCTAAACTGGAGAGAGCTGGCACAAAACCGAGATGAGTGGAGAAAGATTCTTGATGAGTCCAAGACCCACCAGGGGTTGTAGAGCCAATAGTGATGATGATGATGATGATGATGTTCATTGTGATAATATAATAAAACCCATATAGAACCCAGGAATTTATTTTTTACCGTAACCGGTTTCAGCCTGTTAAATCCATCTTCAGACTGGTACAAACGTTTCTTAATTTACAGTTTATGTACATAACAATTGGGGGAGAGGGAGGGAGGTAGTCTACAAGGATTTTATTCAATTTATACAATTTTTCCATATTTGTTGCAATGTCGTCTTTGATAATGGGATTTTTAGTTTTTTGGCTATTTGCTACCCGAGATAAAAATATATTAACTGGAAATAATGTATAATATATGTTTTTGGCATAAAGTTGCCTAATGTCCAATGTGAAGATTTCATCCTAACTGCTTGTGAACGGTAGTTAGCTCCTCCCCAGGCTATAATAACGTACGCGATTACATAAGTATATTGTTTAATGTACATTTTCGCTTAACATCCTCCACGTTTAAGTAATATTTGGCTAACGCAACAGTGCTTGCTTGGTTTGCATGTGTGATTCACAGAGATGAATGTAATTAATTATTTTTTGGCTAATGATGCATTTAATGGATATATTATTATTATAATATCATTGGGTATAATGGTAATACGCCGCCCAGTCCACCGGGGTCGGCAGAGGATTAATTATTAATTGTCGGATAACATACTACAGTGGACCCGCGGTAATCTGAATTTGTCGGATTATAGAGTTCTGCCTAAGACCCTCTATCGGAATTTCTTGAATAAGAGTTCCTTGTAATCCGACAATTTACAAATCAAAGAACATATTTGAACTGCGAATCACTACATACGAGTATACTCCAGATCTACAAATCTCACGAAGTAATCTGTGTTTCTGCAGCAACTTGCTCGGTTACTTCCAAAGATTGACAAAGGGCAAAAACCAAATCTTTCATGTTGAGTTTTTTTAACGTTTTTTCTACAGGCTGGTCCTTAAGGCTCGATGACACTAAGCGAGTTTACAAGCAATCCACTAAGTTTAAAAGCGGGTAAATCGGCGAGTGAGATTGTCATGATGACACACAAAACTGTCAACTCGCTCAGTAGCGTAGGAAACTAAGGTCGCTGCTAGCGACAGTAACAAGAATAACTACGCCTGCGTGAACTAATTCTGCGATGTTTGACAGTCGAAATCAGCTGTTTATTGGCAGCCATCTTGAAAACATAAATAAACCAATCACGAGCAAGCGTGTGGCGAGTAAAGTTGACGACCATTCAACTTTTTTCGTAGATTGTTAACAATCTACTAGTTAGCAAGTAACACGATGACACTGAGTGAGTTTACTAACAGGTAGTGAATTTCCCAGATAGTAGCTTGTAAACTCGCTCTGTGTCACCGGCGCTTTAGATACGGCTCTCAGAAGTAGGTTTATCTTATAATCTTGCTTGACATAACTGAATAATATTCTGATCCTGATGTGTCGGATTACAGGGGGCGCCGGATTAGGCAGGGACCGGATTACCGCGGGTTCACTGTACTTATATTGGTAATACAAATATATTTTAAGCCTTCACTGTTCTTCTGTATAGTCGTAGTTGTCAGGCGAGGTTCCGGGTTCGATTTCCATTAGTTTTCATGCTTCGAACAAGCTTTTTAGAAATAAAAACTTACGTTGTAGAGCTCCCTTTTGGAGCTAGTGAAACTATGGCATCCTCAATTGGTGTATTTTGTGAGGCTGAAGTTAGTGGGAAAGGGAAGGAGATGGGGAATAGGAAGGTGGGGAGGTATCTGGCTATTCAGATCCAGTAATCAAACACGGCTGTTTCAAGCAACGCTTCAATTCTGAATGGTGATCTTGCTCAATGAGGGTATCTTCCATTCTGGAACATGTTGCAAATATACCTTAGACATATAAGGATATTGAAAGAAGGACAAATGGAGGTAACTCTATTGGTACCGCTGCCCCGGGAACCATTTATTAGATAACCAATACCTCTTCCATTGGTCACCCCAAGTGGTTCGCCATATCAAGGGTGCCTGGGTTCATGGGGTGAGGTTTGTCCAGGTCTTGGCGGCAGATGCGTCTACCCGCTATCGAGAGAGACTGGTTGAGGAAAGAGTTTTGACTTTTCCAACCGGAATTTCACAACCCATTGCCTTGCACCGCAATTGGAGGGATGGATTCAAACTTTTTAACCCCCTCCTTCCCCCTGGTGATATGTGGTGAGGTTTTAGACTACCCCCCCCCCCCCCATACCCAAAATCACGTGTATTTTTTTAGTGCAAAGCATATTGAAATTTTCTGAAAAATAATGCACGTGATATATCATTATAGCCCCTCCACCCCCCCCCCCCCTCATGATATTTGGTGATTTTTTCCGAACCCCCCCCCCCACCTTTCGAGCCTCACGTGATTAATGGTCAACTCCTAATCTATTAATTCGAAATATTCTTAATTACTTTTTTTTTATTATTCTTAGTATATTTACATCACAAAGGTATAACATATTGTCCTCCACACTAAGAGTTCACCTATGTTGTAGAGGACATTATTGTTGAGGACTTGTTTTTTAAAGTTAAACTTAGGTTAGGTTAGGTTAGGTTAAGTTTTAATAGACATTTTATTGGGGATGTTTTTCCGTAGAATATTTTGTCGGAGGATATTTTTTCGGAGATATATTGTCGCGGGATGAAAACGCGCATTACCATAGATAACGGATTTAGTCAATACCGATCGAATGACATTTTATCGTCAAAGGGTTTTATCAATCTACCGTGCTAGGTACCCAGGAGTAGAATTAGCTCAATAGGACAACTATAATAGCTCGTTTACCCATAGATGAGGCACATTTCACAGGTATATTCAAAAAAGTATTATTTTATTTTTGATGGAATATTATTATTTATATTATTTTTGTTTACAATTTTGATGGAATTTAACAACAGCTGTTTATCTATTTTTGGTGGGGTTAAAATTTAAACAAATATCAAAACACACCTCAATCCATAAAACAGTCAGCTTCATTATTAGCTACACCTAGTGGCTAATGAATGAATGAAGGAAATGAATGTTGCCAGTATTTAAAATCAAATTACAAGATTCTTGGTGTTGTAGTGGTGTACTGGAGAGATCGTAAAATAATTTTATTTCTTCTTCTTCTTTGTGTGCCATATAAGGTCCCCCGACGTTGGCGATCACTATTGAAAATGTCTCTCTGTCTTGCGCTGCCCGGAATAGCTCCTCCACACTTCTAATGCTGGTCCACTCTCGTATATTACGCAGCCAAGACATTTGTCTCCTACCAGGCCCTCGGCGACCCTCTATCTTGCCTTTCAGTATTAAATGGAGCAAGTGATACTTCTCCCCTCGAAGTATATGACCCAAGTATGAAATTTTCATGATTTTTATTAATGTAAGCAGTTCTCTATCCGCTCTAGCCCGCCTGTTCTAATTTTATTTGATAATGTTTTCTTAATTTAATGAGAATTGGACGCTTACAGAAAATTTCGTCTACAATTAAACGAAACAACATGCATGTAAAGGTAAGAACATTCTGGACGTACCTACTCTACTTAAGCGACACTACGATATCTGAACTACTTACAAAGCATACATTTTCTATGGAATAGATGTTTAAGAATCACACTGGCCTCACGTTGCGATGCATTTGGCCAGTGTGATTCTAAAGCGTCGATTTTCATAGAAAATGTATAGATTGTAAGTAGTACAGATATCGTAATGTATCGTTGACCCAGAATGTTCTTACCTTAAGTGTAAGTGTTGCTTGAAATAGCTTTAGCCGTGTTTAGTAACCAGGTCTGAATAGCCAGGTACTCTCCAGTAAATTCCGAACGGTTGAAAGAAGTTAAACGGTATTAACATAAAAAAAAATGTGAGATATTTTGGAATGTCAGAAAAAAAGGTTCAAAAATCTAAACTAATTATTTATTATTATTTATTATTTATTAACTAAGATATTTATTTAGCAGACCCAACGCCCTAAAATTTAAATCTATTAAAAACATATTCACAAAACATGTCGGTTATATTATCTAAACAATAAAAATGGTTACCTCAAAATAAGTTCTCTGTGTTTGTAGAAAGAATTGATTTTTTTTATTGTAATATAAAGAAAATGAGTTACATTTTTATACGCATGTACTTTACAAAATATTATATTTAAGGTCATCATTTGTTATCAGAAAAGAGCTCTAGTCTGCCTGATATTATATTTTTTCTTTAATTCTAAAGATTAATTAATTCAATATTTTGTTCCCTAGTTGAGTTACTTTTGACGGATTTTGAATAATGAAAATGACTGTAGGTACCATCAATCTACAGGCAAATCGTTTTAAAGAGGACTCGTTTGAATGAACAAATTTGTGCACCGATATTATCAAAGGAATAAAAATAGTTTTTTAAACTAGTTTGGAACAGACGCACACAGTCCCCTCCAACCCTGCAATTTCCTAAGGATATGTAGCGAGTTAATCAAATCCGTTTAAGTTTATACTCGCGATTCAATTCGACAATGTACTTACTTATGTTTTTTTATTGTTTCATTCTTCACCTTTCTAACAAAATAATTTATTTTTCTGGCTTTCACTCTTCATGGGTGTGCTAGGTCATTATTTTAATTTATGAAGAGAAGGAAGGCGAATTTATGCAGGATGTTAAGGGACGTAATTACTTCCGAGACCAGTGATTCCTAACATTATTTGGAGTAGTTCTCTCCGGTGATTTTTTTTTCGACTTAAAACCTTAAAAAAATCAGCAGGTTTCGGGCAGTTACGAGGTTCGGGGTGAGGGGTTAGGCGGTTAATCGACTAAGTGACCAGTGACGATATGTGGAAGACATTTTTTGTTTTGGTTTTGAAGAAAAAACATAATAAAAGTCACCGGAGACCAAAATTTTAATAGTCCTTTCTACGATTTTCTAAAGAAGAAATGTTCAAAATGTGTTCAATTTCATCACATGAGTACTCGCCTCTTTCAAGACCCAACCTCCAAGCAATTCCTCTTAGGAAACGATGTTGTATGGATCCGATGTGACAAATGTGGACAGCATAGAAAGGAGACCAAATGACACTAGCATATTCAAGGTGAGGGCGATCCAGCGAACAGTAAAAGTGAGTTTTAAGTGTACTTATATGTTTGAAGTCAGAGGTAATTCTATGAATGAAGCCGAGTAAAGTGATTTATTTACGATATTATTAATGTGATCATGGAAAGAAAGTTTGTAGTCTAGAGTGACCCCAAGGTCCTTGATAGATGTGACAGTAGATAGACAAATACGTACTATTTAGTTTATAATCAAACTGAATAGGTTTTTTGATTCTATAAAAGGACAAAATTTTGCATTTATCAACATTAAAGTTCACAATATCATAATGATTTAATTACATCATTTCATGAATATCATCATAAAGCCAGATAATGAAACTATCTTAGTAAACTGAAAAAACAAAAATATCCATAAGAATTTCGAGTCAAATTAGCAAAATCATGTTCAACCAGCCCAGCCCTTCCCTATATTTTTTTACTCAAATAATGTCACGAATCACTGGTTAAGTAAGTCAAGTACGGCTCTTAACATCCTATATATGTATTAACTTTGTATAAATTGCCTAATTTTATAATTATGCGGAAGACTGTATTCGATTTCAGACTTCAGAAGATATGAAGTATTAAACGGAGGGGAGGCAATTTTAGATAAGGATTGATAGTATTCCAGTTCACAAAGATATTTTAGTTTAGAGACTGACAATCAAAAAATGTGTGATCTAAAGTTCCTACTTTTAGACCACAGATATTACAATCCGAGGAATTATTTAAAAAATTTGAGATGGAACGGAGCGACCAATTCTCATTAATTTTACAAAATTTCATAAAATAAATCATTTTTCGATCTCTCCAGTACACCACTACAAAACCAAGTTCATGTATGAACTACACGTAATTTGATTTTACATACTGGCAATATTCATTTTGTTGCCACACCGAAACGCATGCTGAGGGGTTAAGGCGATCCAATAGTTCAGGAAAAAATCGAAATCGGAATTCACGCCCTTTACGGGAGGAGTTTAAAAATACTTGAGAAAAAGCTTTTGGAAAGGTTGGAAAAGGTATTTGAGAAATATTTTTTACAGGTTGATTTCGTAAAGGCCTGTAAAAAATATTAATTCCCTTTTTTCGCATTGTTTATTGTAAGAAAACGGAAATTTAAAATTGATTTCACAAATGTCTCCCGCTCATGTGAGCCCAGTGCATGGTTCTTGTGCCCATGCCATAGGGGTCACTTCAAGAATCCAAATTCGTGGAGTGCGGGCCGTATTGATTGATGTCAAAAATAACAATGAGAAAATGCATATTTTATTTTATTTTGTGAAGTTCGGGCGTAAATATCAACTTTTTTTGCGATTATTATAAAATAAACTAAATTTGCCACATTATACAATAAAACCAAATCCGAAAAGGGGTTTATAAATAGGAGAGTTTGGACTTGAAAGTGTTTTTTATAGACCTCATACTTTACTTTTTATGGGCTTATTAAAAGACTTATAAAAAAAATAACCGACATTTTTAAGGGCTAAGGTGTGTTCTACACGCAATATTTAATTGAAGCATCTATAATACTTCTAAGCCATCAAATTTTCAAAACAAAAACATATGATTTTGTATTATTTTGCATTATTTAGTATGGCTTCATCTTAAAATCAGCGTTCGTAGTAGGTACCTATTTGAAGAATATTAAATATTATGACTGTCATAATATACCCATATTTTTTAGGGGCCAAGGTGTGTTCTAAACGCAGTATTTACTTGAAGCAACTATACATCTATACTTCTAAGCCATCAAATTTTCAAAATAAAAACATATGATTTTGTATGATTTTACATTATTTAGTATGGCTTCATCTTAACAACAGCCCCGTGATAGTCTTTTTAAAATGATTTACCTGTTCGTTAGTAACAACATGCCTGTTAGCTTCATTTGTTCAGCAGGATGTATTTGGTATCTATGTAAATACTGGCACCTCAGCCACTTACATCAAACACTGCATCTTGCTCGTGACCTGAAGATTAGCTGGCAGGAGCGACATTAATTTTGTTATTATTACATCTTTTCTTATTTTATTTTATTTATTTAGGAAAATCAACAGATTATTTACATTTATAAGAATACAATTAAAAACACAAATAAAATCCAATAAAAGATTTCACCATCCATTAAAAGATCACATAACTTAAAAATTATAATTTATTTATTTATTTAAGGAACATAAACAGTCTTAATAATATAAAATACGTAAGCGGATAACAAAAAACAGACCAATTATTAATGTTCACAGATAGGTATTTAGAAACATAAAAGTAACTGAATGTTAACTAGAATATTTAAGAAAAGAAAAAAAACAGGACAAAGCAGCAATAAAAATATATATATATAATACAGGTGAAGATTCAACAAGTGATAAACCTAAATATAAAAACACAACAATAAAATAAATACGATTATAACTGTAAAGAAAATATGTAGGGTGCGAAACAGGTATTTGGATTGGGACGGGTAAGGGGAGGACAGGGATAAGGGAAAGTTGCCACCTAGGTAATTTAAAAATATTATGTACAATTAATTTAATCATCATGAATATGTGTAATGTATTATTAGGTATTCGCACATAGAATGTTATACAAAGAAATTCTGTAGCGAAAGTAACTAGCAGTGAATATGTCAGCAAGTGTTTCTAAACGTGCAAATTTAATGTTATAGTAGTTACATGTCCTTCGCATAAATACATTTTGGTTGGAATTGGTAAAAATTAATAAAAAACTAAGGATCCTGTTCCCGTAAACTGACAAAAATACAACATTGAAAATGATAAAGAATAAATAACCTGTAAATATGAACATGGCCACAAATATATAAAAAGCTTCATAAATTTCATGACAGATAGAGTCAGATTTAGGTAGAAAAAGTTGAAGAAACTACAATTTTTTTTTTCTTCGTTTCACATTTTTTTGTAGAAAATGTGTCCTTACTGGGATACCCTGTTCTAAGGTCACATTGTTCATGTTTTTGTGTTTAAAATATAAGTAAATACCCATGTTAAAATATTACAATAGGAAAATTATGAAGTTACTAGCTGACCCGGCCACGCGTTGCTATGGCTAACGAAACACGACGTCATCTACTAGGTGGTTAACCAATCTTTATAACCACCGCCATCTTTTAATTTGCATACAAATCAAATCCACACCGCCCTCTTGCCAGCCCGCTCGTCCACCACATACAGACATTCACCTTTATATATTATATATTTCAACCAATTTACACAAAACCTTGACAAATTATATATCTAAACCTTCCTCATGAAACACTCTATCTATTGGTGAAAACTGCATGAAAATCCGTTCAGTAGTATTTGAGTTTATCGCGAACAGACAGACAGACAGACGCGGCCAAGGACTTTAATTTATAATTCGTAGAGATGGTGTGAAAGATTATAATAGTGTGCATGAAATGCTTGAGGTAACTAACGTATTTAAGTTAATAATGATTAATACTGTATCCGTCTAAATAACTTTTCATTTTTTTAGAAGATAGAATGGGTATAATAAGCTATCCGTAAAAGATAGATATATGCCTTCTCGGACTTTTTTGTAGATCTATAAAAGAGGAATATCCCACCATGCATTGTTTTGTTATATCCCAAAAGGATTAAGCAGCACTTTCGATGAAAGCTAAGAGGTGGCTTGACTTTTTCCGACACTTCTAACAATTATCGTTATGTTTCAACCAATTTACACAAATCCTTGACAAATTACATACCTAAACCTTCCTCACGAAACCGCATGAAAATCTGTTCAGTAGTTTTCGAGTTTATCGCGAACAGACAGACAGACGACGTGGGGGACTTTAATTTATAATATGTACATACATGTACATATGTATAGAAATAGATGTAGAGAATGTAGAGATATCTACAAGAAAGCGCAATACAAGCATTAATCTTTATTAGGTTGCAAATTAAATCTATATTCTCCCATCATTGGAGGACCCACCACATACCCGCCCTGGTATAGGTAACAGATGGTTACCCCTTCAAGGCTCTTGCAAGGACTCTATTTTTTTTGGTAAAAACGACTCTACATTTGATAACGAAACTAGACCTCCAATGTCCCTGCATACGTTGTTAGCAAGCAGTATGCAAGTGCTTAGCGGGAAATACAGATACAATATGTGTTAGTATAACAAAATATAGACAAGACAATGGGACAGGTTGGTGAAATTCAACGAGGTGGCAAGCGGTGGGTGATTGTATCGAGCGTATCCTACAAGCACCTGTTTGGGAGGAAGGCACAGTAGATAAGTAATAAGGGCATGGCAAACGGTTGGGAGTCCTCTCCAATCGATTGGCAGTCCCAGCAAGAATGCGCATGACGTTCGGTCTAGTCGTGAACCACACTCAGCTTCCGCGCCCTTTAGCCGGTTCCTCGGTGATGCCTCAAAGAAAAGTAAATGGGAGATTGGGGGGAAACACCCGACGACCCTAAGGATTCATTTTATTCTTCAATCACATGTCCATAATCCATAATTGTAGGTACCTCTTGTGGTATCGCGATCCAAAGGACTTCAAGTACGCCCCATGGTTGAATTTAGCAGCCTGAAAAAACCCTCGACTCTGTGCAGAAACGGGCGGCAGATTTGATAGATTCTCGCATCTTAACAAACGGATAGCAATATTTAGAGTACAGGCGTCGAATGGGAATGCTATCCTAGTTTTATTGACATTTCAATGGAAGATGCTCCCAGGAACTAGCGTCATTGATCCCTTCGGCACCGGTGCATAGTCACGTTCATGTTCTCGGTTGACATTTTCACATGTGAACCGGGTGGCTTCTTCGTCTCGTTTTTGAGTTCAACAACTCGGCCGTGGAACGATTTGCCGGCCTCTGTGTTTTATCTTTCATACAACATGGGTTTCATCAAGACCACTCCTTCCTCTCCTCAAAAGGACTCTTCAGACAACTGACATGGGACCAGAAGTAAATTATTTTTCTCGGGCCTCCTGTGTGGAGTTAACGTAAAAAAAGTCGGTTCCTCATTGCTGAGGATCGTATCCCTTACTCCAATTTCCATGGTGGACCAGACTCCTTCACTCCTCGAGGATCTGGGCTGCGTTGAGAGCAAAGGACACCGACTCAGCAGACGTCAGTTATACTTGGTCAGGAGGCGTCTACTAATATCTACAGGAATTCCAAAAACTGAACAAATCGGACTAGTATCTATAAGAACCAAAGTGAGGATGAATAGCTACAGCTCAAACTGCTGACTAATATCTATGAGAACCAAAGTGAGGACGAATATCTACAGCACTGGCAGAGGTTGGATATGCAATTATGTAAAGCATATTGGAATAACGTAATATTGCATATGCAGTTTAAAAAACTTAATTTATGTATGTATGTAAAAATTCCTAATATCGGACTATTGAACACGTTTAGCTGATAATTTAAAGGGCATTACCAGAGAAAACCAGAAATATGTCATTTTCAAATCAGATTTTAGACGTATTGACTCTTTTCCACAAAAAATTATAAAAGGATTTCAAAAGATTCTTTTATCTAGCATTCGCATGTAATAAATTTTAAGAAATTTTTTAAATTTTTAGTATAATAAGGTTATTCCATAGGTCGTTGGCAAATTTGTTAAATTTTCAAAAATGATTTTGTATTATAACACACCCATTTCAAATAATATAATCATGCAGTAAAATAAATCAATACATCTAGCAATCGCATGTTTTAGAATTTTAATTTTAGTTTCAATAAAATCATTAAAAAATAAGTACGTACATGTGTTTCTTGACGAAAATTGGTCCATTTGTGTATTTATTTGCGCACTTACAAACTAATATATTTCAGATTTTTTTAACATTCTTATTAAATTTAGACATTCTTGAAAAATGATAAATACTTATAATAAAAAAATAATTACAAAAAGTATATTATTTTAATAGTTTTATCATCATAACTTTCAGCATTTTTGGATGAAGATATAAATTAAAGCTAATTTGGATTGAAATAAATTCGATATTGAGTTATAATTTTAAAAAGCTGGTACGAAGAAAAAATTAATCTTTCACAACTCTCGACGAAATGTGGATTTTCGTCCGCTGGCTGGTTAAACGCTCTTAAGGATTTGGGTTTTTGTTTTAACGGCTTTCTTTATTTCGAGTGCTTCTAAATTATTTAATCTATTACCATGACCATTTCTATGTCAGTTAGGTTAGGTTAGGTTAGGTTATGTTAGGTTAGGTTTTCAAAATAAATAAATATCTTTATATTATGACCTCCATGTTTGTTCAATAAATTATATTATTGTTCTCTTAAACAGCAAAATACGTAATATTATGCAAAAACTTCAAGTACGCACTTTAAACGTTTAAGCTTTTACGTAATTAGTAATTACGTAATTGAAGTAATTTATGCTTTTCCGTACAACCTCTTGCTCAGCTGCCCTCTGTAGATATTAGTCCAACCTACTCTCCATAGATATTAGTCACCACTGGGACCGTCATAGATATTCGTCCGACCTTAGCTCTGTAGATATTAGTCCTCACTCTGAAGTTCATAGATATTAGTCCAACATATGAGCTGTAGATATTCGTTCGACATACAGGCTGTAGATATTAGTATCTGGAATCCTTGGTTACTCCAGCGCATTGGTGAACTTCCTCTGCTTCTTCTGCCAAACACTTTGCCAGTGACTACGAGTTTCTCCAAGTTGGAGTCCTCAATTTGGCGAGCAACTTGTCTAAGCCCAAAGTAAAATACATTGTTGGAATATAGTTGAGAGCCTATCTTGAATGCCTAGGTCTTCACATTAAATTTGTGCGTCTGGCTTAGATATGACAAGGTAATTTAATTAATATAATGTATTTTTTTACTACCGCACATGAGTCCCAACTGCTCCCAACCGTCTGGAGTCAGTGAGTCTGTGGAATCTCCAATCGGGGTATGTTGTAAGGGAAGGAGATGGGTAAAAGGGAGGTAGAGAAGTACCTGGCTATTCAGATCCGTTCAACAAACATGGCTAAAAGCATATCAAGCAACGTTTCAATTTTGAATGGTGGTCTTACACCAGGGCGATACTGAAAATATCTACTAGTCTAGAACGTGCAGTAATTGAACTTTTTGGAGGACCCACTCTTACCCGCCCTGGTATAGGTAACAGATGGTTACCCCTTTAAGGGTCTTGCAAGGACTCTATTTTTTTGGTAAAAACGACTCTAAATTTGATAACGAAACTAGACCTCCAATGTCCCTGCATACGTTGTTAGTAAGCAGTATGCAAGTGCTACAATATGTGTGTATCTGTATTTCCCTCTGTGTATGACAAAATATAGGTAAGACAATGGGACAGGTTGGTGAAAGTCCACGAGGTGGCAAGCGCTGGGTGATTGTATCCAGCGTATCCTACAAGTACCTGAGCAATACACAGTAGATAAGTAATAAGGGCATGGCAAACGGTTGGGAGTCCTCTCCAATCCATTGGCAGTACAGCAAGAATGCGCATGACGTTCGATCTAGCCGTGAACCACACTCAGCTTCCGCGCCCCTTAGCCGGTTCGTCGGTGATGGGGGGGTAATGGTAAACAGTAATTGAACTGTATGCATTATTTAAAATGAATGAATTGTGTAATTACACAAATTATTCAAAAACAATTTACACACGCACGCCGATATTTGAACTCGCGACCTCCTGATTCGTTGCCAAGGATCGCAACCACTAAGATAGTGGAAACCTTAATTTCAAGGTTGAACCCATAGAATATTCATAAATAAAATAACAAACTAAAAATTATAAAATTACCAAAAACCGGTTTTCTGTTTAGTAATAAAACCGGTCAGCAACGTAAGCAGATATATGCGTTAAAATGACGGTAGCAGTCAAGCGTGTTTATATGTCAACGCGGGTGTCTCGACATATATATCTAGAAATCGTTCTAACTCCGTTATTGTTTTAGTGACATCCCTAAAACAAAAAGTAAAAGGTCGATAGTGGATCGAGCTGTACATCCCTATCAAGTTGTCCATAGAAATAAATAACAAGAATATTCTGTCAGTCACGCGGTTGACTCATATTTTTACCCGCCAAATTGCCTACGGGCCGCTCGACATTGATAATTTTTATTAAATATTTTTATATGAAATAATAAAAAAGTGAGGTGACAAAAATGTTCATTATACATTTAATACAATAGAATAAGTATTGTTGTTTACATAATCTGTGATTTTAGTACCGTTTTCACATAAAAACATCACGTGAGTAATTTTTACATTTTTTTTTTAATGTTTGCGTTCTAAATTTTAATATTTACGAATGTTAATATTTATTTATAATATAACAATTTGAAAGCTTATTTTATAACCTTTTTAAAACATTTTTTACTATTCGGCTACGTTCGGAAATGTTTCATTTATAGAGCTTTAATTGTGAAGCGGTAATAACACAAAGTTTTCGTAAAACTGACATTTCGTTTGAAACATTATAATAGAATATTTGCGATTTTCGGAGGGGTATATACCAAATCAAATTATTTAATTTCCTCCACATTATCATCAAAAGTCCAACTTGTAGCGTATCTTTTTCCATTCACCCTGTAACTGAGTAAAGTTTAACCTCGTGGGAGTGTCATTAGATACCTGATCGGACTGTCACAAGTTAATCGTCGTAGATATATTTCACAGATATGTTTTATTTCAGTTGATGTCACAACTTTCCCTAACTCTGAGCGTGGGTGCACTTAACCAGTACCGACAAACCTGCCCGTAAAACAAATATTTAAACAACACAACCAAAAATTTACCAATTTTCACACCCATTCCACCATTTTTTTGAAAAGTAATGAAATGTTTTTTCATTACAATGGAAAATAATATCGGAAAAGATTTATTTTTAACGCTTTAAATACGAATGTTCTTTCTATGAAACATGAACCACTCAGGGTGACCCATGGCAGGGGTGATGGTTATCCAAAAAATTCCACAGTTTCTTAGATTTCATTAATAAATAATCACTTTAAGGGCCCGCAACCCGAATTTCTACCGATTTCTTACATCATCATCATCATCATCACTATTGGCTCTACAACCCCTGGTGGGTCTTGGCCTCCTCAAGAGTCTTCCTCCACTCATCTCGGTTTTGTGCCAACTCTCTCCAGTTTAGAAGCTCCAAGACAGATATGTCTTTGAGGACGTTGTCGCTCCATCTTAATCTTGGTCTTCCCAGGCTCCTTCGCCCTATTGGTCTTGAGTTCAGCAGAGACTTTGGTGCTTGATGCTCGGTCATTCTCTCCACATGACCCAGCCAACGAAGTCTTCCCAATTTTATAAATTTTGCGACGTTTAGCTCCTTAAACAAAGTATAGAGCTCATTGTTATAACGTCTGCGTCAAAATCCATTTTCTAGAACCGGTCCGAAGTTGCGCCTCAAAATTTTTCTTTCAAAAACGTCCAGTGCTCGCTCATTCCTCTTAGTTAGTACCCAAGTCTCATACTGGTCTGATAAGTGTTTCGTACACTAATATCTTCGTGTTTCTGGACAGCAGTCGGGACATTAATTGGTTTTGTAGTCGGAAATAACAGCGATTTGCGTTCACTATGCGCTTCTGGATCTCCTCTGTGGTATTATTGTCGTTTGTTATCAGGGAGCCTAGGTATGTGAATCTTGGTACCGTTTCGAAATTTTGGTTTCCACATGAGAGAGTTGGGATTTGTTGGGTGCATCCTACAGCCATGTATTTGGCCTTTTGCTGGTTTACTACGAGACCAATATTTTTGGCAGTGCTTTCAAGATTTCTTACATATCTCCCTTAAACACGTTAAGTTTTAAAGCTCTTAAAAAAATATATGTTATTCTTGAAGATAATATCTAGAAATTTCCCGCGCCGAAACTCAAATTATGTAAGATTCCCTCGATAGAAAAAAAACGCAAAGTATGCTCCAAAAATTATTATAAACTCGTATGTTTCAGTATTTTACAAGTTATATGTATGAAAAAATTCACAGTGTTTCATTAAATGCTGTTTAAGATAATGCCCGCGAGATTTTTGCTCTATTTTAAACGAGTCGTGTTTTATTAAACATTTTCGCAATTTTCGCATCGATTTTGTCGCTATAAATGTTCTCCTCTAACATTCGTAATTTCGTATCTCTCCATCTTCTTCTTTTCTAGCCAGGTTGGCGGAATAAACAAGAAACAAGGCGTATACTGTGTAGGTACTCGTATGGGCTTGCTAAGCAATAGCAGTACTATGACGGTTTAGGGCCCATCTCCATTGTTTCTATTATCCATGGGACGGATCGACTTGATCATGATAGCCAACTTCAAGGTCCCAAGAACGTATGAGTAGGCTCATTATGTCTTGACGTCTTCATGTAGAAGTTGGGTGTCCAATAATCTGAATGCCTTCCTATCATCGGCAGCACGCTTCGGTGTGCATTGGCATGTTGATCAACTCCTTGAGATTAGCAGATCACTCTAACTTGTACTCTGTCTAATTTTCCCTTGAGAACGGGGAGTTGGGTTTGTTTGAAAAAAAAATAGTAAGGTACCTATTAAGGCATCTGTATACGAATAATGTTGTGAATCCGGGGTTGTCCCTTAACGCCAACAAAACTTTTTGTACTTTATTATGATAGATTACGGACATATGAATATATTTGGACCTGCCCTAAGTGATAAAAACGTATTATTTCCCCCTCCCCATGGAGCCAGCTGGAGCTCCTCCTTGGAGCCAGCTCGCTCCATGGGGATGGGAGAGAGCCTAGCTTGAATCTAAAATATGTGACGTCATCATTCTTGTACTGACCAGCGCGGAACTAACGTCCATACGTTTTACGAAATAACACGCCAAAAACGGTAGCTTATGCTATACATTATACCCACATATTATATGGACATAGCGAATGTGGACGGTTCTCCGGTGTGCTCGTCGCTGGTTACAGGGGTAAGTAAATTATGAAACATTTGTAAAAGTGTCTTAACTAAACACGGCAAGAAAATATTGCTATGTGAATTGGGGCGAATCTTTTCGGGGCGAGCATTTGGCCTTAGCAAATATATTATTAACGTGGCAAGCAATTCGCGCTCCCATGTAAAAAGGTCTATTCATTCAAAGCAGATTTTGCTTTTAAGAACTAAATGGTGATATTATAATGCGAGATGCCTATATACTGTCAAATTGATTTTCTAACGAATCACAGTCATCTTTCTTCTCTTCGCCCCCCATAGTTTGGTTTTACCCCTCATCTGTATCTTCTGGTCTATTGAATTCTGATGTCTATGTGATAGATTGACAATAGGCCCTAACATCTTATTTAGCAGATGGTAATAATTATTCCGGGCCCTGACCTTGGGGTTCCCACCTTATTTATTTTACACATTGGCCGATTAAATCCAATCCAATTTCTAAAAAAATATCAGCTTTCCATTCAATGATTAATAATAAATAATGTACCTTTACCTCCATGTATTTTTATATAACTTAATATTATTAAATAAATTGAAATTAATAGTGAATATAACATCAATTTAAGTGAAAATATTCTTAACAAAAAATACAAGAGTAAATTCTTAAAATCATATATTTATCCTGTACAAAAAAATCAGTAAGTGATAAAATGGAGGAAAATAACGTTTTTATAGTCTGTCAAAAAAGAGTAGAAAATATAAAAACTGGAACTACTAAATTTGTAGACTGGCAACACCAATTTAACTGTCAAATATTTTTTTGAAGTGCAATGACACTGAATGTATAGAACACAGTAAACCACATTTTAAAAAAAACATTTTTTCTTCATGACAAAAATTGGATTAAAAGGTGATTTATAAAGTGATTTGCTTTAATTTAATTTAACATAAATTTGAATTTAACAAAAGATAGAAAGGAAGAATCACTAATGGTGAGTTTAGTTATACTACTTTTAGATCTGAATGAGTTATATATATTCAGATCTAAAATTAGAGACATGATCTAAAGCCCAGGCAACGCTAGGTACTTTATCTAGTATTAAATAAATATGAGCAATTTCTAAACTGTGCTTTATATTTTATTACATTATAGTTATTCTTCATTATGTTAACAGGTATAATAATAATAATGTACCTATATGCAATTCTAACTTTGAGATCGGCGAGTATCTATACTGCAATGAAAAAATATTTTTTCCACTATTATGCCTTTTTAATTTTTTATAAAAATGTAGGTTACACAGCTTTACTTTAACACCATGAGTTGAGTATTGCCATTTGATCAACAGTGGCGCCCTCATATATTTTCTACTCTTATTTGACAAACTGTAAATAATAGAATTCCCAATACCATAACAAAGAATGTACCTACCTACCCAATGAAATTCTTCCTACATTTTTTTCAAATAATAAAATGTGACTAACTTTTTGATTTGAATATAGCATGGTGCTTTTCTTTCCATCACATTTCTAACCAAGATAGTAAGGGAGATGCAACAATTTCTATTAGACCTATATGAGTTGTTCCAAAAAGCGAAAAAAATAGCCTGAGGGGTTATACTGAAAGTTAAGGGCGGATTTAGGGGGGGGGGTATTTTTGTGTACTGTGGAGATTCCATCACAGTACATACTTAAAAGCTAAAACTGTCTTTTTTAAACATTTAATTGTTCGATTGTTTTTACACTTTCATAAACCTTCCTATACATACTTGAACTTGTAGAAATAAACTTGGAGTATGATACTTCACGTTTATTTCTAACAGTAATTGTTGATTTTTTTGCCCGTCCGCCCCTTGTGCCCACCCAAAAAAAATCCTAACAGTAATTGTTGATTTTTTTACGCGTCCGCCCCTTGTGCCCCCCCCCCCCAGAAAAAATCCTTACAGTAATTGTTGATTTTTTGGCCCGTCCGCCCCTTGTGCCCCCCCAGAAAAAATCCTAACAGTAATTGTTGATTTTTTGGCCCGTCCGCACCTTGTGCCCCCCCAGAAAAAATCCTAACAGTAATTGTTGATTTTTTACCCGTCCGCCTCTTGTGCCCCCCCCCCAGAAAAAAATGCTAGATCCGCCCTTGCTGAAAGTCATACACGACAAAAACACATAAATATATTAAAAAATAATATTTGCTCCGTACTAAAAAAGAAGTTATTTTTGGGGATCCTGTATTTAGGAATTTTTTGGGGAAAGGAATAATTAGAAGTTCTGGGAACGAAAAGGGCATGAGGGGTGATTAGGAATCTGGGCCCCGGGAACCTTTATTGGATTACCAACACCTCTGCCATAGGTCACCCCAAGTGGTTCGCTACGTTTGGTGACTTAGCAGGGGTGCCCGGGTTCATGGGGTGAGGTTTGTCTAGGTCTCGGAGGCGGATGTCCAGGACACATTAAACCCCGGATTCCTACCCACCCCTTAAACCCTTTTCCTTCCCCGAACTCTCCACTCCATCCTTTAAAAAAAAACCCTCCACATAGCATCCCCAAAGATGACATAGGCCTTGAGAGAAATTATTTTCCTCAGGGCCTCCTGAGCTGGAGCTCATGTGAAAAAAAATCCCTAAAGTTTCATCGCAATCGGATGAATGGTTTAGCAACACATAGACAACTCATATATATGTATACTAGCTTTTCCCCCCGGCTTCGCTCGCATAGTATTATGGGGGTACCCACAGCACCTACTCCATCTTCCCTATCCCCACTCCAATCCCCCCCTCCTCCTCTCCCCCGCCCCCTCTCACCCCTCTTTCTCCCACCCCCTCCCCCCACAAATCCCCCCTTGTCATTCACCATCCCCCTCCACTCTCCACCCTCCCTCATCCTATCCCCCCTTCACCTCTCCTCCATACCCGTTACATTCATTTTTCAAACAGCTCGCGTGCCACCTATTGCAATTTTTGTATATAAATTTCATAATGCCAGAGCTCTAACCTATAGCCTATAGCCTATTCTGATGTATGAGCCATATTATTGTTAAGTTTCATTAAAATCCATTCACTAGTTTTCGCGTGAAATAGTAACAAACGTACATCCATACAAACTTTCGCCTTTATAATATTGTGCAACCTATTGCAATTTTTGTATATAAATTTCATAATGTCAGAGCTCTAAACTATAGCCTATAGCCTATTAAGATGTATGAGCTATATTATTGTTAAGTTTCATTAAAATCCAATCAGTAGTTTTCGCGTGAAAGAGTAACAAACATACATACGAACAAACTTTCGCCTTTATAATATTAGGAAGAAATAGGATATTTATAAGCAAGCACATTTTGATTTTTATATATTATATAGATATTAATAATCCTTGACAAAATCCTTCATTAGCCCACCTTAAATTTGGCACGTCCCCCGACGTGTTGGTTTCATAACGCGCCTGTGCGACGGGTGTTCCCACGGCGGGCGTTAGGAATTATTAAAAAACAATAAAAACAAACCGACTGATACAACAAACAGACAAACAAACAGAGCAACCAACAAACCATCGAGTGAGGAAATAGCCGAGATCCGCAGTCCCGTTATCGAGGATTTGTTGCTCGTATGTGGTTTATTGTATCTACCGAGTCAGGGGCGAATTGGGAGGCCAACCAGGCGGGCCTAGTTAAGATGAAGCCATACTAAATTATACAAAATCATATGTTTTTGTTTTGAAAATTTGATCGCTTAGAAGTATTATAGATGCTTCAATTAAATACTGCGTGTGGAACATACCTTGGCCCTTTAAAAAAATCGGTCATTTTTTTTATAAGTCTTTTAATAAGCCTAGAAAAAAATAAAGTATAAGGTCTATATAAAACACTTTCAAGTCCAAATTCTTCTAATTATAAACCTTTTTACGGGTATGGTTTTTTTTGTTTAATGTGGCAAAATAAGTTTCTTTTATAATAATCGCAAAAAAAATTGAAATTTACGCCCGAATATTCATTTTCGCGTTGTTATTTTTGACATCACGTCGACAACATGGCAGTCGACGCATTTGATTTTCAAAGTGAACCTTATACCGTCCACCGAAGAACTACTGACTAGCCATACTCATTTTCTGCCAGTCCTCCCCCGGCCGGAGCGGGGAACAGAAGTTAGTCTCCGCGTCGCTTGGTTTCGTGAGATCAATTTTAAATTTCCGTTTTATTACAATAAACAATGCGTAAAAAAGGAATTAATGTTTTTTACAGGCCTTTACGAAATCAGCCAGTAATTTTTTTTTCTCAAATACTTTTTCCGACCTTTCTAAAAGCTTTTTCTCAAGTATTTTTAAACTCCTCCCATAAAGGGGCGTGAATTCCGATTTAGATTTTTCCTGGACTATTGGATCGCCTTAAAGCGAAAGGTTGCATAAGCTTTTGAAGTGATCACTTCTTTAGCACCGTTGTGATTTGAAACTCGATGAAACGATAAAGCAACACTAAAATTTATTATTTCACGGGTACTAAGTTCTAATATAATACGATAAATCCGCGGTTCCACGCGAGCCTCCAATAGTGTAGCGGTATAAAGCGCCTGACGAAATTCAGCCGCCAGATATCCAGCGAACCAAGGTTCGAATGCTACAAAATCCATATCATGTAAAATCAATATCCAATCTTCAAACCACTCCAAAATAAACAGGCCAAAGAAAAAAAAGCGACTCCGAAGAAGAAACCACAAATATTAATAAGATGACCAAATTTATAGAAAAAGGTGCACTGGAATTCGACGCCAAAAATATGGAAAAAAATATCCTTCACATTGAGCATAATAATGATGTTTTTTCTCTATTAGCTATTTCTGTTTTATTTTTATCTTCTGACATTTCTATTTGCCAGGTGACCTAATAACGATGGCATATTCGTGGCTTTATTCGTCGAAATAATTTGTTGGTCTTTACCATGGACATATGAATATATCTTGGACCTGCCGTAAGTGATAAAAGCGTATTATTTCCCCCTCCCCATAACGGTTCCATGGAGCCGGCTCGGCTTACGAGAGCCTCGCTTGAATCTAAAAAATGTGACGTCATCTTTCTTGTCCTGACCAGCGCCGAGGTCGCATCGTACATTTTACGAAAAAAAGTGAGAGCTTGTGCTATACATTATACCCTAATATATGTGGACGTAGCGAATGTGGGCGTTTCTCCAGTGAGCTCGTCGCTGGTTACAGGGGTAAGTAAATTATGAAACAATTGTAAAAGTGTCTCAACTAAATACGGCAGCAAAATATTCCTCTGTGAAAAAGGGCGAACTTTCCTTTGCCGCATTTGGACTACGCAAATATGTTAATAACGTGGCGGTAAAGTCGCGCTCCCATGTAAAAAGGTCTATTCATTCAAAAGCAGATTTTGCTTTTAAGAACGAAATGGTGATATTATAATGCGAGATACCTATATACTGTCAGATTGATTTTTTAACGAATCACAGTCATCTTTCCCCTCTTCGCCCTCCATAGTTCGGTTTTACCACTCATCTGTATCTTCTTGTCTAACCATTTGGATGTCTATGGTTTTTACTGAATTTTTTGTTGGGATCTTGTACTGCGAAAAGTAGTTCACTAACTACCTCCTTTGATTCTTCCATGAATTTGTGAAGATTCTACTCTTCTTCTTCGATGGCGCTACAGCCCATATCGAGCTTTGGCCTCCTGTAACAACAGTCGCCTCCAACTCCTCCTGTCCTCAGCGGCTGACTTCTAATTTGGTACTCTTGGCATGGCTAAGAAATTTGTGAAGATTGGCCATATTTATTTTTTTCACAACACTTACTCACTTTACACTTTTAAATCAGTAGTACTGCACAAATATTATTGTCACCAGTTTGCCAGTTTCAGAATGTTCAAATATTTATTTATTTTTAAATGTTGTTTGTAGAAAATATATTACGTTTGTAGAAGATATATTGATAGAAAAAGTGCTTCGTAGCCTCTTCACTCTTGTCTACTTTAGTTTTTCTGAAGGTGTCGCTTCTACCGCGTGTGAACTGCATACTTGTAATTTTTATGTTACACCTCACAAGAGCCTTCCTGTCTGCACAGTATAATACAAGGAAATTATAAATCTCGTCAACTGGTTGGTAAGAATTGTGTAGCGAGTTATGACGGCCTCTGTGTTTGAGGGGCAAGGCTCTCGATTAGCAATCCCGGCGTGCGCAAATAAATTTTATTTGATTAAAATAATATATATATCCAAAGATATTGAAATATAAGTAGATGTGCTATCTGCAGTTTTTACTATGTGGGTCTGCGCTTCCGGGTGTCGCCGATATTGTTTACCAATTAACAAATAAACTAAATGAACGAATTCTTTCCGTATTCAAACAATATTGTTAATCAATACTAATGCACGTCTTAAAAAATCAGCGAAATGAACAAATTCTTTTCGTATGCAAACTACTCTAATTAGGGCGTAGTCCGCCGACAGTTGCGCGGACACCACAGCATATATATTTTATATTTGAATATCTTTGTATGTATCCACGGACATATGAATATATCTGGACCTGCCCTAAGTGATAAAAACGTATTATTTCCCCCTCCACATGGCGCCGGCTGTAGCTCCTCCTTGGAACCGGCTCGCTCCATGGGGAGGGGATATAGCCTCGCTTGAATCTAAAATGTGTGACGTCATCATTCTTGCCGTGAACAGCGAGAAGCTGACATCCATACATTTAACGAAATAACGGCAGCTTGTGCTATACAATATATCTACGTATCAATATGCACATAGCAAATGTGGGCGGTACTCCAATGTGCTCGTCGCTGGTTACAGGGGTAAGTAAATTATGAAACATTTGTAAAAGTGTTTTAACTAAACACGGCAAGAAAATATTGATATGTGTATTGGCGCGAGTCTTTTTGGAGCGAGCATTTGGCCTAAGCAAATAAGTTTTGAACGTGGCAAGCAATTCGCGCTCCCATGTAAAAAGGTCTATTCATTCAAAGCAGATTTTGCTTTTAAGAACTAAATGGTGATATTGTAATGCGAGATGCCTATATACTGTCAGATTGATTGTTCAACGAATGACAGTCATCTTTCCCCTCTTGCTCTCCATAGTTTGGTTTTACCCCTCATCTGTAACTGCTTGTCTATCCATTTGGATGTCTATGTATGTATCATATTTGCGACACGTTGTGGAAGATACTCTCAATTTCGCCCTGGTTTTAGATTACTATTCAGAATTAAAACGTTACTTGAAATGGCTTTAGCCGTGTTTGACGATTCTTCCATTATTCCAAAAACTATTTTTTGATCTTAAGATTTTATAATTTTTCAATAATGCCTAAGTGAAGTAAGTGTGCAAAAAATCTGAAATATATCTACTTGAATTAGTTTTTAAGACCGTAAATAAACAGACAACTGAAGTATTTTTAGTTACAGTATTTTAAAATTTTACACATTTCCTTTAAAAAATTTTGCAAATCTGCCAACGAACGGTATAACCTTATTAAAAAAAAAAATTAAAACTTAAAACAAAACCTTGCTAGATAACTATACTTTTTTGTAGAAAGTCTAGAATTTGATTTAAAAATTAAATTTTTCCGGTTGTGTCTGATTAGTCTAATTTTACTTTAAGGACCATTAACCAGCCAGCGGCTGAGAATTCATATTTCGTCGAAAGATGTTCTTACGATCGTACAGGGCGGTTCCAATGAGAAAGATTAATTATTCGTACCAACTTTTTAAAATGACAACTCAATATCGATTTTATTTCATTTAAAATTTGCTTTCATTTATAGCTATGTACATTAAAAAATGATAAAAGGCGTAATGGCTATTAAAATTATGTTATTTTTGTAATTATTTTTTTATCATAAATATTTATAATTTTCAATAATTACTAAGCAAAATTAGAATGTAAAAAAATCATAAATAATTAATTTTTAAGACCGTAAATAAATAGACAAACTGAAGTATTTTCGTTGCAAAACACGTGTGTGAATCTTTTTTTAACCCTTCAAAAATTTGGAATTTTTTTCGGATGGTCAAAATATTTTCGCTTTACAATAAAATGCAAATATTTGGAATATTTCTGAGCACATTCAAAAACCAAAAACTGTTTTAGAAAGGTAATGAAATAAGCCTTCAAATTATAGAATTCGAAAAAACTTCTTTTTTTTATTATAAATTTTTTGCATACAAACATAAAAAAGTTTACAAAATGGCTCACCTTACGTTTTTTCTAACTAAAGTAACTGATAATAAAAACACATACATATTTTATTAGACAAATGTATAACAAACACATATTGTAACCTCACTTTTTTGTCGCTCTATGAAAAATATTTTTTTTTAAATTCCCGAAACTTCAAATTCTTTTTTCAATTTGCGATTCAAAAGTTTGTGTGCATAAAAGTGCACATTTTACTTTTTTGGTGGCTATTTTTTAGAATGGAATATAAAGCGTTGTATTTTTCCTTTCTAATACCGATTAGAACATACTTCTAACTACGATAGTAAGGAAGTTACCGCGTTTTATATGAGACCTATGTGCGTTGGGACAAATATGGTCTCCTGTGATTAAACGGGTTAAATGATTTTATTTAAACTAAAATTAAAATTCTGAAATAAAGCTCCCAAATAATTTATTGATTTATTTTACTGTAAGATTATATGATTTAAAATATGTGTTGTATAATACTTTTTTTTTTGAAAATTTAACAAACCTGCCAACGACCTAAGATAAAACCTTATTTTAGTAAAAATAAACATATTTTCTCAAAATTTAATATGTACTTTTACCAGACAAAAGAACTGCCTTTCGAAATCAATTTATATTTTGTTGTGGAAAAGAGTCCACACGTCTAAAATTTGATTTAAAAATGACATATATCCGGTTGTGACTGGTTATTCTCTTGGCAAATATTAATTTATTTTTTAAATTATTAATTACAAAAATTCTGACACGTACCTTTCTCAGTTAGCAGAGAAATTCCGTTTGCATGAGCTCTCATCGTCATCTCAGGGTCCTGCGTGGGATAAAAGAAAGCTACTATCTGATGTAAATAAAAGAACTCACATTAAATAAAATGTACTTGTTATTATTGACAAGCAAAAAAACCATAATCTACATAAATACCTTTGTAAACTCAAAAAAATGTAGATAGAGAGAGAGAGAGATAATTCAGTTATTTTAGTAGAATCCACTCCAAATGATCATTCGTAGCTTGCCATAGTTAAAATGGCGCACCTATTCTAACCCCAGCGACAAGGGCTCCAGGGCCCCAGAGCTGCCGCTTCGCAAGCCCATGACACCGTGAAACATCCAAGATTCCAGTCCATCCACAAAGGCCCGCTGCTCACAATGCGTTCGATGACCAATTCTGAGCATTGAAAGGATATAACCCGCAGTTCTAGACTGTAAATGTCATTTAAGAAGTGCCTGCAATCTTCATCAAAGTTGTCCTCGGTGATATTGGATTGTACGTGGCTGTAAACGCGCCCGTCTAAAACATCAATTTATCAAGCTGTGATCAGAAAATCTCGATGGCTATTTCTCGGTGGATTGTTTTCCGCGTCATTACGAGCGTCAAGCATTAATTCTTCACATCACCAATTTGTAGGTGTTCGCACTAGCCTCCCTGGCTTGTTGAACAAAAACCCGGACTACATCAAGCAACCACTCTGTTACGAAGCAAAGTCGCTGATAGAGAAATTTACACAATCATTTACGAGTAATAATAATATTTCTCGTGCTGAGATTAAACACAAAATCACACTTCATAATATAACTCTTTACAAATCAAACTTCCGACAAATTCATTATTATGTCATGACGTCGCCCTTATAAACAGTTTTTTTTTTCTAAAACAAAAAACAATCGAACAATGTTCCGGCAATTTGAATTTGTTATCAATCGTTCCAACGGCACCCGAAATTAATAAAACTCCTTCTGAGCAAGTAGGTACCGATTGAGTAACTACCATGAAAATAATTACGTTACAATTCATCAATGAATGCCAAACATTTATTTGGTTGGCCAAAATGAAAGAGGTACCTGTACCTTTCGATGGAGAAGCCACGGTGTGGATTGCGATTCCATTCTTTTAAATTAAATTAATTTTTGTGCACAACATTTTGATTCTGAACCTCCAATTAAAAATAATAAGGTGGTCAAGTCACATTAGGTTTAGCTGCTTACTCCTGTGGTGAAAATTAAGTATGTGTTTGTACAGGCACGAAAAACAGTCATAAATTGTCGTGGGTCACCCCGTGGTGGTTCGCTACGTTTGGTGACCTAGCAGAAGTGCCCGGGTTCATTGGATGGGGTTTGTCGAGATCTTGATGAGAGACTGGTTGAGGGAGTCCAGCCGGACTCCTTTCGACCCATCGCCTTGCACCGCAGTGTGAGGAATTGATTTATACGTCCGTCACTCCTGGACACGTTGACCCCGAGATTTCTACCCACCCCTCAAACGTTTTTCCTCCCCAGAACTTCCTCCCCTTCCTTTCCCTAAAACGACCCTCCACACAGCTTCCCCAAAGATGGCACAAGCCCTATGATAGGAGGGATTTTTTTTCCTCATGGCGTCTTGTGTGGAGGAGGCCTTAAGAGACCTTCTGTGAAAAAATCAGACGCGGTAGAAGTAGAACCTTCAGAAAACTAAAGTAGGTAAGAGTGGGGAGGCTACGAAACACCACACAAAGAGAAGACTGATTTTACTATCTCATTTTATCGCAAGCTAAATCCTATAGATGTATATGTTTGTCTCTTTTTAGTCTCAATTTGGAAGGCGGGTATGGGTACCGCCGCCCCGGGAACCATTTATTGGACAACCAACACCCCTGCCACAGGTCACCCCAAGTGGTTCGCTACGTTTGGTGACTTAGCAGATGAGATTTGTCTAGGTCTTGGTGGCGGATACGTTTGCCCAACCACTGCGTGGCGGACAAGATCGGAGGAGACTGATTGAGGGAGGCCTTTTGACCTCTCCAGCCGGATTCTCCAGACCCTTCGCCTTGCACCGCAGTGTGAGGAATAGGTTCATACGTCTGTCACTCCTGGCAACACTGACCCCCAGATTCCTACCCACCCGTCATACCTTTTTCATTCCCATATCTTTTTCTCCTTCCTTTCCCTTAAAAAACCCTCCACTCAGCATCCTCAAAGATGACATAGGCTCCTAGGGAAATTGTTTTCCTCGGTGCCTCCTGTGTGGAGCTAATGTAAAAAAAAAGTTTCGCTGTTTTACGTTTCATCGAATTACAAATCACAACGGCGCTAAAGAAGTTTTCACTTCAATTTTTCTAATATTAATTACTGAAAAAGTTCTTAATCCGCTCCCTACAGCTTTCACAGCACTATAAATTATGGATTCAATCAATGATTTCGGTCTTCTAAGCCAATCAAGAGACATCTCCGTGGGTGGGCGTCCAACTTCCGGGGCTCGCATCTCCGCCGCCGATGGACCAATCCCCGCAGCATCTTCAACAAAAATGTAGACCTCACATTCTTCTACATTTTGCATTTTGAAATTTTGCAATCGGACCCACGCTGACGGAGCTGCAATCGATCAAAGATCTCCATGTGTGGTCGTCGAACGCAAATCCGCCGCGCGGACGCACGCCCGCGCTAAAATCGCCACAACTCCAAAACGGAGAAAGATATTACAAAATTAAATATACACGATTAAAGCTCAAGATCTCGACTTCATTTTTGTTGAACGTTATACGCATTTAACTTGCGCGGTTTGCGAGCTGTGGCGGTTTTTGTCGGCGGGCGCGGTGGGTGGTCCTAGTGTATAATCGGGTTTTATGTGGTGTAAGCCCGGTTTTATGAGCGGGATACTGTTCAACGCCCGAATGCACGAACGTGGTTTTAAATATATTACCACGACAGAGAGTTCAAATCGGTAGATGCGAGGGGTCGAATGTATTAACCTGTATCGGTACGCCCTTTTGCCGCTCGAAAATATACCATAGATAAAAGATAATTCCATAGACAAATGCATAGATAATATATGAACTCCAAATGATGAACTGATAACGATAACAGAGTACGAATAAGACAGTATAATATTTGTATATTTTTTTGCAGCATCGCGTCCATTGGTCAAATCATTGTACGTACATATATTTATCTCACCAAATCAAATAAATGTCCAGATAAGATATTAGTGTACAAAACACTTATCCGACCAGTACTCACGTATGCAGCTGAGACGTGAGTACTAACTAAGAGGAATGAGCGTGAACTAGAAGTTTTTGAAAGAAAAATTCTAAGACGCTTCTTCGGACCGATTCTATAAAATGGATTTTGGCGCAGACGTTACAACAATGAACTGTATACTCTGTATTGGGAGCTAAACGTCACAACATTTATAAAACTGGGAAGACTTCGGTGGCTGGGTCATGTGGAGAGAATGACCGAGCATCAATCACCAGTCCCTGCTGAACTTAAGACCGATAGGGCGAAGGAGCCTGGGAAGACCAAGGTTAAGATGGAGCGACAACGTTCTCAAAGATATATCTGACTTGGAGCTACTAAACTGGAGAGAGCTGGCACAAAACCAAGATGAGTGGAGGAAGACTCTTGAGGAGGCAAAGACCCACCAGGGGTTGTAGAGCCAAGAGTGATGATGATGATATTTATCGTAATTGATTATCGTCGAATCTGTGCCGGTGGATGCAATTTTAAGCCATAAGTTATTATAATTGTTTGTTTAGTTTGTAGTTGTAGAAATAAGATTGAAGAAATATATTATAAGTTTGTACAGTTTGAGGTGATTTTTCACAAAAACGGCGCAATATCATCCAATTATTATTATTATTAATTACTAAACTAATTACTTACATACATTTTTTATTATGAGGTAGTATAATTTTTTAAGGCATCGGGCCTAATAATCATTTGGACGCATTTGTCAAAATTTTGTTTTCTACGGTCTCATTGTAAATTTTAGTTAAATTTAATCATTTTAGTGTGTTTACAGTTTGTAATTATTGTTTTGTCATCTTTTTTTATAAAATTGATTTAATTTATATGTTTGAAGGTACTTAAAAAATAAAAATAAACAAGATCATACCTACTTTCCTGTTTATAATAGAAAAACATGTAATCCGAAGTATATACGAGTATTATAATAATTCATAATAAATTTTTCAATACCGTGTGCCCACAGTTCAGCTGACCATTCACACGTAAGGTCCAGCCCCTTTGCCATTGGCCACCTCAAGTGGTTCGCTACGTTTGGTGACTAAGCAGAGGTGCCTTGTTCAATGGGGTGATGTTTGTTCGGGTCTTGGCGGCGGATGCGTCTACCCACCAAAAGCTTGGCAGGCTAGATGGGAAGAAAATGATTGAAGGAGACCGTTTGACCTACACAGCAAGACTCTCTCCGAACATCGCTTTGCACCGCAGTGGGAGGGATAAATTCAAACTTCCATCATTCCTGGACACATTGAACTCCAGATTCCTACCTGCCCCACATACATTTTTCCTTCCCAGAACTTCCTCTCCTTCCTTTCCTAAAAAGATACTCCGCACCGCATCCCCAACAGATTATGGCCGAAGTGACTTTTCATCGGGAGGGAGTTTCCTTGATCGTCGGCTCCTCATTTTGAGGGGAACAATTTTGTTTACAAATAAATTTTAATCTCACTTTCTTTTTTTTTTTTTTTTTTTTTTTTTTTTTTTTTTTTTTTTTTTTTTTTTTTTTTTTATTTATTTGAGACACAAACAGGATATTTATAAACATTTTTGTGGGTTAAATATAATAAATTAAAATACAAATATAAATATCCCTAGACTAATGTGTCTGCAGTAATCACATTTGAATATTTACAGAAGCAAACACATGAAAAACAATGCAAGTATTATTTATACATAACTTTAAAAACAAAAAAAAACTAAATACAAAATTGAAATACATTATAAGTATACAATATTTATGAAGTATTTCCTGAGATGTAATAAAACAACAAATAAATTATTATTATTTTTTTTTTTTTTAGGTGCACAAATCGTGGAGATATTTTTTGAAACATGTTACAGTGTTTAGAAAAATATCTATAAAAGTGTGTATCTTGACAAGATCATTGTATGATCGACATATTCTGGACATAGGATTAAAGTATCCAGTATTATTAGTAAAGATTTCAGTCCAGAATGTGTTTAGGTTTCTGGTAGATTTTGACCTGGCGTATAACTTAATTTGGTTGACTAAGTTACTGTCTACACGATTATTCACAATTTTATATAGCATTAAGAGGTCATTTATGTTTCGTCTTTTAACCAGACTTTCTAATTTGAAATGTCTAAGTCTTTGTTCGTACCCGTCGAGAAGATGATAGACACCTGATCGGTAAGACAAAATCCGTGTAAATTTTCTTTGGACTGATTCGAGTCTAGATATCTGTGTAATATAATGTGGATTCCAGACTGTTGACCCGTACTCAAGAACACTTCGGATTAAGGAATTGAATAGAATTATTAGACTGTTAGAATTCTTAAACAGTTTGGTTGATCTTACAATAAAACCAAGTAATTTATTTGATTTACACACAATGTATTCAATGTGTTGATTGAATGTTAGTTTGTTGTCAAATATAATTCCTAAATCTTTTATTGATTCAACTGTTTCTAGATTGTGACCGCATATGCTATATGAATACAGAGTTTTGTTGGTGTTCTTCGTGAAATTTATAACTTTGCACTTAGCTATATTCAGTTCCATTTCATTGTCAACACACCAGGTAGATATTGTGTTAAGGTCTTGTTGTAAGAGTTCACAATCTTTCATAGATTTAATTGCTTTATATAATTTGAGGTCATCAGCATATAGAGAAAAATTACAGCGGAGTTTGTATGTAAGGTCGTTAATAAAGATTAAGAAAAGTTCTTTTCATAAGATAAGTCGTTTGTTAGAATAATGTACGGGTTACGCGTTTTTTAGTAATGTCATATGGTGTTCTTTGCCCACTGTCCCACCGCACAGAATTCAAAATAAGAACACCGCCGTAAAAACATTGTTCCGTTCAAAAGCAAAGTGATTTTACAAGCTAGCCGTCTCGCTCGCACCCGCACTAATCTGCATTAGAGCAGTCCCCTCGCAAAGCGGGCTACAGCTCCCTACTGCGGGATAACCCTTTTACAAAGTCAACAAATTATCGTCGTCTCGCTCTGGCGCGTGGAAAAAGTCATGTTTACTTAGTTTGCTATCTCACTCACACCCATTGTTTTAAATATGAGTTCCACAGAACAAAAAATATAAAGAAGGGATTTGAGATATTTGTGCTTTTTTATGTGTATATTAATAATTAACTGTACTAAATTATAAATTTTTATGCTCTTAGGTAATTAAGATAATTATTACCAATTATTCAACAAAGAATTAGCCGAAATAAAATACAAAGATAATTTTTTTTTTTAAATTGTGTATCCTTTCTTTATGTTTCTATGTTCTATGGGTATGTTTTTTCTCTATCCGCGCATTGATTTGAGCAAATATTTCTATCTCTTTCACTCCTGGCAAATATTTCGGTGTCTCTTTCTAGCGCGCGTGAAAATTATGTGTATGGATTTTCCTTTCGGATATTTCCTCGGCTTACTTCAATAAACAGGCCGCTCCCTGTTAAGTAAGTTTTACCACTCTAGGAATTTTCCGGGATGTACCAGTGGCGTACCGTAGGCAATCCGGAAAAACGTTTTTTTTATATTAACAAATGATAATTACTAAGTAATTTTGGACAGTTACGTAATAACAACTTACGACCAAGGATCAACCTTCTTTCTTACAATATGAAAAAAAATATACGTAGGTATTATAGGTGTGAATACCTCACATGATAGAATACATCTCCAATTGTGGTATGTTGTGAGACTGAAGGCAGTGGGGAGGGGAAGGAGATGGGGAAGAGGAAGGTGAGGAAGTACCTGGCTATTCAGATCTGACCACCAAACGCGGCTAAAGCCATTTCAAGCAAAGTTTCAATTATGAATGGTGGTCTTACACCAGGGCGACACTGAGAGTAGCTTCCACTCTGGAACGTGCCGCAAATATAGTATATATTGTTTTTAATGAATAAATTGTTATTATGGTTAAATTAAAAATTAAAAGCTGTATGGCTCACGACGGATATGAAACTGCTAGCTGACTTTTAAATTTAAGCTCAAGAAAGAAAGTTTTTTCTACTAAAACAAAATGATATTGAAATTTTTAGTTTTCAGTTTTTTTAACCGTGATTTTGAAGGTCATCGTTTCCTTCACCCATTAACTTACAACGTTATTCCTATCGTAAGCTATGGAGATGTTTTTTTTTTTTATTTAGTTATATTACAATTTTTTTAGTTATTTACATAATTTTTATATATTGTGTTTAGTTTGGGGCGTTGGGGCGTATAATTATATATGTGTCGTTCATTATAAAAGTAAAGTATCTCCTATTTACTCAATTTAAAAAAAAGAGCTTTTGCGTATTAAAGTCTAGGAAAAAAATACAAGCATTCATTCAATGTTTTCTATGTTTACTGTCTAATGCAAATACAATCAATAAAAAAATAATTTCTGGTAACTTGATATGAATGGACGGGATACCATTAAGCACGAAAAGGGTGTTTTAAAAATATGGAGTTCACCACTTTTACAATGTACGACACTTATTTAAGTCTAGCACGATTTTCAGTCATGAATGAGCATTTATCTTTTATAATTTATACAATAGAAATATAAAATAAACATTTACTGACAAAAATCTATTGATTCGTATTTTTTTAATGAGCAGGTAACAATAAGTTTCAAAAATGGTAAAATATTTTATACTTGAATTGGCAGGTTGCCTTCCCGGTTGGCAGAGATCCTACTGTCTTCCAATTTGGATAAACTGTATTAACACCTCTTTTCCTTTCTAACAAAAACTATTATTCAATTCTTTCTCACTCGCACTGGAGGAAAATTTTTTAAATTGAAATATATATAAGAACAGATTTCTCACTCCAATAGAAATACTTTCATTTTCAACATCTTTGTTGCAGATGCAGATGAAAATTGTGGAATACACAATTTGTCGATTTTTTGAAGTGGCGTAGTAAAAGCTTACGATCATTCAAACCCTGTGACTAAAGTGACGCTGCAAAATAAATGTAATTTGCAGTTTTTTTTTTTACATGAATACCGCATAAGAGTTCTGTGAATTCTCCACCTGTGCGAGAATGGCCAATTGGGGTATGTTTTGAGGCTGAAGGTATCGAGAGGGGGGAAGGAGATGGGGAAAGAGGAAGTAGCCAGCTATTCAGATCTGGCTGGGTATCTAGCTTGGACGACTGTAGGCCGCAAACGAACAAACAACAGGTCACAACGACTAAGGGTTCCTACTATATTTGACGTAAACTGTTATTTGTTCGTTAGCGGCCTGCAGTCATGCTCGGGAACGATGACAAGTTACCGACATTTTCGATAAAACCTATATCGATCGACCATGCTAGGTACCCTGGTCACCAAAAATGGCTTTAGCCATTTCAAGCAACGTTTCAATTCTGGATGATGGTCTTGCACCAGAGCGATACTCAGAGTTTCTTCCACTCTGGAACGTGTCGTAAATACTTCTTACATTACTTTGAAAGATTGAATTTTGACATAATACAATTCGATCAAATAAAATTTACTTGCACACGTTGGGATTTGAAGCCGCGACCTTCGGATTGCTAGTCGAGAGCCTTACCTTCAACGATGGAGACCGTCTTTACATTTACATAATATAAATTCTCAGAAAATTTGTTCAAGTTTAACAAAAAGCCGAAAATCTGTTAAATACCCCAATTATTAACTCGAGCGGTGAGCTCCAGATTCAAGAAATTTAAACTTGTTTTTGACGGCCTCCGTGGTCGAGGGGTAAGGCTCTTTATTTTATTTGATTGATTTGGTTTTTTCACAATTTAGCCGCTTAAACATAGTATAAGGTGTATATGCTCAGTATCGCCCTCGTTTAAGAACACATTTCAGAATGAAAAACGTTGCTTGAAATGGTTTTAGCCATGTTCGGTGACTAGCTCTGAATAGACAGGTACTCTTACCCATCTCCTTCCCCTCCGCACTACCTTCAGCCTCACACATACCACAATTGGGCATGCCATCTCACTGGCTCCAGACGGTGGAGACCGGTTGGAACTCTTGTAGCCTTTCGGTCTCCTCTTTGTGCGGTGCTTCGTAGCCGCCCCACTCTTGTCAATTTTAGTTTTATGAAGGTTTTGCTTCTACCGCGTGTGAACTGTATTTTGTAGTTTGTTTATTTTATTTTTTTTATTATTATTGTACAACAAAATAATTCCAATTACAGTACAATTTAGTTACCCCATCAGTATTAAGGCAAGTGACTCTTCAATAATATTTTTAAGGCATATATAGAACAGTCACTTACATCCAAATGGTTTGCAATTTCATTTAGCTGCACCACTCCCCTCGTCATGCTATGCTTTGCCAAGACGTCTGTTCTGCCGTTCGGTACTTTAAATAAGTCATGATGTCGACTTCGGCTGTAGTGGTCTGGTAGCACATTTACAAAACCTATACCGATTCAGTCGCGGTAACGACAATTTACATTTTAAATATATTATCTCTGTATTGGTTATTTTTTATCACATTGCAAAAACAAAAATTGTTCTAAAATCTAGATAAAATAATCTTTCTGATGTATATATTAGAAATTAATAATTTTATCTCTAAATATTTAAATTTTAATATTATTCCCATATATTGTAAATACACCTCTATATTGATAATTTTTTATCACTTTGCAAAAACAAAAATTGTTCTAAAATCTAGATAAAATAATCTTTCCAATGTGTATATTAGAAATTAATAATTTTATTTCTAAATATTTAAATTTTGATATTGAAAATTTAAAGCGACTGAAACGCGGTAGGGATTGTAAATACGCGGTCTGGTACATATAAATCATAGCATCCCAAGAGAAACGGGCTATCGATGAAATTGTTCCAAATTTTGAAAGACAGAATAGCAAGACTTGCTTTCCGTCTAGTTTCTAGACTCACAGAATCAGAATTAGATACTTAGTATAATCGGTGTCCTCTTTGTGCGTCGTAGCCTCCCCACTCTTGTCTGCTTTAGTTTTGGTTTCACTTCTACCCTGTGTGAATTGCACACTATGCTTTTTTATTTTAGGAAGTATAAATGCTATTGGCAGATCATTTTTTATTTTCGCAATGTAGAACAATTATTATCTACAGTCGTCAGCCGTCACTGTATAAAAAATGTATTGTTCTCGCGCAACAACTGTCGTCTGTCACCTGTCAACTCGACTGTCATCATTCTGTCAATTAGCGTATAAGTTACACCGACAGGGTGACGATATAAATAATAATAATAAACATTATATATGCAGGTTACGTTACGGTTATAATTATAATTATAGGTTTATCTAATGTGTAGGTATGTCTGGATGTATGTATGTATGTATAGTTGTATGTCTCTAACATAAAAATAATTACCTATTAATAACTGGGTGTTAGTCTGTCCTAAGACGTTGTGAATAACCAACCTTCAGAAGGGAAAGTTACAATGAAATTAATGTAGTTCCGTGACTTCCAAAATATCCCCGACAAAATATCCTTCGACAAACTATCCCCGACAAAATATATCTTTTTAAATCTGTATTTTTAATAGGATTTTACTATTTTTGAACAATAATTAATTTATTGTCTTTACAAGATGTCCATTATTTTTGTCCCATTTTTTGTTAGGTTAGGTGAGATTAGGTTAGGTTTAGTTTTAGTAGGTGGATTTTGTTGGGGGATGTTTTGTCCGTAAGATATTTTGTCGGGGGATATTTTGTTGGGGATATTTTGTCGCGGGATGAAAACGCACAGTACCAAATGTTGAACGGGGATTTTTTTTTAATTAACTCTACACAGGAAGGCCTGAGGAAAATATTTCCCCTTAAGACCTATGTCATCTGGAAAGGAGGTAGAGGGAGTCCTGGGAAGGAAAATATATGAGGGGTGAGTAGTGATCTGGGGGTTAGTGTGTCCTGGAGTGAGAGACGTATGAATCTATCCCGTCCTGGTGTAAGACCACCGTTTAAAATTGAAACGTTGATTGAAATGTCTTTGGCCGTGTTTGCTGACTAGATATGAATGGCGAGGTACTTCCCCACCTTCCTCTTAGCCATCTCCTTCCCTCCCAACTTTCCTCCAGCCTCACAACATGCCCTAATTGGGGATGCCATAGTCTCACTGACTCCAGGCGGTTAGGAGTAGTTGGGACTCTTGTGCGGTATTCATGTAAAAAGAAAGTAAATATAAATCGTTGAATTTAATGTTTCAAAGACCCAATCTTGTCTGATTACTTCCAAAGGGGATCGAAATGAAAATCTAGTCTCTTTCAACGGAAGCAATCTTCCGAACAGGCCCTCCATTGATATGCTTGGTGTAACCCTAAGTGACCAGCTCAGGTATGGGGGCTCCATCGAAGCCAGAGTAAAGCTAACCTCCCAAAAACTGAGCGTACTTTAATAGTAGCAGATACTTTAATAGTACACAACTGCTAACCTTGTACAAATCACAAGTACGCCCCACGGTTGAATTTGGCAGCCATCTCTGGTCTGGAGCTCCAAAATACCTGAAAAATACCCTCGACTCTGTGCAGAAACGGGCGGTCCGTTTGATAGATTCTCCCATCTTAACAGACGGATTGCAATCTTTAGAGCACAGGCGTCGGGTGGGAATGCTATCCTTGTTCTACCGGTATTACAATGAAAGATGCTCCGAGGAACTAGCATCATTGATCCCTTCGGCACCGGTGCATAGTCGGGAAACACGCCTAACGCGTGCCCAACATTTGTACACGGTTGACATTTGTCACATGAGAACGGGTCGTTTCTTCGACTCGTTCTTGTGTTCAACAGCTCGGCTGTGGAATGATTTGCCGGCTTCTGTGTTTCCTCCTTCCTACAACATGGGTCTCTTCAAGACCAATGTTCATTCCTTCCTCTCCTCAAAAAGACTCTCCACACAGCATCCCAGATGACATAGGCCCTGAGGGAAATTATTTTCCTCAGGGCCTCCTGTGTGGAGTTAATGTAAAAAAATAAAAATAAAAATAACTAGATTTACTAGCATAATTAATATCCCCTGATTTATCACGGGTTAGCACTAGCGATTTAAAATGCTGACAGTCACCAATCTGATTTATTTTCCACGTTACTAAAAAGGTTATATTTTTATTACGTTGTTCTTTTATTCGCAGTAATTATTTAATGTACGTAACAATACGCTTTGTTTTGCATGACAAGGATCTTTACATACTTTGCACGCAAAATTAATTTAACAAAATGTTTCCTACAAACCTACCTATATCAAATTTCATAACGTCCATTACAAAAACACCTATAATATTATAAACTAGGGTCAGTCAAAAAGTAATGCCTCCTATTTTTTTTCTTTAACATCAGTTCCCTCCAAAAACTTAAATCCAGTCCTCATCCTGATGAAGAAGAGGTCTGGATGACTTCTTATGTCTTATTCGAGTACTGATAACCCCAATCAAAGCTCTGGAAAAACTGTCACTCCGATTTGGATTCCTGGACATGTTGGCATAGTGGGTAACGATATTGCTGATTCCTTGGGAAAACAAGGAGTGTCTAACCCTCCCGTTACCCCCCTATCTGATATATTTTCCACCATCAAAGATAGATCCCGCAATGTTTGGCCAGTATTGGAACATTGCTCGTCAATCCAAGGGTGCCCGCTACGCCTCAATACAAAGGACTATCCCATCAAAATCGTGGTTTCAAAAATTCCCCCATTTGTCCAAAAAATAAATTTCCTTACTTATTCGAATGAGAATCGGACATTGTTCCGTTCCTTCTCACCTTTTAAAAATTCGCGTGCTTCAATTCCCAGATTGTACGTTCTGTGGTCTAGATGTGGGAACCTTAGATCACATATTTTTTGGTTGTCCCTCTCTAAATAAATATCCTCTCTTCTATCAAGCGTTATCTAAAATTACCTCCCCTCCATTCAACATCTCATCTCTTCTATGTCTGAACTCTACACCAATCTTCCACATAATTCTGAAATTTGCACATTTAAATAGAATTAATATATAAATTCACCTGTCCTTTCTCTGTAATTTTAAATGATGGCCTAGAACACCCTTGAAGGGTGAAAGCCAGAAATAATTAAAGAAAACAAGAAATAAAATTAATGCAATTACATTGGTTGAAAACCACACTATTGACGATTAATTGGTTACATTTCAATATAATCTCTGTCCATTTCCACAGCTCTGTTCCATCTTTTAACAAGGGCATGGTATCACAGTGTTGTAAAAAGCACGGTCACACCCAGAACACCACCGCCATATAACTTTCCCCGCCGATCACACAGTTTTGAATTTGTTTGGCCTTTGTGAGTTTGTGTGATGCCATTCTATTGTTTGTCTCTTTGATTCAGGTTCAAAAAAATGAAACCATATTTCGTCTCCGGTCACAAGTATTGTTAGGCTATTGTTTTTCTTGTTTTTTTTTATTCTGGCCGGTTTACTTTCTTAGTAGGTACCCACCTTGCGCAAACTTTTGTTGAATAATCAGTTGTCGAATAATCGTCATCACACCGCCTTTACTGAGGGAGAGAATGCGACATCTGTAGTTATCTAAAGTCACCTCGAATGATGTCATCAACTCCCGTAATCAACGGCCTGCTCAGCTTTTTGTCAGCCAGCGGTGTTTGTCCTTCGGCCTCGTTACAGTGACGAACCCATCGTCTAGCAGTGCTAACATCCACGGTTACATCATGGTACACATTTTTCTGTCTTTTACGAATGCGAATGGGCGTTTCACCTTCTACAGTCAAGAATCAATCACAAATCGCTGTCTAATACGAACATCGATGTCGGCCATTTTGCAAGCAACTGCAGTGCTGTCACCTGTTGACGCAAAAAGTTACTACTGCAGTGGATTGTACAAGAAGGTTTGTGGAATAGCACCAATTTCAAAAAATTTATTTAAGTCGGAAAAAATAGGAAGCATTACTTTTTGACTAACCCTCGTATTTATGCTTGAAGGTATATTTTATGTAAATTTTCTTATTAAATTAACAAAATTTCGGACGTGATTCCAGAAATAGCTTTATTATTTAAATTCATGGCCAACGGAAGCGCAAATTCATTAGCAAAACTTATTGTTTTCAGATTTCTTTTCCAACCGATTGTTTTTCTGATTCCGTGACAGCTGTTCCTCCGACAGTTATTCCCCGGCGTACTTAAATATAATATGCAGTCTGTTTAGGAAAAAAACCTGTATACGTACTGACACAAAATATACCTAAGTGTCCAAGGGTTGTGCAGAGAAGATGTGCCGCCGAACAACAAAAGTTTAAAACATATTTTCATAAATACATCAAGGATAAAACTACTTGTCCATATACTGTAGGTATCTATATACTAGCGTATCTCTACATATTATTAAGGCGATCCACTAGTTCACTACTGTGCCCTGGACAGTAGTTCTTCGGTGGACGCCATAGGGGTCACTTTGAATAACCGAATTCGTCGACTAGCGGCCGTATTGTAAAATATCAACGCGAAAATGCATATTTTATTTTATTTTGGGAAGATTGGGTGTAAATATCAACTTTTTTTGCGATTATTATAAAATAAACTGAATTTGCCACATTACACAATAAAACCATATCCGAAAAGGGATTTATAAATAGGAAAGTTTGGACTTGAAAGTGTGTTTTTTAGACCTTATACTTTATTTTTTTTTAGGCTTATTAAAAGACTTATAAAAAAAATTACCGATATTTTTAAGGGCCAAGGTATGTTCTACACGCAGTATTTAATTGAAGCATCTACAATACTTCTAAGCGATCAAATTTTCAAAACAAAAACATATGATTTTGCATTATTTACTATGACTTCATCTTAATTAGAGTCCTCCGACACGTCTGTCTGTCTGTTCGCGATAAACTCAAAAACGACTGAACGGGTACAGATTTGTGTTACATTTGTGGAGGTCAAACAAAAGTCACTGAATTGCATTCGGCTGGCTATCCGATTGGTCTCTTAGCAACTAATCGAATTCATTTTGAAGTCCCAAGAACTCTCTCCGCGCGGCTTCGAAAACCACCGATCATTTTTTTTAAACTACCGGTCAAGACTCACTTGCATATCGTGTTTGTTTGCCCTTCACATTATTATTATTGTTAATATTTAAATATAGAGGAATTATGTGTAAGTTGTAAATCCTTAGATAGTATAAAATGAAGTCGCTCAAAATGTATGTGCGCATAGATCTTTTAAACTACGCAACGGATATTCATGCGGTTTTCACCAATAGATAGAGTGATTCAAGAGGAAGGTTTATGTGTATAATACAGGCTTATTAAGTAGAGAAAAGCCGAGAAATTCAAAAATTTAATTCAGGCAGCGGGTGGCGGGCACCTGGCAAGCGGGTGGTGTGGATTTTATAAAGGTTGGGTAATGGCGTTGTGTTTCTTTAGCCATAGCAACGTGTGGCCGGGTCTGCTAGTTGTTAATAAAGCTGTAAGTGATGTACCGACATCTTACTTATTTGCTTTACCACACCCTTTACACACATTAAAACACATAACACGTCACCCTATAATTGGTAACCTCCATTTTATAAGACTCTACATTAAATAGCCTCCATAAAATAGCCTCTATACATTAAACAGCTTCCATTAAATAGCCTCCATAAGCCTCTATACATTAAACCGTTCCCCAACACCAACATTGGAGATTCATAAAAACTTGGCCATGTCTAGAAATAAGCCTCTAAATATTAAACCGTTCCCCAACACCAACATTGGAGATTCATAAAAACTTGGCCATGTCTAGAAATAAGCCTCTAAACATTAAACCGTTCCCCAACACCAACATTGGAGATTCATAAAAACTTGGCCATGTCTAGAAATAAGCCTCTAAATATTAAACCGTTCCCCAACACCAACATTGGAGATTCATAAAAACTTGGCCATGTCTAGAAATAAGCCTCTAAACATTAAACCGTTCCCCAACACCAACATTGGAGATTCATAAAAACTTGGCCATGTCTAGAAATAAGCCTCTAAACATTAAACCGTTCCCCAACACCAACATTGGAGATTCATAAAAACTTGGCCATGTCTAGAAATAAGCCTCTAAACATTAAACCGTTCCCCAACACCAACATTGGAGATTCATAAAAACTTGGCCATGTCTAGAAATAAGCCTCTAAACATTAAACCGTTCCCCAACACCAACATTGGAGATTCATAAAAACTTGGCCATGTCTAGAAATAAGCCTCTATACATTAAACCGTTCCCCAACACCAACATTGGAGATTCATAAAAACTTGGCCATGTCTAGAAATAAGCCTCTAAACATTAAACCGTTCCCCAACACCAACATTGGAGATTCATAAAAACTTGGCCATGTCTAGAAATAAGCCTCTAAACATTAAACCGTTCCCCAACACCAACATTGGAGATTCATAAAAACTTGGCCATGTCTAGAAATAAGCCTCTATACATTAAACCGTTCCCCAACACCAACATTGGAGATTCATAAAAACTTGGCCATGTCTAGAAATAAGCCTCTAAACATTAAACCGTTCCCCAACACAAACATTGGAGATTCATAAAAACTTGGCCATGTCTAGAAATAAGCCTCTAAACATTAAACCGTTCCCCAACACCAACATTGGAGATTCATAAAAACTTGGCCATGTCTAGAAATAAGCTTCTAAACATTAAACCGTTCCCAAACACCAACATTGGAGATTCATAAAAACTTGGCCATGTCTAGAAATAAGCCTCTAAACATTAAACCGTTCCCCAACACCAACATTGGAGATTCATAAAAACTTGGCCATGTCTAGAAATAAGCCTCTAAACATTAAACCGTTCCCCAACACCAACATTGGAGATTCATAAAAACTTGGCCATGTCTAGAAATAAGCCTCTAAACATTAAACCGTTCCCCAACACCAACATTGGAGATTCATAAAAACTTGGCCATGTCTAGAAATAAGCCTCTAAACATTAAACCGTTCCCCAACACCAACATTGGAGATTCATAAAAACTTGGCCATGTCTAGAAATAAGCCTCTAAACATTAAACCGTTCCCCAACACCAACATTGGAGATTCATAAAAACTTGGCCATGTCTAGAAATAAGCCTCTAAACATTAAACCGTTCCCCAACACCAACATTGGAGATTCATAAAAACTTGGCCATGTCTAGAAATAAGCCTCTAAACATTAAACCGTTCCCCAACACCAACATTGGAGATTCATAAAAACTTGGCCATGTCTAGAAATAAGCCTCTAAACATTAAACCGTTCCCCAACACCAACATTGGAGATTCATAAAAACTTGGCCATGTCTAGAAATAAGCCTCTAAACATTAAACCGTTCCCCAACACCAACATTGGAGATTCATAAAAACTTGGCCATGTCTAGAAATAAGCCTCTAAACATTAAACCGTTCCCCAACGCCAACATTGGAGATTCATAAAAACTTGGCCATGTCTAGAAATAAGCCTCTAAACATTACACCGTTCCCAAACACCAACATTGGAGATTCATAAAAACTTGGCCATGTCTAGAAATAAGCCTCTAAACATTAAACCGTTCCCCAACACCAACATTGGAGATTCATAAAAACTTGGCCATGTCTAGAAATAAGCCTCTAAACATTAAACCGTTCCCCAACACCAACATTGGAGATTCATAAAAACTTGGCCATGTCTAGAAATAAGCCTCTAAACATTAAACCGTTCCCCAACACCAACATTGGAGATTCATAAAAACTTGGCCATGTCTAGAAATAAGCCTCTAAACATTAAACCGTTCCCCAACACCAACATTGGAGATTCATAAAAACTTGGCCATGTCTAGAAATAAGCCTCTAAACATTAAACCGTTCCCCAACACCAACATTGGAGATTCATAAAAACTTGGCCATGTCTAGAAATAAGCCTCTAAACATTAAACCGTTCCCCAACACCAACATTGGAGATTCATAAAAACTTGGCCATGTCTAGAAATAAGCCTCTAAACATTAAACCGTTCCCCAACACCAACATTGGAGATTCATAAAAACTTGGCCATGTCTAGAAATAAGCCTCTAAACATTAAACCGTTCCCCAACACCAACATTGGAGATTCATAAAAACTTGGCCATGTCTAGAAATAAGCCTCTAAACATTAAACCGTTCCCCAACACCAACATTGGAGATTCATAAAAACTTGGCCATGTCTAGAAATAAGCCTCTAAACATTAAACCGTTCCCCAACACCAACATTGGAGATTCATAAAAACTTGGCCATGTCTAGAAATAAGCCTCTAAACATTAAACCGTTCCCCAACACCAACATTGGAGATTCATAAAAACTTGGCCATGTCTAGAAATAAGCCTCTAAACATTAAACCGTTCCCCAACACCAACATTGGAGATTCATAAAAACTTGGCCATGTCTAGAAATAAGCCTCTAAACATTAAACCGTTCCCCAACACCAACATTGGAGATTCATAAAGAACTTGGCCATGTCTAGAAATAAGCCTCTAAACATTAAACCGTTCCCCAACACCAACATTGGAGATTCATAAAAACTTGGCCATGTCTAGAAATAAGCCTCTAAACATTAAACCGTTCCCCAACGCCAACATTGGAGATTCATAAAAACTTGGCCATGTCTAGAAATAAGCCTCTAAACATTAAACCGTTCCCCAACACCAACATTGGAGATTCATAAAAACTTGGCCATGTCTAGAAATAAGCCTCTAAACATTAAACCGTTCCCCAACACCAACATTGGAGATTCATAAAAACTTGGCCATGTCTAGAAATAAGCCTCTAAACATTAAACCGTTCCCCAACACCAACATTGGAGATTCATAAAAACTTGGCCATGTCTAGAAATAAGCCTCTAAACATTAAACCGTTCCCCAACACCAACATTGGAGATTCATAAAAACTTGGCCATGTCTAGAAATAAGCCTCTAAACATTAAACCATTCCCCAACACCAACATTGGAGATTCATAAAAACTTGGCCATGTCTAGAAATAAGCCTCTAAACATTAAACCGTTCCCCAACACCAACATTGGAGATTCATAAAAACTTGGCCATGTCTAGAAATAAGCCTCTAAACATTAAACCGTTCCCCAACACCAACATTGGAGATTCATAAAAACTTGGCCATGTCTAGAAATAAGCCTCTAAACATTAAACCGTTCCCCAACACCAACATTGGAGATTCATAAAAACTTGGCCATGTCTAGAAATAAGCCTCTAAACATTAAACCGTTCCCCAACACCAACATTGGAGATTCATAAAAACTTGGCCATGTCTAGAAATAAGCCTCTAAACATTAAACCGTTCCCCAACACCAACATTGGAGATTCATAAAAACTTGGCCATGTCTAGAAATAAGCCTCTAAACATTAAACCGTTCCCCAACACCAACATTGGAGATTCATAAAAACTTGGCCATGTCTAGAAATAAGCCTCTAAACATTAAACCGTTCCCCAACACCAACATTGGAGATTCATAAAAACTTGGCCATGTCTAGAAATAGGCCTCTAAACATTAAACCGTTCCCCAACACCAACATTGGAGATTCATAAAAACTTGGCCATGTCTAGAAATAAGCCTCTAAACATTAAACCGTTCCCCAACACCAACATTGGAGATTCATAAAAACTTGGCCATGTCTAGAAATAAGCCTCTAAACATTAAACCGTTCCCCAACACCAACATTGGAGATTCATAAAAACTTGGCCATGTCTAGAAATAAGCCTCTAAACATTAAACCGTTCCCCAACACCAACATTGGAGATTCATAAAAACTTGGCCATGTCTAGAAATAAGCCTCTAAACATTAAACCGTTCCTTAACACCAACATTTGAGATTCATAAAAACTTGGCCATGTCTAGAAATAAGCCTCTAAACATTAAACCGTTCCCCAACACCATCATTGGAGATTCATAAAAACTTGGCCATGTCTAGAAATAAGCCTCTAAACATTAAACCATTCCCCAACACCAACATTGGAGATTCATAAAAACTTGGCCATGTCTAGAAATAAGCCTCTAAACATTAAACCGTTCCCCAACACCAACATTGGAGATTCATAAAAACTTGGCCATATCTAGAAATAAGCCTCTAAACATTAAACCGTTCCCCAACACCAACATTGGAGATTCATAAAGAACTTGGCCATGTCTAGAAATAAGCCTCTAAACATTAAACCGTTCCCCAACACCAACATTGGAGATTCATAAAAACTTGGCCATGTCTAGAAATAAGCCTCTAAACATTAAACCGTTCCCCAACACCAACATTGGAGATTCATAAAAACTTGGCCATGTCTAGAAATAAGCCTCTAAACATTATACCGTTCCCCAACACCAACATTGGAGATTCATAAAAACTTGGCCATGTCTAGAAATAAGCCTCTAAACATTAAACCGTTCCCCAACACCAACATTGGAGATTCATAAAAACTTGGCCATGTCTAGAAATAAGCCTCTAAACATTAAACCGTTCCCCAACACCAACATTGGAGATTCATAAAAACTTGGCCATGTCTAGAAATAAGCCTCTAAACATTAAACCGTTCCCCAACACCAACATTGGAGATTCATAAAAACTTGGCCATGTCTAGAAATAAGCCTCTAAACATTAAACCGTTCCCCAACACCAACATTGGAGATTCATAAAAACTTGGCCATGTCTAGAAATAAGCCTCTAAACATTAAACCGTTCCCCAACACCAACATTGGAGATTCATAAAAACTTGGCCATGTCTAGAAATAAGCCTCTAAACATTAAACCGTTCCCCAACACCAACATTGGAGATTCATAAAAACTTGGCCATATCTAGAAATAAGCCTCTAAACATTAAACCGTTCCCCAACACCAACATTGGAGATTCATAAAGAACTTGGCCATGTCTAGAAATAAGCCTCTAAACATTAAACCGTTCCCCAACACCAACATTGGAGATTCATAAAAACTTGGCCATGTCTAGAAATAAGCCTCTAAACATTAAACCGTTCCCCAACACCAACATTGGAGATTCATAAAAACTTGGCCATGTCTAGAAATAAGCCTCTAAACATTATACCGTTCCCCAACACCAACATTGGAGATTCATAAAAACTTGGCCATGTCTAGAAATAAGCCTCTAAACATTAAACCGTTCCCCAACACCAACATTGGAGATTCATAAAAACTTGGCCATGTCTAGAAATAAGCCTCTAAACATTAAACCGTTCCCCAACACCAACATTGGAGATTCATAAAAACTTGGCCATGTCTAGAAATAAGCCTCTAAACATTAAACCGTTCCCCAACACCAACATTGGAGATTCATAAAAACTTGGCCATGTCTAGAAATAAGCCTCTAAACATTAAACCGTTCCCCAACACCAACATTGGAGATTCATAAAAACTTGGCCATGTCTAGAAATAAGCCTCTAAACATTAAACCGTTCCCCAACACCAACATTGGAGATTCATAAAAACTTGGCCATGTCTAGAAATAAGCCTCTAAACATTAAACCGTTCCCCAACACCAACATTGGAGATTCATAAAAACTTGGTCATGTCTAGAAAAAAAAAACAATGGTGTGGTGAGCAAAACGTTGTACATGTTTACCTATTGATTAATTAAAAAAATACCTATTAATTAACGGAAAAACAATGAAGTAGTGAGTAAAAAGTTGTACACATTTTACCGATTAATTAACTAAAATATTACTATTAATTAACGGAAAAACAATGACGTAGTGAGTAAAAAGTTGTACATATCTAGGTACCTATTAATTAACTAAAAATATCTAATAATTAACGGAAAAACAATGACGTAGTGAGTAAAATGTTGTACATAGATATCTAACTAATTAACTCTCTGTTTTTTCTAAAGAAAATGAATGATAATATAATATTCGTGTTTATCTCTGTAGGTATTTTTCCTTATCTTCCCCCTCAAGCCATCAAGTAAAATGGGGGTAACTGAGACATTGTGTAAGTTTGACATGTCCCCCGCTGCCAGATATAAAATAACATAAATACCTACATAATATTCGTCAAACATTTCACTTGATGGCCGAATGGCATGTGAAAATGTAATAAAAATCGCCTAAATAACTACCACTGTGGTACTAATGCCTTCAGTGCTGGAAATGGTAAAAATATGTTATTTTTCCGGGTGGTGGTGCTACAATGAAAAATGAGGTTATCTCCCACAATGAAATTTGACGTTCTTTGCAAAATTATCATATTAATAAGGGCAACTTCAACACAAGTCATTAAAAGTTATGATTTTTTTTAAATAGCCCATAGCCTAACCTAGCATAACCTATTTAACCAATTTTTTTCATCGCTTTTCAAGGGAGGTGTTGAAGTTGCATGCTTCAGAGTTGTCCGGTAACCGCTAAGACAGACCTTGAATTTTTTGAAAATACCGAATAGTACCGAAGATATAAAGTCAAAACTTGTGGGTACTAGGATTGGCTCGATTGACCATTAATTTTACACGACTCCGTTGGAATGTAATCGGGTCGAGAGTACCCGCTCTTTGATCGGTTACTTTTACACATGGAAAAAATGGCATAGAGGCACAACCCGTAGTGTATTTCCAAAATCTATATCGATTCAGTCGCCAACGCGCTTCGCTGCTCCATGTTTCAGTGAGGGTGACGACCATAATTATAGAGGGGTAAGCAGAGAGGATGTACCGCGTTTTTTTACTCCAAAAAAATCTTTTACATTGAAAATTTATTTTTTTAAGTAAAAAAATAAATTTTAGTATAGGTTTTGGAAATACGCCACCCGATAACATCGCACCTGAGATTAGAGTACCTGTCACCCAATATTTGATCGGGTACTTTCGTTTGACGTACATGGGTACTAGGTAAATGATGGCCTATTTTAGATTTCAGAGATTCAGATATCTACCATCTATAGTCGTCAGTTGCTAAAACAAGATTCTAGATGTCGCTCCACAAAATACATACGTATTGTAATAATGGTCAGCACCCATCTTGGAATACGGGTGCTGACGATCGAATCCTTTTTGAAAAATTAACCCGATTACTTATTAATGGTTTGTGAGCGGGTTATAATGATCGGGTAGTTTACGATCTACTCGCGCGGCGCAATGGAGTGTTGTCAATAATAATCGGCGACGACGATAAACTCCTCTAACCTGCGATTAACGTACATCACTAAACTGTTTCGATTAAGCAATGTTTCTCTTTTTCCACTTCAAACACTGCTCATAACAAAAAATCCGGATTATTCCTTTTTAAGTACGGGTACTGAATAAAATATGACATGGATTTATATAATTTGACTAGATAGAGCAAAAAACTCGTAAAGAGCTCGCTTATGCCTCGCAGCCATGTTTAACCAATTGACGACCTACTGCAGGCAACTATACCAGCTTGTTAAATGTTAAATCCCAGATAATATCATTTCTACTCGTTTTTTTATTATTGTTATATTATTATAGCTATATTGTTTTTTTTTTGTAATTTGTTTTTGGGGTATTATGCCGTGTTGCGCTACCTTCTCCTTTAGCCAACGTTTTGGACAGCGTTACAGTGTCCATCATCAGGGCAGATGTGTAAATGTTAGTGGTGAAATGTGTGCTTAAGTACTTCGAAGTAATACCATGTTGCCAGCTCCACTCCACTGCGAGCTGGCATTACAGTATACTTCAAGATGGTTTTCTGCATTTAGCTTTGGTTACAAAGCTCACCGATGCACTGGAGAAATCTTATATCATATCCGATACAAAAATCTTAAATCATATCCGAGCTATATTCTTGTAAAGCTTAATTAAAATTTATTTAGTAGATTTTGCATGAAAGAGCAACAAACACACATACATCCATACAAACTTTCGCGTTTATATAATTAGTAAGATTATAAAAAAGGGGAAAGAATAGGAGAACCAGAAAGCAACAAAACCTTCGACCAAGTATCTTCGACGTCAATGAACAAAACAGAACAAAACCTCACAAGAAAATTAGGTATTTTCAATTTTAAATGTACTTATGAAATATTCTTTTAAAGCACTACTTTCAAAAACATTATAATGCTCGATTTTTTTGTACGTATTCGGAAGCTGTTCGATTTGGGAGGCGAGTATGGGTACCACCGCCCCAGAAACCATGTATCGGATAACCAACACTTCGGACATACCTAGGTCATTCCAAGGGTTTCGCAACTTTTTTTGTTGTTGTTATTTTTCAGTTCTTTTATTTTTCCCAATTTTTGCTTTTGATATATACATTCAATGAAATGATATTAATAATGGGAACCCACTAAGGCGCAGCCTGTGCGTGGGAAATACAATTAGGAATAAAGATACATTTTATATTTGTATCTAAAAAGAAACAAAATGTTGGGCGAATAATTGCGTATAATACAAAAAAAGGTTATATTTTTGAATGTAGCTACTTAGCAAAATTTCAAAAAATAAATATCTATACAATTCTAATAATATTAATGGTAAAGAATGGCGTAAAATTTTGTATATTAATAATTTTTCAGTTCAATGTTGCAAAAATCTCCTTTCTAATATTAAACCAGCTTTCTATATAAGAAATAATGTCGGTAATTTTTTGAGAAATACTAAAGATAAAGACCATAAATTGACTAATTCCGGAATATATAAACTCAAATGCAATGATTCGTCCCTCAATTTATATTGGAAAAACAATTCGTAATTTTGAAATCAGAATCAAAGAACATTTAAACCACATCATTGAAAATAACATAGTTTTGAAAAAAAATACAGGGATAAATATTCTTCATATTAATCATGAAGGAAAACGTTTAGATAACTTAGAAGCCTTGGAAATTAAAAAATCCCTTAAAAATATTGAATCTATTATAAACAAACAAAAAATATTGTCTTATAGCCCAATCATGAATTTGTTCCCCTACCCACCCACTCTACATTAATACCTACCCACCCACTCTACATTAATACCTACCCACCCACTCTACATTAATACCTACCCACCCACTCTACATTAATACCTACCCACCCACTCTACATTAATACCTACCCACCCAATCTACATTTATTATTTATTTATTTATTTATATATATAAGGTATATTTACATTACATTATTCGATGCCTGTCTCACTAGGTTTGAGACAGGCGTAGAGGTACGTAAATGAGTATCATACATAAGAATATTTAAAGTAAGATACATACTGATTTATACAATTCAAACAAAAAGATGATTTAAATTGAGGGTTAATACCATAAAGAGAACATTATATAGGTGAAGGAAGAGATGAATAAAGTAGTAAATCCTGTCGAATCTATATAGGTAGTTATATTATACATATAGGATTTTACTATTTTAATTTCTTTAATAAGGGTAAGGACATACGTGAGATGGTAATTCTGTCTATTTGTAATCTATTTTACAGATGTTAGCAGTAGTGTGACGTCCAATACTTATAATCCATTTCTTTATATCTTGTTTGAATTTGGTCATTGATTCAGTTTGTCTAATCGTAGCTGGTAATGTATTGTGTCGTTTGCAAGCTATGTATTTAAAGTGTTTTTGTCCAAAGGTGGTTTGAGAAAAGGGAGTTTGGAGAAGTTCTTTATTTTTGGCTCGGGTATTGTGTATCATTTGTGTTGGTTTGTACAGGATTTTGTTGTTTTTATGTAAATAAACTAAGATGGATTTTGCTTAGAGCTGTTTAATGTCCATAACGTTGAAAGTATTGAAGATCGTATCGGTGCTGGTAGTGAGAGGAAGTTTAAGAATTATTTTTATTATTAGTTTTTGTGCTTTAATGATGGGGTCGAGGGCATTAGAATAAGTGTTACCCCAAGCTAAAATTCCGTATTCGATGTGAGATTGGCATAGTGAGTAATACACATTAATAACTAGCAAAGGCTCCACCCCTACCATAATAAAACATTGTTCGAAACTGTCAAATTAGTATAAACTTTCCCTGAAGAAGGAACGGTCGGATTTAAGCATTATATAAGTGGTTTATACAAAGTTGAATTGTTTCATTTATCTAAAAAAAGGTAATAATTAAAATTTGCCTAAAAATTGAATATGATACTCAGTTTGAGAAATCTTATAAATTAAACAAATAATGTGTGTGTCTACATCTATAATGTGTCTACTTTTATATACTTTCATTATATTTATGTATCTATTGTATGTACTGTACCAAAAAATAAAAAATTTTCAAAAAAATAAAATAAAACTGTTAAGCCATCATTTTAACTCTTTTAAGTATTTAGGTAATTTTGTTGGCACTTGATTTTTTATCGGTAAAAGATTGAAAGTACGAGGTCAAATAAAATTGCGGTGTGTTTGCACTTGTTGTATTCGTTTGGGAGATATAAAATTTAAAATTTGCTCCGAAACCTAAAGAGATCGATGACACAAATTCTTCCGAAAAACCACAGTATTTTTATAATTATAATTCGTCATTTTTAGTTAACAGTGTTAAAATAAATTATTCTATTAAGTAGTAAAAAATGTTTTATAAGTACTCCCATAATCACAAATAAAGCTCAGGGTAACAATCTTGCGTTACAAAAATATTCAAATCACCCTCGTGTGTATTGTGGGTAGGGCTAATCCGTGTTGCGGAAGCTATGTCGGACATACTTAACCCTCTGAGCCTTAGCCTATTCTATTATATGTATTTATTTGTAAGAAACGGTTCCATGCCCATTCAGAATGAAACCAACTCAGAAGCTCCTCAGAAAGGTCATTAAAAGCCTTGAAAAAATAATTCTAAAATAGCCGGTAACCCTAACCTAACTTAACCTATTTAACCAAATTTTTACATTTTTTTACCATCACTCTTAATGACATTTCTGAGGTGCTTCTGAGTTGGTTTCATTCTGAGTTGTCTGGTCACCGTAAGAAACAAACGGCTTATACACAAAATGCAGAAATAAATACATAAATATATTAAGTTAACTGAAGTCAAGCCAAAAAAGTATTTTAGGGGGCCATTCATTTATTACGTAAGACGAATTTTGCTGGTTTTCGACCCCCTCTCCCCTATTATAAGAAAAAAATAAGAATAGGCCGACCCCCTCCCCCCCTGTTTAATATTTATTACGTTAGAATCTAAAGGAAAAAAAAATTTAAAAAAACTTTTTTTTTTTTTTTACATGAATACCGCACAAGAGTCCCAACTGCTCCCGTCTGGAGCCAGTGGGACTATGGCATCCCCAATTGGGGTATGTTGTGAGGCTGAAGGTAGTTGGGAGGGGAAGGAGATAGGTAAGAGGAATGTGGGGAAGTACCAGACTATTCAGATCTCGTCACCAAACACGGCTAAAGCCATTTCAGCAAAGTTTCAATTCTGAATGGTGGTTTTACACCAGGACGATACTGAGAGTATCTCCCACTCTGAAACGTGTCGCAAATATACTATGTATTATTTTAAATGAATATATATTGAAATAACACAAATTAATCAAATAAAATTTATTTGCCACGTCGGAATTCGATCCCGCGACCTTCGCAGTGCTCGTCAAGAGCCTTACCGCTGGACTACGCCGGCCGTTAAGTTTGTTTTAATGTTTGTTTGCACGGGTCCGTTGCTATGGAAATGGAAATCGTTTACCTATACGCATCCGAGCGAACCTCGGCACTCGCATGGTTGCCTGCGCTTTTTCAAAGTATAATTTTAACTTTGCGCATTTTTGTGATCTTACGTAAGAAGTGAACTATCGGGATTCCCTCCCACCCCCTTGTAAGAAAAATTAAGACATGGTCCATCCCTCCCCCCCCCCCCCCCCCCCCCCCCATAAATCGTCTTACGTAATAAATGAATGGCCCTTATGTTAACGTGGCTCGGAGATGAAGTTTTATTGTATCTTAATTAATTTTCGGTGAGGGGGGAAAGGAAGAGGAATATAGAATAAGGATAGGAGATGCTCCGATATATTCCAAACACTTGCATTCATTTTATATCTACGCTTCATTTCTTCTATTCGATATTTCTAAACGGTATTCCTAAAAATGTTCATATTGCGAAATTTTGAATTGGTGGATTTTCTAATGTGAGCAAATTAATTAAATAACTTGGATTGTTGAAGTCGGTAAGCTCCGGCGAATTTATCAAAAGCCTTATCATGTAGCTATTTCACAATACATACATTGGAAAAACTGTTCGATTGCTGGCTATCCAAATCATTGAAATGGCAATTATTATGTAACCAAAAGTAGCAATTTTTATGATTTAACATTATTTGCTTTGATTTGTTTGTTTGTTTCATCGTTTTTTTTTTTAATTTATTTATTTTACTATTATTTTTTGTGAGGTGGTTAAGTGACTACCAAGTAGCTTCAAAGCAATCATGAAATCAAAAAATCGTCAAAAAGATAACCTATCGCCAGAGATCTGAAAATTTCGCGTTTGGATTGTGCAAAATTTTATGTGAAGATCGTGATTTTTTATGCGAAAATCATGAATTTTGCCATTTTAACAAAAATAAGTTATCAGAACAATTTTCACGCAAATAACGTGAATTTTTGCGCAATTTTCTGGGACTTAAAAATAAGAAAAAGCGTGTTTTTTTTCGAAAAATGCCTGTATGAGCGCTCGTTAAATACATTTTCTACTAACCTTTATATGTGTAAAATAAAAATAAAAATATTTCTTTGTCTATGGTTTCGACAAGCTTGAATAGTCATAAAATGGAACTCGGCTCGTCAAAAAGGCCGCGTTTTTTCATCAATTTTTCAAAAATTTCACTTCAATTTTCTGGGATCTCAGAGGGTTAAGGGAGTGTCTTGACATTATTAACTGCGTTTACTACACCGTGTGCGGTTGTTATACTTTATACTATACATTATACATTTCACCCTCCCCTCTTTCTCATAGACAGTGGTGGTTTTCTCGTGCATTTAAACAGTGAACTCCTACAAAAAGAAAATATTATAATAAGAAAAAATTGCATTATGTGGCAGGGTATTTATAAGAAAATAGTCTTTCAGCGTTGGTCAGTTTATTTCTCTTATATACAGGGTTCACAGCTTATAGTAAAAAACAGAGTACAGGAAAGTTGTAGCACAAAGTAAAATCACTTAGAGTTTAAACAATGTTCACTAACGTTCTCGCTAAACATTTAGCGTAATAACCTCAACAGAAGACCCGTGGTCTCTTAGTTGGGTTAAGGTTTTCCCGACAAGTAATGTCCCCGAGGGCGCTGTTACTTGAATTCCCAAGGAGGACCCAGAGGGCTCTCTCGACTTGGTACTGGGGAGGGTTTAACTTGGGCAATAACCACTAGGATTCTGTTGCTTAGGTTAACCAGGAGACTGGATACTCTGGCTCCATATAGGCCTGCACGGTGTTATATACCCTTTTTGGCGGGGTAGTGCCGGCCGATGACGGAGGGGTGGGGGTAGCTCGGCCAATGGGGTGTCTTCTTGCCCGGGTGGTGAGCCGAAAGTCGCCGAGCGAGTCGGCGCTATGTGTGTGAGAGAGAAAGTATTCGGATCCGTGCGTCGGACCAAAAACCGCGCGCTACAATTATAATTTTACCTCAATTTAAACAGTACAAACAATTTACGTGCTATTCAAATTTCGTTCTAAAAAAAATCACCCATCTGTGATTAAGGCCCGAGAAGGCGTCCAAAAAAATCCCACACGTGCATTATAAATTCAGCGACTATGGAACTTTCTCTAATAAATACTAATAGCTCATGCACTCGCGGGGCTTTTGCGGTAAAATGTGTTAATTTGTTAGCTCCCAGGGTGCACAGCGCCTATAAGATTTGTCAACACCAAATTTGTATGGAATAGTTTTTGCAAGAATCAATAGATATCGATTATGATAGATTTTTATTTTTTATTTTATTTTAGCGACTATATAAAATAATTGTGCGTACAAAATGTACCTAATGGTGAAATTAAGTATAAAATATTGTATTTCTTAGTCCTCCTCACTGGGGGGTCTTGTGCCGAGGTGGACTAAAGTTATATAAATATAGTTTATTTCTCTTCTATCTCGTTTTTAGTGTCTTCATTAGGGTTTTTTCATTGACCTCTTTCAGCCATATTTTTATTCTTGATTTGTATTTATTAGGATTTTTTATTAGTTTTATGTCTTGGGGAAGGATGTTATGGAGTTTTGTTGCAAAGTATGTAGGTATAGTTTTTTTGTCCAAATGTGGTTTTTTAACTTGGAATATTTTTTATATAATTTTTTTTCGATTTAGTGTTATGCATACACGGTCTAGTAGAGGATTCATTATTTTTGAAGAGCTTCAATAATATATTTTTAGAATATATTTGCTGTGCATTTGGTGCATTAAAGTTATTGAAAATTTCAATTGAAGGCGTTCTAATTGGTACTTTCAATATGATCTTTATGATTCCTTTTTGAATCGTATTCAAGTTGTGTAGGTACGTTTGTGTAGCAGATCCCCATCCTATGATTCCATATTCAATTCGAGAATGACATAACGCATAGTAGACCTTTTTCATATTCTTTTTCTTTACCACGTTTCTTAGATTTTTTAAGGAAATATATAAGGCGTGTGAGTTTTTCTGTAATACCTTTGATGTGTAGATATTTATCGTGTTTTAATATGTTATTAAATAAGTTATTTGTGTACTGGAAATACATAACCTTTGACATTATATTAGTTATCTAGGGACGCCTACCTTATAGTTGTTGCTAGGCCGCTGATCTTTGGTGCATTTTTTTTTTAGAATACCTAGTTCCACAAAGGAGGCCCTGAGGAAACAAGTTATCTTTGGGGATGCTGTGTAGTCCTTTAAAAGAAAGGAAGGAGATGAAGTTCTGGGAAGGAAAGTGGTATGAGGATAGGTATTTGTGGGTTAGTAGATCCAGGTGAGTGACGGACGTATGAATCCACCCCTCCCACTGCGGAGCATGGCGATGGGTCAAGAAAGTCCAGCAGGAGAGGCCAATTGATCTCAGTCTAACCAGGCCAATGAATCAGTGAATGGGCAGACCGTCCGCCGCCAAGACCTAGACAAACCTCACCCCATGAACACCACTACTAAGCACCAAACGAATCAAACCACTTGGGGTGACCTCTGACACAGGTGTTAACTAACTAACCATCACACCGTTTCCCCGAAGGGGTAGGCAGAGAGGACAAACCGCCAAACATCCCGGTCTTGGCACACATTCCTTGCCTCGTTTACATTCATACACCATCTCATACATTCTCTTCTATTATTCTGACTTTTGACATGGCCCGACTCAAGTATCTGATTCACTTGGTCGTGCCATGTCTTTCTTGGGCGTCCTCGACTTCTTCTACCATTCGTGTCTACAATCGAGGAAAACATCACACATGATCCCAAGATGTTTTGGCACTACATAAAATCCCTTCGGAAGGATGGTGGTCTTGAAGACACCATGATGAAAGGTAATCAGGAATTTCGTGGCTTGGGTGTGGCTAACGCATTTGCTGATCATTTTCTATCGGTCTACAATAAAGACCCTCCACTTCTAGACATTAATTATGCGGCCACATTTAATACCAGAGGAGCTACAAACGTCGATTTAGGTTTATTTACCGAATCTGACGTGATGAGTGCCATAAGACTCATGAAGAACTCCCACTCTATCGGACCAGACTTCGTTCCCGTATTTTTTATTAAAGGGTGCGCCGAGTTCCTAAAAACACCATTATGTTTTATCTTTAACTTAGCTATTAGTACTTCCACTTTTCCTGAAGTATGGAAAACTTCCAACATATGTCCTATTTTTAAGAATGGTTCTAGAAAGTTAATCGAAAACTATCGACCAGTTGCCATACTATCAGCTCCTGCTAAATTATTTGAAAAATTAATTTATAAATTCATTCTGCCTCAGATAGACGCATACATTATCCCAGAACAGCATGGTTTCAGGAAAGGAAGATCCACTGAAACCAATCTGATGGTTTTCACCGACTATGTTGCTAGGTCCCTAGACAGTGGATACCAAGTAGACTGTTCGTATCACGACTTCTCCAAAGCCTTTGATACTGTGAATCATGATATCTTACTCATAAAACTTGCCCAAATAGGTTTTTCCCTTCGGATGTTAAAGTTTTTCATAAGTTACCTCAAGAACAGGAAGCAATTTGTCACCCACGGAATCTTCCAATCTGCTGAGTTTCTTGTTTTTTCAGGGGTTCCCCAAGGATCGATCTTAGGGTCTCTTCTCTTTTCTATTTTCATTAATGACATTGCTGGAGTCATTCGTTTTTCTCGCTTTCTGTTATTCGCTGACGATCTAAAATTATTTCTTCTAATAAGAAATATTGAGGACTGCCTGCGCCTTCAAGCTGATGTTGATAACATTTCAGAATGGAGTCAACAAAACCAGCTTCATTTCAATGTCTCGAAATGCGTTGTTCTGACTTTTACCAGAGCATTTAGTCTCACCTACCACAGGTACACTATGCTCGGTCATAATCTCAACCGAGTTTCGAGTATAAAGGATCTTGGGATTATGTATGAAAATAAGCTGACATTTCGTCCTCATATCGAAGGGATTTGCCAGTCGGCCTTAAAAATGTTAGGGTTTGTTCTCCGAACCGTCAGAGTTTTTCGGGATACCCGTGCTCTGAGGATTTTATACTTCTCCCTAGTCCGCAGTAGGCTGGAGAGTGGTTCGCTTATCTGGAATCCTCATGAGGTGGGATGCTCCCTCATGTTGGAGAGGGTTCAAAAAAAGTTTCTAAGATTTCTCTACATGAGGGAGTACGGCCACTATCCATGGCTCTACCCGACGAACTTTCTTCTGGGCATGCTGGGACTCCACTCCCTGCAGCTCAGAAGGGAGGGGTACGCTGCTACCCACTTATTCAGACTGCTGCCTGGCTATATTGAGAATTCAGCCATTCTGGAGCGCGTGAGTCTCTATGTTCCGGATGACTATCTTAGACAACGCCAGCATAGATTATTCTATCTTCCTGCCTGTAGAACTAACCTGCCAATGGTTCTCCCGGTAGGAAGGAGTATATTGCTCCTGAACCAAATCTCCTCCGAGATTGATATGTTTGGCGTCAGTGAGGAGAGGTTCAAAAGTGAAATTCTTTTGATTCTTGAAAGAGTCTCTCCACATTGACGAGATCTTTCACCACTGCCTGAAATTTTTTTGAAATTGCTTTATTTCTTGATGTTTCTTTTTTATGTATAAATATTTGTTAAAAAAAAATCTTTTTTTGTATACTATTTATATGAATACCGTAATTTCTTATATGTATTAAAACTAAATTTGTAATGTGTAATAAATTAATAAAAACATATTATTATTATTATTATTATTATTCACATTTGCGTCATATATTCTCCTTACACTCCTTTCCTCGTTCATTCGCTCTACATGCCCAAACCATCGGAGCGTTCCTTTCTTGATCTTACTCATTACGCTTACATCAGCCTTGCATTCTTTGCGGATTTCCACATTTCTCACACAATCATACATGGTTTTACCACACATACGCCTCAGGGATCTCATTTCTACAGCGTTCAGTCTACTTTCATCCTTCCTCTGCCAGTTCCATGCCTCACTGCCATACATCAGGGTAGGTACCAGTTCTCCATTATGGACGGCTAGTTTCGCGTCTTTGGACAGTTTTTTGTTGGTGCCAACGGCGTTAGTATTCATCATTCACAACTATATTGCATACTGTTTTCGTAATCTCTCTTTCAAACACCATGACTTTAGACTTACTTACATTCATCATTAACTCATTCTTCATACAATATACAGGTGTTGGTTAACCAATAAATGATTCCAGGGGTGGATGTACCCATACTCTAAATTTAAAAGAGATATCTAGAGATAATTCCTTTATTCTCGGGGAAAATATACATAATTAATTAACGAAAATACCAACTTAGGATTTATCGACTAGGGATTTTTTTCTCCTAAATCTTTAAAATTTCCGAATGAACTAGCAATGACATCGGCCACGAACCGTTACTGGTCGTAGGGTAAAAACACATAGCATACGTTAGTGGGGTAGCGAAGGTGAACATAGTGTTAGGGGTTGGGAATTATTCAAAGTTATTGCATATTTTGTTTTGCTTTGAGGGATGAGATTTTGTTCGCCCTCTTGGAAATTTCAGAGCATACTTAGTTATATATACCTACATTCCTTCAAAGGCCACCCAGGATAAAAAAAAGTAGATTCTTATATTGAAGGTATGAATCAATTTTTATGACAATTATGCACATCGCACATTGCTGACTGCTAATTAAAACAATTATGAAAATGCTCAACTTCGATGTGAGGTTACAGGAAACTTAAAAAAAGGCGCATCCATAGACAATATACTCGTAATTCTCTTTCGGAACCTATACCCAATTAATTATCATAGCATTACTTTAAAAATAAAGTGTTCGAAATGTCAAAATGTTAACTCAGAACGACGGAGCTACATCTGACAAGAGTGCTTTCCTGAAAAAATGAGCTTACTTTTCTTTACAGTTCATTTTCTCTGGACAGAGTTTTGTCAGGTGGAAACCGGTTGCCCTACGAAGAAACCAAGTGTCGTAAAAATAACCGAAAATTACTTGAAATTTCAATCCATTCAAAAAAGGAAGAACAACTTCAGATAAGATTTTGCTTTCCTACGACAGTATCGAATTTTAATATTAGGTCCTTACATATGAAATTGGCGTTTTGCCGTACTAGCTAGCAACTTCGATCTCAAATACCTTCTCTTTGGTTAGGAATTCCAAATTCAAATTTGTACAGCTATTTACTCATATATTTGTGTTTCGAAAATTATAATTAATTTGTTTTTTCCTTAATTGTTTTTTTTTTCTTTGCGTCACTTGTTTACAAAATGGAAAACTTAAAATATCGCGTTGTTTACGAATACAAGTTCCACTGTGGCACCAGTGCTGCAGAAACGGCTCGAAGGATTAATGATGTGTATGGCGACAGTGCCGCAAAAGAAAATTCAGTGTGTTTTTGGTTCCAACGTTTTCGTTCTGGAAATTTCGACCTGCAGAACAAGCCCCGTGGACGGCCGGAGACCAAAGTTGATAATGAAGAATTAAAGGCTATTGTGGAAGCGGATCCATCGCAAACCACGTCCGAGTTAGCTGCAGGCTGCGGTGTTAGTGATAAAACTGTTTTAATCCACTTGAAGCAAATTGCGAAGGTGAAAAAGCTTGAAAGGTAGGTACCTCACGAATTGAGTGAAGCAAATCAACGAACGCGCGTTAGAACGCTAGACCACACACTGCACAACAGACGGCTACCAAATTAGAGGAGCTTCAATTGGAATGTCTAAGACATTCACCGTACTCTCCGGACCTTGCCCCATCAGATTACCATTTTTTTCGAAATTTGGATAACTTCTTGCAAGGGAAAACATTCAACTCCGATGGGGCAGTCCAAACCGCCTTCAAAGATTTTATTGATTCCCGTCCGAATGGTTTTTTTTAGTAAAGGGATCGATGAACTACCTATGAGATGGCAAAAGTGCATAGATAGCAATGGTACATACTTTGATTAAATAAATATATTATATTAAAAAAAATCGACTTTATGTTCCTCCCATACAAAACGCCAATTTCATATGTAAGAACCTAATATTTGCCTGGTTAAATCAGAAAAATTAAAATCTTATAATTAGATGTTTTAAATTAAACTGCGATACTATTCTGCAGCAAATAACATCTGCTCAATGAGCTTTAGTCACATTAGCTCCACACAGGAGAACACCATCTACTGAAAATTTTCATTTTTGGAGATGCTGTGTGAAGGGTCTTTCTAGGGTAAAAAGGGAGAGGAAGTTCTGGGAAGGAAAGAGATATGAAAATGGGTAGGAATCTGGTGGTCAATGTGTACAGAAATGACGGATATACGAATCCACCGCGGTGCAAGGCAATGGGTCGAGCGAGTCCGGCTGGAGAAGTCTAGGTTAGGTCTAAAAAAAGCCTCTCTCAGTCCAGCCAGCCACGCAATAGTGCTAGACAAACCTCACCCCATGAATCCAGACACTCCTGCCAAGTCACCAAACGTAGCGAACCACTTGAGGTAACCTATGGCACGGGGTGTTGGTTATTCAATAAATGGTTCCCGGGGCCTAAGTACCCAGACCCGCCTCCCAAATTGAATGTGTTTTTATAACAAGAACAACGCGTCTAATTTATGATTAACTTATTTTCGACGGCCTCCTCGGTCGAGGGGTAAGGCTCTCGACTAGCAATATGCATAGTAGACTTTGTTAGGAATTTTAATATAGAGATGGATAGCAGATACTATTTTACATGCATTAGCTTAAATTGAGTCGTTACTTTAAAAATAGCATTCAAATCAATAAAAATTCCTAGCACCAATGAAATTTAAACATCACACTCCAAATAACAACAACATTCTAAATTGTAACAATACCGCGCGCCCTCCCCCCGCATTTGTTATACGATTCTTTAATCAAAAATGCCAAATAGGGGAGGACGCCGCGCTACGAGACACGTCGGCGTGAAGAATTTCAAGTATTTTTTCCACTGTTTCAATAAAGTTTCAACGATTCGTCTCGCCGTGAATAGTAGACAGACAAATAAACTTTTTTTGCACCAGTGCCAAGAATGCAACGCTATAAACGCCTTTTTATACTTTCCAACGATTTATAATGGGGAAAGTGCTTACAAGATAAAATATAAAGTTAAAGTAATAATGTTTTTAACAATGGGTGTATTAGGATATGATTTTAGATTTTCACGGCCAAAAATTTTATGGTTATTTCCTTTTGGGGTATTATGCCGTGTTGCGCTACCTCCTCCTTTAGCCAACGTTTCGGACAGCGTTACAGTGTCCATCATCAGGGCAGATGTGTAAATGTTAGAGATGAAATGTGTGCTTAAGTACTTCCAAGCAATACCGTGTTGCCAGCACCAATCCACTGCGGTCTGGCATTACAGTATACTTCAAGATGGTTTTTTGCATTTAGCTTTGGTGTAGCCGTCAATTACCGGATACCAAGAACTATTGAGCTTAGCTCCGTCGTCTCTATTAATGTTGATAGGATTTTTATGAATTTCAATTGCCTCTGTAATTAAGCGTGCTCTATAGGTTTTGGGTCTTCCCAGGACTTCAGGAACAAATCCGAAGTAATGGCCGGTTTCAATTAAATGCTCGGCGATTGCCGATTTGTCAGGGTGGCCAAGTTTACATGCTCGAAAGTGTTCCGATATCCTTTGTTCTGATGAGGACACTGTAACGCTGTCCGAAACGTTGGCTAAAGGAGGAGGTAGCGCAACACGGCATAATACCCCAAAAGGAAATAACCATAAAATGGGTGTATTTGTTCATTTATGAGGTAAGCAAAACGATCACTTCAATAATTTCACGTTCATAAAAAATAGTCTCATTGTGCCTTACCGTCGTTACCTAAAAACTAAGACCAATATTGAAGTTTTTTTCCGTAGTTATTATGCTTCTTAAGTCATTTCTTTTCTTATTTTCTCTCTACACCGAAAGCCCTGGGGAAAAAAAATTTCTTAAAGGATTTTGTCGTATTTGGGGATGCTGTGTGGAGGGTCTTTTAAAGTAAAGAGAGAAAGTTCTGGTAATGAAAAAGGTATGAGGGTGGATAGGAATCTGGGGGTCAGTGTATCCAGGAATAGCGGACGAATGAATTCATCCCTTTAACTGTGGATCTGAGAGTTCAAAAGATCTCTCTTAACCAGGCTCTCATGATCCGGCCTGCCACGCAGTTGGTGAGCAACGCAACCGCCGCCAAGAACCGAACAAACCTGACCCCATGAACCTGGCCACCTCTGCTAAATTAGCAAACGTAGCGAACCACTTGGGGTGACTTAGGGCAGTAGTGTTGGTTATGTAATAAATGTATCCCGGGGCGACGGTACCCATACCCACCTCCCAAATTAATTAATTCTTTGCTGGGAATGGTGACCCCTAATCCAATTTAAGATCAGTAATTATTATAGATAGGTAGGTACTAAATTCAAGGTATTTACTTATAGTATCACCATAAGTAACTATTGGGGGTGCGCCCGGGCTTTAGTCCTCTTTTGTTCTTTTGCTCTTGGATGTTTTCAAGGTTACTTATTTAAAACACGTAGTATCTTTGGTACACGGAGACTGTTTATTAGAATATAATATTTACAGTGTTGGCTGTAAGCCGCCTAACGAGAAAGACGCCGCACGAGCTCTGGGGGCCAAGTCTCTATCTTTTATTGTTTACTAACAGCCTGTTACTTAACTTGGTGATTTGAGCAAAGTTGTCGCAAAAAGCTAACAGTGGTAGTCAGGAACTATTCTGATAACGATCTGTTTATTTTCGGCGTCCGGCAGTTACGAAACATGAAACTCTATGCAAAAATGTAAATTGTCTATGAATTTCTGACACATTGCATATCGCAATATCGCATCTTGCTTCAAATTCTACGACACGCATTACGGATTTTGAAGTTTAAGCAGTTTTAAGTTTACCTCTTTCAAGAGCCAAGAGTAACAACGATGACCGTAAGTTATTTAATTATGTTTACATTAATACATATATTTTGTAAGATATCGTGAGCTTTCCAAAAAGTAATCAATATAAAAGGACATTATAACCTCAAATTCACTTTACGCAACGAACTCGAATGGGTTAACTGTAAAAACACCGCCACACTTTAAAATGGCATACATTTTGTAAAGTAATTTACTTTAAAACTTAATTATCACAAGAACCATCGGTTTAAGTCGTGATAAAAGGGAAAAATTTGCATTTAAAAATACGATTTTCATTTGACACATGCGAAGTTTTGTTTCGTTTACATACAGGCATTAATTACTTAATTTACCTAAACTAGGAACCTAATAACCTATTTTGTGTACGTAAATAGTTGTTTTATTGTAGTAATTGTTGAAATGAAGTGTGATTTCCATAAAATCTGTGCAAGGGCGTTTTCACAAACTAATGTATGCTTATCACAAACCTCATTTGCATGTTGATAATTGATTACATTCGTAGTTATTTAATGCATAGTAATTATTATTTTACAGACCTTAAAAAGAAGGGCGTCAAGCCAGCAGTTAGAGTTCTTGGTGGATTGGCTCACTGACAGGCCGGCAATGGCTCTAGGGAGGTTTGAGGGAATTGATGGACGCCTCCAGAATCAAAGAGAGTGGAGCCATTTGGCCGAGAGGCTTAACTCCCTCGGGTTTGGATGCCAAAAGTCTTGGGACAAGTGGCAGCATGTGAGTACATATTATAATAATGAAACAAACAGATACGTTACTCTAAATACTTTATTTCACCTGTGTCTGAATGACCATTTATCAATTATTTCAGACATGGAGGGACCTCAGAACAAATACAAGGAGGAACGCATCCAAACTTCGATTGGAGATGGCGCGAACTGGAGGTGGACCGTGCTTAGTTTCACCTCTGACCCCAATAGAGGTGAAAGTGATGGCCATAACAGGCAGTTTGCGGATTGACGGAGTTTCTGGAGAGGAGACTCATTTTGACGTTGAGGTTGTATGTTTCAGATCATATTCATGCACAAGTATATTTTAATATGGATGGTGAAAAACTAATGGGCAGTTTGTTACTTGTTTGTAGATAGAAACCGTGGAATATGCCGAGGTTCGCTGTGCCACACCTGAACCTGATATGATTGTATGGCCAGTTGAGATTCCCCCGGTAACTCCTGGGCCATCTGGCATTAAGAGAATGGCCACACCCACCTGCAAGAGAAGACTGTGCAAGTACTTACACTGAAATATCTTGGTGTGTATGGGGGAATGATGCCATGGAAGATGAATGATGAATGGAAGTGTACGGAGCAATATACACTGAGACGCAGTTGTGTGAAGACATATGTGAGCTCGGCTCTGCGTCGAGTTGCGGCCGGGACGCCGTTTCTGCGAGACGTGTCAGCATGTGGTGAAGTATAATATAATATAGATAATTTTATTGTATATTAGGCAATATAATATAACTCTTTTTATCCGAATAAGAGACCCAACTGCTCCAAACCATATGGAGCCAGTGAGACTATGGCATCCCCAATTTTGGTATGTTGTGAGCTTGAGGGGAAGGAAATGTAGAAAATGTATCAGGATATTCAGATCTACTTTCAATTCTGAATGATGGTCTTACGGCGATGCTGAGAGTATTTTCCACTCAGAAATAATATTTTCAATCAAAAGGGGGAATGATGCCATGAAAAGAGTAAGAATCGCATGTGACAAATATATTTATTAAAAAAAATCACATAAAAATATTTCACTTTCAGCTAAGGATAAAGCCAGCAGCTCTTTCGATGATAAGCTCCTCATTATCGAGCGAGAGAAGCTCCTTCATCAACAGAAAGAGTTTCTTCTCAAAGAGAAGGAGGTTCAAGAGAACCTTGTTCTCCGGGAAAAGGAGCTTCTGCTTAAAGAAAAGACCATGAGAGCATTCATCGAATGGAACCCTTTTCGGTTGAAATAATCATCTTCGCTGACTTTCGGCTTTACTATAGCTCTGTGTGTTCCGTCTATACACCCAATTATACCGGGAAACTGATATTTCTCATAAAATCTGAAATATATACAATTTTAATCATTAAAATAGACATAGGTATTGAACTATCAATATAGTTTTTAGAATTCAGTTTTCTTTTGGTTTTAGGACAACAAGAAGCTGAGAGCGGCGTTTGCTGAGCAGGAAGGTACCCATTAGCTTGATAACAAGCTACCTACATCACAGCCAGACATATATAATGACGTATGAAGCGTACCTGAGTTATTATTATTTATTAAGTTCAAATAAATAGTACTTTTCATTATCGTTACAATTAACCTTTTCTACTTGTACCAAAAATTCTGTTCTAAAAATTTTGTTATTTTGCTTTCATGTCGACTTCTCTGCTGCTGATTCGTGAGGATCGTGACTGTTACTCTAGACGCGATGGACACTACTCTCTGACGTGCGCTGCATTTAAAGATGTTCATGACAGGCCGCTTCGACGTGTTGATTTTGCTGTTTTTTTGTTATTTTATATAAACTTTATAACTTATTGTATGTATGTAAACTTTTTGCCTAGGTTTTTAATGCCGAATCTCTATGTGAACGATGTTTTTTTTTGTAACATTTATGGAGGGAATTCTTTAAAGGGTTTTTTCCTGGTGTTTTTGGGGATGTGTCATGAAATACTTTCTTGAATTTTAGCAACACCGACGTGCCTTCATTGACCCAGATTTCGGTGGGAGGGGAAGGGTAGGCAGCCGGAGGCTGGGAGAGCCCTACGCGTTTCTTCTGGTTCTATACATTATCCAATCATCCATTTTATTTTATTTTAGATTCAGTAAATTACAAAGTTCACATTGGGATTAAAGGCTTTTCCTGGTAGCGTCGAGTCATAAATAAATTTGCAAGTTATTTAAAAACGACAAGAGATCTTTTAATTTATTATAACCTTGCCTACATTTATACTATCAATAACAACAATAGTTGTCTTGAATCGAGTCTGTGAACGAACTGTGAACACGAGACCCTGCCGATCGAGCTAGCTGGGGAGGCTTGTGAGTATAAAGTTGGTTTGTGAGTATTCATTATTAATTTGCCTATAAATCAGTAATCAGGCGGTTCGATACCGTAATTACGTAACAGTGTTAGAAAGATAAAGTGTATGGCTAAATGAGTTAGAACAAAAAGGTATGAGTCAGTGGTAAGTATGCATTATAATTTAAGATATCCTGTCGTCTGAATATGCCTTAATCCTCGGGTAAACAAGATAAGTAAAAATAAAATATAAAAAATCAAGACAAACCCTTGTTTAACAGCACTCCTCTCTTCCCGAGTACTTGGGAATTTTATATGCGTATGCATGATTACATTTAATGCTGATACAATCTCTGTCATGTGTCAGCTGACCGATTTTTGTGATAGAGATGCGTGGAAATCATTTCCCACCACTTTTTGGTAGGATCCCGTAGCGAGAAACGAGAGTGTCGTTAAAACCTTAAAAGTAAATAATATATTATAAGTATGTATGTGTGACAGAAAGAAATGATACAAATTAAACAATGCCTATGTAATGGAAAAAAGAATCTGATAATCAAGGAATAATGTGGAATTGTAATTTCCACATAATTCATGTGCTGTTAGAAAGGGGATTTGCAAATATTGTGAAAAAAGGGGATGAAATAATGTTGTATTCACTTTCATAAATGATTAATACACTTCGTTTATGTGCCTAAAAGTTTGGAGGTTAGGTAAATATTTCAGTTGAGGTATCGTTTAATTCACAGTAAATTATATTACTTACCTTTTAAAGAACTAAATTCGAATTAATCAACTTTGAAAAGTATGCCTTTCGGCAATGCGACACTTCTAAATGTTCCCCTGTTACCAAACGGGAGGTCGATCGGCCCATTTAGCTTGACGTGAAATTCAACGTTAGTAAATAGCAAAATTTATGACATTCCGTGGTACAGACTACCAAACTTAAGGAGAACTGTCAAAATACAGGGGCGTTAACAGGCGTCGCCTGTTAGCTAACCATTTTTTTTTTAAACTGTTAAGTAACCATAAATTCCGCATTACGAATTAATAGAGACTACAAAAAATAGCGTTAAGGTCAAAATACGTGTTTGTGACGTAATTAATGCGCTAACAGACGTTAATAAACATTAATAAAAGATAGAGACTTGGCCCCCTGTGCTCGCTATTATATTGTGCCGATGTCCGGCCGCTTCGGCTAGGTTCGGTATTCCCGAACCTACCCGACAGATACACATATTACCAACACTACACTAATTAAGTGACGTCATCATGAAAACAATATGGCGTCTTGTCTTAGGATGGGTTGTTTAAAAAAATTTAACAATTCACCAAATATTTGAGTCAATTTTTACGTTGTGTTCAAGATCAGTGATTATCTCAGTTTTACGACGCAACTGGCCTATAATGATGCAATAACAGAACTTGAACATAACTTACACAGAACTTGAAAATTAACATCAAATATTTGATGAATTGTAAAATTTTTTTTAAACAAGGCAGCAAGATGATTTACTATTATTTTTTATGGGGGGAATTTGCGGTAAATATAAATCTTGCGGTAGAAAAGGTACATTACTTCATATAACATGCATCTGAAGGAAATTTCAAAAAATGCTGTAAAATATACCCTATTGTAAAACATTTATGCAAGTGCGTTAAAAATTTAAAAATCATGAGATGTTCAAAAAATTTCCCATTGACGAAATTAATTATCAGTGGCATTAAATTTTCTCTTTCTTCCTCGATTCTTAAGAGGGCATTACCAGAGAAAACCAGAAATATGTCATTTTCAAATCAGATTTTAGACGTATTGACTCTTTTCCACAAAAAATTATAAATGGATTTCGAAAGATTGTTCTTTTATCTAGCTTTCGCATCTAATAAATTTTGAAATTTTTTTTAAATTTTTAGTATAATAAGGTTATTCCATAGGTCGTTGGCAGATTTGTTAAATTTTCAAAAAAGATTTTGTATTATACCACACCCATTTCAAATAATATAATCATGCAGTAAAATAAATCAAGACATTATCTAGCAAACGCATGTTTTAGAATTTTAATTTTAGTTTCAATAAAATCATTAAAAAACATGTACGTACATGTGTTTCTTGACGAAAATTGGTCCATTTGTGTATTTATTTGCGCACTTACAAACTATTATATTTTTTTAAGATTCTTACTAAATTTAGACATTATTGAAAAATGATAAATACTTATAATCAATTTTATCATCACGCCTTTCAGCATTTTTGGATGAAGGTATAAATGAAAGCTAATTTGGATTGAAATAAATTCGATATTGAGTTATAATTTTAAAAAGCTGGTACGGAGAATAATTAATCTTTATTATTTTTTAATTGTTAAACTAACGTTTTAAGACAAGATTTTTATGCATAGCACAAATTAATCTTTCTCATTGTAACCGCCCTGCACGATCGTAAGAACAACTTTCGACGAAATGTGGATTTTCGTCCGCTGGCACGCTCTTAATAAGGCTCCAATAACCGTTGAATTTCTTCATTAATTATATCGATTTTAGAGGCAAGTATGGGTTGGCTGCCCCGGGAACCATTTATTGGATAAAACCCCTGCCGTAGGTCACCCCAAGTGGTTTGTTACATTTGATGACTTAGCAGGGGTGTCCGGGATCATGGGGTAAGGTTTATCTAGGTCTTCGCGTAAGTGTTTGACGTCCACTAAAAAAAATCAGAGTGTGCAATCAATACGCGGTAGAAGTGATATCTTCAAAAAACTAAAGTATACAAGAGTGAGGAGACTGCGAAGCATCGCACAAAGTGGAGACCGATTATACTATCTCAATCTCTCGCAGGCTAAATCCTGTATGTGTTTTGTCTCTTTATAGTGAGGCTATTTTTCAATAAAAACACATATAAATTTGTTGTACACCACTTTTATTTTATAAACACTCTACCTGTTTCAGAAGCACCCTTCCTTCGTCAAGAGAATATTATAACTGTCCGTATAAATAAATAAATAAAATAAATATCCGTATAAATAAATATCCGTTATAATATTCTCCTGACGAAGGAAGGGTGCTTCTGAAACCGGTAGAGTGTTTATAAAATAAAAGTGGTCTACAACAAATGTTTGTGTTTTTATTGTAAATTATGGCGAGTCACAAAGGTAATGCTTTTTACAAATACGCTATTTTCCGTTTCATTGGCGGAATCCCTAATAAGATATGGAATAACCACATGGGGACATTCAACAAAAACAAACCTTCTTTCAGTGCAAAACGTACAATATTCTTTGGTAAAATTATTATTAAAAAAAACTGAATACGAACAAAGACATGATATACCAAAATCGTTACTATACAGCTCTGTAAATTTATTCTTGTCTGAACAGACTATGCAATAGTTACAATAGCACATTATCCAAGGTGGACATTTTCAATTCCGAACCTACCAAATATAGGGGGTACATAAAAGAGTATTTCTCTGATATTTCATAATATGTTATGTGTCTATGTTTCTATCGTTTATCTTTAATTCTGTTATGATTTGATTTATATGTACAATCTGGCTTCTTATGGTTACCAATGTATTGATATTTTATGTTTTATGTAAATTTTAGTTTTATATACTTAATCTTTTGTTTTATAAAATTTTGATCTCATACTGCTTTATTATAAATTTATTATTTAATATTTTTTATTATGCTGTTAATCAGAGGTAAAGTCACATGGAGGAAATCCATAATTGGTTTTATTTTGGCTATACAAACATGTACAAACTGTAAAAATGTAAACTGTCGATTTCCCGAAAATAAATAAATAAATTATCTGTTCGTGCTATATTGTGGCTTAAAATTAGGAGTCAGCATACATCTCAATCTGAATATAATAAAATAGTGGTTCATGTTCATAATACAAGACTAACTGCAAACGATGAACTTATAATTCCCAGATACCTAAATAAATACGGTCAAAGAACTCTATAATACCTTGTTCCAATAATTTACAACATGTGACCCAACGCAATAAAAAGCTGTGAATTGAGTTTCAGAAGGAAATGTACGCTAAAAAAATGGTTAAGTGAAAGAACTTTTTTGTACTAATCTCTGTTTTTCCGCTTTTCGTTTTAATGTTTATTTTTTTTTCCATTATTATTTTCTCTTGTCTTTTCTTTTTATTTCTTTCATTTTCTCTGTTCTGTATTTCTTATAAATTTTATTAAAAAAAAAAGTAAATGTCAAAAGCACCCGTTGACAAACTGATATCAATCAGTTTAACGGGACTTAATTTAAAAATGTAAAAAACTGTAAAGGAATTTTATTAATAAAAAACTAAAAAAAATCGGGTTTAAAATCACAACGGTGCTAAAGACGTTTTTACTTCAAAAAACATCAATAAAATTGAGTATTTATATCTTGGTGTTGTAAATGTCAACAAAGACTTCTGTGAAGGAACACAAATAATAATGGAAAGCGTATGAGAAAGTCTTGATATGAATCTCCCCATTTTTTCATCGCGAACGTTCCACTTGATTACAGATATTTTAAGGGGTGCAATTTTAAATTGAAAATCACCCCTCTGTACCTCCTCGACACCTTCACCTCCCCATCTCCTACCTCCCCCCCTTCCTTCCACTTCGCGCTTCCCGGTGCACAGTCACAATGCACGTGTCCTGGGACCTTGGACGTCGGCCGTGAAGGAATGCTCAGGAGAGATTGAGAAAAAAAATAGTGTGGATTCTTAGGTGTTGGGTATTAGACGCATCAAAGAAAAGTTATTCAAGTAGGGTGTGATAGCCACTCGAGCGATAGCTACTCAAATTTGGGTACTTAGATGATTTTTATGTATTATTAATTTAACGATTTTTTAATTTATTTTTACAAATCCTAAAAATATCAGATAAACGGTAAAATCTAGGTCGATTCATTGGCTTTAAACCGCACAATTCGGGAGGCGGGTATGGGTACCGCCGCCCCGGGAACCATTTATTGGACAACCAACACCCTTGCCACAGGTCATCCCAAGTGGTTTGCTACGATTAGTGACTTAGCAAGGGTGCCCGAGTTCTGGGATTAGGTTTGTCTAGGTCTTGGTGGCGGATACGTTTGCCCAACCACTATGTAGCGGGCTGGATCGGAGGAGACTGATAGAGGAAGGTCTTTTGACCATTCTCTCGACCCTTCGCCTTGCACCGCAGTGTGAGGAATAGATTCATACGTCCGTCACTCCTGGCCACACTGACCCCAGATTCCTACCCACCCCCATACCTTTTTCCTTCCCATATCTTCTTCTCCTTCCTTTCCCTTAAAAGACCCTCCACACAGCATCCTCAAAGATGACATTGGCCCCTAGGGAAATTGTTTTCCCCGGTGCCTCCTGTGTAAAGCTAATAAAAAAAAAGAATAACTAGTCCCAGGGAGAGATCGTACGTTCATCATTAATGATCGTCCTAACAGCCGTTCATGAAAATATTCCTTCTCACACGTCTCGTCAGGGCACAGGAGGCCCATAGGAAAATAATTTCTCTCAGGGCCTATGTCATCTTTGGGAATGCTGTGTGGAGGGACTTTTTAGGAAAGGAAGGAGAGGAAGTTCTGAGAAGGAAAACGGTATAAGGGGTGGGTAGGAATCTGGGAGTAGTTTGTCAACTGATTGATTCATACCCACTGAGTGTGGGTATGAATCAATCTCTCCCACTGCAGTGCAAGGCGATGATCCGAGAGATTCTTGCTGGAGAGGTCACAACTTTAACCAGTCTCTCCTGATTCGGCCTACCACGAAGTTGGTGAGTGGACGCATTCGCCGCTAAGACCCGAACAAACCTCACCCCTATGAACCCGGGCACCCCTGCTAAGCGAACCACTTGGGGTGACCTTTGGCACAGGTGTTGGTTATCCGATAAATGGTTCCCGGGGCGGCGGTACCCATACCCGCTTCCCAAATTGAAAATATTAGAATGTCGAATGTCTTTCACATTCCTGTAGATATTCGCGACTGTGTGTTGTTTCTTTCGAAATGTAAAACGGTTTTATGCTTCGATCAGGTATTGCCAGTTATAAAAACAAGCAAAAAAATTAAGAATTAAGAAATTGAGAAAAAAACATTTAAACGAAAAAGACAGACTATACTAGAATGTCGAATGTCTTTAATGATATACCTATAGACATTTCGCGAGCTAGTGTTCCTTTCGAAATGTAAAACTATTTCATGGTATTGCCAGTTATAAAAACAAGCGATTTGTTTTATGAAAGGAAATGGTAATAAAATTCGCACAGGATGAGGTGGAATTTTAACATCAATTAAATTTTGTACTTATTAGTTAATAATTTTACCGTAAAAATAATTTCAAATTATCGTTATAAATTATAAAAGTTCCTATCTGGGACGACTTGTTTTTAGATGTGATTTTAGATTTTCACGGCCAAAAGTATTTTTGTTATATGTTTTTGGAGTGTTATGCCATGTTGCGCTACCTCCTCCTTTAGCCAACGTTTCGGACAGCGTTACAGTGTTCATCATCAGGGCAGATGTGTAAATGTTAGTGGTTGTGGTAGCTACTGGTACCTACTGGTAGCTACCTCCTTAATAGACGGGCGCTGGGAGCGCACATCTATGGTTTAGAATTTAGATTCTTGATTTTGTCCGACTGCTGAAAGGAAGCATTAAACGATACTCTTTTATTTTAACAAGATTCTGTCTATTTTCTATTGCAAGAAAAGTGTAATTAAAATACATAATAACAATATATTACAGTGGTGAAAAGTGTGCTTAAGTACTGCGAAGCAATACCGTGTTGCCAGCTCGCAGTGGAATGGAGCTGAAGTATACTTGAAGATGGTTTTCTGCACTTAGCTTTGGTGTAGCCATCAATTACCGGATACCAAGAACTATTGAGTTTAGCTCCGTTGTCTCTATTAATGTTAATAGGATTTTTATGAATTTCAATTGCCTCTGTAATTAGGCGTGCTCTATAAGTTTTGGGTCTTCCCAGGACTTTAGGAACAAATCCAAAGTAATGGCCGGTTTCAATTAAATGCTCGGCGATTGCCGATTTGTCAGGGTGGCCAAGTTTACACGCTCGAAAGTGTTCCGATATCCTTTTGAAGATCGTCCGCTCTGTCTGGCCCACGTAGACCTTATCACATCCGGAACAGCTGAGTTTATATACTCCATCTGTTTCCAGAGGAAACTTGGTCTTTGCAGACCTCAGTAGGTCTTGTATTTTGGTCGTGGTTTCGAAGACAGTCTTGATGCTTTCTTTCCTCAACAGTCTGGCAATTCTGTCTGTCACATTGTGAACGTAAGGTAGGAAAGCACAGCCTTAAGACTGTTGTTCAATTCTGTCTTCGTTTGGTGTAGATTTGGCTCTTATTATTTGTTGACTTGTTTTTAGATTTGTTCGAATTTAAATGTCACGTAATGAATTTACAAAATTTTGAACATTGTAATTTTTAGAACACTTGAAAAAAATAATATGCCTACCTCTGGTTTCCTTTTTGTGAAAATGTTACTTAACGAATTTTCTGTTTATTATTTGTAAAGTGTAACTGATTAAATTTTATTTCTACACTGTTTTGTGTTTATATTTATTTGTAATTATTTCTTCTGGCATAAATTTTCGACCGAACAAGTAAAAATATTATGTGCTTACAAATAAATAAAATTCTTACACAAACTCGCGTTTTTATTTCATTTCCACAAATGAAAAACATTTCGCTTTTCTGGGACGTTTTTCTTCTCTCTTTCCTTTTCTAAAAAGACCCTCCTCATAGCATCACGAAAGATGACACAGGCCCTGAGGGGAATTATTTTCTTCGGGGTATCCTATGTGGAACTAATGTAAAAAAATATAATTATAATTTAGTTCACTAATCTTGATTGATCAGTTTTTTTTTAATTTGTTTTTTCGATTTTACGTTTTCAGGCTATCGGGAAGGAGATTATTGGCCATGAGGGGTTTACCCTCATGGCCAATTCTTCTTTCACCACTTTCAGTCATCGCTGTACTCTTGTACAGGCCCGGTAAATCAGTTGGTGATAAGTCCGGCTTGGCTGGAATGTCAAGCTTAGCACAGTTAGGAACATTACCCGTATATAGGTCAAAAGCCTTGAGGTCACCAATATTACGTATATTGTCTATGAATTTACTAGAGGGACGTATTTCGCAATCGTTTGTAAAGGTCATTTCAAAAAAAATTTCCAGCGCTAAAGAGTCCAAAATTCTCCAGTCTTTCACAATAATACAATAATACAATGTACAGTGTTTTAAATGTAATGTCCTCCGTGAGCAAAGCCGTATCTTCTCCATAAACCGAACATAAACTACCAGGTAAGTATGTTTTCTGTATCTATGTACTTATTTGTAAATATGTAGTAAAATTAGATAGAGCCTAAGAATTCATAATACGTTTTAAATAACACTGTAAATAAGTAAGTGTGTAAAAATAAAGCAAATTCTTAAAATTCTCCAGACTTTTAAAATAAATATTAACTCAACTTTGGCATCAATCTTCTTATACCTTAATATAAATAGCTATAAATGTAAAACCAACAATGATGAGGGTAGCAATGGTAAAGTCATGCAATGTCCAGTGTTTTAAATATAATGTTCTCCACGTGCAAAGTCGTATCTTCCCCAAGCATAAACTTTCTAATAAAGTGTGTTTTATCGAAAGTGTCCTGCTGGTAAGTACTCGTACGTCTCTGTATCTATTTGTAAATAATAAAATTAGATAGAGCCTAAGATTAATAATAAATTGTAAAGCGCCCTCGAGGTGATTTTTCACGCAAAACGGCGCTCTACAAATTATCCAATTATTATTATTATTATTTTACAGCGCCCTTGAGGTGATTTTTCACAAAAAACGGAGCTCTATGAATGATCCAATTATTATTAACAATTTAATTTTATATCTACTCGGTGGATAAGGAAGAAAAGACTTCAACTTATCCAAAGCATTTTTTTATTATTTATTTATGGTGTAAACCAAAGATATTCAAATACAGAAGAGATATGCTATGGTGTCCGCGCAACTGTCGCCGGACTACGTGCTAATTAGCGTAGTTTTCATACAAAAAGAATTTGTTTATTTCGTTGATTTTTTTAAAATGTGCATTAATATTGGTTAACAATATATTTTGAATAAGGAAAGAATTCGTTCATTTAGTTTAACGCTCGTTTGGTTTATTCGTTAATTATTTGTTATTTTAGTTTATTTGTTAATTGGTAAACAATATCGGCGACACCCGGAAGCGCAGACCCACATAGTAAAAACAGCAGATAGCACATCTACTTATATTTCAATATCTTTGGTGTAAACCAACTCGTAATAAAATTTTATTTAAAATAATGATTAAGCGTCATGCTTCGCCGGTTAGGTTAGGTTAGGTTTTTGTTGTTTTACTTATTTTTTCCTTCACTCATCCTCACTTTTCTCCAAGCATTTTCATGTTTTTTCGTGGGACCCATAGACATCCAAATGGATAGACAAGCAGTTACAGATGAGGGGTAAAACCAAACTATGGAGAGCGGAGAGGGGAAAGATGACTGTCATTCGTTGAACAATCAATCTGACAGTATATAGGCATCTCGCATTACAATATCACCATTTAGTTCTTAAAAGCAAAATCTGCTTTGAATGAATAGACCTTTTTACATGGGAGCGCGAATTGCTTGCCACGTTCAAAACATATTTGCTAAGGCCAAATGCTCGCCCCAAAAAAGACTCGCGCCAATACACATATCAATATTTTGTTTCCGTGTTTAGTTAAAACACTTTTACAAATGTTTCATAATTTACTTACCCCTGTAACCAGCGACGAGCACATTGGAGTACCGCCCACATTCGCTATGTGCATATTGATACGTAGATATATTGTATAGCACAAGCTGCCGTTATTTCGTTAAATGTATGGATGTCAGCTTCTCGCTGTTCACGGCAAGAATGATGACGTCACACATTTTAGATTCAAGCGAGGCTATATCCCCTCCCCATGGAGCGAGCCGGTTCCAAGGAGGAGCTACAGCCGGTGCCATGTGGAGGGGGAAATAATACGTTTTTATCACTTAGGGCAGGTCCAGATATATTCATATGTCCGTGGTGGGACCCCTTTTCCTTTGATTGTTCATAAAACACTCGTTCAAGACAGTATCAAAGTATTGCATTGTATCCATTTAGCTACATGTTCAAGTCCAGCTAATGAAGACATACGGCTACAGCCCGCGGTGTGGCCTGTGGGTAACATTATTATTAGAATAATTAAGTTCGACTCCGAATGGGCGGGACGAGGGCGTTCCGATCCTCTGTAGTCGGGTTCGAACATGGTTCCGAATAAATTAGTGCAGCGGTTCGAATTACGCTTCAGTTTGCAGTTGAATGGTTAAGTGTCACGGAGAAAGGGGAACCCTATATTGACTATTAACCCGGAGTTCAAGACTCATTCTGCGCATGAGCGTAATTCTGATGTTCTCAGCATCGCTCTTAAACATCAGGGAGAGACGTGGATGCAGGTCTCAAGTCATATAAATAACTGCATGGAACCTCTAGAACACTTTTGAAATGCGAGTATGGGTACCGTGCGCCGCCCAGGAACCATTTATTGGATAACCAACACCTCTGCCATAGCTACCTCTGGTCTGGAGCTCCAAAATACCTGAAAAATTCCCTCGACTCTGCAGAAACGGGCGGTCCGCTTAATAAATTCTCCCATCGCAACCCGGATTTTTACCGATTTATTACATATTTCCCTTAAACACGGTAAGTTTTAAAGCTCTTAAAAAAATATGTTATTCTTGAAGATAATATCTAGACTTTGCCCGCGCCGAAACGAAAATTATATAAAATTCCCTCGTTAGAAAAAAATCGCAAAGTATGCTCCAAAAATTATTATAAACACGTTTGTTTCAGTTATTTTACAAGTTATATGCATGAAAAAATTCACAGGGTTTTTTTAAATGCTGTTTAAGATAATGCCCGCGAGATTTTTGATCTATTTTAAACGAGTCGTTTTTTATTAAACATTTTCGCAATTTTCGCATCGATTTTGTCGCTGTAAATGTTAGCGCTCTCTAACATTCGTAATTTCGTATCTCTCCATGTTGGGTTGCAGAGTCTTAAATGTTCTTTGATTCTGGTTTCAAAATTACGAGTGGTTTTTCCAATATAAAATGAAGGACATTGATCCCTTCGGCACCGGTGCATAGTCGGGAAACACGCCAAACGCATGCCCAACCTTTGTACACGGTTGACATTTGTCACATGAGAACGGATCGTTTCTTCGACTCGTTCTTGTGTTCAACAGCTCGGCTGTGGAATGATTTGCCGGCCTCTGTGTTTCCTCCTTCCTACAACACAGGTCTCTTCAAGACCAATGTTAATTCCTTCCTCTCCTCACAATGACCCTCCACACAGCATCCCAGATGACATAGGCCCTGAGGGAAATTATTTTCCTCAGGGCGTCCTGTGTGGAATTAATGTAAAAAAAATAGATTTTCAAATAGCCACTCCCAAAGATATTCAAATATAAGAGTTATGCTATGATGTCCGTCCGACTGTCGGCGGATTACTTCCTAACAATACGGAATAGTTTTAATACGGAAAGTAGTTGATTTTTTTAAAGTATGCAGTAGTATTGGTTACCAATATAGTTTTAGTACGGAAATAATTCGTTCATTTAGTTGATTTTTTAAAAGTGTGCAGTTGTATTGGTTAACATTATCGGCGACACCAGGAAACACAGTCCCACCCACTAAAAACTACGGATAGCACATTTCTTATATTTCAATATCTTTGGTCACCCCAAAGGTTCTCTACGTTGTGACTTAACTGGGGTGCCAAGGTTCATGGGATGAAGTTTGTCTAGGTCTTGGAGGCCGATATGTCTGCCAACTGGTTGAGGAGTCTTTTGACTTCTCCAGCCAGAATCCCTCGACCCATTGCCTTGCGCCGCAGTTGGTGGGATGGATTCATACGTCCGTCAATCCTGGATACACTGACCCCCAGATTCCTACCCACCATCATACATATTTCCTTCCCAGAACTTACTCTCCTTCCTTTCCTTATAAAGCCCTCTACACAGGCTCTATGGGAAATTATTTTCCTCAGGACCTCCTGTGTGAAGTTCCCATTCAGATTGACGTAAGTGGGTAGGGGAAGGAGATGGGAAGACGGTCATTTTTCCAATAATGAAGATGCCCCGAGAAATTAGCGTCATTGATCCCTTTGGCACCGGTGCAAAGTTGGTGTTGAACTCAAGAACGGAGTCGCTCTTGAGTTTAACAGCTCGACCAGTACTCACATACGCAACTGAGACTTGGGTACTAATTAAGAGGAATGAGCGAGCACTGGACGTTTTTGAAAGGAAAATTTTGAGGCGTATCTTCGGAGCGGTTTTAGAAAATGGATTTTGGCGCAGACGTTATAACAACGAGCTGTATGCTCTGTTTAAGGATCTAAGCACCAAAGTCCCTGCTGAACTCAAGACCGATAGGGCGAAGGAGCCTGGGAAGACCAAGATTAAAATGGAGAGACAACGTCCTCAAAGATATATCTACCTTGGAGCTTCTAAACTGGAGTGAGTTGGCCCAAAACGGAGATGAATGGAGGAAGACTCTTGAGGAGCCCAAGACCCATCAGGGGTTGTAGAGCCAATAGTGATGATTTTTTTTTTACCCAAGTGGGTCGAAAATTGAAATAGAAGGTAGGCATATAAGATATACTCGTAATATATAATAGTAAAACAAATGTTTTTTATGGTTTGATTTTTTATCGTTACGTTTGATGGAGCCTACGAAAATGGCTTCACTATAATAATTGGGAAAAATCGAATTAAATACCTAAGTATTTTTAAATCATTTAAAAATAACTTGATAATTAAATCCCTAATCCGTCCTTCCTTCTATGGGTTAGTGTTTAGCTGATTGTTTTGACATCGGCTTCGGTTGAAATGAAAGAAAAAATAGTGTTGTGGGCGATTTACACGATGCCTGTTTTCATGTCAATTCCCGTATGGAAACTATAACGGGACCCAAATGTAATATCTGTGCTTTACACCTTACACGATATTATTTTTTTGTCAATGATTTAAAAAAATATATATTTAATCACTATTGTAATATATCATATTTAGAGATTTATTGTAATATATTAATTTATGTAATAGTATATTCACATTCCTCCTCACTAGGAATTTCTATTCCGAGGTGGACTGTAGGTTGTGTAGGTTTTACATCATGATTTAGTCATCTGCATTTTTGTAAACCGCATCTTCGTGTTTGTAGGCCTCATATTTATGTTTGTAGACTTCATCTTCATGTTTGTAGACCCCATCTTCGTGTTTGTAGACCTCATATTTATGTTTGTAGATCTCATCTTCAAATTCGTATACCCCATATTCATGTTTGTAGACCTAATATTTATGTTTGGAGACCTCAACTTAATGTTTATAGATCGCATATTCATGTGTGTAGACCTCATCTTCGTGTTTGTAAACCTCATATACATCTTTCTAGACCTCATCTTCAGGTTGTAGATCTCATTTTCTTGTTTGTAGACCTCTTATTCATGTTTGTGGACCACAACTTCATGTTTATAGACCTCATCCTCGTGTTTGTAGACCTCATATTCATATTTGTAGACCTCACACTCATTTTTATAGATCTTAAACTCTAGGAAAATATTCACCAAATTAGACCAAGTCCTTTTTTCTATCCCGAATCCATATGAAAACGTAATCCATATGGAGACTGGACGAAAAAAGCATCGTGTATAACGCCTATTACAGTTGTTGCTTACTTCTCACTACTACTTCCTACGGCTATAGCTTACTGTGTGGTCCCCCTAAGCTCATATGCAACATACGGTAGTTGGGTGGGGTGACCAACGAAGAAAATATGTTTAAATATTGGAAAAAAATGGTTATCAATTAGTAGGAAATATTGTGTGTTTCAACATTAAAATCAGGATTAGTTAAAGTGGAATATCCTAGCGGTTTAGTCCTGGCTAATTTTAACTTTGTATTTGGAAAACATCTAGTTGCACGTATTTCAAATTTTTAACATGTAATATATGATAGTAATATTGTTTTACATACATAGATGTGATAAATGAAAAAAAATATATTGAAAGTGATGTTGAATTCGAAACGAGTGTTGCCAAAGTAATTTATATCATTGAAGAAGAGAAGAGCACTAAATCTAAACGACAATATGAAAGAGACAAAGACACAGAAAAATTAAAAAGATTACGGTCGCAACTGGGACCGATATTTTAATTTATATGAATTTATTAAAAAACATAAAAATATGCCAAATGGTTGCAATGTCGAAAAGGTGGAAATATTTAGATACCTCGGCAGTATTCTCACGGAGACTCTTGACCCAGATGTAGAGGTTAGATGCAGAATTGAAGCAGCAAGAACTGCGTTCATTAAAATGAAATCCCTCTTCTGCACTGACAATATCAGCTTAAGACTAAGGCAGAGAATGCTAAAAAGTTATGTGTGGTCGGTCTTGCTCTATGGATGTGAAACATGGACCTTGAAAGTAAATACCATGAACAGGTTAGAGGCTTTTGAAATGTTGCTTCACCGGAGAATGCTCAAGGTCCCATGGACCGACATGATCACCAACACAGAAATTCTCAGACGGGCTAGAGCAGATAGAGAACTGCTTACATTAATAAAAATCTAGAAAATTTCATATCTGGGTCATTCACATCGAGGGGAGAAGTATCGCTTTCTCCATTTAATATTGAAAGGCAAGATAGAGGGTCGCCGAGGGCCTGGTAGGAGACAAATGTCTTGGCTGCGTAATATACGAGAGTGGACCGGCATTAGAAGGTGGAGGAGCTATTCCAGGCAGCGCAAGACAGAGAGACATTTTCAAGAGTGATCGCCAACGTCGGGGGGACCTGATACGGCACACAAAGAAGAAGAAAAAACATGTACGATAAACACCGATGTTAGTTAATAAAAAAACATAAAGGTTAAATGAAATAACATTGTTTGTTTTAAACAACTATATTTTCTTTAATTGACGCCGACCGGGTTTTTTTGTTTTGAGAATGGAACGGGTTTTCCAAAACTGCTCGGCGTTGATTCCAAAACGCAAGAATTCTGCGTTAAGGCGATCCAATAGTTCAGGAAAAAATCTAAATCGGAATTCACGCCCTTTATGGGAGGAGTTTAAAATTACTTGAGAAAAAGCTTTTGGAAAGGTTGGAAAAGGTATTTGAGAATTTTTTTTACCGGCTGATTTCGTAAAGGCCTGTAAAAAATATTAATTACTTTTTTACGCATTGTTTATTGTAAGAAAACCGAAATTTAAAATTGATTTCACGAAACTAAGTGACGCGGAGTCACGCGACTGTCTCCCGCTCCGGCCGAGGCGTGACTGATACGAAATAGGTGTGCCCAGTGCATGGTTCTTGTGCCCATGCCATAAGTATCACTTCAAGAATCCAAGTTCGGGCGTAAATATCAAATTTTTTTGCGATTATTATAAAGAAACTAAATTTGCCACATTATACAATAAAACCAAATACGAAGAGAGGTTTATAAATAGGAGAGTTTGGACTTGAAAGTGTTTTTTATAGACCGTATACTTCTACACCCAGTGACGCCAGTGAACCCAGGACGCGAACTCGATGCGTTAAAGAAAATGAAGATAATGTAGGTGGTTCTTAGTCGAAGTATGGTACAGTTAAACATGACCGAATTTCATATCGACACCTTGGCGCAGTGGTTAGCGCTTTGCCCGGAATGCAAGAGGTCCTGGGTTCAAGTCCCAGAGATGTCAATATGATTTTCTGATTTTTCTGTTTCCAGATTTTCGATTGAGTTTCGCTTATATTATCTTCATTTATTATAAAAATATTTCAATGATTTCGAGACATCTCATGTTGAAAAATGAAAGTACTGAGTTATCTTTGTGATTAATCGATCTATTATACAACGTGCGGAAACTTTTACATAATTCAAATAAACGTTTTAAAATATTTCTCCAAATTGGCCACATTTTGGTCTGCAAACGCTCGAGGGTATTTGCGAATTGACCGAAATGTGGCCAAAACGCTCCAGTAGTGAACTCAGTAGTTCAATTGGGAGAACGTTGCCCGATAAGACAGAGAATCTGAGTTCAAATCCCAGTTGTGAACATTAGGTAGGCACTTTGACAAGGGGATTATAGCTATTTAGATATTTTATCCAGAGGGTTTGGCAGTTTACAGTCCTTGAAACATTTGTAAACTGGATGCGTGTATTGCGGAGATTTCAATAATAACTCTTGATTAAGGTATTCTTCAATTTGGGAGGCGGGAATGGGTACCGCCGCCCCGGGAACCTTTATTGGATAACCAACACCTCTGCCATAGGTCACCCCAAGTGGTTCGCTACGTTTGGTGATTTAGCAGGGTTTGTGTTTGCTAAGTGTTGATTTTGATTTTGATTTTGCCCGGGTTCATGGGGTGAGGTTTGTCTATGTCTTGGAGGCGGATGACCAGGACACTCTAAACCCCAGATTCCTACCCATACGTTAAACCCTTTTCCTCCGAGAACTCTCCTTTCCTTCCTTTCCTTAAATAACCCTCCACACAGCATCCCCAAAGATGACATAAGCCCTGAGGGAAATTATTTTCCTCAGGGCCTCCTGTGTGGAGCTCATGTAAAAAAAAAAACGTTGGGACAGATTTAGTAATTAACTCGCCTAGAGAAAAAGCAGTAGGACGAAACGAACGTTGAAACCGGAATGGTTTTGCATCGTCATGCACTAGACCGGGGAGCGGTGCTCAGTGATATCAGTCTGTAAAATCGAATTTGAATTATATTTTTAAGGTTGTTCGTTGTTCGTTGCTCGGCTACAGCACCATTTTTACTTTCTATGTCTTATTATTTTTAACGCACCAGATTTAAATGTCCGGGTTAAATTTTCCCCCCCAATCCACGCTATGCAATTGCACTAAATAAGTATTATAAATACAAAACAATACAAGAACAACATGTCAACCTACTAGAGACCAAATGGGAATATAATTCACCGACTCCAGATATTTTCATATCAGAGGGTTCGGCTCTGTGGCATTTCTAATTGAACCTATAAATCCTACTGATCCCTCAATATAAATATTTAAAAAATCTTTTGTAATCCTAGATGTATTTAAAATTACTGCTTTTTGCATTTTTATATACAAATTCTTTGACAAATCTAATATGCTTAAATTTTGAATCAGATTCCTAGGTATTATGCCAGTGGCCGAAATAACAAATGGTAATATTTTTATAGTCCGAATACTTACTATTTTACTTTTAATTTTACTATTTTTATTGTTATGTATTATATAATTATATTATTGATTTAAAACGTGTGGTCACTGTGCTCCCGGGCTAAGCTAATAACGTAATAACCATTCGAATTGTGTATTACAAACATTAAAATGATTAAAAACAATTTGATTTTACCAATTACCAATATCTTATTAAGATATTATTCAATGGAGATTGTGACAAGTTATGGCTTGGAGGCTGTACCGATGGCTATTATACTAACTTCCGATCATTATGAAACTAATAAGTTATTACAAGTATCCAACTATCTACCTTCAATATATTGATAGATTAATCAAATGCTTGATATAAATCTTGTGTGTTGTATAAATAATTGTGATGTAATAATGTAAGCTTCTAAAAGGTACAGAATGTTTTAAAAAAAATATATTTTTTTTTTGTCATTATTAAGTTAAAAGAAATATAATATTTCGCTTTCTTAACTTAAATACAGAGCATATAAAGTATAGTAGTATAAGTATAGAAGTAATATTTTTAATTTTGTTCCAATATCTTAAGAGGGAATTAACAGAGAAAAACGGAAATACGTCATTTTCAAAAAAGATTTTAGACGTATTGACTCTTTTCCACAAAATATTATAAATGGATTACGAAAGATTGTTCTTTTATCTAGCATTCGTATGTAATAAATTTTGAGAATTTTTTTAAATTTTTAGTATAATAGGGTTATTCCATAGGTCGTTGGCAGATTTGTTAAATTTTCAAAAAAGTTTTTGTATTATACCACACCCATTTCAAATAATATAATCATGCAGTAAAATAAATCAATACATTATCTAACAAACGTATGTTTTAGAATTTTAATTTTAGTTTCAATAAAATCATTAAAAAATATGTACGTACATGTGTTTCATGACGAAAATTGGTCCATTTGTGTATTTATTTGCGCACTTACAAACTAATATATTTCAGATTTTTTTAACATTCTTATTAAATTTAGACATTATTGAAAAACGATAAATACTTATAATAAAAAAATAACTACAAAAAGTACACTATTTTAATAGTTTTATCATCACGCCTTTCAGCATTATTGGATGAAGGTATAAATTAGAGCTAATTTGGATTGAAATAAATTCGATATTGAGTTATAATTTAAAAAAGCTGATACAGAGAATAATTAATCTTTCTCATTGTAACCGCCCTGCACGATCGGAAGAACAACTTTCGACGAAATGTGGATTTTCGTCCGCTGGCTGGTTAAACGCTCTTAAGTTTAAATAGTTTTTTTAAAGGTTTTTATATTCTATTCCGTTTTTTGGTTATCTGGAAGGAGATTATATATGTGAACTCCCTCGTGGCCAATACTTCTCTTGGCACTTTCAGTCTTGACAGTATTTGTGTAAATTTATTGTGTTGTTTAGTATAATATTTGTGTACTTGTGATGTTTTTATAAATGTTGTGTTTGTGTGTATAAGTCCATTTTGTATTTTGTAGATTAAAGGACATATGTTATATTCGTACAATGTTCTTATTTTCAAAAGGTTCATTTCCTGGTACCTATAGTTTTAAATTATTTAGTGAAAACTTCTTTAGCACCGTTTGATTTGAAACTCGATGAAACGAAAAACCGACACTAAAAAGAGATAGAAACATACCTGCGAGAGAGTGAGACAGTAACCTATCGGTGTCTCCTTTGTGCGGTGCTTCGTAGCGTCCCCACTCTTGCCTACTTTAATTTTCTGAAGGTTTCACTTCTCCGCATGTTAATTGCACACTTTGTTTTTGAAATGAAAACGTCTTTAACACCGTTGTGATTTGAAACTCGGTGAAACGAAAAACTGACACTAAAAAGAGACAAACACATACCTGCGGGAGAGTGAGACAGTAACCTATCGGTGTTCCATTTGTGCGGTGCTTCGTAGCGTCCCCACTCTCGCCTACTTTAATTTTCTGAAGGTTTCAATTCTCCGCATGTTAATTGCACACTCTGGTTTTGAAGCGACAATTTCTTTAGCACCGTTGTGATTTGAAACGCGATGAAACGAAAAAATAGCGACACTAAAAAGAGACGAACACATAGCTCTATAGGATTTAGCCTGCTATAGAATGAGTGAGCAATAAAATATGTATTTATTTCACTGGTATTCAGTTCCAATATATTACGATAAATACACGGTCCCACGCAAGTCTCCCTTGGTCTAGTGGCATAAAGCGCCTGACGAACCTTAGCGGTCCATTATTCAGCGCACCAACGATCAAATCTTACGAAATCCAAACAAAAAATAATTAATATTTATTTATTAAAAGAAAATAACTTAGTTTACATCACTTTATTTTTTATATTTTATACTATCAACATGTTTCGTGAACCATGTTCACTTCTTCAGGAATAAAATATACTTTTATTCCTGAAGAAGTGAACATGGTTCACGAAACATGCTGATAGTATAAAATATAAAAAATAAAGTGATGTAAACTAAGTTATTTTCTTTTAATAAATAAATAATGACATCACAAAGTAACAACCTTTTAGAAGAAGTTTTCTTCGAAAAATTAATTAATATTTGTAAAATCAATATCCAATCTTTAAACCATGCCAAAATGGACAGCCAAAGAAAACATAAAAGAAAGCGACATCTAGCGAATCCGAAGAAGAAAACACAAATACTAAGAAGATGACGAAATGTATAAGAAAAGGTGCACTGGAATTCGACAACAAAAATATGGAAAAAATCATCCTTCACATTGACTGTGCTTCGTAGTCTTCCCACTCTTGTCTACTTTAGTTTTCTGAAGGTTTCACTTCTACGGCGTGTGAATTGCACACTCTGATTTTTTTATGTGAATACCGCAAGAGTTCTGGCTGTTCCCAACTATCTGGAGCCAGTGAGACTGTGGCATCCCCGACTGGGGTATGTTGTGAGGCTGAAGCTAGTGGAGAGAAGATGGAGATGAGGAAGAGGGCGGTGGGAAAGTACCTGGCTATTCAAATCTGGTCACCAAACACTGCTGAAGCCATTTCAAACAATGTTTCAATTCTGAATGATGGTCTTTCACCAGGGCGATACTAAGAGTATCTACCACTTTGGAACGTGCCACGGTGAAACACGATTAAGAATCGAAACGTTGCAATTTGGCAGGCGGGTATGGGTAATCAAAAACTTTGTCATAGGTCACCCCAAGTGGTTCGCTACGTTTAATGACTTTTACTATGCAGGAGTGCCCGGATTCATGAGGTAAGGTTTATACGGGTCTTGGCTCTGCCCACCAGCTGCATGACAGGCCGGAACGGGAGATACTGGTTTAGGGAAACTTTTTGATCTCTCTCCTCTCGAACCATCGCCTTACACCGCAGTTGGAGGGATAGAATCATTCGTCCGTCTCTCCTGGACACACTGACCCTAATACCTTTTCCACTCTCAACTCATACCTTTTTCCTTCCCACCCTTTTTTTCCTTCTAAAAAGACCTTCCTCACAGCATCCCCAAAGATGACATAAGCCCTGAGGGAACCCATTTATCTCCGGGCCTCCTGTGTAGAGCTTATGTAAAAAAAATGTTTTCAATATTTTAAAATTTGGTCTCTCAAAAGCGACCAGAAACTCCCACTCTAGTTTAACAAACAATACAGAAGACGGTTATGAATACCATTTTAACATCTTAGAATTAACGGTAGAATTGTATCAAATTTCCGTATAATTATTGTAATAGTTTTGACCTGAGGACAAGGTGTTTATTTCTATGCAAACAAACAGTAACATAAATGTTTCTAGTATGATATTCGATCCAGCCCCGATCATAAAACCCAGTCGGTTGGCTCACCGCTGCAGGGGGCATGTTAATGGGATAAAAATGATGTTATTTAGGTAAATTAAGGATCTGTCTTCCGCCTAGGGATTGTATAAACGGTAATCAGGTTGCTAGACGAAGTTGGTAATTCGGTAGTTGGTAGATAGTTTAGTGTAGCCTTCGGGACACCCTGTAGTGAATGGCGGAATTAGCCGATGTTTCCCGACAGGGCTGCCCACTAAATAGTGTCATTATTTAGCTTGTTTTATTTATTTACATTATGACAGTTGTTGATTTTGGTGCTGAAGTATTAAGGGCCCGCAACCCAAATTTCTACCGATTTCTTACATCTCCCTTAAACACGTTAAGTTTTAAAACTCTTAAAAACATATATGTTATACTTGAACATAATATCTAGAATTGCCCGCGCCGAAACGCAAATTATATAAAATTCCCTCGACCGAAAAAATCGCAAAGTATGCTCCAAAAATTATTATAAATACGTTTGTTTCAGTTATTTTACAAGTTATATGTATGAAAACATTTACAGTGTTTCTTTTAATGCTGTTTAAGATAATGCCCGCGAGATTTTTGCTCTATTTTAAACAAGTCGTGTTTTACAAAACATTTTCCCAATTTTCGCATCGATTTTGTCGCCGTAAATGTTAGCGCTCTCCTCTAACATTCGTAATTTCGAATCTCTCCATCTTCTTCTTTTCGAGCCTTAAGAGGAATACGCAAGCCAACAATGTGTGTATTCTTAGTGTGTCTTGTGTGACTACGAATGTGGGTAATAGGCATTAAAATCGCTTGGCAAACGTGGTCGAGAAACGGTCGAATTTACCCCTCCGGCGAATTTGTTCGCTTTTCGGAATAACTCAGTATCTCAACTTTGTGTCTCCCTTAATATCATAGTGAGACATGTGATATAAATGGCGTTAGAAAGAGAAAACACAACGCTTTATATTCAAATCAAAATTTAACCGTAAAAGAAGAAAGAAGCTCTGAATTTTCAGCAGTAAAGGTATGTAACAAACAAATTAAAACAAAAAATAACTAAGGACATTAAATCTTAGCTTTATGAACCAACCAACTTATCTGTTAGTAAACTCGCTCGGTGTAATCGTATTACTATCGAACTAGCAGATTTATACTACTTTAAAATTATTTAAAAAAATACTACTTGATATATGTTTACTAATTCAATTTCTTATAATGAAATTATAATATGTAAATGAAATCCTCAGCACGAGAGATACCAGTGAGGATATCATTATCTCTACATGTTACTAAGAAAGGAAGACAATAAATTATTATTATTATTAAGATTGTGGACAATCTACGAAAAAAGTTGAAAGATGGTCACTTTATTCGCTACGCGCTCAAGATGGCGGCCTACCAACAGCTGATTTCGTAATTGTCAGAATTAGTTATTCTCGCTATTGGCTAGCGGCGACCTCAAGTTTTTTACAAAATGTCGAACGAATTGGTTCGCGTTTTTTTAGTTGCTACTGTCGCTACTGAGCGAGTAGACAGTTTTGTGTGTCATCATGACAATCTCACTCGCCGATTCACCTGCTTTTAAACTTACCGGCTAGTAGCTTGTAAACTCGCTCAATGTAATCGAGGCTTTATAGATTAAAAATATCGTCATAGAAGTTTCCGGAAAATCTTCTATTGAAGTCGCTGAAACCTTAGAAGCCGCTGAAAACTTATCTAAAACATAGTTCCCCTCGGCACAGGATCTCCTAGTGAGAAGGACCAGCGCAAACCCTTGGAAAATCACGTGATAGTCTGAATTTTTGATAAACATATCAGTTACAATTTTGAAGAAGCCAATTAAAATAATTTTCTGTTAAAATATTATATTATAGGTTTACTACATAACCGCTTGTCTGAATTTTTTATACAGCTGATTCAAAATTTGCAAATGATACTTAAAATCAGAAAAAAATTGAGTTCATTAAATCAAATTTTATGCAGGAAGATTTCAATCAGAACTAACATTTCACGCACAGACAACCGAGATTAATATCATTAACGTTTTCTTTAAACATAGAAAGCGGTACAAAAAAGTTTTTCTTGCAAAAATATCGAAAATTATGAATTCAATTATTACATAACCCTGCTAACCACACACACATGCTCTTCCGACCCTCGGGCATTTAAGGAATTTCGGGAATTTTCGATAATTTAACGGAATGTCCATTAGTGAAAAGGGGAATTTTCTACCAATTAAGTTGTGAAATGATAAATACGCATTTCAACTATTCTTAATACATTCTTATTCCAGAAATAGGGGAATAACATATGCCTTAGTTGTTAGGTTAGGTTAGCTTGCAGTAATGAGCAACCTGCGGCACGCAAGCCCTTTTCGTGCGGCACGCAAAAAAAATTCAACGGTTTCTGATCCGTTTTATACAAGGTTCAACCGAAAATTTCTTAAAAGTTGGAATCAGCTGCTCAAAATGAAAAGCTTTTTCTCGTATATTCATGGTTCGACTTTAATTGTAGAAAAAATGTCATCTCGCAGCACAGCGCTTTTGCAGATATAATATTTTCATGATTTACATGATTTTTTAATTTAAAAAAAACACCGTTTTAGAAAACTGAAATAGATCTGCAACACCACCGACTGCAAAGTTAACTATGTCAAGCTATATGTACTCTGCCCCCCCGGCCCGCGAAACAATTGGCCACTTGCGTGGATTTCATAATGACTTTGAAAAAATCGCGTGGTTAGATTTTTCTATTAAGATTACGAAAATGTTAAGTACTAGGTATATTTTTTATAAATTTACAGCTTTTTTTTAAAATAAATAAATCCGTTTTATGGCCTCGTAATATCACTAACTACATGAAAATGTTCCATCTCCGATAATATTCAATTAATTTTGTAAAATTCCACTTTTTTTTTTATATGGCAACACTTTGATTTCTGGCGTGTTTTTGAATTTGACACTTCAAATTCACTAGCTTTATTGTTTGTTACCTGCGAACTTATATTTGGTTTGACGTTTTGACAGATGTTATAAATTGAACATCGTACAGATGTTTTCCGCAGTGGCTGTCTTAGGAGCGTAATGGTAGGTAATGGTGCTGATTTTAACGAAATCAATTTTTTTAATATATTATTATTATTATTTACAAGTACAAGTTTAATACATTGAATTTAGTCGTATATAGACGTTGAAAATTATAATGATTAATGATGAATAAGAAGGAACAAGAAAAAGAATGTTTATAAAACGCAATTTTTTTGGTTTGCTTCGTTATTCTCCTGTGCCATTCGTGTGATTTTTTTTAAATGATTTTCGTAATTATTGTTTTTTCGCACCCATAAAATTATGTGCTGTCTCCCATCTCCGGTTTATAAAAATGGTTCGATTTTTCGGATTCAACGTTTCAAGGAACCGCCGGGGTTTAAAAAATACGGAATGTCTTAGAATATTTGCCTAAACCGGATTTTTTTTAAATGTGTTGCCAGTGGCCTATTGAAATTGAATAAATTGGCCCTCCGGCAAAAAGGTTGATCATCACTGCTCTAATGGCTGTTTTCTTAGACAAAACAACCTAATCTAGAAAGTAGGTTACTTTATAATAAAATACCAACATTATTAGAAAGTGTTATTTTTTTTTAATTTGCTTTATGTGCATTGATTAAAATTCGTAATCCGTATTTGAGTCAGATTTTTCACACCTTCTCAATTAGTACAACCATCTCGAAGTGTTTGCAGCTTTATTCATATTTTTCTATACCTATGTACATGATACTAATTGAACAACTTATTGTATATTTTATCGTAATTAAGTCATTAATCTTTGAGCTGTCGTCGACCAAATAAGTCAATCGGGAAGAAATTGTGAATTATGGAGAAAATCGAGCTCCGCACTGTTATAAAGTTCCTTACCAACCAAGGAAAATCAGTTCAGACCATACTGGAAGAGATGTCATCCGTTTACGGGGACTCTTATCCAAGTAAAAATATGGTTTACAAGTGGCATACTCTTTTTAAACAAGGCAGGGAGTCACTTGAAGATGACCCACGGCCAGGAAGGCCGATCGAGATGACCACTCCGGAAATTATTGAAAAAGTCGAAAAATAAATATTAGAAGATGCCCGACTAAAGAAGAAACAGCTCGCAGAAATAAACGGAATACCAGATAAAACCATTTTCAAAATTCTTCACGACTATCTTGGCATGACTAAAGTCAGCGCAAGATGGATGCCGAGAATGCTCACGCCACCTCAAAAACAACAGCGCGTGGAGTGTTCTCTTGCTTTTTTGGACATCTGTAGGGAAGATAAAGATGGAGTGTTGGCTCAAATTGTTACTGGTGATGAAATTTGGGTTCATCATTATGAACTTGAGTCTAAACAGGGCTCACTGCAGTGGCACAGAAAGGCACACCACCACCAAGAAGTTAAAGGTGTCACAATCGGCTGGGAAAATCATGGCGACAATCTTTTGGGACTTGGAAGAAATCCTGTTGATCGATTACAAAGATAAAGGTGTTTCCATAACCGGAGATTGCTATGCTTCAACCCTAGAGCAATTAAAGGAAGCCATTAAGCAGAAAAGAAAGGGGAAATTGGCCAAAGGTGTCCTCTTTCTGCATGACAACGCGCCTGTTCATAAGAGCCGTGTTGCGATGGCTGCCCTGCCGAAGGTGGGCTTCGAAAATTTGCCACACCAACTTTACAGTCCCGACGTGGCTCCCAGTGATTGTTAACCATTTCCAAACTTGAAAAAAGAACTTCGTGGTAAAAAGTTTTCAAGTGATGAAGGATGCAATTTCGGCGTATTTTTTAGACAAAGACAAATCTTTTATTTAGGGTATGCATAAGTTAATTGAAAAATCCGAAAAATGTATTAGGGTAGCAGGTGAATATATTGAAAAAAGGAAAAATAATTTTGTTTTTTATTTCCACTCCTTTACCCCCCATTCCACGAACTTAAAAACCCACCCTCGTAGTTGAAAGTCCAGAATTGCTTGCGTTGATAAGCTTTCGGATTAATCTATGAAATACTAGAAGTCGGGATTTATATCAATGCAGAAATTCTGGGACTAGCTACCATATGTATTTCTCTTTTCCCGGAATACTAATGGAGCGAAATAATTTTACCAAGTCAGAGGACATCTTCAATTTATCACTAAACAAATACAAAATGTTGTTCTGAGGCAGTTCAGTTAAGTACAATAAATACTGTTTATTTTTTTACTAGTCGTATGTAAATGCTCCTAAAAAGGGCGTTAATAATTAAATAACCTATTATGCTTTAGATCAGTGAAAAGCAACACGGCTTGGGGCTTTGACAAAATAAATTATCAATAAATTTGCGGTAAAAAATATTCAACGGCTTCTGTTCTGTTTTGCAAAAGGGTTTAAAAAAACTTTTTAATCTTTCTTCAATGTTTTGAATCAACTGTTAATAATATTTAGTAAATAATATTTACATAGTACTTAAGATAAGATAATTTTCGACCTTAATGACAGAATTTTTTTGCAGAACAGTGCGGCGCTTTTTTTTGTAGAGCAGTATTTTTGATGAATTTTAAATGATTTCTGTTTCATAAAATACCAAAAATTTTCTTGACAAAATAATGGACTTTCTGAACGATAATAAATCCGAAGAATCAATAGTTTTCGACTGCTGTGATTTCTGCCCTCTTTTCACAACAAACTGTTGTCTGTCTATTTCAAATCAGCCGCCCAAAATTGCAAAGTACGTTTATATATGTTCTAATATTTCAGAATGAAAAAAATCGAAAGCATTTATTATGTGAATGTATTTCATCGCACTTACCCTGCGTACATTCTTTAATAAACTCTTATTATGAAAACCGTTTTACAAAATTCTAAATCTTTGCGACATCACCAACCGCAAAAGTAACTGTGTCAAGCTGTATGCATCCAACCGAAAATGAATAAATTGGGATTCCACCGTTGATCCCCCGAAAGTTGGACCCCGTCGCGTTCAATATGAAGTCGGTTTATGGAATATACGGCATACCTACTTACACAAAATATAACTAAGTATCCCCGAAGGGGTGTGCACAGAGGAGAAACCGCCTTAAAACATATTTTCTTTTAAATGAAGGTATATAAATACATACTATATATACAGCGTATAAGCACAAAAAACAGACACTGTAAGTAAACTAATTTGATATCCATACCCATTTATTATTATAATTAGATTTCAAATTGGTAAATAATGTACAAAAATATAGTTTTTCAATAATTATATTTTCGGGGGGCCAACTGTTGAGGGATCAACTGTCGGGGATAAACTCTCGGGGGATCAACTGTCGGGAAACATATGTCGGGATCTACTCTCGGGTATCAATTGTCAGGGAATTAATTGTCTGGGGATCAACTGTTGGGAAACATCTGTCGGGATCTACTCTCGGGGGATCATCTGTTGGGATCAACTGTCAGGAGATCAACTATCGGTTGATCATTTGTCGGGATCAACTGTCTGGGGGTCATCTGTCAGGATCAACTGACAGGGGACAACTTTCGGGGGATCATCTGTCGGGATCAACTGACAGGGGACGACTTTCGCGATCAACTGTCAGGGAATCAACTATCGGTTGATCATCTGTCGGGATCAACTGACAGGGGACCACTTTCGGGGGATCATCTGTCGTGATCAACTGTCAGGGGTTCAACTATCGGGATCAACTGTCAGGGGACCAACTGTCGGGGGATTATCAGTCGGGATCAACTGACAAGGGACAACTTTCGGGGGATCAACTGTCGGGGGATCAACTATCGGGATCATCTCTCGGGTAAACTTTCGGGGGATAATCTGTCGGGATGAACTGTCAGGGGATCATCTGTCGGGATCAACTGTCGTGGGATCATCTGTCGGGGGATCAACCATCGAGTAACCATAAATTGGCTGTCCAGCTAAAAAGTTTGATCATCTCTGCTGCTGCTGTTATAAAAACTTTATGTGGCTACTTTTAGATACCGCCCTTGAGGTTATTTTTCACAAAAAAGCGCTCTACAAATTAAATAATTATTAGATTGATCACACTATGCAAACTTGTAATATTTATTTATTTACTGTACGCAGATAGAGCCTCAATAAAATAGAGCTACAAACTGAACCTGAGATCTTGCCAATGCAAAGCAGGCTGAGAGATGTGAGAAATTAATTCGTAGTTAATTAAAACCTTAACTTACTAATTACCAGACACCTGTTGTGTTTCCTCCGTCCTGTCCGGGCCTCGCTCACTGCTTCTTTCCTACCTTCTTCTTGTTAGTATGTTTGAAGAGTATTGGTGGCCAGGCCCGTATTTCAGCATAGGCAACCTAGGTTGTTGCACAGGGCGGTAAATTGTAGGGGGCGACTTTTCGCCAAGTTCTGCGATATTTTCGATAAAGTTGACAAATCAGCTGGAATGCTGGAGTTCTTGTATATCTTTTGAAACATGATCTTAAAAAAATTGTAATAGTGTGAATGTAGAATGCGCTTGAACCACAGTTTGCAAAAAAAGTTGTTGATTGCAAAAATGGTGGACTTAAATGAAAATAGACGAAAAAAAGTTCTAAATTTTGCAATATCTTTGTACTTTAATACAAATTTTTCATCTGCATATAAATTTATTTTTCTTTAATTGAAATTTTGAATGAAGTGAATCTGATGAAAATTCGATGATCTATGATTCCTACCAATTTGAAAAATGTGGTTTTATGAATAACACGTTAAAGTTTTCACTTGTAATTGTAACTGGGTGGCTTTTTTAAGATCTACCTGCTTGGCGCGCACCGCTCCTAACTATATTTAAAGGTCGAATTTGATACCATAAATTTTGGGAATGAATTTTCTACATAGACATATGAAAATATATGTAGACCTATAAAAGCGTATTATTTACCCCTGCCCATACCTCTTCCTTGGAACCGGCTGGGCTTGCGAGAGCCTCTCCTGAATCTAAAAAATGTGAAGTCATCATTCTTGTCCTGACCAGCGTCGAGCTCGCACGTTACATTTTACGAAATAGCACGGAAAAAATGCTAGCTTGTGCTACCCAAGTGGTTCGCTACGTTTGGTGATTTAACAGGGGTGCCCGGGTTCATGGGGTGAGGTTTGTCTGTATGGGAGGTGGGAATGGGTACCGCCGCCCCGGGAACCTTTATTGGATAACCAACACCTCTGCCATAGGTCACCCCAAGTGGTTCGCTACGTTTGGTGATTTAACAGGGGTGCCCGGATTCATGGGGTGAGGTTTGTCTAGGTCTTGGAGGCGGATGACCAGGACATACTGAACCCCAGATTCCTACCCACCCCTTAAACCCTTTTCCTTCCCAGAACTCTCCTCTCCTTCCTTTCCTTAAAAAAACCCTCCACACAGCATCCCCAAAGATGACATAGGCCCTGAGGGAAATTATTTTCCTCAGGGCCTCCTGTATGGAGCTCGTGTAAAAAAAAAAAAAACATTACACCCTAAAATATGTCGATCATGATGAATGTGGGCGGTTCTAAAGTATGCTCGTTGCTGGTTACTGGGGGTAAGTAAATTATGAAACATTTGTAAAAGTGTCTTAACTAAATACCCCAACAAAATATTCGTATGTGAAAAGATGTGAACTTTACTTTGCCGTATTTGGACTTCGAAAATATGTTAATAACGTGGCGAGCAATTCGCGCTCCCACGTAAAAAGGTCTATTCATTCAAAAGCAGATTTTACTTTTAAGAACTAAATGGTGATATTATAATGCGAGATGCCTATATACTGTCAGGTTGATTTTTTTAACGAAGCACAGTCATCTTCCCCCTCTTCGTACCGCCATAGTTGATTTTTCCCCTCATCTTTATTTTATCGTCTATTAAATTTGGATGTCTATGATTCTCTACACGTATGAGAGACTTTTCGACAACAAAAAAAGTTGATTTTTGTTCGGCTGAACCAGACTCCCCCTTTAAATGCTCTCCTGAAAAATAATCAATTTGTGAAATTTGACATTTTCATTACATGATCTTCAATTTATTTTAATAAAACGTCAATTTAATTTTTAGTTTTCTTTAATTGGATCATAATATACGTCACGCTATATCCACAAATGGTTAATTCACTGATATTTTACATTGTGTGCTCTACTTATGGCTAAAACAATTTCACTACAATAAACCCTTAAAAATATAAATAAATAGTTTTAATCCTCCTAAAAATAGCAGTAGTAATTACATACATAGTTTTTTGCTTGGTTTAAGTAGTAATTTTAGTAAAGTTTTTCTTCTACAATTTAATGATATAATATGTAAGGATCTATACACGTAATTTATATTTACATCATTTTCTAGTGTGTTTGTGTTTTTTTTTTTTAATTTAATAGTCTAGCGTTTGGCTATTGAGATGGCGAAGAATTTTGACATGTTATTTGAATGTTTAAACAATGTATGAAACAACTAAAAATTAATTCTAACGGCCGTTGTTTTCAATCCTACTGATCAACTGCTCAACACTCCTCAAATGCAAAAATATGCTCTTCCCAATGCAACTCTGCGACCAACGGGTGAATTAAGCGTTGCTAAGCAAATTACTTAGTTGATCGGAGACTCAGATTGATCTATCGAAAAGTTGAGAACAACTGTAGTAGGAATGGAAAGATGTGGAAATGTAGCTACACAGATAAAGAGACAAGGTAAGATATGGCACGAAAGCGTGCCGTCTCTCACCAAACTACGACCAAATTGAATTGACTATCAAAGCGGCAACGCAATGAAAGTTTTGTATTTGGTGTCTAGGTAGAAACAAAGGATTAACGCCGCTGTTTTAAACAAAATAAATGTTTCAGAAAATGATTCCTTCTCTTTTGATAATGTTATAATTGGTCTGTTAAATTTCTAGAGTATATTAAAGAATTATCTGCTTAAGACTTGATTCTTGATTAATTCAAATATTTTAAAAAATTCCTTTAATGAGGAGCCAAAGATGACATGGTTATTGTAAGCTATGCAAGGTGTAGAGTTTTGGATCATGAATAATTTTAACTTATGAACATTAAGCAAAACTTTGGAATGACGAAGAATAAAGAAAAAACATGTCTGATAGATCTAATCAAGCTGTCGAAGATGCCAAAATAAATGCAACCAAAATAAATGCTCCACATCAAAATTCTCCGGTCAGCTCTAAAATACATCAAACTTTTCACTATCTACATTTTGTGATACTTTTCCAATGTGTTAGCACGTCATTGTTGGACCTAAGGAACCATAGTGCGACACAAAATAAACTTGCCAAAGTTTCGTGGTTCAGTAAATAAGGTATTTCAATAAAAATCTTCATAATTACAACATCTTTACAAAACAAAATAAATATGAACACAGAGGAAAGATTTTTAGAAATAAAAATTATAATACTGATTCAATAAACATTATTTACAAGATTTAATAAATAATATATTTCAGGATGAACTAAAAAAATGGAAGAACGTTGGTTAGATAAAGTATGGCGATTAGCTAATTTGAATTAACAAAAAGGGCCGAGAAATTTTGTTTCAAAATCTTTAAGTTTTTATTTACAATGTTTCAATTTCAATACGTCTAAATACCTACTGTAGTTTATCCAAATCTAAGAAAGTCTTCATTCACTAAAAGCTATCAAAGTAATTCGTTCTATTGTTAATTAAAAGTTTAGTTACATAACCCGATAGATAATAATGTTTATTTTTATAATAAATACACAATTTACACATAAACTTATACAATTTGTACCAAGAGATATTGCCGTTTGAAATTATTCAAGTTTAGTACCTAATCGATTTTGATAATATTATTTATTATCATAACTCCACAAAAGTGTGTAGGATTCAAACATTTGTAGGACACGTGGGAAAGATGCAACAAACCACAATAATAAAAAGCTTCTGAAACCTGTGACACTGACAAGAAACAATTTTTTTGGTGTTCCACAGGGTCGATTACCTGGACCACTCTAAAAATAATTTTCTTTTATTTTCGTGGTATTCCACAAAGTCTATAACATGCACCACTTAGGCAAGAAATTCATTATCACTGACAAAAACATATCATCACACCGTGTTTGCTTTATTATCTTCAGGGTGTATTATTTGAGTTAACATTCTGAGTTTTAATTTCTTTTAATAACTTTTGCACTACCTAACAACAGCTTTGATGAATGAACATCTGAGAAAAAATGCTTTTAGTAAATAAATCTTTTTGGCGGTATTCCCAAAGTTATTATTTTTTTTGGATTAAGCTTGGGAGAATTTTAATTTTAATTTATTGTTATCAACTTTAAATTATTGAAATGCATTTTAATTTTGTTTTCTTTACTAAACTGAATAATATTATTTATAAATGCTTGTTTATAAATAAACTTTTTTTTATGAATCGAATAATAATATTATTGAGTGTATAAAAGCAGATTTTTTTAAAAAATGAATAAAATAAATCGAAGAAAGCCAAATACAGCAAACAATCACTAATTTTTAATGGACATAACTTCTTCTACCTTCAATGTAAAGATCTTAAAAGATGTCAGAAATAGTAGATCTACACGGAAAGTGTAACCTAGCAATGCTTAGATATCATAAGTATTTTCATGTATTGAGTTATGTCGCACTTCCTCTTTCTTCTCAATAAACCCCAGTTAATAAGTACATGTTTTAGAGAGCCTTGCAGTATCTATCATCAGGGCAACAGCGCCTGGCGCTAGTAAAAACCTGAAGGGTGCTGCGTTGGTGTTATGTTATTTTCAGCCATTGTATCGCAATGTTTTCAGCGCCTTGGCAAGCCTGCACAGAACCGGCCCTGAATATCCATCATAACGTGTCTATCTACCCTGATGATCGATACTGACATGCTGTCTGAAACTTTTTGACTAAAGGAGAATGCACAATACCCAAAGACAAACAGCATGATACAATTTCTTGTCCACGAGGCCTTTCTGAATCAAATTTGGTTTGGTTTAAGCCTTCTATGCTTCTCTGGTTTCTCTCGCATGCAACTCTTGCAGTTCCTCTTCTTCCCTGCTCAACGGTACGGTGCTGTGGTTGTAGAGTCCCTGAGCCATCAGCTGCAGGGCTAGCGGGTTCTTCTGTCCGCTGGCCTTCTTAATCTTGGCCCGCTTGTTCTGGAACCAGATCTTGATCTGAGCCTCGTTCAGGCCGAGTTCCGCTGAAAGTTGCTGGCGACGGCGCTCGGTGAGATAGCGGTTCTCGGCAAACTCGTGCTGTGGACAAAAACTGTATTAAAAAAAACACCATAAAGCCCTTACCTCCGTTATTGGAAGTGAGAATGGAATTATATATGAGTCTATCATGGCATCTTCATTTACAAACTGATTACATGAACCTAACGGTAAAAGGTGGGATACTATGTCATTGTAGGTTAAAGGCAGATTAATAATACGCTCAAGTTTAAAAAAATGTAAAACAATCAGAAGAAAATGACCTTCTAGTAAAATGTCACAGAATTATTAAAAAAGCTCCTCCAAGCTTGGTATTTTGACTGAAAAGTTCTTAATGATTAATGTTTTTTTGCAGTATTTTACTGGGGTCATTTTGACTGTGGGAGCTGTTCAATTTCTGAAAATGTGACTTTGGTGCAATCTTGGAGGGTTTTGAAGTTTTTGAAAATACGTTCGATCAATATTTATCAGGCACTCAATATCAATCAGACATCCTTTCATTTTCACTGCATATTGCATTTACAATAATGTACCAGTGTAGATGCTTTCCATTGACATGCTTGGTGTTTATACTTTAAGTGACCAGTTCAGGCATGGGGGCTCCTTATACAACTGCTAATCCTATACAAATTCCAATTGTAACCGTCTGGAATCCCAAAATACGTAAAAAAATCCATCGCATTGCAATCTTTAAAGCACATGCGTCCGAAGGCAAGATGCTCCAAAGGGCTACCGTCATTGATCCCTTCGGCATCGGAGCTTAATCGGGAATAAGACATTCGCCCGCCCAACATTTATACTTGGTTGACATCATTAATTTGTCACATGAGAGTTATTTCTACGACTCGTTCTTGTGCTCAACAGCTTAGCTGTGGAACGATTTGCCGGCTTCTACGTTCCTCCTTCCTACAACATGGGTCTCTTCAAGACCACTCCTTCTGTCTCCTCAAAAAGACCTTTCACACAGCATCACCAAAGCTTGTCACATTCCCCATGTGACATACCATTTTTTTTAGATATTGAGGCAATTCTAGATGTGAATGATACATGTGATATATCAGTACCTTTAGTCTTGCAAGTTGCGGTCCGCTGAAGGCCGTCCTAGGTCGCTTCTCTTCTTCCCGCGTGGTACCGGGGCTCTTGTCTCCAGGGCTCTTCTTCGGGCGTCTGGTGCGGGGACCTAAGGACAGAAAGGAGCCCTGATGATGCCGGGGGCAATACTATATGCTAAGTTATCGCTTAAGCCAAAGGGGGCAAACAAAAAATGTCTGTTAAATTCTCAAATTGAAGTATCAATGCCGTTTTAACAACAACCATTGCTGCAAAAAACTATGGCGGTTTTTTTGACTGTTTATGGCCGGCAAGAATCTTGAGCATTCGTGCACATATAGACTGAAATCATCCATGTCAGTTTGTCAAGAAATTCGTTCAGTGTTTGTCTTCACTGAGAGACGTGGGTGATTTCTGTCTAGGAATTTCCTGAATCTGTTAAAATTACACCCAACAAAAAATTATTTCAAATATGAATGTTTGCTTTTTGTAGCAGCTTTCGGTATAATGGTGAGTCATTCAACCAGCTTTTGTGTATTTCAGAAAATGCTTTAAAATAACAGCTAATGTAACCATTCAATTTAAAAGAACAGCTAAAATAACCATTAAATTTAAAAGAACAGATAAAATAACCATTCAATTTAAAAGAACTTCTAAGATAACCATTAAATAAGAAGAGCTAAGATAACCGTTAAATTTAATAGAACAGCTACGAAAACTATTCAATTTATAAGATAGGCCTAAGATTTAAAATTGAATTTAAAAGAACAGCTAATATTACCATTAAACTTAAGAGAACAGCTAAGATAAGCACACAACTTAAGAGATTAGCTAAGATAACCATTTAATTAAAAACATCAGCTAATATAACCATTAAATCTAAAAGAACAGCTCGAATAGCCGTTAAACCTTAAGGAACAGTCAAGATGAACATCAATTTTAAAAGAATAACTAAGATAACCATTCAATTTAAAATAAATGCTTCAAAGATAACCATTCAAAAGAACAGCTACAATTAGAGAGATAACCGAATCCATTCTTGGAATTCTAGTCTAAATTTTTTATTTAGAAAAATAATTAAGTATGTAGATAACCTGCAAAAACTATAAATTACTGCAAAACAAGGTAAAGCATCCAAACATTCTTATTAGTTATAATGAAATGTTACAAACAAAGAATACAAAAAGAAATAAAAATTAAAACTTTCTCAACAATCAAGAGGGAAAAAATATTAAGGCACATTCAAAAACAAAAAGGGAATATATCCAAACATTTTATTTTAGTTTACTGAGAACTAAAATAATGGAAACCCAGTATCACACAAAATAACACAAAACAAAACAAACAGACAGTAAAGACACAAAACAAAACGATGCAAATGATGCCCATATCTCGTGATGCAATATCTTAACCAATTCAATCTCTAGCATTATCCAAAAATTAGTTAAGACATTGCACCAAGAGACCAGTGGACAGTTGTGGCTGCAGGCTGTAAAGGAGGTTATCACAAAACATGCACACATTAATTATATGACATTGTAACAAATAGATGACTCTACTCTGCCGGCTGATCAACCAAGAGACCAGTGTTCACCCAGGACTCGTGGGTTCAATATTCCTCTGCTAGCTAAGTCCTCATCATTGCTGAGCTACGACCAAACTATGCGGACTATCAAAGCGGCATTTGCATTAGTATGGAACGATATTGGCGACCCTTTTGTGCACACGCTTTGATTATATAAATGTTGATTGTATAAATGAAATTTATATAATCAAAGTGCACACGATATCATATTAATAATAACATGGTTCACGACACAAATTTCTTATTTTTAATACCCGTGGTTAGTAAAATCGATATATTATTAAGCTTTATCCCTTTGAATCGTCGAGATGGATAATAAGCGGAAATACGTTCAACTCAAAGCATTGAAGCTGTTTAGTGACCCCTCATATCGAAGGTTGACTATCATCAAGGCTATCTTCACTATGGAGATAGATGGTTCACTATCATCAAATTTATATTCACCCGGAGATAAATTGTTGACTATCAAGTTTATATTTACTTTCAAGATAGATGGTTGACTATTATAAACGAGACCCTGACTCTGGACATACATAGATGACTATCACCAAGGATATCTTCACTCTGGAGAAAGATGGTTGACCAAAATCAAGGCTTTCTCCACTCTGGAGATAGATGGTTTACTACCATCAAGGCTATCTCAGAAAAAAATAAAAACCAGTGTAAAAAAATAACTCGGTAGAATTGAGTTTGTACAAGTCATATAAGTAGTCAAGAGAGCATCGTCTTCAAAATTATCCCTCGAATTTTGTTCTCTTAGTTAAGTGTGGGATATTGCAGTTATCCTATTTTATGTACATCGCAAATTATTACAGAGTGAATAACTATATTGATAGCCCATGCTTAAAAAAATCGTCACCATAACTTGTTCAAGATACCGCACGCCCGAAGAGATGTTCCAACACGGCAGAACAGATGTGCAAGACAAGAGGAATGGTGCTATTGAATGAAATTTCTAGAAAAGTAGATATATTTAATAACCCTAATTTTAAAATCTTTCCACATGTTAAGAATGTTACAATAAGAAATCTTCTACTCTAAATGTACGACAAATTATGTGTCGAACTAAAATTTTATTTTACATTCTTGGTGAGAGGGCGTTGAAATTGCTTTAGCTAGTATTATTGTTAGCTAGTATTATCAACATGGAATTGCTTTAGCTAGTATTAGTATACTTATTTACAATCCCCTTTTCGCTAATCTTTCCCATTTATAATATCTCCAATAGGATGAGCACGGTTCCAATGGCTAAGGGAAATTGGACATGTGCAGAAAAAAGGGTTGTTTTAATGTGAAGCTGTTAGAAAATGCCAACTGAATAATATGATATATTAGTGTCCCTCACTAATCACGTTAGCTGTCAACTCGTATTGTAAAGATTCTCAAACTTTGGATAAAATCAACATCATAATACCAGATGTATTTTAGAATTTTTTTTAAAGTTTTCGGACTATCTTTGGGAATTGAACCCGCAAATTGCAGAAAAAATTAAAGCGTTTTTAGTTGAACAAATTAAGGAAACTAGTAGTAAAAGCTGGAAACTGGCTAATAACTGTGATAAAATCTTCTGCAGATGGTTCCACGCTTCGACGAAATATGGAAGACATTAAACAGCTGATATTGTAATCCCCTAGCGATGGATTTTTTTTTAAATTTGATCACAAAATTTTTAACTCTGGATTCAATTTACTCGAAAACGTAAGCTCAAAACAAAAAGTAATAGGTGCTACTAAAACGACTCCAAAGGTGATAAAGATTCACCAGCTTACCGCGTATAATATGGAGTTTCTGGACACCGCATATAAATACAAAATAACAAATAAAGCACAAAAAAATTTGATAAATAGTAACTTTTTTATGGTTGATGACAGCACCATCTTGGATGAACACGAATAATTAAACACAAAACACAAAGAAATCAAGTTAGTAATAATAAAGTTAATAAACACAATACAGACCTACTGTAGTAATAACATAACCAAATAGTTACAAGTTATAGTGATGCGCTGGTAGTTGGTAAATAGCGGTATGCAGTTACTTACTTCTCCCTAAAACAAACAGAAAACACTACGATTAATTTAATGCAATTTTTTTACAAAAATACAATAGTAAAAGCAGTAAGAACATCAAAATGGTTTAGACCGCGGCAATAGGAGTAATGCAATGCGCTGGAATGAATCTAACTAACTAACCATCATGCCTATTCTTCGCAGAAGTAGGCAGATGGATCATCACATAACTTTGTCTTGGAACATGCTTCTTGCTTCATTCAAATGCGTGTATCCTCTCATACCCAGGGTTTAAATTCAAATGCTGGATTCCAACACTTTACACTGATGATATTTCAATAAATGAGATATTTAATTATTGAAGAAAATATACTGAAAAAAAACAGGAAAAGATACGGTCGTATCTAGGAATTGAACCCAGGATCATGGCCTTGCCGGGGCTCTGAGATATTTAGTGAAAATACATTAATTTTATTTATAACAAAAACATAATATTCCAGCTTTGAACAAAATACCTCTTATATTGAGGCAACACGTCAAGTGTTGATAATGTTGTTTGACTTTTCTTTTATAATTTTGATTCCTGATAAGACACGATTCATTATGTATTTGATACGTAATCGCTTCATATTTTATTCTTCCGGCGTCCCCTACATCTTCCACCATTCACTTACGCGTTATATTTTCTCCTTACACTCTTTCTTGACTGATACTTGAAATTCCTGTCATGAAAAGTAAGGTTAATCAGACATAGTCTTTTTTAATTGATTTATGCGTGAATTTAATAAGAATTCTGTGAAAGCTATATTTTTTTAATAACATTAAAACAAAATAATTAAAAAAAATAATAATTTACTTGGATGAATATAAATCCTAGCAAACAACATTTGTATTGCGCAAACAATGAATGTCCATTATTTAGTTATTCTCTGGAATTTTTTTATAACTTTTTATTGAATGAATGAGACAAAAACTGAAGTGACAGTTTTCTTGCAGAGTAAAATAAATATGTTTTCAAAATTTCTATTTTTCTACAATTTTTCGATATCTGTAGTAAAAATATCAGTGTTTTTTTCAGGTTTAAAATTATAATGTACCAATTTATAAAATTAAAAATATTTTCAAATTTCAAATACAAAAAATTTATCGGTAATTTTACCTAGTTTTTAAAATAGTATTTGTTTTACGACATTTTCAAAATCACGAAGTATTTAGCACATTTAAAATAACTTAGAAATAGGTACTCCAAAATTCGATGAGAAATTATTATTAACAACAGTGTATACAATAGGCAAACCACCCTCTTTGTCTGGATAAGGAATGTATAAATCTTTCCAGGAACTATTTTTTGGGGTTTTTATATAATATTAGGTCCTTACATATGAAATTGGCGTTTTGCCGTACTGGCAACTTTGACCTCAAATATCTTCTCTTTGGTTAGGAATTCCAAATTCAAATTTATACGGCTATTTACTTATGTATTTGTGTTTCGAAAATTATAATTCATTTGTTTTTCCTTAATTGTTTTTTTTTCTTTGCGTCTCTTAGTTTACAAAACGGAAAACTTGAAATATCGCGTTATTTACGAGTACCTACGAGTTCCACCGTGGCACCAGTGCTGCAGAAACGGCTCGAAGGATTAATGATGTGTATGGCGACGGTGCGGCAAAAGTAAACACAGTGCGTTTTTGGTTCCAACTTTTTCGTTCTGGAAATTTCGACCTGCAGAACAAGCCCCGTGGACGGTCGGAGACCAAAGTTGATAATGAAGAATTGAAGGCTATCGTGGAAGCGGATCCAACCACGTCCGAGTTAGCTGCAGGCTGCGGTGTTAGTGATAAAACTGTTTTAATCCACTTGAAGCAAATTGGGAAGGTGAAAAAGCTTGAAGGGTGGGTACCTCACGAATTGAGTAAAGCAAATCAACAAACGCGCGTTAGAACGCTGGACTGCACACTGCACAACAGACGGCTACCAAATTAGAGGAGCTTCAATTGGAATGTCTAAGACATCCACCGTACTCTCAGGACCTTGTCCTAACAGATTACCATTTTTTTCGAAATTTAGATAACTTCTTCCAAGGGAAAAAATTCAACTCCGATGGTGCCTTCAAAGATTTTATTGATTCCCGTCCGAATGGTTTTTTTAGTAAAGGGATCGATGAACTACCTATGAGATGGCAAAAGTGCATAGATAGCAATGGTACATACTTTGATTAAATAAATATATTATATTATAAAAAATCGACTTTATGTTCCTCCCATACAAAACGCCAATTTTATATGTAAGGACCTAATATTAGATCGGTTTTCACATCCACGGTCGTTTATCAATTGTATACATTTATTATTCACGATGTTTTTAGTAAGGCTTTAGATGTTTATATGTACACCGTTGTTTATCAAATCAAACATTCAAAACGTTAGGCTGTTAGATATTTCATTTTAAAATCACTGATACCATTTTCGATGACCCTATATATATCCGTATTTACGCATCCCCGACTCTCCAGTCTGCACCATCTAATACCAAAGGCAAACAATCTTTATTGGCTAATATAAGATAATATTATTATATATCATTAGTTTATCAGCAAACATCAGAAACCAGTGGTTGTAAAACTTGGGTGGCCGCCACACTAAATTATCCTACGGAATATTATGTAGGTATTATTGCAGACGGTAAAAACAGTCGTAATGAATGCGCGGCCCCTTTGTGGCGACCGCGGCCCGTTTACTGGTACCACTTAATTGAGAGATTACTGGAAATTAAGATGGGCAGGGCTCGTCAACCGGTCTCTGGGGAGTTATGAGGCGGTTTGGTATGATGTTCGGATGTAACTTTGATTTTGGAGCTGAAAAATATATTGTTGACTGAGTACAGCGAATTTCATCTGTTTGTTAGGTTCCGGTTCCGATTCAAGATGGGTGCCGTGTTTGATACTACGTTTTTATCCCACCAGAGTTCGCAGGATCATGGTTCTTACTAGGAGCTGCCAAATTGGAATTTGTGTGGTAGTTCAAAAAAAATTTTCAAAAATTAAATTTCATTGCAGACATTCAAAGTTCCTAAAATTGTAAGAACCATGGGCGACGTTTCTTTGAACAAATTGAATGATTCCTTATTAGATTTTTTTTCAAGTTACATTAAGGCTCTGCAACCGGGCTCGAAAAGAAGATGGAGAGATACGAAATTACCTACGAATGTTAGAGGAGAGCGCTAACATTTACAGTGACAAAATCGATGCGAAAATTGCGAAAAAGTTTAATAAAACACGACTCGTTTAAAATAGAGCAAAAATCTCGCGGGCATTATCTTAAACAGCATTTAAAGAAACACTGTGAATTTTTTCATACATATAACTTGTAAAATAACTGAAACATACGTGTTAATAATAATTTTTGGAGCATGCTTTGCGATTTTTTTCTATCGAGGGAATTTTATATAATTTGCGTTTCGGCGCGGGCAAAGTCTAGATATTATCTTCAAGAATAACATATATTTTTAAAGAGCTTTAAAACTTACCGTGTTTAAGGGAAATATGTAATAAATCGGTACAAATCCGGGTTGCGGGCCCTTAAATATATATGGTTTATAATGGTTTATAATGGTTTATAATACACTACCAACTACGATCAGACAAAGTGACTCCTTTACAAAATTCAAACAAGATATTAAAAAATGGATTATAAGTATTGGACGCCACACTATCACAAATATCTGTAAAATAAATCACACATAGACAGAAATAACTATTCACATACAACCTAACCCTTATAAAATAAATGAAAATAATGGAATCCTGTCAAATTTAACCTATAAATAGATTAGGCAGAATTTATTTCATTACTCCATCTCAAACATTTTTAAAATAACTCTCTTTAAAAGATTTACCACCCTTCCAATCACCCTTCTGTTTTCATTATTTTCATAATATGTATTTTACCTGAAATATCCTTGTAACTACTATATTCATTTATATACCTGTACGCCTGTCTCGACACAGGTATACCCTAGTGAGACAGGCATACAAATAAAACCATTGTAAATATATTTTATTATAGATAAATAAATAAAAAAAATAAAAAAATTTAGTAGGTAGGTATTGAAGTACCTATTGATAAATCTCATGATTTCAGGAGAATTTTCTGGTTTTGATTTATTAAATAAGAGAAAAATATGTAGGTACTTTTTTTAACACAAGGTGTTAAAAAATACCTACATATTTTTAATAGGTAAAAGTACCTACCTACCTTCGTTTTTTTCTATAGGTAGTATCTAGACATTATTTATTCTATCTTGAATTATGCAATAACAATATTACTTGTTTTACATTAACTCCACACTGGAGGCCTTGAAGAAAATAATTTCCCTCAGGGCCTATGTCATCTGGGATGCTGTGTGGAGGGTCTTATTTCAAGTCTCGAACATGTCGTTTGTGCCATGTTATTGAACGTGACTTTATTCATTGCTTTGAATGGTTACATCAATTGTGGATTTTTCGACCACCATTCTAGGCTCATGCCCGTGTTGGTCGACAATTAATAGTAGTATGGGTGATATGATACATAGATTTAACATTTAACGCCGTATTTACAAGTTGATTAAAACAATTTACATCAGTACCAAAATTTATATTTACAAATTATTCGTACATGAAAAGTGGGAGCGAACAAGTAGCAATTTACAAAGCTGTTACGTCTTCGGCAATCTGGAACAGAATGGTTCCTCTTAATTTGTCCCGTCAGTCGGTGACTAGGTATGTGGAAGTATTGAGGGATCGCTATAGGATGGGAATAGGAATGATTCCGCGGTTCAAAATAACTGCATCGTTCGCTACCATAGTAGTGTTATCAGAAAATATGTAATTTATTCTATCTTTTTTTCTCTTCCTATATCTTATATTATGTCATTCGAACAAGTTACTGAAATTCATACGCCATGTCTTTCCTTGGGTGATCAGTTAGGTGGACTTATATAAATTTGGGGTCCCACGACAAGACAGAGATATTGCTGACGTTTATCCGTCAGTTGAACTTATCAATATTTTGCTATTCGATGAATAATTCTCGATTCGATGAATAACCTCTACATTAACCGCTTCTGAGGCGATATGCCAACAGTTAAGCGCCCCCACTCCGACGAAAACAGGAGAGGGGGTCATGTTAATTACGGAGCTGCCTAGACCGGTGAATGACAGATTTATTTATTTATTTATTTATTTATTTATTATTTAAACGCCCGTACATAGGGCTATTACATACATAATACAGGTGTATTGAACATTTACAAACATTATACATATATATATAGAATAACATAAAGTACATACATACATATGATGCATATTAGTACAACAAATATTTATCATTTTTCAAACATATCAGTTACATAAATAACTAGTTATTTTTGCTTTGATGCAAGACGGTGAGGTTTTGAAAATATCGAAAAGGTCTGTATACGTATTGGCAGTTCGGTGAAAACGCACTAGCGGTGAATGATAGGAATAGTTAGTGCTATGATTGTCACTGTGGAAAAGGTGGTGGAGTCGAGTTGGTTTAACAGGGACACGAATATTTATAACACTTAACATTTGAGGGCAGTCTATGAGATTGTTCAGTAATTTAAAAAGTATAAGAATGTCATTAATAGTACGCCGGGTAGAAAGTAGTGGTAGGTTTAGATCAGACATTAATGCATTGTAGCGGATTTCAATTACAGGCTGTCTCAATTTGAATTGAACGTATCGAAGAAATTTTCTTTGAACTCTCTCCAAACGGTGTAAGTTATAGGTATAAATCGGAGACCATACAGGAGATGCATAGTCCAGCTGCGATCTTACAAGAGAGCAGTAAAGTAGCTTAATTGACTCAATGTTTTGAAAAGTTCTTGTGTTACGTATTACAAAACCTAGAATTTGCATGGCCTTATTGGAAATTGTTTCACAGTGACGATCAAATGCAAGTTTCCGGTCAAAGATAACACCAAGGTCTTTGATAAATGGTACTAATGCAATTTCATTATTGTTAATTAAATACGATGTAGATATTGGAATCCGTGAACGGTAAAAACACATGTGGAAACATTTTTTTACGTTTAGGAATAATTTATTTATTTCACACCAGCTAGCAAGTCTATCTAAATTTTGCTGAAGGATAAGTGCATCATTTAAACATTTTATAATCTTAAAAAGCTTTAGGTCATCTGCGAATAGAATGAATTTGACATTATCGAAACATAAAGATAGATCATTTATAAATAAAATGAAGAGAAGTGGGCCCAGATGAGAGCCTTGAGGAACTCCCGAAGTTACTTTAAATTTATACGAAAATTTATTATTTAATTTTACCATGAGTTCACGGTTACAGAGGTAACTATTCAACCATTTTAGGAATGATCCATGTATACCAAGGGCTTGCAGTTTCGCGAGAAGGATATTAATATTTACTTTATCAAAGGCTTTTGAAAAGTCAGTATATATTGAATCTACTTGTGCATGAGACGTGAAAGCTTCACAGATATAGTGTTCATATAATAGAAGATTGGTTGTGGTTGACCGTCCGGTAACAAAACCATGCTGTTCTGGAGTAATAATATGCCTAAACTTATCAGCAATCTTATCTAAGACAATACTTTCAAACATTTTCGGGATGGTAGACAGTATGCAAATTGGTCTATAATTTAAAACACAATTTTTATCACCTGATTTAAATACAGGTGTCAAGTGATTAAGTTTCCAAGGACCAGGAAATATTCCAGTTCGGAGTGAGAGATTAAATATGTGTTGAAGAGGAGCTGCTATAAACTGAGCGCATTCCTTTATGAATACCGGAGGAATTTTGTCAGAACCTGACCCCTTCTTACAATCTAGAGATCTGATCTTTTTATTAACATCATCCAGGGAAATGTGGCATGTTGATATATCAGTGACATTGGTGTATTTAAATGCAGGTAAAGACACATTATCATTATTGTGTTCATAAACACTTGAGAAATAATCAGCAAAGAGATCAACTATTTCTTGATCATTGTCAGCATGTTTGCGCCCTGAATACATTGATCTAGGACAGCCGTTATTGTCTTTAAGAGACTTCACATAATTCCAAAAATGTTTTGGATTTGACTTGATAGTCTGCTCTACATCTGTAATATAATCTGAATAGCATTTTTTAGATAGACTTTTACATTTATTTCGTAAATCAGAAAAAATTTTATAGCAGTCAATAGAGTTATTGGATTTATAGTTAATGTGAGCAATTTTTTTACATTGAATGAGTTTTTTTAGTTCAGTACTAACCCATTTTGGGTAACAATCGTTTCGTTTTACAATAGATGTTGGTATGCAATTTTCAATGGTATTATAAAGGATTGAATTAAACACATTTGTTGCTTCTTCTACGTTTGTTGACATAAAAATGGGGGACCAATTGAGTGAAGACAGATATAATCGCACTTGTTTATAATCAGCTTTCTTGTAGTTTCGTGCGTGAATAGGAGATTGGGGGGTAAGTTCAATGGGGGCCAAATAAATGATCGCTTGTAATGGGGGATGATGAGAGTCAATGGATACTATTGATTCTTGCGATTCGCTGATATTACTATTATTAATGTTTGATATGACAAGATCAAGAATTCTATCATTTATATTTTTAACATGATTTAATTGTTTAAGATTGATAAAGTTAATGGTATCAATGATTAATTGGGCTTTGGCAGAAATGGGATTTGAAGATTCAGTGGGTTGTGCCCAGTTTACATTTGGAAGATTAAAATCCCCAAAAATTATCAATTTTGCATCAGGATATTTCATTTTCAATGATTCAATTTCATCACAATGTTTACAATACACATCAACACTAGCTTGGGGGGGGATGTATGCACACACAATAATTATTTTTGTCGTTTTTAGTTTCGCTAATATAGCTATTTGTTCAATGTTTTTATTTTTTAGTTTTAATAGTTTTGAATGAAACAACTTTCTGATCGATATTAAAACCCCTCCGCCAATAATATTTTCACGATCCAGCCGGTAAATATCGTAGTTGGTGAAGCCTAATTCAGGGGAAGATATTTTTTCATGAAGCCAGGTTTCTGTTAGGCAGTACACATCGTTGTTCAACGTTGGAATATTACATCTTAGGGTGTTGAGCTTGGTGCGTAAACCTCTAACATTTTGGTAGTAGAGTGTTAGTTTTGTGGGGAGTTTTTTGAATGAGCCTTAACGATTTTGGGTATACCATTAATATGATGTAAAGTTGACAGATTCAGTACAAAAAATGTGTACTCCGTGGCCGTTCGCTAATTCATCTGACCCCCTCTCCTACAATAGGAAGAAATATTTGATAGCGTCGTGTGAACGGTAAGAAACATAAGCGCTCGCGGTTCAACAGATATCTGCTCGCGGTTTATATTCGTGTCTGAACAGGCTTTAATTCAATATTTTAATAAATTTCGGGATATACAAAGTTACAAAGACAACTGTTGTGACATTGAGAGAAAAGTTTTCGATCGCTCCGCCATAAGACCGGTCCAATTAGTGACCGATGGCAGTCAGAGTCTTATTAGTTATACACACACACCCCCACCCCTACCCACACAGCCTCCAGCTAGGCGTGTGTGTGTGCCACCTTCCTGTGCCACATAGCTATGCCCATACCGACCACCTAGCTTCTACAGCGGGTAGAGGTGAATGCCTAGCGTAATTCGGTGGCAAATCGAATGATTCCAGAAAACACCAACAAAACATGGCATTGTGTATAGAAGAGTACAGTACAATAGTTTTTTCACTTTATTTTACCATAAAACATTTTTGTTGTACTAACCGGATTCGTACTATATTTCAAAACTCCATAGATCTTAATCCCTTAGGCTAGATTGATCGCTTTTACAAACAGCTCATATAGTTCTCATCGAAATCCTTGTATCTCCTGTATTGTCATTGTGAGATACATGATTTAAATGGTGTTAGAAAGATAAAGTACCATGGTTATGATTTTAGATTTTCACGGCCAAAAATTTTATGGTTATTTCCTTTTGGGGTGTTATGCCGTGTTGCGCTACCTCCTCCTTTAGCCAACGTTTCGGACAGCGTTACAGTGTCCATCATCAGGGCAGATGTGTAAAGTACCATATAAAGTACCATGCTTTGAATTCAAATCTATAAGTTAACAGCGGGAAGGTTAAAATTTACACCTCTATGAAACAAAAGTTTCCAAACGCAATCACGAAACTTAATTTTTTAATTAATTATTTTTGCACGAAACGATAAATAGTGAGGTAGACGTAGACAATAACGTTTATTATAATAATGCATAATACATTTGTCTAATAAATAAACAAAAATTTTAACAAAACAAAAAACGACTTAAAAAAATGCACTAAAAAGTTAAAAATAATTTCGTATTCTTCTACAACTTCATAATCAACTTACTTTTTCTACTCATCAATATGTAGGTACGATTGATATTTTTGGAGTCGGTGTCAGTCAAGGTAGGTTTGTAACTACATACATAGTTATAGGTGAGATGTGCTTGTGTCGCACAAGCGACTTGACGAGGCGAGAGCGAGGCCGCGGCGTGAGGGGAGCTGTCAACTGAAGACGCCGCCTGGCCGGGTACCCTTGCTGACACCGACTCCAAAAATAACAATCGTACCAACATATTGAAGAGTAGAAAAAGTAAGTTGATTATGAAGTTGTAGAAGAATACGGAATTATTTTTTTTACTTTTTAGTGCATTTTTTGAAGACGTTTTTTGTTTTGTTAAAATTTTTCTGAAGTACACTAACTAATTTGTCTGAATATGGGTAGACCTACTAAATGTGCTGCTCATATGAGACAGACATAATTTGACTATAACGACGTGAGGGTCAAATTAAGAGATTCGGCCGAGTTTCGTTAATTTGCTCCTAAGAAATGAAGAGTTCCGTTACTTTGTCATGGATCCGATAATCAGAACCTAACCAAACTCTCATCAAACTACCCTTGAAGTACATCCTTTCCAATAAAAGAAGAATCATCGAAATCGGTTGGCGTGATATTGAGTTATTCGTCCATTTGTCGGGCACATGCTTAATGCGAATGCAAGGCTTATATGGTTTTCTCGTGGATGCCATTGTTGGAACTGGACCAAATTAAAATGGGACCAGACGGAAAGCACCAGCTTTCATTGTGGTCCCATTGTCCCCGGAAACTGAGGCTTCCGGATTGTGAGGTGCGAATATATTGAACCAAGCAGACGGGTTAAACATTTTATGTTCCACTCAAAATATTTGTATTTCTAATAATAACATTTTAAAGCGTATTTCATTACCTTTTAAAAACAGCTTATAGTTTTCGGATTCGTTCACAAATTTATGTTGTAATTGCACATTGTGATCACCTGACGGAATATGCCAGAGATCTCAGTAATGGAAAAGAGCAAAAATAATTGTATATTGATTTTAGTATATATCGCAAGCCAACATACACTGACATAGTAATTCATAAGACCTCCAACCACCCTGTCTCACAACAACACCCCACCTTCCATTCCATGATACACCGCTTAGTAAATGTCCCAATGTCTAATAATAATTTTCATTCTGAACTTTTATAATAAAACAAATTGCTATAAATAACGGATAAAAACGCAAAATTAATTAATAACATCCTAAATAAAAGAACTTAGCAAAATTTCAAAAAATAAATATCCCTACAATTCTAATAATATTAATAATAAAAAATGGCGTAAAATTTTGTATATTAATAATTTTTCAATTCAATGTTGCAAAAATCTACCTTCTAATATTAAACCAGCTTTTCATGCAAGATATAATATCGGTAATTTTTTGAAAAATACTAAAGATAAAGACCATAAATTGACAAGTTCCGGAATATATAAACTCAAATGCAATGATTGTCCCTCATTTTATATTGGAAACACAACTCGTAATTTTGAAATCAGAATAAAAGAACATTTAAGGTGTCTTAATAATAATAATTTTTCTGAGTTCGCTAACCATATCATTAAAAATAACCATAGTTTTGAAAAAAATACAGGGAAAAATATTCTTCATATTCATCATAAAGGAAAACGTTAGGATAACTTAGAAGCCTTGGAAATTAAAAAATCCCTTAAAAATAATGAATCCTAATATCAACAAACAAAAAATATTGTCTTATAGCCCAATCATGGATTTGTTCCCCTACCCACCCAATCTACATTATTATCTAGCAACGGCTCCACCCCTACCATAATAAAACATTTTTCGAAACTGTCAAATTAGTATAAGCTTTCTCTGAAGAAGGAACGTTTGTTCCGAAACCGGTCGGATTTACGCATTATATAAGTGGTTTATACAAAGTTAAATTGTTTCATTTTTCAAAAATAATTGTGTTTATCTACATAATATTCCGAAAAGAAAGGCTGTGTCCTTCCATTGGTTTTTGAAAACCAAGAACTTTGTGGTGGGTATTTTGCAACCTTCCTATTCCTCATCTCCTTCCCTCCCAACTACATTCAGCCTCACAACATACCTTTATTGCAAGTGATATATTCCCAGACTGTTCATTCCGGACTGTTGGAATTTTTTTGAGATATTCACATTAAAAAAAAGGATTCCATGGCTTCGTAAAGCAGTGAAAATATTGCAGATTTGTAATAAACATAACGGGTGCCATTTTTTCAGCGACATCATGTATATATAAAAAAATAATAATAACGCAGGGCCTAAAACTCGTCCTTGCGGGATTCCTGACCACTTCAAAAGCGGACTGAAAAGGCTTCTAATGGGATTTATGACTTAACGATATACTAATAAATGATATTGTTAATGGTATTATAATACCATTATTTTCTTTGAGGATTTTAGCGACTTTATGGACGAATCATTATAAATATAATTTGTGTTATTAAAACTCTTTTATAGGTTTTTAAACGTAAATTACGGTTAATGTTCATAATGGCTTTTAGATATGATTGTTTGGGAATTGTAAAGACCAGGTGATTAGGATAATGAATAGCTTGCTTAATTAGGTAAAAAAAGTTATGCATAATACAACCTATGTTCATTATTATAAGTGACAACACTCGTTTTATTATTTTAATGTATTGTTTAGAAGAATTAGACTGCCTCGTAAGGAAGGACAAAAAATTATGATAAAGACATACGCCGTTTATTGTAATACTAGCTGGTCCCCGGCATGCGTTGCAATGCCATTCAAAGAAATAAATTGATTCTCCGTGCATGTCCTTTCCCATGCGTCCCCGTTCCCTTTCACCTTCCCCGCCTTCCCCTTCCCTCGTCTCTACCCTCTCCGCGAACCCCACCTCCCCCGTTCCCCTTCCCCCTGCTTTTCCTCCCTGCCGCTAAAATATATGAAATACACAAAAAAAAACAAACAAAAAACAAACAAACCTACCTTACACCCAACATAATAAAATTGCAAAATATATTATGTAAAAATGTTTTCAAAATTTATCTATTATGGAAAAATGTTAAAGGTAAATACTGTAATACATAGAAATAAATAAATACACACATTTTCATTTACACAAATTTCATAATGCCAGAGCTTACCATTAGATATATATATATATATAGCCTATATGTTATTCTGAGGGTGGAGGGATGGAGTGGGGTTTTAGAGGGGTGTAGGGAGGGGTTAGGGGGGAGGGGGGAAGAATGGAGGTTGGGAGGGGGTGGGGGGGAGGGGGTGGGGGGGGAGGAGGTGGAGTGGGAACCCCCCCTAATGCCATGCGAGCGTAGCCGCGGGAAAAAGCTAGTAATAAATAATATTAAATATAACTTTATCGTCACTTCTTTTACCATTCACACTTGCGTCATAATATATTCTCCTTAAGCCTCGATTACATTGCGCCAGTTTACAAGCTACTAGTCGTAAGTTTAAAAGCTGTTGAATCGGCGAGTGAGATTGTCATGATGGCACACAAAACTGTCTACTCGCTCAGTAGCGACAGTGGCAGCTAAAATAACGACTCCAGCGCGAACCAATTCTGACGACATTTGTAAAAAACTTGAGTTCGCAGCTAGACAGTAGCGAGAATTACGACTCCCGCGAGAACTAATTCTGACAGTTATGAAATCAGCTGTTCGTGGGCCGCCATCTTGAGCGAGTAGCCAGTAAAATTGAATTTTTTTTGTTAGCTAGAAATACGATTACGATTACGATAGTAGCTTGTAAACTCGCTCAATGTTATCGAGGCTTTACCCTCCTTTCTTCGTTCATTCTCTCTACATTCCCAAACAATCTGAGGGTCCCTTTCTTTATCTTACTCATTACATCAAGAAAAGAACTAAGGTGGAAAAATATGGAGGAAACATTATTTCGTCATTAATTCGTGGATCCATAGCTAATGATGAAAATGAAGTTGCGAACTAAAAACCAAAATCCAGAAGAGAAGAGCTGTGCAAACTTCATGCCGCCAGACCTCACCGAAGAAGAGTTATTGTCGCTCGAGACAAATCGATTTATAGTAATTTAGGGTTTTTTTACTTCTCTCAAAGTTTTATAATTAAGTCACTTTTTTGCACTCAATGGGAGGCAAATTCGTGTCGCGAATGCTTTACCACTAGGCATCGTTGCATTTGTACAAAACTCCTTTTTAGTTAATTTGAGACCTCCTGTGGCGTTGAAATTAACCAGCAGGTTCGGTAACAGTGTGTTAAAAAAGTTTCTGGACTCTTCAAAAACTCTGCCTTTCAATTTTGCAATAGACTCATCGGCAACTTAATTGTTAATATATTTAAATAGTCACCTTTTAATTTCATTATTATTTTTGTTTCATGTGAATACGACTCCAGGCCCCCTAGCATGGTCGATCGATATAGGTTTTATCGAAAATGTCGGTAACTTGCCATCGCTCCCGAGCACGACTGCAGGCCGCTAGCGAATAAACGACAGTTTTCGTCAAATATATTAGGATCCCCTAGTCATTGTGAACTATTGTTTGTTCGTTAGCGGTCTGCAGTCGTGCTCGGGAGCGATGGCAAGTTACCGACATTTTCGATACTAATATCTACAGCCTGTATGTCGGACGAATATCTACAGCTCACTGCTATGAACTTCAGAGTGAGGACTAATATCTACAGAGCTAAGGTTGGACGAATATCTATGACGGTCCCAGTGGTGACTAATATCTATGGAGCGTAGGTTGGACTAATGTCTACAGAGGGCAGCTGAGCAAGAGGTTGCACGGAAGAGCATAAATTACTTCAATTACGTAATAACTAACCTAACCTAAACTAACCTAACCTAAACTAACCTAACCAAACCTAACCTAACCAAACCTAACCTAACCAAACCTAACCTAACCCAACCTCTGCCAGTGCTGTAGATATTCGTCCACACTTTGGTTCTCATAGATATTAGTCAGCAGTTTGAGCTGTAGATATTCGTCCTCACTTTGGTTCTCATAGATATTAGTCAGCAGTTTGAGCTGTAGATATTCGTCCTCACTTTGGTTCTCATAGATATTAGTGAGCAGTTTGAGCTGTAGATATTCGTCCTCACTTTGGTTCTCATAGATATTAGTCCGATTTGTTCAGTTTTTGGAATTCCTGTAGATATTAGTAGACGCTATTCAAGATATTCGTCCACACTTTGGTTCTCATAGATATTAGTCAGCAGTTTGAGCTGTAGATATTCGTCCTCACTTTGGTTCTCATAGATATTAGTCAGCAGTTTGAGCTGTAGATATTCGTCCTCACTTTGGTTCTCATAGATATTAGTGAGCAGTTTGAGCTGTAGATATTCGTCCTCACTTTGGTTCTCATAGATATTAGTCCGATTTGTTCAGTTTTTGGAATTCCTGTAGATATTAGTAGACGCCTCCGTGAATACTACACAAGAGTTGCGACTGCTTCTAACCGTCTGGAGCCAGTGAGACTATTGCATTCCCGTTTTTTTGTATTTTGGGACGAGGAACAAAGTCCATTCTATTAGTGATTAATTAATCTGAGTAATTCTGAAGACAGTGAATCCGACACTGAAGGTGCCTAGCTGTCGATCGCATATCATCGGCTATTTCCGTAACCGTTCGTGCATTAGACACGAACTGCGACAGTTGCTACTCTGCCAAGGTACTACCTAACTGACATCTGTTGAGATACCTCAAAACTTTATATAACTAACTACCTATATTAATATTAATGACATCTGTTGAATGATATTGAAACGAAACTACTTATAAACCACAGTTATGTGTGAGTTTGATTTTAAATTAGCAGGCGAATGATGGTTTAGTATCAGCGATTTTCAAGTCACCATGTGAATCCATAACACCTGTCACTAATTAAGCAAGAATAATGTATCTACTCCACAGTAATGCACCTGCCGGGGTAACCAGTGAAGTTGTCTGTAACACCTACCTACATACCAAACAAACCAGTGCCTGGAGAACCATTGCTTCTTGCTGATTGAAAGATGTTATTTGGTTTCTCTTATTATAACTTATGAAACTAGAAGAGACCCGTGAAAATTGCTAGGCAGAATTACTATTTGCATTTTGCACCGGGGAGGCGGGTATAGGCACCGCCGCCCTCTGCCATTGGTCACTCCAAGTGGTTCGCTACGTTTGATGATGAGAGCCCGGGTCCATGGGGTGAGGTTTATCAAGGTCTTGGCGGCCGATGTATCTGCCCACCTGCTGCGTGGCGGGCCGGATCGAGATAGACTGGTTGAGAAAGCCTTTGTCCTCCCTACTTTAGTCTTTAGAATCCCTCGAGCCACCGCGGTTGAAGGGATGGGTTCATAAGTCCGTCACTCCTGAACACACTGACCCACCCCTCATACCGATTTTCTTCCCTGATCTTCCTCTTTTTCCTATACTTAAAAACCTGCAGCATCCCCTAAGATGACATAGGCCCCGAGATAAATTATTTTCCCCAGGGCCTCCTGTGCGAAGCTAACGTAAAAAACTGTAGGATTTGTGAAGCTAAAATAATTTTTAAAATATTTTTTTCAAGACCATTCATTGCCTTTCAAAAACCAATATTTAAAATTTTGACTATTTGACTAAATTGGGGTGTGGTGTGAGGCTGGAGGTAGTGAGGAGGGGAAAAGATGGTGAATAGGAAGGTGGAGAAGTATCCGGCTATTCAGATCTAGTCACCAAACACGTCTAAAACCATTTCAAGCAACGTTTCAATTCTGAAAGTCGGTCATGCACTAAGATGATACGGAGAGTATCTTCCACTCTGGAAAGGGCCGCAAAATACTTTTTATTTTTTTAAATCATCAACATCATCTTCTCCCCTTATCCTATTCGAGTCGGGGACCCATTACATCGACAATTAAAATTATTAAATTGTGAAATAAAGCAAATAAAATTTACTTGACACGCCGGGATTTGCACCCGCGACCTCCGGATCGCTAGTTGTGTCTTTATACCTAATATAAGAAAATATATATTTTTTATTGACCATACTTAGAGATATTTAATAAACGTAATAGGTACCTAGTTATTTAAAAAAACTGTTAATATTAAAAACGAAATTACACGAATTTGGTGAAAATATGTGTAGGAAAACAAGGGTATGCAAGGAAAGCGATGACCAATCACTTTCCACTGTATCTCTGCGAAGGATACAATTACAAAATAGTTATATAGTTTCACTGCGATACCTAGCGGTAATTAACGCCTCAACGACACGACATTATATACCTACTTCCGAGATGGTTAAATTCCTTCTTTTTTACTCAAAACGAGATTATATACGAAAAACTCTAACAACTTGCTTCCAGGGTAGTTCCAAAACTTTTGTTTTCAAAACAAATGCACTCGAATTTGCACTATCTTTCTTGCCATTGTTCCAAATTTAAAATACTTTTCCAGCAAGGTGTTGTGGTTAGGGAGAGGTAGGAAGTGGATAAACGACATCGCGGTAAGAACTACGCATATATTCTCATTTTAAAACAAAACATGTGCCTTTTTCGATATTACGAACAACGTATTTTTACCGCATAATGCATTTTGCAAACTTTATCTGGTAATAAAAAAGTTAATAAAATAACGCGATACAGCACACATAAAATAATATTATGAATGTGGCTGGTTTCGGTGTGGACAATAACTTTGTGTGGGAGTTTTATGTGTGTTTATGTGTGTTGGTTTGTGTTTATGTGTTTTGGTGTAGGTCTACTTGAGTGTATTGGTGATTATACGTGTCGTTGTGTGGATATCACAAATCGGAAATACAGCTTTTTGAGTGTTTGGACAGTCCAAGAAAAGAGTTATGGCAATGCAGAAGTGTCGTTAAACGTTATTTATATTTTATTAACCGCATAAATTATAATATAAATCACCTCTTTATGGGGTGGTGTACTTGTGTGGTCAAATTCAGTTTATACAGGGTGTAATATTGCAAAAAATCACATGGTGGAAATCATGTGGGTTCAAAATTATATCTGAATAAACAATTTATTATTGTATACGTTCGTAAAAAGTTGTTACATTGTGGTTTGTCTTTATTACAAATACTTTGTTGTAAGCTGCTGTATTTATTGAATAAAAATTTCGCTAAATATTCCCTTAACCGCCGCACTTTTACTAGGCACAAATTTTTATAAATTACTCTACATTTCAACTTAATAACTACAAGAAACAATTAGATTACGTTTGGATAGATGGTAAAATTGTATTAAAATTGCATTTTTATTTTATCAAAGTTAAAAACGATCCCTTTGCCGCCATTTTGGATTTTTTTGTTTGGTTTGACATTTGCCTAAGTTTCGTTTCGATTACGTTTCATCTAAATACGCACGAATTACTTAATTAACCCAAACTAAGAACCTAAAACCTAATTTGAGCATGTAAATAGTTGTTTCTTGTAGTAATTATTTAAACGATGTGTTATTTCCATGAACTGTGCCTCAAACTGCGGCGGTTAGGTTAGGTTAGGTTTGGTTAAGTTATTTTCAGTTGTGAGGAAAATAATTCCCCTCAGGGCCTATGTCATCTTTGCGGATGCTGTGTGAAGGGTCTTTTTAGGAAAGGAAGAAGAAGTTCTAGTAAGGAAAAGGGTATTAGGGGTGGGTAGGAATCTGGGCGTCAGTGTGTCCTGGAGTGACAGACGTAAGAATCCATTTCTCCCACTGCGGTGCAAGGCGATGGATCGAGAGATTCTGGCTGGAGCGGATAAAAGACCTCTCTCAACCAGTCTCTCTCGATCCTGTCCACCACGCAGCAGGTGAGCAGACGAATCGGCCGCCAAGATCTGGATGAACCCGGGCACCCCTGCTAAATCACCAAACGTAGCGAAATACTTGGGGTGACCTATGGCAGAGGTGTTGGTTATCCAATAAATGATTCCGGGGGCGGCGGTACCCATACCCACCTCCCAAAATGTGTTTTTGGTTTAAATATTTAAGCCCCCAGAAATATTAAAGATGCCCCAATTAAATACTGCGAGAAGAACACAGCTTTTCTATTGCTTTATCCCGACATTTGCCGCTCGTGCACCGGTGTGTCATGAGATTTTACACGCGATTTTGACCCTTATGTACAAAGAAGACATTTTTCATATCCTTTTTATTTAACAGGTTTCTTAGATTTTTAAAAAAATATATAAGGCTTGTGATATTTGATACACTAAAGCAGTGGTTTTCAACCTGTGGTACGCGTACCCCCAGGCGTACGCGTACCCCAGGTGTACGCGTACCGCGGACTGAAAACCACGCGTACCTACACCTGGGGGTACGCGAAGCCAAATTGCGGGTACGCAATAACGTGGCACGCATGTAGAATCACTGGTTAATATGCCTGAAGAGGAATATAAACGCTAGAAATATTTCGAATCTCATGCCAGCAAAATTTTCAAATCCGGTGTCTTTTTGCACGAGGTTAGTAAGCGAAAAAGTGGTTTTTATTTATTTTGTGCATAATTTTATAAGAACGAAAAAAGTTAGAACATGGAAAACCTCAAAAATAGTCTTAGCCATAAAGGGGTATTTTTTTAATTGTTTCTTGTATTGCTTCATAGTTAAGTCATGAAAAAATTTTTTTTTTGTGGTTTACGCTTATATTTTTTGTTAGTAAATAATAATTTTATTGTAATTCCAATTATAGAAAAGCTAGTAAAATCTTCGATTTATCCGTAGCATATTTTTTGATGTTCATACTGTAAGCCGATTCGTCGTAAAGATTAATCTAAATAGTATCTAAATAGGATTTCACGTATATATTCATCTTAAGTGGTGTTACACTGTGTATAAAATTGCATTAGTTAATTGTATTTGTGTGACTTGATTGTTAAATTCATGCAACGATGACAGTATTAAAAATTACAATGAAACACGTCTATCATTACACGTGTAAAAAAGATAGATTAGAGTACACGGGGAACAACAAATTTGTAGTAGAGACAAGGGGTACGCCGGCTCAAAAAGGTTGAAGACCACTGTACTAAAGTATCCGGTCAGTGGCTGAGTTGGCATCGCATTTAGGTCCTACCCAGGCGTCCCGTGTTCGATTTCTTGGCTGGTTAAGTCCTCCATTACGACACAAGCAACATTTTCCGCTTACTGTGGTGATAGTAGGAGATTTTCAAATATTGTGGAGTTATTCGTTACCCAGGAATGTTTGTCTTTCTTTTTTTTTATTAACCTAAAATTATTATTGAAGCATCTCGAAATTAAAATAATACTGTAATAATTATATTAATTATAAAACAAAAATGAATAATGCAAAAATTATTTATTTATCATTTTTCCAGAGTCAAACAATACAAAATTTCTGTAATATACGAAAAAAAAACATTTAATTGAAAATCAATTCGATAAAGAAATTCGTAACTTCAAACTCTGACATCTCAAAACTATACTTTATGACTTACTAGCAGACCCGGTCACACGTTGCTGTGGCTAACGAAACACAACGCCATTACCCGACCTTTATAAAATCCACATTACCCGCTTGCCAGCGCCCGCTGCCTGAATATTTGAATTTCTCGGCTTTTCTCTACTATAATAAGCATGTATTATACATATAAACCTTCCCCTTGAATCACTCTATCTATTGGTCAAAACCGTATGAAAATGCGTTGCGTAGTTTAAAAGATCTACCCGCACATACATTTTGAGCGACTTCATTTTATACTATGTAATAAAGACGCCGCAACCGGGCTCAAAAAGAAGAAGATGGAGAGATATAAAATTACGAATGTTAGAGGAGCGCGCTTGTATTTAAAGCGACAAAACGATGCGTAAATTGTAAAAATGTTTAATAAAACACGACTCGTTTAAAATAGACAAAAATCTCGCGGGGGTTGTCTTTAACAGCATTTAAAGAAACACTGTGACTTTTTTCATACAAACTTGTAAAATAACTGAAACAAACGTGTTTATAATAATTTTTGCAGCATTCTTTGCGATTTTTTTCTATCGAGCGAATTTTATATAATTTGCGTTTCGGCGCGGGCAAAGTCTAGATATTATATTCAAGAATAACATATATTTTTTAAGAGCTTTAAAACTTAACGTGTTTTAGGGAGATATGTAAGAAATCGGTAGAAATTCCAGTAGCGGCGGCTTAAGCACCGCATTCCGAAATCCTACCGTTTTATAACGTATATTTCTCTGGAACAAAGTTTTTAAGTTTAAAAAAAAATACATGTTATTTTTAAGAAAACATCTTTACATTTGCCACGACGAAACGGTAATTAGGTATATGAAATTCCTTTTAAAGAAAAAAATCGCAAAGTGTGCTCCGAAAATTATCATAAAAAAGTTTTTTCTTTTATTTTACAAGATATTTTATATTTAAAAAAATCACGGTTAATCTTTAAATGCTATTTAAGACATTTCCCACGAGATTTTTGCTCTATCGAGTCGTGTTTTATTAAACATTTTAAAAATTTTCTCTTAAGGCGATCCACTAGTTCAGGAAAAAATCGAAATCGGAATTCACGCCCTTTATGGGAGGAGTTTAAAAATACTTGAGAAAAAGCTTTTGGAAAGGTTGGAAAAGGTATTTGAGAGTTTTGCTTTACAGGTTGATTTCGTAAAGGCCTGTAAAAAATATTAATTCCTGTTTTACGCATTGTTTATTGTAATAAAACGGAAATTTAAAATTGCTTTCACGAAATCAAGCGACGCGGAGTGACGCGTCCATCTCCCGCTCAGTTCGGGGCATAAATATACTAACCCCTAGATCGATCACTTCGGGCTTTTTCCTCCTAGCGGTTTCGTCACCAACTTAACCAAACCACGCCCATAATTGACCCCCCCCCCTCGCCCTTCCCGCACCTGCCCGCGCCATTGCCAGCACTAATAGACTAAAGATAGAGGAAACTTATTTGTCTACCATAGACAATTAATCGCTCTCGACCTACTTCATTAGCCCAATAAATTATTTAAGAACAAAATTATTGGAATCAGAAAATGTTACATTAGACAAATGAAACACTCTGAGAACATCGTTAAATATGTTTATTTTCAGTAAAGACAATTGATAATAAATAACACATAAGACAATTGATAATAAAACATAACACAAAAACTAAGGTATCCTAACCGACCTAACCTCAAATTAATTTACGGACGAATGCTGAATGTTGATGTCCTGGTACTGGTTCTGATCCTGGTCATCTTGTAGATACTCCACTGACCAGCTCTCTTCACCTTCACCGTCAGACTCCCATTTGACATCGGAAATGTCTCCTTCCAGTGCAATAGTTATTTCTTCATGTGACAAAACTCTAACAGCCATCTATAAAAATGATAACAATAAGTTATATATAGTCTACCGGAAAACATTAAAATAAATTAATACATCTTGAAAGAATCAAATTAAAATACGTAAAACAATACAAAAGGCCAAAACAAGAAGATCTCCATTAAAAACATCCACCAATGCGCCATCACAGGATCATGAACGTTTTTAGCGAAAACAAAATGAAAAAGCAATGTTTTTGAATGGAAATCATATTTATCGATCAGATTAAACATCTATATACAGTATAATAATTATTTTCAACAGAAAAATGCTATACCTTACCTTGTTATGCAGAAAACCAAGACCGTTAAATGCTGTCAAAAACGCCATTCGAAATAGAAATATTTTGTGTTGCCAGTACGCGATTTGTTATATACCTTATAAAACATATCTTTCACAAGCGATACGCAAAATACGGGGCTGTTTGTTTCATAAAATCAAGAGATTTTAATTTTCATCCATCAAATGACCTGACGACCTCCGTAGTCCAGTGGGTAAGACTCTTGACTCACGATCCGGAGATTGGGATTCGAACCCGGCATGCGCAAATAAATTTTATTTGATTAATTTGTGTTATTTCACAATTAATTCATTTAAAATAATATATAGTATATTTGCGGCATGTTCCAGAGTGGAAGATACTATCAGTATCTCCCTGGTGTAAGACCACCATTCAGAATTGAAACGTTGCTTGAAAATGGCTTTAGCCGTGTTTGGTGACCAGATCTGAATAGCCAGGTACTTCCCAACCCTCCTCTTCCCCACCTCCTTCCCCTCCTCACTACCTTCAGCCTCACAACATACCTAATTTGGGGAATGCCATAGTCTCACTGGCTTCAGACGGGAGCAGTTGAGATTCTTGTGCGGTATTCACTGTAAAAAAAAATCCTTTTCTTCAAGATCTTGTGATATATTTAGAAAATCAAAACCAAAACACATTGAAGCTTCATCAGATGTTCTCGGAAATTAAAAAAAAAAATCTACAACTTCGAGAGTCCACCAATTTTTCCAATAGAGAACTCCAGTAAATTTTTTTTATTCTTTTTAATAAATAATGACCTTCTAACTTAAATAACTGCACATTTATTTTTATTTTTAAAGTTAGTTATAATAGTTAAAATAATTGTTATAGTTTTAATTTTTCAAGACCCCTCCGAAAACCACCGATGTATGTATGGTGAATCGTGTGTCGTCATCACTCCTGAAAAATTAGTATAGGATTGGTCAATCAGCTGATCTACTGCTGCCATTTTGAATTACGTTCGTCGAAGTATTCTCCCTAGAAAAAGCATTACTATTTTTTTTGTACAGTAGTTTTTTTAACATTTTCAATAATAGAGATAATCTAATAAGAGATGCCTTATAAACACAACAACTAAATATCTATAAACAGTATAAAATAACGAATAACATGAAATGTTGTTAGTACTGATGGCTTATGTCATACCTACATAATCAAAGTTTCAATACAATGACTGGTGACGCATGACGTCAGCACTAACCATTTCAGTAATACCAACTTTACAGTGTGTTTTGACGAGAGGTTTAAAAATGCACTTTTTAATAATTTTTTAAGAACTCTACGTTTAATATTATGAAATAAAACTTATATATTCAGAATCAGCGTTCATTGGTCTGTATGAACATATTTTTTTAAAGCCATAATATTTTTCACTGGAGTTCCTTATTGTGAAGGCACAAGTCGTTGCAGCAAGTTTTTGTACAATAAAAATAAATCCTCAAATAAGAAGTGTGCGAGTGCTCCGTGTTACGATGTAATAAAAATTTTAAAAAATATATGGAATCACAAAACCCCCAAAAATACCACAAAAAATACCCCAAAACACCTATTAAACCAGTAAAAAAATCCCATCTCACTTATTTTACCCCTAAGTTGGCAACCCTGAGCGAGAGATGGTGAAAATCAAAATTACAAACCTATCTTTACAGCTCCATCTATGAAACTTTATCTATGTGTGACAGCACTTTTACGTCACGGACCACGGTTGAAAAATTTGAACGAAGTGATACGCCCCTGGTTCGGGGCGTGACTGAGGTTTGGCGACTGTGGCGTGAACAGTAGTTTTACGATGGACGCCATAGGGTTCACTTTGAAAAACCGAATTCGTCGACTAGCGGCCGTATTGTAAAATAACAACGCGAAAATGCATATATTATTTTATTTTGGGAAGATTGGATGTAAATATCAACTTTTTTTGCGATCATTATAAAATAAACTGAATTTGCCACATTATACAATAAAACCATTACCGAAAAGTGGTTTATAAATAGGAAAGTTTGGACTTGAAAGTGTGTTTTTAGACCTTATACTTTATTTTTTTATAGGCTTATTAAAAGACTTATAAAAAAAATTACCGATATTTTTAAGGGCCACGGTATTTTCTACACGCAGTATTTAATTGAAGCATCTACAATACTTCTGAGCGATCAAATTTTCAAAACAAAAACATATGATTTTGTATGATTTTGCATTATTTACTATGGCTTCATCTTAAATATTACAGTTTTTTTTTAATATTAGCGCGCTCCCTTTAACACTCGTATTTACTCTTCTTATTTTTGAGCTCTCACTACCGGACCTTAATACATTAAAGTACTCATGGTGCGATATTATCGTTGGCATCTAATAAAATGATAAAGACATAATTATAATACACTAGATGGGAACATGTTGCCGATTATCATCAATATATCATAAATTAACAAATAAAAAAAAAAACCTCGGCTAACTTTTTTTTTACATTAGCTCCACACAGGAGGTCCTGAAGAAAATAATTCCCCTCAGGGCCTGTGTCATCTTTGGGGATGCTGTGTGGACGGTCTTTTTAGGGAAAGGAAGGAGAGGAAGTTCTTGGAAGGAAAAAGGATTTTTTTTTTACAGTGAATACCGCACAAGAATCTCAACTGCTCCCGTCTGGAGCCAGTGAGACTATGGCATCCCCAATTGGGGTATGTTGTGAGGCTGAAGGTAGTGGGGAGGGGAAGGAGGTGTGGAAGAGGAAGGTTGGGAAGTACCTGGCTATTCAGTTCTGGTCACCAAACACGGCTAAAGCCATTTTCAAGCAACGTTTCAATTCTGAATGGTGGTCTTACAACAGGGCGATACTGATAGTATCTTACTCTCTGGAACATGCCACAAATATACTATATATTATTTTTAATGAATTAATTGTGAAATAACACAAATTAATCAAATAAAATTTATTTGCGCATGCCGGGTTCGAACCCGCGACCTCCGGATTGTGAGTCAAGAGTCTTACCCACTGGACTACGCAGGTCGTCGAATGAGGGGTCCATCCGTCCCACTGTGGTGCAAGACACCTTCGGCTTGAAAATTAAAGGGTACTGAATTCTCTCCCGATCCGGGCTGCCATGCAGCTGGTGGGCAGACGCATTCGCCTCCAAGACCCGTACAAACCTCACCCCATGAACTCTGCTAAATCACCAAACATAGCGAACCACTTGGGGTGACCTATGGCAGAAGTGTTGGTTATCCAATAAAATCTTGGGGCTGCGGTACCCATACCCGCCTCCCAATTGAATACTTGTATGATGTATCTGGCGTAAAGTTAGCCGAAGAAATAGGAAAGTCTAAATCTCTATAAATAAAAATGATTCGTTGAAATGTATGTACGCGCATAACTTCCGAACAACTTCACCAAATTGGATAATTCTTTTTTTTGTGTACGTTATTGTCAGGACAAGGTTTGTATAAACCTACTGGTGAGCTCAAGCATTACGAAATTTGTATAAAAAATTGTAATACGTGGCACACGAGCTGTTTGAAAACAGAATGTACCGGGACTAAATGTATGGAATTCGGAAGGGGGGAGGGTAACTTGTATAGGGGGTTCACAGGTGGGGGTGGGAACCAGGGAGGGGGCAGGAGAACCTGGGAGTTGGGAGAGGGAAAGTCAAGGAGGCGGATTTGTACGCGAGGGGAAGGGGACGCAGGAGATGAAGGGGAGACGGAAGGAGAACGGGACGAATGGGAAAGGACATGCAGGGAGAAAAAATTGATTCATAAAATGGCCTTGCAACGCACGCCGGGTACCAGCTACTAACAAAATAAGTTACTTATTAAGTAGTTCTTTTTATAGTAATCTTTTATCCTGACGAAGAAAACTTTGTTTTCAAACACAAAATAATTGTAGATATGTTATTTTTAAGTTTTAGTTTTTAAGTTTTTTATTTTTTCCATAATGTAACTTTATATACGCAATATGGACATGTTGAAATGAAATGATGATATTTCTCACTGTTCTTTTTTGTTGTGATACATAAAATAATTGTATGTTATTTTTAAGTTTAAAACTACTATTATGTAATGATATTATTTTTCTTACTTTTGTACTCTATTATATGTTTATTTATAAAACGCAGTATAGCCGTTTATGTATTTAAAATTAAAATAAAAAAATAAAAAAATGTCGATAATACCTAATATAGTGATGTTTACAAAGTTTTTTTTAAATTAATCAATAATGATGCCACAAAGTGTATTGGCAAAGTTTGAAAAGTAAGTTTGTTAGATTAAATTTTAACCTAATTTTCGACAAGTTCCAATTGCGCAATTATCACATCATTACCGGCTGTGCGTGCATTTCCCCGCCAACGCCGGGCACCGATAACCTTCTCATATCTTAGCTTCTCACTGAGCAACCTTCTTATCCAGACCTAGTCGCGTGGGCAGCCGCGAGAGCCCCGTGAGATAATACAGACCTCACAGCGAGCAATGACGTGCCGTGTCACTTTGAACGGAGATTAGACTAGCCGGAATTCATTCATAGACCAGCATTGGACATTACATAATAGAGAGTGTTTCCATTCACTGAGTTACACTGAGATAAATGGTATTAGTCGAAAGAGAGGATGGAATGGTAAATATGTGTGTTACCTGTTTAAAAAGGTAGCTAAGTCTGACATTACAAAGTAAGAAAGTTCTACAGTAAAATTTATTTGACTTAGGAATTTTTTTGGACTACGGCATCCCCAATTGGGGCATGTTGTTAGGCTGAAGGTAGTGGGTGGGGAAGGAGATAGGGAAGAGGAAGGTGGGGAAGCACCTGGCTATTCAGATCTGGTCACCAAACACGGCTAAAGCCATTTCAAGCAACTTTTCAATACTGAATGGTGGTCTTACACCAGGGCGATACTGAGAGTATCTTCCACTCTGGAACGTGCCGCAAATAGAGCTACTATATATTATTTTAAATGAATAAATTGTGAAATAACACAAATTAATCAAATAAAATTTATTTGCCACGACGGGATCCGATCCCGCGACCCTCGGAGTGCGAGTCAAGAGCCTTACCGCTGGACTATGCCGGCCGTCATATCCTTTCATGAAAAAATGTTTGTTTTAAGTGATAAGATTCTGTGAGAATTACAAAGGCTTCATCAAAATTGGATATTTTTTGAAGTGAAAACTTCTTTACCACCGTTGTGATTTGAAACTCAATGAAGCGAAAAATAGCGACACTAACAAGAGACTTAAAGTTACATATACAGCATTTAGCCTGCGAAAGAATGATATGGACTAATCGGTCTCATCTGTGTGCGTTTCTTCGTAGTATATCGATCTTTGTTCGGTGATTCGTAATCTCCCCACTCTTGTCTACTTTATTTTTCTGAAGGTTTCACTTCTACCGCGTGGGCATGATGGTAATTTTTTTTACATAAGCTCCACGCATGAAAGACCCTGATGAAAATAATTCCCCTCCTGTGTCATCTTTGGGGATGCTGTGTGGAGGGTATTTTTAGGAGAGGAAGTTCTGGGAAGTAAAAGGTGTGAGGGGGTGGGTTGGCGGTACATGCGTTCGCTCACCTACTGCGTGGCGGACCGAATCGGGAGAGACTGGTTGAGATAAACCTTTTGACCTCTCCAGCCGGACTCTCTCAACCCTTCGCCTTGTACCGCGGTAGGAGGGATGGATTCATACTCCATCACTTCTGGACACATTGCCCTCAGATTCCTACCCACCCCTCATACCTTTTTCTTTCCTCTCTCTCCTTCATTTCCATAAAAATACCCTGCACACAGCATCCCCAAAATTACATAGGCCCTGGGGATTTTTTCCTCAGTGCCTATGTGTGGACCTAATGTAAAAAAAAATTACAACAAAAATATGTACCTATCCCTAATTGTATTTTTTTTCGTTGTCAAGTCGCCGGGTTTCGAGCCGGTGACCTCTGCGCCCGAAGTCAAGGATCTCACAAAATCGTCACGGAAGATGTCTTGAATACAAATTTAAATAGACTGACCTACGTGAAAATCTGCACGAAATTCGTTGCAATATTATCAATGTAAATAGGTACACAGTAGCTTTGGCAGATTCAAAGTAACTCTTATCGATTTTTACTGCAATATTATGTTCGCTGACACGACAGATGATCCCCCTACAGTTGATCCCCCGACAGTTGATCCCCCGACAGTTGATCCCCCGACAGTTGATCCCCCGACAGTTTGTAATTATTATAAAATTGTAATTTTTTAGCATATTTACCAATTTCACATATTTATAAAACCGCCTTAAAACATTCTACCGCGTGTGAACTGAACAGTTCTACTGTTTTTTTAAGGAATTACGAATATTCCTATGTTACCTAACCTAACTTAATCTAACCAGATAATATTTGAAAATTTCCTACTACAATCACAGTAAGCGAAAAATGTTGCCTTTAGCGTGATGGAGGACTTAGCCAGCCGAGGAATTGAATACGTGATGAATGGGTGGAAATCAAACGCGATGCCAACTCAGCAATTGACCGGAATTTATTAATTTTTCGTACTTAACACTGGTATTTATAGTAAACAGACAAGCAGGTATGCCGTACTTTCCCTAAACCGACTGCATATCGTATAAAACTATGCCGGGGGAAACCGTCAACTGTTATAGAATCGCGCAAGACCTAAATAATGGGTATAGTTTTTCTAATTCTGAGCGTTACCTACTAAAAATGTTTAATTTTAATAATTTCACTGATGTAGGTACCTACTATAATTAAAATCGTTTGATATCCATACCAACGTATTATTAAAGGTATTTTTTAGTCGATTTTTGGTTTGAAATTTATAAATAATGGACGAAAAATTATAATTGTATAATTATTATAATTTTATAATTTTGGGGGTCAACTGTCTGGTCACTATTAGTTTATGAAAATTCGCCATTACTACGGAATCTTGCAATTTTTTAACATATTTTAACTAGATGACCCGGCCACGCTTTGCTGTGGCTAATAAAACACAACTTCATCTACTGGATGGTTATCCAACCTTTAAAACCACAGCCGTCTTTGAGTTAATCGCGAAGAGACAGACATATGCCGCGGAGGACTTTAATTTATAATACGTAGAGATGGTGTGAAAGATTATAATAATGTGCATGAAATGCTTGGGGTAACTAACGTATTTAAGTTAAAAAGTATTCATACTGTATACTGTATGTCTAAATAACTTTTCAATTACCGCAATGTACGTGACCATTTTTTTAGAAGATGAATACAGAAGAATGGGTACAGTAAGCTATCCGTAAAAGATAGATATATGCCTCCGCGAACTTTTTTTGTAGATCTATAAAAGAGGAATATCCCACCATGCATTGTTTTGTTATATCCCAAAAGCATTAGGCAGCGTTTTCGATGTAACCTACCAGGCGGCTCGACTTTTTCCGACACTTCTAACAATTATCGTTATGTTTTAACCAATTTACACAAATCCTTGACAAATTACATACCTAAACCTCAGGAAACACTCTATCTATTGGTGAAAACCGCATGAAAATCCGTTCAGTAGTTTTCGAGTTTATCGCGAACAGACAGACAGACGACGCGGAGGACTTTAATTTATAATATGTAGAGAAGATAGAGATGTACCTATACTTCAAATCTACAAGGCTCATGATGGAAATGTCATAGGGATCAGAAAATAATAACAACTAAAAAACAATCCCAATGAAAAAGCTCTGAAAAAATTCATCAAACCAGAGCTCACCCTTCAAAATCATCGCAGAAAACTTTTCTGAATTGTACCATCGATAAATAAATCAATTTATTGTCAATCTATTTTACAGCAGATAGGAAATTGAATAGGGACTCCAGCAAAGATGGAGAAATTGCTTATGACTTGTCTTTATCTTGTAACCAGTAACGATCCCTCTGATAGATCGGCAGTTTGCGCGCTCGTGCGGCAAAGAGAGACCCGGTGTCCAGCTCCCGGTGGCATCAAATTTATTTATGTAATAGGTACTTTACTTATAGGTAACAGAACTCCACGATAGAATACTAACCCAGCTAACTACAACAACATTGAAAACAACTGCAACCAACACAACCAGCAACATTGAAAAAAAATTGTAACATCTAGTTTTGAAAAGTTGAGTCAAGTCACTCTACGTGTACGATTGATTAACTTGGTGACATCAATGGGACGATGATGGGAAGTTAACAAGAGTCGTTATTTGAAATGAATAATGTAAAAAAATTCATAGTGGCGCTGTTTTCCAGCAATTGGATAAACATAAAATTGACGGTAGTTTAAATTATGACTAAAATGACCATTGTGTTTCAATTAAAAAATGGTTAAAACATGAATAGAATTTTTAAGCTCTTCACGATAAATTTATAAAAAAACCTCTAGGCCTAAAATTCTAGAAAATTAATCAGAAGCCAAAAGATCGTATTCTGGGTGTTCTTCAAGGATCAGTGTTTGGTCCAATTTTATTTATTATATTAGTGTTTATTGTAATAATATAAATATCAACTCTTGTTTTACCACTAATATTTTTTAATAAATTGATATAACATCATTAGTAAAGAAGGTTAAAATATTAACTCTAAAAATCAAGTATTAAATAGTATCCTCTGCTATCTGTTATAACTGTATTTATCTTAAGTGACCTGCCAGAGAAGTAAATATTTTTTCTATATCTGTTTGTACATATATAATTAGGTAGAGTCTAAGAAGTCATATTTTTGTGCAGTGCCCTTGAGGTTATTTTTCACAAAACTATGTTTTTTTTATGTAAATACCTTACAAAAGTCTGTCACTGCTCCCGTCTGGAGCCAGTGAGACTATGTCATCCGCAATTGAGGTATGCTGTGAGGCTGAAGGTAGTGGAGAGGGAAATGAGATGGTGAAGAGGGACGTGGTGAAGTACCTGGCTATGCAGATCTGGTAACCAAACACGGCTAAAGCCATTTCAAGCAACATTTCAATTCTGAATGATGGTCTTACACCAGGGCAATACTAAGAGTTCCACTTTTACATATTATTAATTATATTATTAGTTACACATTTCCAGAATTCCGCTCTGGAACGTGCCGCAAATGTAGATAATATATATTATTTTTAATTAAATAACACAAACCAATCAAATAACATTTACTTGTGCAAGCCAGGATTCGAACCAATGACCTACGGATTGCAAGTCGAGAGCCTTACCCCTCGACCACGGAGACTGTCATAATTCATTATTAAAACAAATTATCCTATCATTATTGACTGAGTGTAGCGAAGTCCTGTTTTAACGCGACCTTTTTGCATTTCGTTTGTTTGTAAATTTGTTTGTGCTTTCCGATTATTTTTTGAGATGGTTGTTATTACCTAGGTAAGCCCTTCAAGTAACAGATATACCCGCTAACTTATATCTATCTACTCTACGATGCTGTGTAGAGCGTATAGTATCTAGTATCTACAGTGTGTGTATAGTGCGTGTTCTGTCTAGATCCCAGTCCCAGGCCTCGTACGTGGCTAGTGACTAGGCACTGGCAATAGGTAGGTAGATATAGATAGGTAGGTACTACTGATAGCGGCTAGATTGAGCGATCATCCTCTTAGACGTATTGTGTGCTCTCTGAATCACTGCCGGACCACAGGGCGGATACTGGGGTGACAACGAACTCTGTCATTACACCAATAAATTTATTATTATCAATTATATATATAAAAATCAGAGGTAAATATGCATACTCCACCTCACGGATAATACGGAACGTTCGTGTTGTCGAAGTTTAATACCAATCTTATAAAATAAATTTTCGTCAAAATAAAAACAAAAAATTACCGCCTTCAAATTATTGCGTTGAGATTCAAACTACGAAAGCTGCATGTCATCATAATTTAGACATACATCCCAGGTTTTTAAACGACTTCGAAAAGGAGGAGGTTCTCAATTCGACTGTTTTTTTATTTTATTTTTATGTTTGTTACCTCAGAACTTTCGACTGGGTGAACCGATATTGATGATTCTTTTTTTTATTTGAACGCTGGTGCTTTCCGTGTGGTCCCATTTGGTCTAGTTCTGACAATGGCATCTATGAGAAAATCATATGTCTTAAATTTGCATCAAATGGACGAATAACTCAATATCACGCCAACCGATTTCAATGATTCTTTTTTATTAGAAAGGATGTACTTCAAGGGTAGTTTTATGAGAGTTTGGTTAGGTTCTGATTATGGGATCCATGACAGAGTAACGGAACTCTCCAATTGTTAACAGCAAATTAACGATACTCGGCCGAATCTTAGTCGAATTAGTTAGTGTACTTCAGATTCACTAAAAATCAAAAAATAAACAAAAATTTTAACAAAACAAAAAACGACTTAAAAAAATGCACTAAAACTTTTTGTCTCCCCCGACATAAATACTCACTTTTCGTAATAATACTAAATCTAACTGTTGGTGACTGGATTATTACAACGACATGACAATATATCTGAATTTTTTTTTAATAATTACAAAAACTCTTGCAAAACTATCAAAATTTGAGAATCACATTTTGCAACACAAAATTCATTTTTCGAAACTCTTTAAAACAACGAATTTATTTGAAGTACTCACATAATAGGTACTTTGAATCGAATTAAGAATTATAGATATTTTAAGTAGGTACCTACTTTGATTGATTGTTCTTATAAAATAGAAAAATTAATATGAAAATTTTAACCCGTTTAATCACAGGAGACCCAAGTTGTCCCAAAACATCATATGGCGTTATAATAACAGGAGACCCAGATTGTCCCAGAGCGACCGTGCATTATTAAAAGATAGATATCTCTCTTTCTGTAATGCGAATATTTGTGATTTCTTTTATGTTAGAAACGGAAAGAAATAATGCTTCTCATTGTCTTAGAATTATATGAGCTAGGATGTTCGGATATTTTACAAACCTGATCAAAATGACGGTTTGATTTTGCACCTATTTGTGACGTAACCCACATTTAATTTTAAAATAAAATTGTATGAAAGTGATAAAAAGTGAGGTGACAGTTTTATTACAAATTTTGTTTAGAAAAGGAATCGGAATTTAAAATTTGAAGTTTATTCTATTTTAATTACTTTGATTCAAATTTTCGCAGGTATGCATTTTTTAGCCAATTTACATTTCCAATATAAAAATTTTAATATTTATGAACAAAAATGTTGATTTCTAATAAACATTTCGGAAAGATTATTTTATCTAAATTTTAGAACAATTTTTATTTTTGCAAAAGCGTTAAAAAAAACTAATAAATAGGAACATTTAAAATGCATGGGAAGAACCAGGATATTTGCGCGCAAACTTTGACAGGCAAAAGTTGACAGAAAATTATTTTCTTATTATTCGAAGGGTTAATAAAAAAATTGGTATAGGTGGCACGCGAGCTGCTTAAAAACTGAATGTACTGGGACTGAATATTTGGAACGCGGGAGGGGCGCGATAAATGATAATATTATTTCAATAAACGGCATTTAAAAAAATCTGTTTCAAACGATGTCAAAGTTCATCGTGCTTTATTCTGATTTGTCGAGTGACATCACCTGATCCGACATAAATAAACCTGTAAATAGTACAATTATTGTGACTCAGATACTATTATGCTCTGTTATTAATGTAAATTGTTGATCTTCCAAACAAAGTAAAATAAAATTTAAATGATATTTTGGATCCAGGATAAACTTTTATGTCATGACTCTATTCAAGGGCTCACCGTGAGATGAATCTCATCGCAGCTTTTCGTCGGGATCGCAAAAGTCGTGTTAACCGATTTTTCACGCTAATGATTTTCGTACTAAACGAATTCCACTGTATTAAAAAACAACAACAAAAAGCACTACCCCGGGAGAGGTTAAAATTACTAAAGAACCCCGTTACAGTGTTTTATTTTGCAAAATTACATGCGAAATTATTCCAGCTTATCGTGGTAATTAATTAATTAACAAAATGGCTGCGTTGTTTATAATTACTTGGTCGGATGGTGACCCCACGACTCGGGACCACACGCAATGCCGTCCCGCCCGAGTCGGTGCCACGAAATTGAGTCATTCAATTCTGAGACTAAAAAAAGACTGGTCCGAGAAGTAGGACGGGCGGGAGGCGGTAGGCGGGAGAGGGGGGGGGAGAGAAAAAAAGAAACGTAAAAGTAAACATGATCTGCGCTGAATGACCGTCATTAAAAAAATAAGTTTTTCATAATACTGATTCGTAGGGTGGGCAATAGGTGTATTGTATAAAGTAAAGCTGTGATGATTTAAACTTGAAACAAGTTGAACGAACTTACAATCATAAATAATATCAGTAATTTGAAACAAGGCTTTTTTATATTAATCTTTACTCCTAAACAGTTTATTTTATCAATACTAAATAATATTTTTTAGATAAATTTAAGCTTTTTCTATCGTTTCGCTTGAGTAAAATAAAAATATATTTTTTAATTACTTCATAAAAAATTTAAGCGTAAACTACTAAAAAAAGTATTTTTTCATTAGAAATATGTGAAAGCGTGTTAGAAACAACTTTTAGAAAATATCGTTTTATTGATAAGATTATTTGTGACAGTTTCCCTTGATCAATTTTTTTTCTTTCTTATAAAATTGTTCACAAAATAAGTGAAAACAACTTTTAGCTTAGACTCTGCTTGCCAAGCGATTCTTATGCTTATTGCCTATATTCGTGTTGATATAATTAGTACCAAGAATATAAACATTTTTGGCTTGTGTATTCCTCGATGTTTATCAATGAAACTAATAAACTGCAAAGGTAAAATTAATTTGGTTAAAACGCGTAATATCGGTGTCACTAACGCACTAAACGGGTATTGTTTTTATTAATAAATAGCTGACCCGGCGAACTTCGTACCGCCTCAGAATCAATAACTGTTGTGTTAACTAACTTATTAGCAAAATTAAATTCAGTTTTTTTATTAACTTAAAAATTACACAATGAAACAACTGTCCGTGTTTTGTTTTTGTCAGTATCAGAGATGGCATTGTGTACGGATTTAAAATTTTTGTGATTTTCTTACTTTCCACTTACTTACGGGAATTGCGTTTCATTTTCTTTATACGTGTGAGGGAGATTTATTATAATAATTGATTTTTTTCCTTTGGAGGGGTGCAGACGTACGTTCACCGTTTGTGCCATTTTCGACTGTTGACATTTAGTGTGCAAGAAAGAGGGGCAACATTATATTGTGTTCAAGAACAAAAGCCAAACAATCAGCGCAATTACATTTGACGTTTGTGAATTTTTGGAATTCATTCACTACTCAATGTTATACTAAATCCAACAAATGCAAAGATCATAAAAATCGGTCCAGCCATTCTTGAGTTATAAATGGTGTAACTAACCCGACTTAGGTTTGGCTTCATATTCCTTGCTTATAAATTTAATTATTTCTTATTCCCTATTACGCTGCTACAGGTAAAGTCACAAGGAGGAAAACCATAATTGGTTGTCTTTTGGTTAAATTACTCACGTACAAACTGCAAAAAATATAAACTGTCAATTTCCCAAAAACGAATAAATAAATAAATAAAAAGGCAGTTGTTGCTAGTATGGTAATCATAATTAAAAACAAGTTGAACCATTCAGGGACTCGTTAAACCAACTAATAGCTACCTATCCTCTGTAAGTATGTATTAAAAATTCCATAAAACGTCCTAAAGGTCAGCCGCGGGTCTTGCCGGTGAATAATGTAGATAATTAAAAGAATTGCAGACCTAATCATTCTTAATTAATAGAATTTAGTCGTAATTATACAACTATTTATCGTTTTATTAATAATTTTAATAAAGTATATCCATTAATAATTTAATCGGACAGATGTAGGTTGTTGAATTTTTAATTAGTGCTTTGAATTTTTTAGTCCTAAAACACGGCTAAGAAATTAGTCAAAACAAAATGTAAAATGTGAATATTAGAAATATTTATATGGTTATTATGTCGATTTTATTGGAAAATAACACGTGGATTCTTTTATAAGGTTGTATTAATTAAATAACACTGTCAAATTTTTCAGATCAGCGAAAATCCACGGGATATATTAATGTATCAAATTGAACGTTTCTTTGTTTGTTCCTTATGGGTTCCTAAACCATTTATCCGATTGCGATGAAACTTTGGGGATTTGATGTGCTCATGCCCGCGATGGTTTCTTTATATAATAGTGAGCTCTGGAATTGTGAAATTATTTCCTACACCATTCATCAGATTGCGATGAAACTTTGGTGAATTGAGGTGCGCATGCCCGCGAAGGTTGCTGTGTATAATGGTGAGCTTTGGCGTTATTAAATTATTTCCTATGACATTCATCCGAATACGGTTAAACTTTGGTGAGTTGTTTTGCGTAATACGAAGTGAAAGCTTCTATATACATTATATACATTATATACATTATATACTGGCTTCTATATACATTATATACTGGCTTCTATATACTGGAGAATTTCTATACAGAGCTCTGGCGTTATGAAATTTTCATCAAAAAATCACAATAGGTAGCGTGCGAGAGGTTATGAAAAAATGAGTGTATTTCATATAGTGCAGAGACAGGGAAGAAAGGCATGAAGGGAAGGGCGAATCCGGGAGCGGAGGACGAAGGAGGGTGGAAGGTAAGGATGGTGGAAGAGGAACTCGGAAGGGAAACACGGGGAGAAAAGTGGGGGTGGAAGACGGGGAAGGTGAAATGGGAACGCGAGAAGAGAAGGGAACGCAGGAGGGTAACGGGGCGGGAACAGGACGCATGGGAAAGGACACGCAGGGGGAAACAATTTCTTTCGTTATGTGGCATTAGAACGCACTCCGGGAACTCCCTAAAAATTTATAAATATTTGAAGGTTTGTGAAAGTTTTCATAAAATATATTTGCCTCAGGATTCATGTCTTTAAAAAAGCAATATTACCTAGGTAGGTACCTACATCAATTTTTTGTTGACCAATTACAGAAACGATCAGAAATTTATGTATCGAATGAACATCTTTAATAAATTTAATTATATAGTTTTCTTAAGGTGAATATAGCACAAGAGTCCCAACTCCTCTCGTCTGGAGTCGGTGAGATATAGCATCCCTAATTGAGGTGTGTTGTGAGACTGAAGGTAATGATGAGTGGAAGGAAATGAGAAAGAGGAAGGTGGGGAATTACCTCGCTGTTCAAATCTGGTCACCAAACACTGCTAAAGCCATTGCAAGCAACGTTTCAATTCTGAATGTTTGTCTAACACCAGGGCGATACTGAGAGTATCTTCCACTCCCCAATTAACGATTGTGGCATTCCCATTTGGGGTATATTGTGACGCTAAATGTAGTGATGAGGAGAAGGACATGAGGAAGAGGTAGGTAGTTAAGTACCTGGCTATTCAAATCTGTCTTCAATGATTAAATATTACAATTATGTTTTTCCGAAAATAAGCAATAATATATTCTTGCGCACGCCGCGATTTGAACCCGCAACTTCCTGATTCGTAGCCAAGGATCATAATCACTCAATCATGGAGGCCGTCATTATGTCCAAGGGCGGATCCAGGTTTTTTTCTGGGGGGGGGGGGGGGGGGGCACAAGGGGCGGACGGGCAAAAAAATCAACAATTACCGTTAGGATTTTTTTCTGCGGGGGGGACAAGGGGCGGACGGGCAAACAAATCAACAATTACTGTTAGGATTTTTTTCTGGGGGAGGGGGGGCACAAGGGGCGGACGGTAAAAAAATCAACAATTACCGTTAAGATTTTTGGGGGGGGGGGGGGGGGCACAAGGGGCGGACGTGCAAAAAAATCAACAATTACTGTTAAGATTTTTTTCTGGGGGGGGGCACAAGGGGCGGACGGGCAAAAAAATCAACAATCACTGTTAGAAATAAACTTGAAGTGTCATACTTAACTTCAAGTTTATTTCTACAAGTTCAAGTGTGTATGGGAAGGTTTATGAAAGTGTCAAAACAATAGAAAAATGAAATGTTTAATAAATACATTTTAGCTTCTAAGTATGTACTGTGATGGAATCTCCACAGTACACAAAATACCGTCTGGGGGGGGGCACGGGGGCACGTGCCCCCCCCCCCCTAAATCCGCCCTTAATTAGGGATGTCTTATATTCATTACTTTGTGACCGGATAACTCAGAAAGAATTCAACTCAACACCTCCTTTGAAAAGTACTTAAAAGTGATGAAAAAAAACTAAAAATTGGTTAAATTGGTTACATTAGGTTGGGTTATGGACTATTTTAAAAAAAATCATTACTTTTAATGACTTTTTAAAGTTGAGTTTTCTAGAGTTGAGTTGTCACGGAACCCATTTCTTGAGGTAGGCATTAAGTGCATTGAGTAGGTATTTAACTGCATTGCGAAATAATATCACAATTATAAAAAAATCAGTATGAGAATCATGCGCCTTAGACCATATGGTCACAAACGATAAACGCTGAGAATTATATGCATTTTACGCAAAACGATCACAAACGGGTATGCACTAACATAGTTTATCAATCCGTCTAATCTTTTTTTGCATAGTTCTGCCAAGATATCTTTGAATTTACTAGTCACCTAAATACCATTTCATTGCAGAATTAATAAATAAAATAACAAACATATTTTAAATGACGTTCATTCAACCATAAAAGTTGACATTCTCTTTCAGAATCGGCCGATCGCACACGGTGTGCCTTCTCTTTCCCGCACGTCTTACGGCGGCAGGCGAGGGCGAGCGAGACGGGACACACACGTCGCCGTTCCGGACGGAATGTCAAAACGCTTAATTGCAGACGTTAACCCTTTAAACGCGAAATGTGATTTATTATATTTCGTGAAAGGGTACTTTATATGGGCCATGAAACTTAAATAATAAACAAGACCTCCCCATCGAAGCGAAATGACCCGTTTTTATTTTTTGTATGTGCATACTGCACAAGAATCCTAAATGATCGAAACCAGTGGGATTACGGCAAACCCAATTAAGGTATGTTATGGGTGGCAAGGGGATAAAGGTGTGGCGGAGAAAGATTGGGGCATAACGAAGATTGATAATTAGGGTTATCTTGAAAAAAACCATCTACATTTTCTATTGAATTTTTTTTTTCAATATTAAATGCACCTATAATAGACAATACATATATATTAAAAAAAATTCTAAGAAATACTGCTATATAACTTACAATTCAATATATCAGCAAGATATCGGAATAATATTAAAATCCCAAAATTTAATACCAACATAGACATATGAATATTAATAGACCTGCCCTAAAGCTGAAGTCACACAAGGTTCACTCGGATGAAGGTTTACTCGATGAAATGTTCCATTCTCGTTCACCGAGTGTTCACACGGTTCCTTCGAAGGAAGAGTTCACTCGACATTCTCGCTACGAAGTCGTCGAGAGTAGTCGCGGCCCGCATTGGAATTCGTCCGGCGCTGACGGCTAAGTTCGGGAATATTTACGATTTCAATTGACATTTCCGATAACGTCGAACTAAATTACGAGAAATTGGCGATTCTTGTAAACAGTAAATAAATTTCAGCACCATAAAATGAACATATGGTTAAATAATAACCTGAAAACTGATATCTACCAGTATTTTTGCACCATGAAAATATTTTTATTCCAAAATAGGCCTCGGCTTGCAATAAAATCCATATAAATGGAATATTTGTTAACGTATTCAAAAACTAAAAACTGTTTTGGAAAGGTGATGAAATATGCTTTCAAAATTTATTATTAGAAATAACCACGTAATTTTTTAAATAGAATAATTTTTAATGTAAACTTTTAAAAGTTTAAAAAATTGCTCTACTTGCTTTATTCTAACTAAAATTACTGGTTAACAAAAGAAATATAAAAACACACACTTATTTTGTTAGACAAATAAATTATAAACGTTTCTGTCACCTCACTTTTTTGTCGTTTCATATAAAAATAATTCATAAAAAATTCACAATGTTTCATAATTTCTTTTTCAAATTCGATCAGAAACTTTGGTTCCATAGAAGTGTATATTCGTATTCTTTTGTGGTTAATTGTTATATTGGATACATAGAGAATTATTTTCTCTTTCCAATACCGTTTAGATCATATTTTTCACTATGATAGTAAGGGAGAAACAACGATTTCTATGAGACGTGTAGGAGTTATTTCGAAAAGCGAACCAAACGGAGCATTTTGACGTTTAAGCCGCTCCGGCTACTCGTCCTCACGACAGAACATTTCGGCCGACTGATTTGCGAGTGAAAGACTGTTCACTTGAGTGTTCACACACATCATTCGCGTCACGTGATGTTAAATTCCGTTTGCGAGTGAACAGTGCCGAAGGAAGCATTCCAACATTGTTGGAATGCTTCATTCGGAACTGTCTCTATTCACTTTCGTGTTCACACGGTTCATTTCGAGGGAAAGAGGCGGAATGAAATCACGAAATGAACGATAAATGAATGGTGTGAATGGGCTATAAGCGATAAAAGCGTATTATTTCCCCCTCCCATACCGGTTCCATTGGAACCGGCTGGGATCGAATATGACTTCGCGTGAATCTAAAAAATGTGACGTCATCATTCTTCTGCGAGCCAGCTTCGAGCACTCATCGGTGCATTTTACGAAATAACACGGCAAAAATAGTGGCTTGTGTTTTGAAAACGTGTAAAAATAGAAGTGAAAAAGAGAACAAACCCAATTGTCGTATTACATTCCACAGGAAAGCATTATTTTACTTTATTATAAGCTTATTCAGATCACATAATATGGTCGTTTTGTAACACACACTATCACTCGAGACACATGGCGTGTGCTCGTCGCTGTTTTGTGGAGTAAGTAAATTATGGCACATTTGTAAAAGTGTCTTAACTAAATACGTCAACAAAATATTGGACTATGAAAATAGGCGAACTTTACTTTGCTGTATTTGGAATTTTTAAATTTGTTCATTTCGCGGCGAGCAATTCGCGCTCCCATGTAAAAAGGTCTATTCATTAAAGAGCAGAGTTTACTTTTAAGAACTAAATGGTGATATTATAATGCGAGATGCCCATATACTCTCAGATTGAGTTATTGACGAATCACATATCACCGAATTCATCTTCCCGCTCTGCGCCCCGCTGTAGTTGGTTTCTTCCCCTCACCTTTATGTTCTGGTCTATTAATATTCATATGTCTATGAATACCAAGCACATTCAAAATACCTATCTGTATCTTGATATAACTTATTTCAACAACCTCTCATTAAATCTAAAAATTATCGAAAATAATCATGAATTCTAGCTTAAATTGAAAAATTACCTGAAACTATTAAAAGAGTTCAAATCTATTTTATTATTTTTTCTTTTACCTAAATCTTAAAATCTATTATTGATAAATCTTGAGTTTTTCTAACTTATCTTTTTGTTATTATTTCATTATTTACTTTCTTAAATCTTATATATAAAAATCTCTGTATCAATCAGTGTTTGTGGTCGCACTCCTCCCAAACGGCTTGACCGATTTTTATGGAATTTTTTTATGTACATTAGGTAGGTATGAGAATAGGTTTGAAAGTATATTTCATACCGCTAGGTGATTATGGTGCCCCTATCCAGAAAAAAAACTTTTTTTTAACATTTTTTTTATTTAGCATTAAAAATACCTATAACCCCAAATTTTAACCCTCCCACCTCCACCCTCCCATTTTTTAATCGCGATTTTTGTATTTTTGTATGAACAAATTTAACCGTCTTTCTTATTTCAAACAGAACGAAATTATCTACGTTGTAGATGGCGCAACGTTCCCCTCATCGAACTTTCATCCACACATGCGCAAGACATTCATGAGAAGCGTTGCGCCATTTTGATATTTCATTCGGAATCATGTTCTTGCGTGGGCAAACCATCGAGCTTATTTGTGTTGGCTAAAGACGGACTGACAAAAAATATCGTACACTCAATTGCTCTTTGAAATTCATATTGATTTTCTTTATTTCATTTTCCTACTTTAGTTGGTGTTTTTTGTTTTTATCGGCGGTCATCGTCTACAGTGCTCCATTCCTCCATATCATGTCGTAGATCCCATCCCCACACACTTACATTACATTCGCTATTTTTTTTTATTTAACAACCAAAATATTCACTAGAAATAATTTATGTGGCAGAACAACGTTTGTCGGGTCAGCTAGTATCATTATACAATTGAGCATGAATTCCTTCACCAAACACAAGAGCCTTGCCTCTTTATGATGAAGTAAGGCTTTTTTATATTCCTTTATGTAAAAACCATACAAATATTACATTTTTATTTTTATTTAATCTGACTATTCAGATCTGGTCATCAAAAACGACTTATGAATAGTGGTCTTTCAGCGGTTCAATATTATCTACAACTCTGAAACGTGACGCAAATATATCCCAATTTTTTTTATACCGAAACTGAACTTTTTATACCAGCGAAAAATCGTGAGTTATTATGTTAGTTAATAACACTTTCTTGAAAATTGAAAAAGAGCAGTCTTTAAAAATGACGAAATCTGACTTTACTTGTTAGATTAACCCTAAGAAATTTAAACAAAAGAAATACACACATTTCAAACATAGAACTAAAATTATTCTCTGATAATGAAAATATATTTTAATATATAAAGGAGGGTAGGTACCTACTTTATCGTGTGTCTGAATTCTTGATACATTCATTTCCAATTTTAAAAAGACAGAAGAAAATGTTGGTAGTTCTTAGTCGAAGTATAATAAAGTTAAAATTAACCGAATTAAATATAGGTTCCCTAGCTCAGTTGGTAGAGCACTTGCCATATAAGCAAAGGGTCCTGGGTTCGAGTCGCAGTTGAGCCAATATCTTTTTCTGATTTTTCTGTCTCCAGATTTTCGATTGAGTTTCGCTAATATTGTCTTCATTTAAATAAATATTATAATTTGAGATTTTACTCAAGTTAAAAATTAAAAATCAAAATACTTTTTACATCCGATTTCGAAACCGCAACTATCAGACCCAACGAACTTTACGCTAAGCCACTCTCCAAGGGGGCGTTCAAGTATTACGCAATTTTTGAAGATTTTTGACCCCCCCCCCCCCTCACCCCATGTAACGCGCCGTAACGTTTTTCCGTATCACCCCCCCCCCCCCCTAAACGTTACGTAACGCCCAAGTGACATTTTTTACCTGAAAGTCACAATTAAGTTGCGCAAAGTACTGGAAAGTCGCCTAAATACCTTTTTTCTTGTTTTAATCGCGTTTGCGGTAATAAATTAAACGAGAGTTTTCGAGAACGAAAAGGATTTCCAACTTGGAAGATTTTAATTCCCTAGTTTTTTATCTAAATAAAGAAAACCATGTTACGTAACGCGTTGTTACGTAACATGTTTTTCCCCCTCGTAACGCACAGTAACGTTTCACAAGACCCCCCACCCCAAGTGCGTTACGTAATACTTAAACGGCCCCTAATCTGATGAACCGACATTTGATCCCCCGACAGTTTGCCCCCGAAATTATAATTGTTATAAAAATATAATTTTTTGTGCATTATTGACCAATTTCAAACCAAAAATCGACTTCAAAAATACCTTTAATTGATATCAAACGAAATTATTCATAGTGTGTCGATATTTTGTACTTAAACGCTGGTATATACAGTATATAGACTAGTAGTTTTATTCTGGACACATTCGAATTACAATATGTTTTATACTTTTATTATCGGCGGTACATCCTCTCTGCACACCCCTTCGGGGAAACTTAGTTATATTTTGGGTAAGTAGGTATACCGTCCTTTCCCTAAACTGATTACCTATTCTATATAAGTACGCCGGGGGCCCAACTGTCGGGAAATCAACTATCAAAAATTCATATTTTTCGAAATAAGCATTAATGGCGTTTGCGGGGTTGACGTTAAAAAGAAAAATGGTTTATTTCTTAATTATTTGCGGCCTGTCCGGTGCCCGCTGCTATGTTTGTGTAAATGTATTTTTCTCCATGGCAATACTGTCTTAATTAGTCTCGTATACCTACCGTGTGTGTTCATTTATGAATATATTAAAACTACAGGGTGCTTACAAGAAACCGGTGAACGCAATGTAAAAAAATAATATAGATACTGTGAAAAAACACCAATTCACACGCGGTAAAAGTCAAACCTTCAGAAAACTAAAGCAGATAAGAGTGGGGAGGCTACGAAGCTTCGCACAAAGAGAAGACCAATTATTTTGTCTCATTATCTCGCAGGCTAAATCCTATAGAAGTAACCATGTGTTTGTCTCTTGTTAGTGTAGCTTTTTATTTTCATCGAGTTTAAAATTATAGCGATGCTAAAGAAGTTTTCACTTCAAAACACACGACACTAAAATTTTGAATATCTTTAATCATATTCCTATATATTTTCGAAATCAGATGCAGACAGTAATTTTCTTCTTATTTTTTAAACGTGTGAGCAAAATTTCATCAAAATCTCAAGTATCAAAATTCTTCTAGAGGATAGGGGTTATTTTTCTAAATTTTACATGCAAAGTGACCTTTTGTCCATTACCGTTTCGGTTTTGAAGGTAAAATGCGCAAAATTTGATCAATCTCGGAATAAAGCTGTTGATTTATGTAAACAACAAGCCAGCCCGCGACACTCGTCTTTGTAGTATAATCTAATATATAAAATTCTCGTGTCACGGTGTTTGTTACCATACTCCTCCGAAACGGCTGGACCAATTTTGATGAAATTTTGTGTGCTTATCTGGTAGGTCTGAGAATCGACCAACATATATTTTTCATACCCCTAAAAGTAAAGGGTGTTCCACTCCGAAGAAAAATTATTTTCCCATACATTTTGTATGGAACGAATTCTCCTATTTTGAAAGAACTGCAGCAATATTGTAAGGGGTATAATATTGAACTGTGAACCGGGGGGGGAGGGGGGGAGGGGGGAAAGGAACTCAGGAAGGGGGGTTAGCGGGACGGGGGAAGGGGAGAAGTGGAGTGGGGAGAGGGAGAGGGAACGCGAGAGGGGAAAGGATACGCAGGGAGAAACAATTTAGATAAAGGTATGGTATACGCAGGGAGAAACAATTTAGATCAATTCAGCTAATAAGTTGACAACAGTTTTTGATTCTGAGGCGGTACGAAGTTCGCCGGATCAGGTAGTAATTATATATAATAGATTTGCGGAAGTTTTTTTTTTACATGAGCTCCACACAGGAGGCCCTGAGGAAAATAATTTCCCTCAGGGTCTATGTCATTTCACTTTTGGGGATGCTGTGTGGAGGGTTTTTTAAGGAAAGGAAGGAAAGGAGAGTTCTGGGAAGGAAAAGGGTTTAAGGGGTGGGTAGGAATCTAGGGTTCAGTATGTCCTGGTCAATGCCTCTAAAATCTAGACAAACCTCACCCCATGAAGATAAATCAGATGTACCTACTTGCACAGTAATTTTCCTCTTATTTTGAATGTCGAGTGTGCAATTTTTCATCAATAAGTATCAAAATTCTGCTTTATAGTTCAAAATTCATCATTCCAGTCAGTACCTAATCTCGATGAAAAATAAATATACCCTTAAATAATTTGCATGGAATGATTTTATAAACTTTCAAAAAGAAAACGCCAAGTTTTTTCTGATCATTCTGTCAAATGATGTTCCAAGTTTCGCAATCGGGAGATATTCCCTGTTACGAATAAATTTGCGAACAACATATTTTTCTTATATATAGATTTATTTATACACTTTGACCTATTGTTTTGGAAAAAGCTGAGTACCTACCTAGGTGCATAGGAATGTAATGTGAAAAATGCTTGACGTTCGCGATATTCTTGTTATATTTTGGCATAGAAATAGTATCTACCTACTTACAAATTAGGTATCTTTTTTTTGTGTAATCGGTATAATTATATAATCAATTTAATATTACTATCACACACAGGAGGCCCTGAAGAAAATAATTCCCTTCAAGGCCTATGTCATCTTTGGAGATACTATGTGGGGTGTATTTTTAGGAAAGGAAGGAGAGGAAGTTCTGGGAAGGAAAAGGGTATTATGGGTTGGTAGGAATCTGGGTGTCAGTGTATCCACGAGTGACAGACGTAAGAATCCATCCCTCTCACTGCGGTGCAAGGTGATGTTCTGAGAGAGTACCTACGGTTGGAGAAGTCAAAGGGACTACCTCAATCATTCTCTCCCGATCCGCCCTGCTAGGCAACTGGTGGGAAAATGCATTCGCCGCCAAGACCCGGACAACCTAACCCCATGAACCCAGGCACCAAACGCACATAACCACTTGGGGTGACCTATGGGATCCTCTCCTCTCCTGTGTGGGGGTCTTTTTAGGATAGGAAGGAGAGGAAGTTCTGGGAAGGAAAAGGGTATTATGGGTTGGTAGGAATCTGGATGTCAGTGTATCCACGAGTGACAGACGTAAGAATCCATCCCTCTCACTGCGGTGCAAGGTGATGTTCCGAGAGAGTACCTACGGTTGGAAAAGTCAAAGGGACTACCTCAATCATTCTCTCCCGATCCGCCCTGCTAGGCAACTGGTGGGAAAATGCATTCGCCGCCAAGACCCGGACAACCTAACCCCATGAACCCAGGCACCAAACGCAGATAACCACTTGGGGTGACCTATGGGATCCTCTCCTCTCCTGTGTGGGGGTCTTTTTAGGATAGGAAGGAGAGGAAGTTCTGGGAAGGAAAAGGGTATTATGGGTTGGTAGGAATCTGGGTGTCAGTGTATCCACGAGTAACAGGCGTAAGAATCTATCCCTCTTACTGCGGTGCAAGGTGATGTTCCACAGCTTTGTTCCGAGAGAGTACTGTTGGAGAAGTCAAAGGGACTACCTCAATCATTCTCTTCCGATTCGCCCTGCTAGGCAACTGGTGGGAAAATGCATTCACCACCAAGACCCGGACAACCTAACCCCATGAACCCGGACACCCCTGCTAAGTCACCAAACGTAGATAACCACTTTGGGTGACCTATGGTTATCCAATAAAGGATTCCCTCCCAAATTGACTAATACACGTAGGTAGGTACTTATTTTATCGCTTTTAATACAATCTGATCCAATTTTGAAAATGAAACTTACAATCAAAGCAAATTTGAGTTCGTTGAACCAGAGTTACGCAATTCGCACAGACAATCTAAATTAGCATTTTTGACATCAAATTATTGGCTCAAATTCGCTGGAAAGACGTAACAGGTTACCGGAATTTTAAAATTTTCAACAAATGATTTCCGGAAGTCATTGAAAACCTGCTGCATGACATGTTCTTCTTAAAACTTCTCATTCTCATTGTGATGTCTTCATTAAAACGTTTGAACGTGCATTTTTTGTGGATGGTTGTTGCCGTAAGTTATTTGTCATTTTGCCTCAAAACCGGTGTAAGGCCCCGCCAGGCGCGCGTAATGTGAGGAATCCAGCGGCTGGGCGGGGGGTCCGGTTAAACGTTGCGTATACACTATACGGGGTCAGGCATGTCTCACTGCCGGGCCGGGAAGCTAAGTCACTCCTGATTGATTGCTGAGCGCAACGGACGTATTAAAATGGCGAAATCTGCCCTAAAGACTCATAAGTTATAAGCTAACATAATGTTGTCCATCAAATTTATTAAGGAACTTATAGGACTATTAATAACCAAACGGAATTTATTCCTGAATTGAGAACAATTATAATCATGTCTGTGTCGTCGGCAAGAGATATTATGATTTGTCCAAGTTTCGGAACTAAAAGTAAAAAAAGTCATACAAATAAATTATATATAATAGTGGACCTACAACTGTACCTTGAGGGAATCCAAATTCTGAATAAATATTTTATATGGAGAGTAAAAAATTCATTACAATAAATTATCAATAATACAGGACCTGGAACTGTTCCTCGGGGAATTCCAAATTGTGAATAAGTGGTACACACAGTAAATATTTTATAATGTTTTTTCAAGCTTGGATCATTTATTTTCTTTTAGAGAAGCAATTCTTTGGTTCGCCATTATTGGGACAGTAATAAAAGACGTATTTAATCATTTGGACATCATACTATGCCTTTGTCGGTAGTGAAAAATTATTAGGCTCAATACGCGGTTAGGTTAGGTTAGGTTAAGTTAGGTTAGGGATTGAAATTATTTGGTGAACAATCTTGTTTTACATGCTTACCCGAAGTGGCTGCCAAACTGATTATTTTACCAGCGGAAAACTTTTCAGACATTACTAAAACCTCACTATTATGTAGATCATTGGTGTCTGCATTTACAAAGCCAGGCCTGCATTTTGTGAACACGTGAAATAGTCGAATTCAAATTCTTCCTGAGGAGTTTCTTAATCATTCTTTCATCCACATGCGCTTTCTTTATTCTCCTAACACTCATTATCTCCATTAATCGGTATAACTATCGATGATTATGTGCAATGGACTTGCACGGGTAGTTGCGTTAATAAGAAATTAATGTTTAAGCTCGGCTGGATGGTATATGGCCCCGACTTACTTATCGGAAACGTGTATTCCAGAAAATTCCAATTCTCGACAATCAACCCTCAGGTCAGCAGCAACATCAGCGATCGGAAGGTCGAAGGAACCAAAGCGCACACCAGATACTAAATTCAGTGAGCGTGCTTTCGGAATGTCAGGATCTAAAGCCTGAAATGGACTGCCACACGAGTTAAGAATGATCACAGATTCAGCGGAATTTAGAGCTAAACTTAAAACACATCTTTTCGACAGTCGTACCTATCCATAAGTTAAAAAAAAAAAACCTTTCACCTTCGCCTTCACGGCTCGCAACACTGTAAATAACTAAGTGTGTAAAAATAAAGCGAATTCTTAAAATTCTCCAGACTTTCAAAATAAATATTAACTTAACTTTGGCATCAATCTTTTTATAAATATAAATATAAATGTAAAACCAACAGTGATGAGGGTAGCAAAGGTAAAGTCATGCAATGTCCAGTGTTTTAAATATATTGTCCTCCACGTATCTTCCCCAAGCATAAACTTTCTAATAAAGTGTGTTTTATCGGAAGTGTCCTGCAGGTAAGTAAGTCTCTGTATCTATTTGTAAATAAGAAAATTAGATAGAGCCTAAGATTCGTTATAAATTGTAAAGCGCCCTTGAGGTGATTTTTCACAAAAACGGCGCTCTACAAATTATCCAATTATTATTATTAATGTATTGTAATCATTTTCAAGAACCACATGTTTCCCTTTAAACCTGTTTTATGTACGTATTTCAAATAATAAAGAAATAAATAAAAAGTCCTTCCTACTTATAATTCTGTCTTTCATAGTTTTACCACAATGATCTTATTTGAAGAAAAATAAGGGAAACGGCTGCTCATCTTTTGGAAACAAAATTTTTGATTTGACGTCAAAATACTCAACCGAACAGAATATCATTTTAAAGGAAAATAATAAAATTGATCTCACCATGGCTAATCCAATTCATCACTTTTCAGATGATACACAACGTATTGCAGTACCAACGAATAATTTTATCTATTTTCTAATATTGGGAAGTTAGCTAATTTATTTATTTGTGTTTTATAGTATACCGCACAGGCACAGGCCATAAAGAATTCATTTTTCTTTATTTTGAAGACTGCTTTACAATTATTCATTTATTTGTGAGTTGATGACAATATATATTTTTTAATTTCTCTACCTACTCCATAAATATGATGAAATATATAATAAATAGACTTGAAAAAAGTAATTTTGAAATTAGAAATGACTGATTTACTTTGGTACATAAATTTATCATGTTATACTAGCTGAAGTCTTGGATGTGGGGTTGCCCGGGCTTTTTGCGGAGTTTTTCGAAATCAGATTTAGGCAGTCTTATTTTAAAGGTCAAATGTGCAAAATTTCATCACTCTCGAAATAAAACTGTAAATTTGTTCAAATATCATGTCGATGTCTCCCGTCGGGTCCCGTGTCCGCCACGTCACCTCCCGACCGACCACGACTACAATAAAGAATGTCTTCTTTATTCTATAGCACAGAAACTCTACTTTGTTTAAGGCCTTGCAACCGGGCCCGAAAAGAAGAAGATGAAGAGATACGAAATTAGGAATGTTAGAGGAGAGCGCTAACATTTACAGCGACAAAATCGATGCGAAAATTGCGAAAATGTTTAATAAAACACGACTCGTTTAAAATAGAGCAATAATCTCGCGGTCACTATCTTAAACAGCATTAAAAGAAACACTGTGAATTTTTTCATACATATAACTTGTAAAATAATTGAAACAATCGTATTTAAAAAAAAATTGGTTTTATACAAAGTAATCAGTTATTCATTATATGAAACAATCGTGTTTATAATAATTTTTGGAGCATACTTTGCGATTTTTTTCTATCGAGGGAATTTTATATAATTTGCGTTTCGGCGCGGGCAAAGTCTAGATATTATCTTCAAGAATAACATATATTTTTTAAGAGCTTTAAAACTTACCGTGTTTAAGGGAAATATGTAATAAATCGGTAGAAATCCGGGTGGCGGGCCCTTAATTACAAAGTTTTAGGTATTTTAGACTCGAATCAAAATTGAGAATGTAAATTTTGTCAACTTGCAAATTTATTTCACATATTTAAATAAAAATCAAAATATGCTGGCTTGGGCGTATATGAGTTTACGAGACATCTATGCGTTGCTAAACCATTCATCCGATTGCGATGGAACTTTGGGGATTTGATGTGCGCATGCCCGCGACGGTTTCTTTATATTATAGTGAGCTCTAGTTTGAAATTTGTATACAAAAGTTGCAACATGTGGTACGCGAGCTGTTTGAAAACTGAATGTACCGGGACTGAATGTATGAAATGCGGGAGGGGGGAGGGCAACTCAGGAGGGGGGTTTGCGGGACTGGGAAAGTGGGATGGGGAGAAGGAAGGCGGAGTAGGAACGGGATGAATGGGAAAGGACCCGCAGGGAGAAACAATTTCTTTATTAAATGGCATAGCAACGTATATCGGGAATTCGCTAGTAATTCATAAAAAAAAAAACAAACCCAAAATATTTTCTAAAATAAAACGCATTCCTACATAGGTAGATATGAACCTACCAAAGAAAGGATTTTAATAAATATTTACACGCTTGACATCCAATAATAATTCTCGTTTTTTCGCTCTGTGTTCTTAATTTTTTAATTAACCCTGTCGTCGCCGACTATTTATACCCCCGACCGGTGTCTATATTTAGATCCCCAGCTCTCGGATGGCAGTTACTGGAGACGTGTATACAATTATTATACCCATTATACGTTAAAGACCACACAACGCGAAACTTAATTAAGACGTATGCACGTTTAGGAGCGTTATAAAATATCATGAATGTCTCTTTAATTCAACAGTATTTTCTGTTCGACCTCTCATTTAGCATTTAGTATTTTAGTTAATCAAGGAATCAGCAGTTTTCAAGACGTTTTTATCGACCTTCATTTTAAATTATGCAAAATTGTTGTGTAGAATTTGTCTTTATGTGTTTTCAAAATGTGCTTTTTCAAAATTTTGTTTTTGATGTGAAAACTTCTTCAGCGTCGTTGTGATTTGAAACTCGATGAAACGAAAAATAGCGATACAAACACGTAGGTACATCTATGAGATTTAAAATGCGGGAAAATGAGATAGTATGACCTGCCTCCTCTTTGTGCGGTGCTTCATAGCCTCCCCACTCTTGTCTACTTTAGTTTTGTGAAGATTTCACGTTGTAGAAGTGAAATAACAGTATTTTATCAGTATTTTCTGTTCGACCTCTCATTTAGCATTTAGTATTTTAGTTAATCAAGGAATCAGCAGTTTGCAAGACGTTTTTATCGACCTTCATTTTAAATTATGCAAAATTGTTGTGTAGAATTTGTCTTTATGTGTTTTAAAAATGCGCTTTTTCAAAATTTTGTTTTTGAAGTGAAAATTTTTAGCGCCGTTGTGGTTTGAAACTCGATGAAAATAGCGATACAAACACTTACAGGATTTAGAATGCGAGAGAATGAGATAGTATGATCGGTCTCCTCTTTGTGCGGTGCTCCGTAGCCTCCCCACTCATGTCAACTTTAGTTTTTTGAAGGTTTCACTTCTACCGCGTGTGAACTGCACATATGTATTTTTTAAGTGAAATTTCTTTATCACCGTTGTGATTTGAAACTAGATGAAACGGAAAAGCGACACTAAAAAGAGATGAACACATACTTCTGTAGGATTTAGCCTTAGAGAGAATAAGATAGTCTAATCAGTGTCCTCTTTGTGCGGTGCTTCGCAAATAATCGATCTCCTCTTTGTTTGTGCGGTGCTCCGTAGCCTTTCCACTCATGTCTACTTTAGTTTTGTGAAGATTTCACTTCTACCGCGTGTGAACTGCACACTTGTATTTTTTTAAGTGAAATTTCTTTAGCACACTAAAAACACTAAAGTGACACTAAAAACAAACACATACCTTAATTAAACCATAGCTACGTACAGTACCTACAAAACGTCGCTCTCTGTCAAGCTGCGTCATTGGCCGCTTTGATTATGAGCACATTTTCAGGGATCCTATTGGTTGAGATTGTGTGGGTGAAGGTTTCACTTCTACCGCGTGTTAACTGCCCGATTTTTTAAATGTGAATACCGCACAAGAGTTTCAACTTCTCCCAACAAAAAAAAAAAAAAAACAAAAAATGGGACAAAAATAATACAGACATCCTTTAAAGACAATAAATTACCTGTATTATTTTCGTCCCATTTTATTATTTTTGAACAATATTTTTTTGTTTTTTCATGATGTCTGTATTATTTTTGTCATATATTTTAAGTTTTAGTAGACATTCAGTTGGGGGATTTTTTTCCGTAAGATATTTGTCGGGGGATATTTTGTTGGGGATATTTTGTCGCGGGATGAAAGCGCGCATTACAATTGTGATCAGCAAGTAGAACAAGATTAATTACCAAATAATGTCAACCACTAACATAACCTAACCTAACCACGTTTTGAGCGTGATATTTTTTCACTGCCGACAAAAACATGGTGAAGAAATGGGAAATAAAGAAAAAAAAAATAAGTCAAACAAAACTTATACCTACATCAACAAATTAACGTCAGATTTACTCCCTGACAGTAATCAGCTCAGCTTCTGTGTGGAGTTAAAAATTAAAACAAAAACTTAAGTAAAAATAGTAAGTACCTAATAATATAAAAAATATATTGTATATGGGTCGTTCCCGCTACAAATACCTTCCTGATCCGTCAAGCCGAGACTCAAACCTTAATGTCTGTATATTAATAACACAATATCTGTAAAATCAACGAAGAAGACATATTTTGACACATGTCCAGACTGGATGGGTAGGTACTCTTTTCTTTTGCCCATGGAATCCAACATTGGTCTGCTCGTAAAATAAATAATTTAAATCTTCCAAAGCTGGTTGTGATAGAAGGATTAATGAAATAAAATTAAAGGTGGACCCGATTCTGATCCTTGTTAAAACCAAAAGGTTCAATCAAAACATTCAATATTTTTACTTTAAAAAAACAAGGTTGTTGCTTTTAAACTTGAACTGTCCAATTTATTGCTTGTGAACATTTTTGTTCAGTTTTTGTCATCATGCATGAAATGTTTCGTTTATTTTTAAATTCTGATAGACAAATCTTTATAAATTTGGGTTGATATTAAAATATTAAATAAATCACGCTTTCTTGTGGTTTTTTACTTTATTCGAGAACAGTAGTCAACACGACGAAGCTATTTCAACCGAATCAGTAAATATTTTCGCACTCCAATGAATTTGTGTTTCATGCATTTGAATTGTTTTTCTTCTGGTGTCCTCTATATTTAGAGGAACTTTCTGGTAACTCCTTAGAACGTGACAAAGGTTCTTTCACTGTTTGAAATATATTATTAGAAATACTTTTTTTTATCAAATCGCTCAGCATTAGGTTAGGTTATGTCCAAAGCATCAGTTTTCTTTCCAGGTTGTGGTTTTAGTTATATGCTAGTTAAATCCTTCATCATTTCACAACCATTTTCTGCTTAAAGTGATGGGGATACCTATTAGGAAGAATTCAAATATTTTCAAGCTATTTGTAAATCTGGAATATTAGAAATTCGTTTAAAAAATAAGAAAGAAATGTGATAGAACGTCTTCAGTTATTGAAACAAATGTTGATAATAATAATTTACTGAATTGTGATGAAAGCAAGATGTTTGTTATTATCATGATTAATTTTTGCGTTGTTATGCCGTATTGTGCTTCTACTTTTTATAGCCAATTGACCATGAAAAATCTCTAATAATATCTGCTGGTTTAATATATATCTTGTAATAAAACGAAGGCACGAAATACTGCATATTGAAGAAGTAGGCAACAATTTCAAATTTGTGAGGCGGGTACGGTTACCGTCGCTTCGGGAACCATTAATTGTATATCCAATACAACTGACATAGGTCACCCGAGTAGTTTTAAAACTACGTTTGGTGATTTAGCAGGAGTGCCGTGGTTTATGAAGTGAAGTTTATCCAGAACTTAGTGGCGGATCGAGAGAGACCTGTTGTTGGACACACTTTGACCCCTCCAGCCGAACTTTCTTAACCCATCGCGTCAAACGTCCATCATTCCTTGACACACTGACCACCAGTACCTATTCTACAAGCGTCCCCAAAGATGACATAGGCCCTGACGGGAATAATGTGTATATTTGGGATGTGGTTATGGGTACCGCCACCCGGGAACCATTTTTTGGATTACCAGCACCCCTACCATAGGTCACTCTAAGTGGTGACTTGATGGGGAGTGGTTTACCTAAAAAAAACCCTTGACTCTGTGCAGAAACGGGCGGTCCGTTTGATAGATTCTCCCATCTTAACAGACGGACTGCAATCTTTAAAACACAGGCGTCAGGTGGGAATGCTGTCCTTGTTCTACCGGTATTACAATGGAAGATGCTCCGAGGAACTAACGTCATTGATCCCCTCGGCACCGGTGCATAGTCGGGAAACACGCCAAACACGCGCCCAACATTTGTACACGGTTGACATTAGTCACATGAGAACGTGTCGTTTCTGTGACTCGTTCTTGAATTCAACGGCTCGGCTGTGGAAAGATTTGCCGGCCTCTGTGTTTCCTCCCTCCTACAACATGGGTCTCTTCAAGACCCGTGTTCACTCCTTCCTTTCCTCAAAAAGACCCTCCACACAGCATCTTCAAAGATGACATAGGCCCTGAGGGAAGTTATTTTCCTCCTGTGTGGAGTTAATGTAAAAAAAAAAAAATTTGTCCGGATTGTGGCGGCGGATGCGTCTGCCCAACTGCGTGGCAGGCCAGATCGGGAGAGACTGGTTAAGGGAGACCTTTCGACCTCTTCAGCAGGACTCCCTCGGAATGTCGCCACGCACCGCAGTGTGATGCATAGGTTCATACATCCATCACTCCTGGACTCACCGACTCCCAGATTACTAGCCTTCCACACTTACCTCCCCATATTGCAGCCGTGTCCCCACGCAATAAGTTTTAACTAACAACCAAATAAACCAACGGGGCCTTATAAGGGGCCTTTTTGGCCCGGAGCTAAGAATGCCATTATTTCAAAAAGTAAAAAAAGACTCCACACATCATTCCCAATGATGACACAGGCCCTGAGGAATATTATTTTCCCCGTGGTCTTCTGCATGGAACTAATGTAAAAAAAGGGAGTTAATGTAAAAAGAAAACAATTTCTTGCAAAAGCAGACCATTACGCTGATGATACTTGGGTGGTGGAGATTGTTGATATCAAGTGATATTCGACACCGCTATAAGTTTCAAACCCTGTCCTGTCTGTGAGGTCCGTTGATCACATCATTACTCCAATAATCCGTCATCATTCATCTCCAAACAGATTAAATTAATAATAATAATGCTGCATGGGATGTGGCGTATTAATACCAATAAATATAACACAAAATATACCAAATTCCTGGGAGTGCCTTGCATCTTACTTTGGCCAGTGGCTCCATACGTTTATTATTAAACGACCGGTCTAATGGCCGATTTAGCTTCTGACCTTCGAGTTTGCTTTTCTTGTGTCAAATATGATTTGAATAATTTGTGTAATTAAATTTTCAGACAAGAGAAGATAAATCCATCGTGGTTACCTTGACACGTCTGGGACTATATAGTGAAGACAATATTAGCGAAACTCAATCGAAAATCTGAAGAAAGAAAAGTCAGAAAAAGATATTGGCTATGGGACTCGAACCCAGGACCTTCTGCTTACATGGCAACAGCTCTACTCAACTGAGCTAAAGTGTCTATATCCAATTTGGTCACATTTTAACTGTGTCATACTTCGACTAAGAACTACCAGCATTATCTTCATTTTCTTAATGCACATATATATGTTATTATATTGGCTGCTGTATTTATATATGATTACAAGATTCAAACCCGAACTAAATGCTATCTACATAGTGTCTGGAATTTTTTTTGTCTATTTTATTTTAATTATGCGACATCTATTAATTTTTCTGCAAGTCCAGGATGAATATTTATTTTTAACTCTATGTGTAAAACCTCAAATTATAATATATAATTTAATTGATTTTTCCGTCTTCAGATTTTCGATCGAGTTTCACTAATAGTGTATTCATTTAATTAAATATTATAATTTGAGGTTGTACACATAAAGTAAAAAAAAAAATAAAGAAAAGTCAATAGATGTCGCATATTAAAAATAAAATAACAGAAGATACTATCAGTATCGCCCTGGTGTAAGACCACCATTCAGAATTGAAACGTTGCTTGAAAATGGCTTTAGCCGTGTTTAGTGACCAGATCTGAATAGCCAGGTACTTCCCAACCTTCCTCTTCCCCACCTCCTTCCCCTCCTTCAGCCTCACAACATACCCCAATTGGGGATGCCATAGTCTCACTGGCTCCAGACGGGAGCAGTTGAGATTCTTGTGCGGTATTCACTGTAAAAAAAAAATGGATAAAATTTTATCCAGACACTATCTAGATGGCATTTAGTTCGGGTTTGAATCTTCAATCATATATAAAGATAGCAGCCAATAATATGTGCGTTAAGAAAATGAATATGATATTGGTAGTTCTTAGTCGAAGTATAATACAGTTTTACAATGTGACCGAATTGGATATAGACACCTTGGCTCAGTTGGTAGAGCGTTGCTATATAGTCTTATTGTGCAGGAAAGTTTTGATGATTGTATTGTAATTGAAGGCATATTGAAGTCACCATAACCGTAGGGTACATATGTATAAGACGTTTCCCAGGAGGTCTAGCATGGACGATCGATAACACCCTATATCAATACGATATTGACTAAATCCTTCATGTATTATCAATATTTGCGATAACGGTCAACAATAGTTGAAGAGATATTCCGACCGACGATTGATAAATTTTATCCCGGCCTCCATAGTATCAGATATGTTTCGTGTCAATGTGTCTACGCATTTATTTGAACAATGTCGTTCGTTTTGCAAAAATACTGGCTTAAGACTGAATGCTGTTGGCGCTAATAAAAAACTGTCAAAAAAAGCGAAGCTAGCAGTCCACAATGGAGTCCTGGTACCTACCCTGATGTATGGCAGTGAGGCATGGAACTGGCAGAGGAAGGATGAAAGTAAACTGAATGCTGTTGAAATGAGATCCCTGAGACGTATGTGTGGTAAAACCATGTATGATCGTGTTAGAAATGTGGATATCCGCAAAGAATGTAAGGCTGATGTAAGTATAATGAGCAAAATTAAGAAAGGGACCCTCAGATGGTTTGGGCACGTAGAGCGAATGAGCGAAGAAAGTAGTGTAAAAAGAATATATGATGCAAATGTGAATGGTAGAAGAAGTCTTGAGATACTTGAGACGGGCCATGTCAAAAGTCAGAATAATAGAAGAGTATGTATGAGACGATGTATGAATGTGAGTGAGGCAAAGAGTGTGTGCCAAGACCGAGTTGTTTGGCGGTCCGTCCTCTCTGCCTACCCCTGCGGGGAAACGGCGTGATGGTTAGTTATTTAGTTAGTTAAGAGCGTTTAACCAGCCAGCGGACGAAAATCCACATTTCGTCGAAAGTTGTTCTTCCGATCGTGCAGGGCGGTTACAATGAGAAAGATTAATTATTCTCCGTACCAGCTTTTTTAAATTTTAACTCAATATCGAATTTATTTCAATCCAAATTAGCTTTAATTTATACCTTCATCCAAAAATGCTGAAAGGCGTGATGATAAAACTATTAAAATAGTGTACTTTTTGTAGTTATTTTTTGATTATAAGTATTTATCATTTTTCAATAATGTCTAAATTTAATAAGAATGTTAAAAAATCTGAAATATATTAGTTTGTAAGTGCGCAAATAAATACACAAATGGACCAATTTTCGTCAAGAAACACATGTATGTACATATTTTTTAATGATTTTATTGAAACTAAAATTAAAATTCTAATACATAACTCTGCTAGATAATGTATTGATTTATTTTACTGCATGATTACATTATTTGAAATGGGTGTGGTATAATACAAAAACTTTTTTGAAAATTTAACAAATCTGCCAACGACCTATGGAATAACCTTATTATACTAAAAATTAAAAAAAATTCTAAAAATTTATTACATAACTTCACTAGATAAAAGAACAATCTTTCGAAATCCATTTATAATTTTTTTTGGAAAAGAGTCAATACGTCTAAAAACTTTTTTGAAAATGACGTATTTCCGGCTTTCTCTGATAATGCCCTCTTAACGGAGCTCAACTAACGAAGTTCTTAGTATTGAAAGAAGTCATATACGCATTCGTTCAACTAAGATGCGACCAATATATTCCGTTCGATCTTTGAGAAACTAAGGGATTGACATATGACTAAAGACCGGATTGACTAATTAACTTTAGTTTAGCATCAAAGAGTAAATGCGGACTACCAATACCTATTTCAATTCATTGCTATTTATTAATATTTTTACGTATTTGCTTGGCATTTTACATTTATTATCAATTCACAGAAAATATCATCAGAATTGCCAGCATATATCGATTTATTTATTTATTTCCTGCCCATATCGGTTTGGTTGTCAACAGTGAAATCGTGCTCGAGACATCGATATAAAATCATCGAAAGTTACACCTATCGATCTGATATTTTAAGGTTATCGATTTCACTCTTGCAAGACTCTTGACGGGCATGTTTGTCAATTGACAACAATTTGCAACTGATCTTGTTCTTTAAGGATCGGTAGGTATACAAATGTATGGTCAGCAGTTCCGAGTCACCGACAGGGCACACAAAGTAACAGTGTAAACAGAGTTACCTCCCAGTAACAAGTACAAGTACCTTACAAATAACAACAGTTAGTACCTTTAATAATAAGACCTCGGCCCGATTGAGACATTAAATAAATGCTGTGTGTGGCCACGGACAGTGTCTAACGCCGGATCGGACTACCACGAAAAGATACTCATTGCATAAAATTGAAGAGAATACTTAATTGAATATGTAAATAACAATTTCAAAAAAATAAATTGTTTCTCCTCGCGTGTCCTTTCCCGTGCGTCCCCGTTCCACCTTCCCCTCCTTCAATCTCCACTCCCCCGCTCCACCGTCCCACCAACCCCCTCCAACGTTCCATTTATTCATTCCCAGTACATTCAGTTTTCATACAGCTCGCATGCACCTTATACAATATTTTTATTAAATTTTCATTTTTCATATATTACAAACATTCATTTTTCAGATTTTACACATTTTCATTTTTGTATATTATAAAAACAATCAATCAAATTTGGTACTACGGCCGGCGTAGTGCAGCGGTAAGGCGCTTGACTCGCATTCCGAAGGTCGCGGGATCGAATCCCAGCGTGGCAAATAAATTTTATTTGATTAATTTGTTTATTTCACAATTTATTCATTTAAAATAATATATAGTATATTTGCGGCACTTCCAGAGTGGAATATACTCTCAGTATCGCCCTGGTGTAAGACCACCATTCAGAATTGAAACGTTGCTTGAAATGGCTTCTGCCGAATTTGGTGACTAGATCTGAATAGCCAGGTACTTCCCCTCCTTCCTCTTCCCTATCTCCTTCCCCTCCCCACTGCCTTCAGCCTCACAACATACCACAGTTGGGGATGCCATAGTCCCACTGGCTCCAGACGGGAGCAGTTGGGACTCTTGTGCGGTGTTCATGTAATAAAAAAACCTAACATAAGTACCTACCTATTTAAAATATCTATAATTCACGATTCAATTCAAAGTATAGGCGAATACGTACTTCAAATAAATACATTAATTTAAAGAGTTTCGAAAATAGAATTTTCAATCATCGTTTTGCCAAATGTCATTCTCAAATTTTGAAATGATTAAAAAACTTTTCAGATGTATTGTCATGTGGTTGTAATAATCCAGAAACCTTCGCAGGGGTTTAAAGAAGATATTTTGAAAGTTTCAATCATTTCCTATGCTTAATATAGCAATTTTTATATATAAATAATTGAATGCATCTGAAACCTATTGCTAGAAGTGCCCATGTCATATTTCTGAATCGCACGGGGATGAAGATTGTTCACCGATTTATGACAGAAAATGTTGACTTCTACATTAGATAGGTCACAATGTCATCTTCCTTTTCTTTATTCATCCGAACCATAACATCTTCATTTGTAGCCCTGTCCATCCGGCTTATTTTAAGTATTCTTCTGTAGATTCACATCTCGAATGCTTCAAGTCGCCTAATTAGTTCTGTAGTAAGCGTCCATGCTTCCATTCCATAAAATAATATCGAAAACACGTAGCATCTGACCGTTCGCATTCGTAATCCAAGGTTGAGATCATGACTGCAGAACATTTTTTTCATGCGGATAGAGGTTGCACAAGCTTGCTCAATGCGGCATTTGATTTCAACTGAAGGATCCCATCTATCATTTACATTGCAGCCCAAGTATACAATACTCTGAACCTTCTCTAGTTTTGTTCCAGCAATATAAAGATTTCCATTCAACATGTCTTCAATGATTAAATAAACTAATATTTATAATCAGAGCACAGTTTGGTTATAGACTGACTGCACAGTATATTTTTTTAATCTTTATGAATGGGCGAGGAACAAAAAAACCGCAGACCTCCCAGGCGCACATTAATAATTTATTTGTGCTTAGAAATGCACCCAATCTTGCAAGCAGCATCACACCAAAGGGTAAACAATTTTCTACCACCTCATCTAAAAAAAAAATCAAAAGCTTACCACAATCAGAACAGCGAGCAAATGAAAAATACCCTTTTCAAAATGCGGAACACTGAAAGCATTTTTTTAATCAGTGTATTTTTTCTCAATGCAGATGAGAGGACAAGGAATATAAAATAAACAAGTTTATAAAAAAGGTTTAATTATTTTCACGGTGTATTGAATTGGCAGTGTTTTTAATGGGATTTTTTTATAAGTTGGTTTACACATTCTTTAGTTGAAAGGAAATATTTGTATTTTGGTAGTTTTTGGGATGAATTTTGTGACTCACTTTCGAGTATTTGCTCGAGGAAGGGTAATATAATTTTATTAGCAAATGCGTGGGATTTTAAGCATCCATTATCTGCCTATACCTTTGGGGACATGACGATTTGGTATGCAAATAATGCGTAGACGGGTTCCTAGGTGTCTATTAAATATGTATCCCATTTCACACCACTGTTTGACAGACGTTGTAGGTGTTCTAGCAGGTTCAATGCCAACTCAGAATCGAGTCATCTCAAAATCTCTTCGAAAAGTCAAGCTATGAATAAAAAATATTTAAAAATGGTCCATAACCTAAACTAACCTAACATATTTAACCATTTTTTATAATTATTATTTTTAATTGATAAACTAACGTTTAAGACAAGATTTTTATGCATAGCACAAAGTGTAATAATTATTATAAGCAATAATTATCAGACTGAAACACTCATCTACATTGAAAAAATCTTCCGTGAAAGATACATGACGCCAACGGGACAATAAATTATTTGGCGGGTATTAGATAAGCCGCCATAGCTCAGTGGTGAGAGAACCTGATCGGCAATCAGAAGGACACGGGTTCATGTCCCGTTGGCGTCATGTATCTTTTCTCGGAAGATTTTTCAATGTAGATGAGTATTTCAGGCTGATAATTATTGCTTATAATAATTTTTAATTTTTTATAATTTTTTTTCATCGCTTTTAATCACTTTTCACCTTTGAAAGGGTGTTGAGTTGATTTCATTCTGAGTTGTCCGGTCACCGTTCTAGCAATGTCCTAACAGAAGAAGAACGAATAGAATAAGGGTAGTTATAGACACCTAAAGTAAAACATTTCTGAATGAATATATTAGTTAGGAATTAAAGATTTTCTAAGTATAATTTATTATTTTTTGTTACATTACCTAACTCCAGGAGGCCTGAGGAAAATAATTTCCTTCAGGGCCTATGTCATCTTTGGGGATGCTGCGTGGAAGGTGGTTTTGAGGAGAGGAATGAGTGAACATGGGAGGAAACACGGATGCCGGCAAATCATGTAGATACATATTGTATTAGGCGCGTGTTTGACATGTTTCCTGACCATGCACCGGTGCCAAAGGGATCAATGACGCTAGTTCCTCGGAGCATCTTCTATAGTAATATCGATAGAACAAGGATAGCATTCTTACCTGACGCCTGTGCTCTAAAGCTTGCAATCCGCTAGTTAAAATAAGAGAATCTATCAAACGGACCACCGGTTTCTGCACAGAGTCATGGGTTTTTTTCATGAATTTTGAGAGTCCAGACCGAACATGGCTGCTGATTATCAATAAAATTAACATTATACCTACTATTCATATGCTAAAAACATGGGCAAATTAATATTGTTAATACTGAATTGAAATATGATTTCGACATATGCATTAATGGATCTTAGTAAATAAATGTATGATTCATAGTAATTTTATAAACCATCATAACCTGTAATATTATTTAAATATTTTTTAAAACTTTTAATTTTCTTTTTATCATTGGTACCAACTTACAAATAATGGTACTAGCTTACAAAAGTAGCTATTCTTATTATGTTGTTCACAAATTTTCTTAATTTTATTTTTTTAATTGGAAATGAGGTTTATTTCCTGTAGTATGTAGGTAGACATCTTCTCAACTTGATATATATTTTACATATTAGATATGATTTTAGATTTTCACGGCCAAAAGTATTTTTGTTATTTGTTTTTGGGGTGTTATTTTTATAATATATATATGTAAATAACTTAACTTAAAGAGGCACGTTGAAAATGTTTAATGGAGGTAAATAATAAGTAAAAAAAATGTTATTTGTTTTTGGGGTGTTATGCCGTGTTGCGCTACCTCCTCCTTTATCCAACCTTTCGGACAGCGTTACAGTGTCCATCATCATTATACTACACACATCTGCCCTGATGATGGACACTGTAATGCTGTCCGAAACGTTGACTAAAGGAGGAGGTAGCGCAACACGGCATAACACCCCAAAAACAAATACTTAACAAAATTTTTACTTATTATTTACCTTTATTAAACATTTTCAACGTGCCTCTTTAAGTTAAGTTATTTACATATATTATATAAATACATTTATTCATTGTTGCAATATCTTTCTCCACTTCTGTTTTCTATTTCTTGCTGATTTACAAGCTCACTAGAGCTGTCTTTTTCATATTGTAGTTATACCTGATCCCTGCACCAAAGTCTCTGCTGAACTCAAGACCAAGAGGGCGAAGGAGCCTGGGAAGACAAAGATTAAGATGGAGCGACAACGTCCTCAAAGACATATCTATCTTGGAGCTTCTAAACTGGAGAGAGCTGGCACAAAACCGAGATTAGTGGAGGAAGTCCCTTGAAGAGGCCAAGACTCACCAGGGGTTGTAGAGCCAATAGTGATGATGAAGAGTTATACCTGATACTATGTTATATTATGTAGAATAAATAAATAATGACAAATAATATATAGGTCCTAATGGCCGAGTTGGTTAAGGCGCTGTGTCCTGGTAAGACAAAAGATCCTGGGTTCGAATCCCAGTTTTGACCGTTCCTTGTTTTATTTTTCTGGCTTTATGTTCAATGACTCATTTAGATTTATTGGTATTGTCGTCTTCTTCAATGATTACCTAAGCACTTCCAAGTCATTACCTAGATTTTGAGGAAATGAGATTCCTGAGGCGTACATATGTGTGGTACCTTAGTATGAAGCTTGCAAACTCTGGGAACAGAGCATTCAATGCCTGGGTCCGCATTTTTCCAATGACCTTTAATTTGGAAACTAGTTTTGAAAACTTGTAATTCAAAACACACAATTTTTAGAAAGGACTGTTAAGTCTTATTAATAGCAAGCAGTTTACAGCGCCCGTTTTATGTGAATACCGCACAAGAGTCTCAACACTGCTCCCGTCTGGAGCCAGTAAGACTATTACCCAATTGGGGTATGTTGTGAGATTGAATGTAGCGGGGAGGCAAAGGAAATGGGGGAAGAAAGAGGAAGTAATTGTATCAGTAAATTAATGGCTATAGAAAGATGGAAATTTATATTATACACGGTGTCCAGAAACTCGTAGTAACTACAAGCGGAAAAATGGTGTTTCCACAAAGTTTTTGGTATAATTTTATTGATTGGAGCTTTAGTTTTTGAAAAAATTTGAGACCGAAGTTCGAATTTTTTAGGTCAAATTTTACAAAAATCGATCACTATCAATATTAGCTGTTAAGGCGATCCAATAGTCCAGGAAAAAGTCGGAATAGGATTCTAAAGGCCCTTTATGGGAGAAGTTTAAAAATACTTGAGAAAAAGCTTTTAAAAAGGTTGGATAAGGTATTTGAGAATTTTTTTACAGGTTGATTTCGTAAAGACCTGTAAAAAACATTAACTCCTTTTTTACGCATTGTTTATTGTAATAAAACGGAAATTTAAAATTGATTTCACGAAACCAAGCGAAGCCGAGCCTAATGTCTGTTCCCCGCTACGGTCGGGGGAGGTCTGACTGAAAATGGGTGTGGCGAGTCAGTAGTTCTTCGGCGGACGGTACCTATAAGGTTCACTTTGAAAAACCAAATTCGTCGACTAGCGACCGTATTGTAAAAAAACAATGCGATAATGCATATTTTATTTTATTTTGTGAAGTTTGGGCGTAAATATCATTTTTTTTTTGCGATTATTGTAAAAGAAACGAATTTGCCACTTTATACAATAAAACCATATCCGAAAAGGGGTTTATAAATAGGAGAGTTTGGACTTGAAAGTATTTTTTATAGACTTTGTAGCTACCTGCGCTGTGAGAAGTACTTACTTAAGAATTCAAATTCAAGCAATTCAAATTCCAATTCATTTGAACAGCAAGCTAAAACAAATTGTACTGTTTATTTTTTTTTTAACTGTCACACTCCATATGTTGATAACATTGTGAAAATTTTAATGGCACATAAAAAACTATCAACCGATGATTCTAGAGCTTTCTTTTAACTGTGTTTACGTAGTACGTTCAATTGCTACATTGGTGACCCCGACGTGATCCAATGTAGCAATTGAACGTGCTACGTAAACACAGTTAAAAGAAAGCTCTAGAATCATCGGTTGATAGTTTTTTATGTGCCATTAAAATTTTCACAATGTTATCAACATATGGAGTGTGACAGTTAAAAAAAAAATAAACAGTACAATTTGTTTTAGCTTGCTGTTCAAATGAATTGGAATTTGAATTGCTTGAATTTGAATTCTTAAGTAAGTACTTCTCACAGCGCAGGTAGCTACAACTTTATACTTACTTTATTTTTTCATAGGCTTATTAAAAGACTTTTAAAAAATTGACCGATATTTTTAAGGGCCAAGATATGTTCTACACGCAGTATTTAATTGAAGCATCTATTTCTAAGCGATCCAATTTTCAAAACAAAAACATACCATTTTGTATGATTTTGCATTATTTAGTATGTCTTCATCTTAAATAAAGTCTTTTAGAGTGCGTTGAAGCGTTGACCCGGCTCTAAATGTTTATTTAAACCCTTGAATTGCCGAAAAAAAGGAAAAAAAGTTTCTGTGATGTGAATTCACCAATTTCCTGCTTATACTATTGTGTTTAAGAAAAGCGTATGTAACAGAAAGCGATGTATGAGATGATTGTGACCGTGGATGAAGCAAGAGTTGTGTTACCCTTCATCATCTCTGCCTACACCTGTAGCGAAATAGTTTAATTTGTTATTTACCAATCTTTCACAAAGCATGGCGCTGTAAAAACCAGCCAAATATCTTCAATATTGTTTCTAAGCTACACTGAGTCAAAACTTCAAAACTACTTGATTTTTAAAAGGTGAGAAAGAACTGAACACACCTAGAAATAAGTAAGTAGGTACCTACTGAATCTTTCTCAGATTAAGACATTATTAAAGGCCAAACGTGTTTTTTCCAAGGGTTACAACTATGATCCAACAACAAAAAAACTAATAAAAAGTCTATTATGGCCGTAACACTGTCAAGAGACTTCTAATATAATGGACTCTATAAAAAAGGTTTTTGATATTAAGAATGTTGTGGGCTATTGGTCGTACTACGGTAGCACAGTGATAAAAATAATGATTTGTTCATGTGTTCAAAATACGTTTGACTGGTAGGTATTTATTTGTATTGTCGGTATTTATCTTAGTTTGACAGGTAGGTATATTTTAATTTTGGAGTATTTTTAGTTTTACGGAACGGCGACGGTTCAAAAGGTGAATAAACGTACGTCCCTTATAGCCCATTCACACCATTCATTTATCGTTCATTTCGTGATTTCATTCCGCCTCTTTCCCTCGAAATGAACCGTGTGAACACGAAAGTGAATAGAGACAGTTCCGAATTAAGCATTCCAACAATGTTGGAATGCTTCCTTCGGCACTGTTCACTCGCAACCGGAATTTAACATCACGTGACGCGAATGATGTATGTGAACACTCAAGTGAACAGTCTTTCACTCGCAAATTAGTCGGCCGAAATGTTCTGGCGTGAGGACGAGTAGCCGGAGCGGCTTAAACGTCAAAATGCTCCGTTTAGTTCGCTTTTCGAAATAACTCCTACCCGTTCAAATCGTTGTTTCTCCCTTACTATCATAGTGAAAAATATGATCTAAACGGTATTGGAAAGAGAAAATAATGCTCTATATATTTAATATAACGATTAACCACAAACGAATACTAATGTACACTTCTATGGAACCAAAGTTTCTGATCGAATTTGAAAAAAAAATAATGAAACATTGTGAATTTTTTATGAATTATTTTTATATGAAACGATAAAAAAGTGAGGTGACAGAAACGTTTATAATTTATTTGTCTAACAAAATAAGTGTGTGTTTTTATATTTCTTTTGTTAACCAGTAATTTTAGTTAGAATAAAAAGCAAGGAGAGCCATTTTTTAAACTTTTAAAAGTTTATATTAAAAATTCCTCCATTTAAAAAATTACGTGGTTATTTCTAATAATTAATTTTGGAAGCATATTTCATCACCTTTCCAAAACAGTTTTTAGTTTTTGGATACGTTAATAAATGTTCCATTTATATGGATTTTATTGCAAGCCGAGGCCTATTTTGGAATAAAAATATTTTCATGGTGCAAAAATACTGGTAGATATCAGTTTTCAGGTTATTATTTAACCATATGTTCATTTTATGGTGCTGAAATTTATTTACTGTTTACAAGAATCGCCAATTTCTCGTAATTTAGTTCGACGTTATCGAAAATGTCAATTGAAATCGTAAATATTCCCGAACTTAGCCGTCAGCGCCGGACGAATTCCAATGCGGCCGCGACTACTCTCGACGACTTCGCAGCGAGAATGTCGAGTGAACTCTTCCTTCGAAGGGACCGTGTGAACACTCGGTGAAACGAGAATGGAACATTTCATCGAGTAAACCTTCATCCGAGTGAACCTTGTGACTTCAGCATTATCACAAAAATACTGCAACTCTTTCTTACACATTAAATAATGGTGAGACCAAAGATGGCACACAATGTACGTAGGTCTGTTTCCTCCAAAGCAGTAGGTATTTTGGAGGAAACAAACATACGTACATTGTAAGGCTCATTTTTGTCCTATCATTATTTAATGTGTAAGAAAGAGCTGCATATTTTTGTGATATGCTTGCCATTGGAGGTAGGGTTGCCATACGTCCGGAAATATAAGTCTTTGTTCGGAATGCGGGGGGAATCCTAAACAGTCCGGAATTTCTACAATTAAGTGGAGATTGATAAAAAAAAATAAATATTTTTATTACAAATCAAAGTAAAAACATCACTTCTGATATTTAATGTCCAGGAAATATTGTTTAACACTTCCGAATCTTTAATAATATCTAGTTTTGTAGAACATTTCGCAAGTCGTATTTTTAAATTATACTGTGTTAAGAGAATCGACTTGACAGACTCTACAGAAGCCTGTTCCTTTATTTTGACCATTGGGTTCACATTAAGGAAAAGACCCTTTGAACATTGGCATTTTGTGCCTGCATCGCAAATATATAAGAGCATATCTTTGTTAATTCCGTAACTTTCGAAAGTCCGGAATTTTTATCAAATGTCAGGAATTTTCTCCGGGATTTTGATTTTATGATCTGGGAACCCTAATTGGAGGGGACCCCACCACTTTCCCAATGGCGTTATAAGGATACGTATGGTTTCCTCCTTCACCGCACACGTCAAGAATCTATTTTATTGAACGAAGCTACATTTATTTAAACGACTCTAGACAGTCTAGACCCTCCAATGTCCATGCATACGGAGTTAGAAAGCAGTATGCAAGTACTTACATTAACGTAATACATAACATTGTGATGTGCTTGTCAGTGCACCAAAAGCTTTATTTTCTGGAAAAAGGTGAAGACTAATGCAATCATCAAATAAGAAACATTTGCCTACAACACCAGTAAAAGCCAATTCCTTCCTCACTGATCTAGATTCTGGTGATGAAAATGATGTACGAATTGAAAATTTACCGGGGACACCATTTCAAAATGAAGCATTTGTGAAATATCGTCATCACTACTAGTTATCTTCGAAATGTTCCACAATTGCTTCATTTTGAAACTGTGACGCCAGTAAATTGCAAAACTGTCAAAAATGTCAAAATTGGAGAATGACATTTTGCAAAACAATGATTGTTAAAACAAAATTCAATTTTCGAAACTCTTTAAATTAATGAATTTATTTGAAGTAGATATTATTGATATTTTAAATTGGTATCTATCTATGTTAGGTACCTACCAAATTTGATTGATTGTTCTTATAATATACAAAAATAAATATTTATAATATACGAAAAATTAAAATGTGTATAAAAAAATATTATAGGTGGCACGCGAGCTGTTTGAAAACTGAATGTACTGGGAATGAATATATGCAACGCGAGAGGGGTTTGGCGGGACGGGGGACCGGTAGAGGGGTGGGGTAAGGCGGGGAAGATGGAAGGGGAACGCAGGAGAATCAATTTATATCTTTGAATATAACATTGCAACGCATGCCTGGAACCGGCTAGTTATTTAATAATAATTTTCTAAACCAAATTTTTCACAAAATCGAAAAATAGATGACGGTAGATTTTATGAATGTACAAGCATGTTAAAACCATAGACAAAGAAATATTTATAACTAGATTTTGCTCCCGGCTTCGCTCGCATAGTTTTAGGGGGGTTTCCACTCCGCCTCCTCCACCTTTCCTGTCCCCTTTCCACTCCCCCCCCCCCCTCTCAACGCTCCACTGCCTCCCCCCCCCCTTCTCCACCCACTCCATACCCGTTACATACATTTTCAAACTGCTCGCGTGCCACCTACTGCAATTTTTTTATACACATTTAATAACGCCAGAACTCTGAGCTATAAGCCTGTATATGTCATTCTGATGACATATACAGGCTTATTGTATGAGCTATATTATTGTAAAGTTTCATTAAAATCCATTCAGTAGTTTTTGCATTAAAGAGTAACAAACATACATACATCCATAAAAACTGTCGCATTTGTAATATTAGTAGGATGTGTAATATTACGTTCTTACATATGAAATTGGCGTTTTGCCGTACTGGCAACTTTGATCTCAAATATCTTCTCTTTGGTTAGGAATTCCATATTCAAATTTATACAGCTATTTACACATGTATTTGTGTTTCGAAAATTACAATTCATTTGTTTTTTCCTTGATTGTTTTTTTCTTTGCGTCACTTAGTTTACAAAATGGAAAACTTGAAATATCGCGTTATTTACGAGTACGAGTTCCACCGTGGCACCAGTGCTGCAGAAACGGCTCGAAGGATTAATGATGTGTATGGCGACGGTGCCGCAAAAGAAAACACAGCGCGTTTTTGGTTCCAACGTTTTCGTTCTGGAAATTTCGACCTGCTGAACGAGCCCCGTGGACGGCCTGAGACCAAAGTTGATAATGAAGAATTGAAGGCTATTGTGGAAGCGGATCCATCGCAAACCACGTCCGAGTTAGTTGCAGGCTGCGGTGTTAGTGATAAAACTGTTTTAATCCACTTGAAGCAAATTGGGAAGGTGAAAAGGCTTGAAAGGTGAGTACCTCACGAATTGAGTGAAGCAAATCAACAAACGCGCGTTAGAACGCTAGACCACACACTGCACAACAGACGGCTACCAAATTAGAGGAGCTTCAATTGGAATGTCTAAGACATCCACCGTACTCTCCGGACCTTGCCCCAACAGATTACCATTTTTTTAGAAATTTGGATAACTTCTTGCAAGGGAAAAAATTCAACTCCAATAGGGCAGTCCAAACCGCCTTCAAAGATTTTATTGATTCCCGTCCGAATGGTTTTTTTAGTAAAGGGATCGATGAACTACCTATGAAATGGCAAAAGTGCATAGATAGCAATGGTACATACTTTGATTAAATAAATATATTATATTTAAAAAAAATCGGTTTTATGTTCCTCCCACACAAAACGCCAATTTCATATGTAAGGACCTAATATTACTTTCTTATTTCAAAATTCCAGAAAATTCGCAACTTCGCGTAAAAATTCGCGAATTCAAAAATTCGAACGCGAAAATTTCAAGCGCGAATTTTTCGGGTGTCTAGTCATTAGTTATTAGGTACTTCACTCACACCAATGTAGGTAATGAATGAAGGTACCTCGTCATACCGAATACCTTGCAAATCAAAACATTCCCATTGAGTGATATCACTGCTGAGATATGCGGACCTAATGAACTCTGCCCGATCCTTGCTTCCCTGGTACTAATAGCCTGGTCCACATCTCGGGGGAGGCCTAATAACCACTTGGGATGCTGCGTTTCGTTTTTAAAAGCCATCCATCTTCGGGGCGGAAGGCATATGGGACCCCACACTGGAGTAGACAGCTAACGCAAGGGCGATATCGCCGTTAATTATTAAAATATTATTCAAATTTAATAGGTATAAACTTATAAATCTCGTTGTCATTAAAAATACTAATTTCGGTTGAATCAAAATATGCTTGGGGATATATGAGATGTCTATGCGTTGCTAAACCATTCATCCGATTGCGATCAAACTTTTGGGTATTGATGTGCGCATGCCTGCGATGGTTTTTATTTTTTATATACAATGGTGAGCTCTGGTGTCATGAAATTATTCGTTGCTAACCATTGATCCGATTGCGATGAAACTTTAGTGAATTGTTATTGCACATTCCCACGAATGTTTCTTTTTATAAAAGTGATCTATAGCGTTATGGTGCGCAGTTGTTTGAAAAATGGTTGTATTTCATATAGTTTAGCTGGGCGGGGAAGGGAAGGGGAGGGGGAAGGGGAACGGGAAATGGGAAAGGACATGCAGAAAGAAACCATTTCTTTATTTAAGATGAAGTTATACGTGAAATCCTATTTATTAGATACTATTTACATATAACTTGAATTTACTTTGAATTTAAAAATCGTCATTATTGGAATAATTCAGAGGAGCGATAAAGTAGGTACCTACAAAAATTATTTTATTTCAATTCATTGTTTAGTATTTCAATATTTGTGTTTATTTTCTTTTGTTTAAAATTTTGACAGATGTTATGTAAACAGTGTTCATTCGAACTGATGTGTCTAGAATTCAGACACGCAATAAAGTACCTAAATATATAATATTTTAACGGCAAATTATTTTATTTGTCGTTTTCAAAATTGGAACTGATGTGTCAAGAATTCAGGCAAACTATAAAGTACCTATCTTAGATACCATATATTCTACAAGAAATTCATTTCAATTCTAAATTATTAAAATGTCAATTTTTCAGGCTAAAAAAATAGACAGAAAAACAGACACTAAATTGACAAGTCAGAATTTCATGGGTCTACGCTTTTTCCGTTATCAAGAAAGCATTGTTTATTAACACAATATCCCGTGATTTTTGTTTGAAAGCTGTAAACATAATCTAATGTAAGAATTCGGGGTTTGAGTCCTTCCCGTTTAAGCGCCTAAAACCTTTGCGTTCTGACTGTAATAGAGTCATCAAAAATCTAGTTCCCTCTGTCTATTTTTTACAGCGCTTTTTATGTTCATTTTTGTGGAGATAGTAAACTGTTATTTATGCCCGTACCCCTTTGCCAGGCTCAGTCATTAGTCTGTGAACGGTAGGTCTGTGTGTTTAAAAACTATTTAATTCGTCGTTAAAATAAATAATATAATATTAAATGATGTTGTGGTCAAACAGTTCCGAAAACCTGTCAATTAAAATATTGTTCGATTGATACTGTATTTTTGAAAACAAATCATTATGAAGAAAAAATTATTTCGGTTTTTTGTAATAGTCACCTCAATCTTATGATTAACTAACTTGAAGTCCCGGCATTGCTCGCACTTAATTCCGAGGTTTTCGGAATCAGATAAATCGGCAGTAATTTTCTTTCATTATGAACGTCAAGTTTGCAAAATTTCATAAAGTTTCAAAATTCTGCTTTAATGGGTGGAATTTTCGAAAACTCCTGTAGACAGTGTGCTAAATTTCATAAATTTCAGAAACTGTAGATTTGTACAAAAACAAACCCACGCCGGGATACTCATCTTGCACTTTGCACCGCAGTAGGAGGAATAGATTCACGCGTCCGTCACTCCAGGACATACTGACCCCCATATTCCTACCCACCCCTTATATCCTTTTCCTTCCCAGAAGGTCCTCTTCTTCCTTACCTAAAAAAACCCTCCTCACAGCCCACAGCCTCCTGTGTGGAGCTAAAGTAAAAAAAGACAAATGACGGATTTTTTTAATTTTTTTATTTATTTATTTTTATTTATTTATTTACGCCCTTTTTCGGGGCTTTTACAAACATTACAAATAACTAATAAGAAATATACAGAATTCATTGTACATAACTGAACTGTCTCAGTAACAATATTTTATATTTATTTAAACATAAATTGAAGATGTCCACTGACTTGGTATAATTGTTTCCCTCCATTAGTATTCTTGGCAAAGAGGAATACATATGGTAGTTAGTCCCAGAATTTCTGCACTGAAATAAATCCTGACTTCTAGTATTACGTAGTGGAATCCGGAAGCTTATCAATTCTAGCAATACCGGACTATCAACTAAATCATTTAGAATTTTATATAGAAATACCAAGTCAGTGAAAATTCTTCTGTCGGACAATTTGAGCATATTCATATCATTTAAAATAGTGTTGTAGTTCAACATAATTGCTGGAATACCTATTTTAAAATTTAGAAAACGTAAGAATTTGTTTTGTATTCTTTCAACAGCTTGTACATGTATACTATAATGTGGATTCCAGACGGGATGTCATGCGTGATTTTTGGGGTGTCATGCGTGTTTCGGACAGCTTTACAGTGTTCATCATCAGGTTCATCAACACTGTAAAGCTATCCGAAGTGTTGGCTAAAGAAGAAGGTAGCACAATACGGCATAACATACCAAAAATAAATAACGTTAATATTTTTGGCTGTGAACATCTAAAATCATGTTAAATGACAGATGTGATCTATAGTTATGATCAAGGTGTTGCCATTCTTCGACAATTTAGTAATTTCCCAAAGAATTATTTCTTCTGTAATGGCAACTATCCGTATGAAATCGTAAGCAGTATGAAAATAGTGTTCGTGTAAAGCCAAGATTTTTCAAATGGATCCCGATTTAGTTTAGATCGGCATGAAGAAAAACCGTCGTGTAAAACGTCCATAGGAGCAGTTCTGCAAGCATGACTCTTGTGTATTCACATAGAAAAAATATTGTATCTTGTAAAACAATTTAATCCAGAAAGAAGTTAGGTTAGGTACAGTTAGGTTAGTAAGAAAGAGCAGGTTAAAGAGAGAGGAAGCTCTTGAAAAGTATAAGGAAAATGAAACCGGTACATCTCAAGCACATGCTACTAGTTTACAAGTGCTGCATACCAAAATTGGCCATAATGAAAGAAGAGGTTAAAGACCGGGGTAGAAGGGTGTGGGACGTGGGAGATCTTCGTGACTGAAGAACGTTCAATAGTGAACAGGTGATAAAGGTGTTGAGAAGCTGTTTCTGTCGGTTGAAGACAGGAAGAAGTAAGACAGGATGGTAACCAGCAATAGGTATTATAAGTAGGCATAATATGCTGATTTCTAACGAGGTGGTTTTACATCACAAAAAGGTGTTAAGCAAGGCTGCGTAATGATACCGTGGTTGTTCAATGTACACATGAACAATTATATGCAAGAAATTGAGTAATCTGATAATATGTTGCCTGTTGTATGCTGATGATGCGGTGCTGATTTCTAAATGTATGGAAGATCTACAGTGTCTTGTGTTTAGGATGAACAGTGGTTTTACCGGCTGATTTATTATCACAAAAGGTTTTAAGCAAGGCTGAGTAATGTCACCGTGGTTATTCAATCTATACATGGATAATTGTATGCAAGAATTAAAAGTGGTGGGATTGGGCGGGAAATTGGGTAATCCATAAGTATGTAGTCTGTTGTACGCTGATGATTCGGTGCTGATTTCTAATAGAATGGAAAATCTATAATTTCTTGCGTTTAGGACAAACGAAGTACGTATGAAGAATGAATTAATGATGAATGTAGGTAAGTCTAAAGTCATGGTGTTTGAAAGAGAGAGAACGAAAACAGCGTGAAATATAGTTGTGAGTGATGAATACTTGGAGCAGGTGGTTGAGTTTGTGAATTTGGGAAGAATGTTTACGAGAGATTGAAAGATATACAAGAGTAGGGTAAAATCAAGAATTTCCAATAATAAAAGACTAAACACGGTAGGCGCTAACAAAAAAATCTTAAAAAGCGAAGCTAGCCGGCAACAATGGAGTGCTGGTACCTATCCTGAACCTCAAGAATGCTGTAAGCATGATAACTAAGGTTTGGGCATTTATTTATTTATTTTTTAAGGGCATATGAATAGTAAATATTATACAGTATTTATTATACATAGCTGAGCTGCATCAGTATCTAACAACATTTTGTATTTATTTAGTGATAAATTGAAGATGTCCACTGATTAGGTGTAATTATTTCTCTCCATTAGTATTCTAAGCAAAGAGGAATAGATATGGTAGCTAGTCCCAGATTTTCTGCTCTGAAATGAATTTCCACTTCTCGTATTGCGTAGACCAACGGAACGAAAGCTTGTCAATGCTAGCAATTCTGGACTAAGGCATCATTTTAAATTTTATATAGAAATAACAACTCAGTGAAAATCCTTCTATTTGACAATTTAAGCATATTCATATCAATTAAAAGAGTGTTGTGGTTCAACAAAATTTCTTAAGTACCTACCCATTTTGAAATTATTCTGTATTCTTTTAATGGATTATACATAAATACGAGTAGGGATTATAATGTGGATTCCAGACAGGAGAATCGTATTCAAGTTGACTTCTAACAAAGGTAAAATATAATAGTTTAATACATTTAATATTGTTGAAATTTCTAATTTGCCTAACATTTGTAAGCGCTTATAAGAGATTTCCGTAATATGGTTAACAAATAAGATTTGATTAAACAGTGTTGCTTAAGTCTTTAATTTATATTAATATCTCAAGAGTATTGTTATCAATTTTGTAATTAAACGATAACTGGATTTTTATTCGAGAAAATCTGACTATTTGACATTTCGAGATATTTAAGTATAGGTAGTCTATTTACATTTATTTATTTGTACCGAATTAACAATTTGTTGATGCTTTCTTAAATAATGTAATACTAATAATTTAATGCGATTGAACAAAGAAAGGGCTGTAAAGATACCTACCTATACGAGTATGATGTGAATGAATGGTCGACAAAATCGGGGACGTCTGAGGAAGACATGGCACAGTCAAATAAACCAAATATTTGAGTCGGGCCATGTCAAGAGTCAGAATAACAGTAGAGTACGTATGATATTTGAATGTCAATGAAGCAAGGAATGGGTGCCAAGACCGATTTGTTTTCCGATCCATCCTATCGGCCTACCTCTGTGGAGAAACCCGTTGAAGAATTAGAAAAAAAAGTTGGATGGATACCAAAAATGATAGGAGACAACTGCATATGGTAGAAGTTAAACCTTCAGAAAAATAAAACAGACAAGAGTGTGGACTGTGGAGGCTACGAAGCACCGCACAAAGAGGAGGCCGGTTATTCTATCTCATTCTCTCGCAGGCTAAATCCTGTAGATATATTTGTTTGTCCCTTTTTAGTGTCGCTTTATCATTTGATCGAGTTTCACAACGGTGCTAAAGAAGTTTTCACTTCAAAAATTAACAGAACACGTCAAAACCACCTAACGCTTTGCAAAATGCATCAAACTTCACTGATCCAACAGTATGTAAATTCTGAAATGCACCAGATCCTTGACAGATGTAAAACCATACCACAGAAAGAAAGAAAAAAAATTAAATTCTGCTTGCCCCCATCCCAAAAAAAAAATCCGTAGTTTGCCAATTTCTTCGTAACTTGTAATAGTTATCTAACGAAGCCGCTACTATATTCCCTTTCAGTAATTCTAGAGCATTGGATGCACTGCCTGCTCCGTCGGGAAGTGGCTGATTGGTGAGTGATTGAGACGTTGAGTTTAGGCGATAGTAACAGCAATAGCAATAGCAACACAGGAATGGTATCGACACCGCTGCACACCGAATCTTTATATGTTTTCATGGAGGTCCGTCATATACCCGTACAGACGCCGCAGGGCTGCCAACTCCTGGCGCTTACTAGTTTATTTTTATTACCATCTTAATTATAGAGACCGACCGATGAATTTAGCCAGTTTTGGCAAGTGAATCAGTTCCGTTTCGGTTAAAAATTAGCAGAAACTTTCTACAAAAAAATAACTAAAATTTTTTTTTTTTTTTTTCCATAGGGCGTTGTTTCATCACTTCATAAGTTGAGCGTAAATAGACTTAATGAAAGTTTGGTTTAAGTTAAAGTGCCTACGGCTTACATAAAAAAAACCTATAATATAATCGCATACAATTAGTCCCACGTATAACTTTATATATATTTTTTGCGAACTGTATTATATTTTAGTAATTTTCTGTGTAATTTTAAATGTATTGGTTTTTATATTGTTTTTACAAAATAAAACATAAAATAACGACGAACCAAAAAATACTGAAATAAACCAATTTACTCATTAAATTGAAGTCTTTAATTTAATTATAAACATTAATTTCATTTCAACTTAAACACGCCTGATTTCGGGGTATACTAGTCCCAACTAGAGATCTTACGTGACGTCATCGTTCTAGGTTCTTCTGTTTCATTCGTTTTGATACAATACGCGTGAGAAGGAAGAGGGCGATCTTTAATTACGTACATACGGGCTATCACTGGGACTAGTGGGAAGTGCTTTTTAAATTATATTTAATTTTTCATTTTATTATATTAACATGTATATCAAAGTTAACAATTAAGGACGAATTAATTTTAACTTGTGTACTTTATTTTATCTTGCTCCTACTATACATCTTGAATCTATCAATTGGAGCAGACTTTATAGTATCCGGCAGTGCATTATGATAATTCATCCATTTGTAGGGAAACTGTTTTGAGTATTTGTTTTTTTTTGTCCTTTTTTGGTGTCCTGATTTCATTACAAGTCTTGTTGTGCATAATTTTGTTTGAAAAGTATTTTTGGTAATCAATGGCAAATAATGGTTATTATTTTAGTATAAAAAACTTTTTCACTAACTAACTAACCATCACGCCGTTTCCCCGCAGGGGTAGGCAGAGAGGACGGACCGCCAAACAACTCGGTCTTGGCACACACTCTTTGCCTCACTCACATTCATACATCGTCTCATACATACTCTTCTATTATTCTGACTTTTGACATGGCCCGTCTCAAGTATCTGATTTATTTGATCGTGCCATGTCTTCCTCGGGCGTCCCCGACTTCTTCTACCATTCACATTTGCATCATATATTTTTTAACACTACTTTCTTCGTTCATTCGCTCTACGTGCCCAAACCATCTGAGGGTCCCTTTCTTAATTTTGCTCATTATACTCACATCAGCCTTACATTCTTTGCGGATATCCACATTTCTCACACGATCATACATGGTTTTACCACACATACGTCTCAGGGATCTCATTTCAAAAGCATTCAGTTTACTTTCATCCTTCCTCTGCCAGTTCCATGCCTCACTGCCATACATCAGGGTAGGTACCAGGACTCCATTGTGGACTGCTCCGATTTCGTTCCTTTAACGTTTTACTTACTTTTGAAAATCTATTTCGCCCAAGTATTATTCCTATTGCACTATTTTGGAGAAATGCAACGTATTTTGTACATATATAATATAAGTTTCGGATTTGGTCGAAACTAGAACAAAAGCTGACTTTCGGTTTCGGCTGAAAATCAGATAATAGTAACAAGGAAGATACAGTTCAATTTCACTTCCTGCACTCCAAACGCATAACTTTATTTATTTAGATGTTATGATCGCGTTGGGAGAATAAGGCGAATCGATTGATAAAATCAGTTGGGGATGCCCGAGGGAGACGTGGCATGATCAAATGAATCAAATACTTGAGTCGTCCAATGTCAAGAGAGAGAAAAATAGAAGGGTGCGTATGAGGCAATGTGTGAATGCGAATAAAGGCGTGTGTGCCAAGACCGAGTTGTTGGCGGTCCATCCTCTCTTTGCAGCTTGATGGTTAGTTTTTAGTTAAATTTCAGCTTATAGGTAAGTAATTAGGGCAGATTTCGCCATTTGCGTTCAACATTTCATCAGGAGTTACCTACTATATAGCGGCAAGACATCTCCGATCCTGAACAGTGTATACGCAACGTTTAACCGGATTTTTAGTTACCTAGAGATTTACATAACGTTATCTCAAAACAAATTTTCTTGTCAATACCAATCAGGTTAGGTTAGGTTAGATTAGGTTAGCACCTGGCTATTCAGATTAGCCACCAAACTCAGCAAAAGTCATTTCAAGCAACACTTCTATTCCGAAAGGTGGTCTTTCTTTGGGGCGATACTGAGATAATCTACCACCTAAATTTAAAGCTCACGGCCAATGCCTTCAAAACTGTCACACGATATGCAATTAAAAAATTAATTTAATAATGATTGGCAGCCCTGTTTGATCTAAGCGGAGGTCCGTTACTTTTTTTTATACCACCCAGTTTTAATGGCTGTAGTACCGAATGTCGACAATAGCCCCGTCTCCCTCAAGCTCACGCGGGTTTGTTTATTTTTTATGCTACCGTCTCGCTCTATGGCGGTAGGTTTTTTTGGGCGATTCAGTTTGTTTAAAGAACGGCTCTGATCGGTCGCGGGTAATTCAACGATTTGGATTAATATTAAATTGTTGAATCAATATTTATTTAATAATTGATATGCAAATTGTAACTACTGAAATGAGGAAATAATGTATGGTGTTTTGGATTAGCAAAGCGATTTGTAGGTACATACCTACAAGGTTTTTTTGCAATAATTTAACAAATTGTTAATAATTATGTACATAGGTGTTTTTGTTGAAATTTAAACGCATGGCATATTTATATATTGAAGTAGTGTTGCAGCGATCGATTTATTATATCGTAATAATAACCTACAATCAAACAATCCGGTTTCGTTTTTATCGAGCGTTTTTTCTTGCTAAACAATTACTGATAAATGTGGAAAAAACAATATGGCGTCCGGTCCTGTTGTGTAACAGTTAAGTCGATATTTCAGAGCTCTCTAGTTCACGATGGAGATGCAGTTACTAGCTTCCAGACGGAGAAATTTGTGCAATTTTCAAAATTCCAGATCTCCGATATAGTGTCTTTTGAGAAGTAGTCAAGATAGAGTAATACAAATAGACAAAAATAATAACTATAGATAGGCAGTCGTGACACTATCTTGCAACTTTTGACTTTTTGAGACACACACTCGAAACCCAGTATGGGTCGTAAGGGAACGTACCCATACTACGTGACCTGTTCAGGGGGGGGGGGGTCATCAAAATACCACGCTTGGTCACAACGGGGGGGGGGGGGGGGGCTTAGGTTTTTATCACGTAGTCAATCTAGAAATCTCGCGTTTTTTTTTCGAGCTACGAGGGGAGGTTTTTAGTTCGCGGAATGGGAAGGTAAGAGATTAATGGGGGTACCGCTGAATTAGGTACTAATTGAACAACTCATTTTTAGGATAAACACCGGGTTTTATCGTAATTAAGTCATTAGTCTTTGACCTATCGTCGACCAAACACAAAATTGAGTTCCGCGCCGTTATAAAGTTCCTTTAAGTTAATTTAAAGATCGGAAAAATGTATTAGGGTAGTAGGTGAATATGTTGAAAAGGAAAAATAATTTTGGTTTTTATTTCCACTTCTTACCCAATCCGCAAACTTAAAAACCCACCCTCGTACATTCAAATAAGTGAAAAAGTTCAGGGAACGTGTTTGTTGAAGATGATTGAGATGAAAAATGTTTATAAAAATAACAAAACTTTCCTTTCCATAAATTACGTTCCGGTTTCAATGTATTTTGACATAAGTTTTATCTTGATAATATTTTTTCCACTTGTAATGCATGCACTCTTGTTGTCACGCAGCAAGCGCCGTATTAATAAAGACAAATATAAGCCAAATAATGCATTTTTTATTTTTTGTTAACAAAAAAAGATTCGAAAGCATATTTATGAAATACTACGTGAAAACTGTAGGGGGGGGGTCTTGGAATATACTACACGTTATCACCGGGGGGGGGGGGTAAAAAATTGCAAGAAGTGTGTCACGTAGTATGGGTACGTTCCCTAACACATAAATCTTTTTTTAAAACCACGTTCATCTATTATGGTAATTAATTTCCGTGAATATAATCCCATTTATGGACACTTGACGAAATCCATTTAAATCAATAATCATCCGTTTTGATTGATTTAATGAGATTTTTCATTCTACCCCATATGTGACAATCGCAAAACTTTAAAAAAATCTATTAAATGTCCAAAGGATTTTTGGAAAAATGGGAAGCGGAAATGGGTTACATTTAATGGATAACTAATACCTCTGCATAGTTACCGCAAGTGGTTCGCTACGTTTGGTGACTTAGCAGGGAGACCGGGTGCCAGGGTATCTGGACACGCTGAACCCTAGATTCCTATTCTCCACCCTTTTCCTTCCCAGAACTTCCTCTCCTTCCTTTCCTTAAAAGAGCCCTCCACAAGAAGAAGATGACATAGGCCCTGAAGGAAATTATTTTTCTCTGAACGTCCTGTGTAGAGCTAATGTAAAAAAATCAAATTATGCATTTCTCACGCGGTAGAAATGAAACCTTATGAAAATTAAAGTAGACAAGAGTGGGGAGGCTACGAAGCAACGCATAAAGACGAGATCGATTATGATTATACTATCTCATTCTCTCGCAGGCTAAATCCTATAGATGTAAGTGTTTGTTTCTTTTTAGTGTCACTATTTTTCGTTTCATCGACATTAAAATTACAACGGTGCTAAAGAAGTTTTCACTTAAAACCCATTTAATCACAGAAGACCATATTTGTCCCAACGCACATAGGTCTCATATAAAACGCTGTAACTCCCTTACTATCATAGTTAGAAATATGTTCTAATCGATGTTAGAAAGGAAAAACACCACGCTTTATATTCCAATCTAAAATATAGCCACCAAAAACATAAAATGTACACAAAATTTTGAATCTCAAATTGAAAATAAAATTTGAAACCTCAGGAATTTTTTATAAATTATTTTTACATAGAGCGACTAAAAAGTGAGGTTGCAATGTATATTTGTTGTACATTTGTCTAATAAAATATGTATGTGTTTTTATTTTTTTTTATTATCAGTAACTTTAGTTAGAAAAAACGTAAGGTGAGCCATTTTGAAAACTTTTTTATGTTTGTATGCAAAATTTTCATAATAAAAAAAATGTTTATTTCGAATTCTATAATTTGAAAGCGTATTTATTTCATCACCTTTCTAAAACAGTTTTTGGTTTTTGAATGTGCTCAGAAATATTCCAAATATTTGTATTTTATTGTAAAGCGAAAATATTTTGACCATCTGAAAAAAATGCCAAATTTTTGAAAGGTTAAAAAAAATGTGTAATTTTTCCAAAATCGTCGATTTGTCAAAAAATCGATAAATATCTAAACAAATCGATAAAATCCGTTGAACACATGAAGCATCATTATCGCCTTCTCATCACCAAAATTCCTGGGCAAACTGGTAATGACTTCATTTGAAAGAACAGCCGATCTATCGTCTTTGTTTTTTAGCTTACCCCTTTGTTCCTGACCACCCCCGGACCTCCCCCCCCCCCCCATCGACTTCCCGCGGGGTCTCGGTTGCACAGTGTAGAGCCTATCCGTTACATGTCCAGATATGGCTTAATTGGGCTCCCAATAATGCCGGAATGTCGGGAATTTTACGTTTTCGACTTGTCCTAAAACGCTACTGAAATTAGGCGGGCGGGTACCTGCTACTGGTGATGGGAATAATCGATGTATCTATTTCAATTTTGATTGATTTGACATTTACCTAATCGAAATGATTTTATTATGTGCATATAAAACAATTTGCAAGAAGGTACATCTCGATACAACATTGTGTCTTAGTAATATTAAAATAATTGTTCCCGATTCTCTTTGTTTTGCACTCCATAACATAATTCAACTGAATAGAATCAAATAAGAGTAGAAAATATAAAAATGGAACTAAAAAATTTTTAGGCTGGCAATACCAATTTACCTGTCAAATTTTTATTTAAGGTTAAATAATATATATTTTTTTTAATATATGGAAAAAAGAATAGATAATTAACAGTAAACAAAGAAAAATCGTAGGTATATATCATATTATGAATTTAAATAGTTAATTAAGAAACATTTGTATTGTCAGTATCAAAAAGAGATTTGTCAAAGTCCAAAATATTAGGTACTTACATATGAAATTGGCGTTTTGCCGGACTGCCAACTTTGATCTCAAATATCTTCTCTTTGGTTAGGAATTGTAAAATCAAATTTATACAGCTATTTACTCATGTATTTGTGTTTCGAAAATTATAATTCATTTGTTTTTTCCTTAATTGTTTTTTTTTTCTTTGCGTCACTTAGTTTACAAAATGAAAAACTTGAAATATTGCGTTGTTTACGAGTACGAGTTCCACCGTGGTACCAGTGCTGCAGAAACGGCTCGAAGGATTAATGATGTGTATGGCGACGGTGCCGCAAAAGAAAACACAGTGCGTTTTTGGTTCCAACGTTTTCATTCTGGAAATTTCGACCTGCAGAACAAGTCCCATGGACGGCCGGAGACCAAAGTTGATAATGAAGAATTGAAGGCTTTTGTGGAAGCGGATCCATCGCAAACCACATCCGAGTTAGCTGCAGGCTGCGGTGTTAGTGATAAAACTGTTTAAATTCACTTGAAGCAAATTGGGAAGGTGAAAAAGCTTGAAAGGTGGGTACCTCACGAATTGAGCGAAGCAAATCAACGAACGCGCGTTAGAACGCTAGACCACACACTGCACAACAGACGGCTACCAAATTAGAGGAGCTTCAATTGGAATGTCTAAGACACCCACCGTACTCTCCGGACCTTGCCCCAACAGATTACCATTTTTTTCAGATTACCAAATTTGGATAACTTCTTGCAAGGGAAAAAATTCAACTCCGATGGGGCAGTCCAAACCGCCTTCAAAGATTTTATTGATTCCCGTCCGAATGGTTTTTTTAGTAAAGGGATCGATGAACTACCTATGAGATGGTAAAAGTGCATTGATAGCAATTATAAATACTTTGATTAAATAAATATATTATATTTAAAAAAAATCGACTTTATGTTCCTCCCATACAAAACGCCAATTTCATATGTAAGGACCTAATAATAAAAAAAATCTTGGATACCAAATAATCTTCCTCAAATGGTACCTTCACAGTTCAACAACAGATCGTTTAGTTAAACCGAGTTAATTAATTTGGATCCCCCATAACGACATCATCCACCCCATTGAGAAAACAGCCCTCAAGACTTTTCTCCGGACAGGGATGTTGTTACAATAATAATGACACTCTTTTCTGGTTGTTTCTCCACCCCTGCTTACTTCTACCGCTCACTGAGGCAGCGATTGACAACTACAAATGATAAATTATTACCTACTCTACTTTAGGTTACCCCAAGTGGTTGCGTTTGGTGACTTTGCATGGGTGCCCGGTTCATGGGGTGAGGTCTGTCTAGGTCTTGGCGGCTAATGCGTTTTCTCACACACTGCATTGCGGGCCGGATCGGGAGACACTGTTTGTTTGAGGGAGAGCAGAACTAGACCACTCCAGCCAGACTCTCTCGATCCATCGCCTTGCACCGATGTGGGAGGAATGGATTCACACATTCCTGGACACATTGACTTCCAGATTTCTGCCCATCCCTCACACCTTTTCCCTTCTCAGAACACCCTCTCCTTCTTTTACCTCCCTCCACACAGCTTCTCCAAAGATGACATAGGCCTTGAGAGATTGCCTTAGGGCCTACCGTATGGAGCTAATTGAAAAAAACAATTGATTTTTAAGGCCTCCGTGGTCGAGAGACAACGCTCTCGACTAGCAATTCGAAAGTTGCGGGTTCATATCCAGCGTGCGTGACTACGTTATATTTGATAAAAGGGCCGGTATTATTTCACAATTTAAATTAATTGCGGCCCGTTCCAGAGTGAACCATCTTTTAGATTTGAAACGTTGCTTGAAATGGCTTTTAGCTGTGTAACCAGAGCTGAATAGCCAGGTATTTCCGCATCTTCCTCTTTCCAATCTCCTTTCTCTCCCTTCTACCTTCGCCTCACAACATAGTCTCATTGACTCCAGGCGATTGGGAGCAGTTGGGACTCTTATGCAGTATTCACATAAAAACAAAACAATGGTCAGAGATTTTAAATGATGCAGTTTATATGAAATCTGAGAATCTCTTGGACACAGAATCTTATTTGAAAAATGAAGCAAAAAATATTGAATTTGTTAGGTAGTGTGGTCTTATTAAGAAAGGGAAGTTTTGGATAACAGTATGAGGGGTGAGTATGAATCTGGGAGTGTTTCCGGGAATGACGGACGTATGAATCCATCCCTCCCACCACGGTGCGAGGTCATCGAGTCTCCCTCAATCAGTCTCTTCCGATCCAGCCTGCCCAGGTATACTTCTAACCGATAAAATTTTCTAAACAAAAATACATATTTTTTTATGATTTTGCATTTTTTCGCATGGCTTCATCTTAAGTAGATTTCTCTTCTTTTTTAGCTCCACACATTAGGCCCTGGGGAAAATAATTCTCCTCAAGTCCTATGTCATCTTTGGTGATGCTGTGTGGAGGATCTTTTGAGGGAAAGGAAAGAGAAGAAGTTTTGGTTCTGGAGGTCAGTGTGTCCAGGAATGACAGACGATTGAATTCATCTCTTTTACTGTGGTCAAAATTCTGCTGAGAGGTTAAAAGATCTCCCTCAACCAGTCTCTTCCGATCGGCCTGCCACGCAATTGGTGGCCAGATGCGTCCGCCGCCAAGACCCGGGCAAACCTCACCCCGTTGACCCGGGATCGCCTGTTAAGTCACCAAACGCAGCGAACCACTTGGGATAAGAATAAGTTTTGGTTATCCAATAAATGGTGCCTTACTACCATCATTGATCCCTTCGGCACTGGTGCATAGTCAGCAAACAAGCCAAACTCGCACTGAACGATTTTCACACAGGAACGGGTCGTTTCTACGATTTGTTCTTGAGTTCATCAGCTCGGCTACGGAACGATTTTTCGGTTTCTTCAAAACCGATGTCCAGATTGTTCAATCTTCTCTTAAAAAAGACTACTCTGCCCAGCATCCCTAAAGGAAATTATTTTCCCAGGTACTGTGGAGTACAGGTGTGTGGAATTCTTGTAAAAAAAGACGGCCAAAGATCGACAAGAAATTCAAGACCATAGAATCGACAAAAACTTCAAGACAATAACAATATGAAAAAATTTGTCGAAGATAATATTGTTAATTCTCAAATTTGAAAAATGAAATTGACAAACATGACGGTCTGATGGAAGGTGGAGCATTATCATATGCGAGCCTGAGGTGTGTAAATAACCCCAGACCCTCTGGGCTTAGTACCCAAAGATATGATTATGAAAACTCTACTTGCGCGGACAAAATATCACAAAGAATGACAATTAGACAGCTCCAGGGAAAATAACAGATCCACCAACCTTGTTTTGTAGTTATATGCAGCTTGGAGGCCTCCGTAATCTTATCCGCTTAAAATTCAGATCAGTAATTCCTTTTGTGACTTGAAACTTGCACAAGAGATGAGATTTGTCAATTAATACACAACTAGTAAGTTTTCACAATGACAAGAAAATTTTCCATAAAACAGACGATGTCAGTTGTTTACTTGTTTTGAATTCTATTTTCAAACCATCAGGTGTCTCTATAAATCCAAGGAGTACCTAACTACCATCCTTGTGATATAAATAAATTTACAACAAAATAAACATATTGCCTAACCAGGTGGCAATGGCCAAATTGGTAGAGGCGCCCGTCCCGGTTAGACGAGAAGTTCTGGGTTCGAGTCCCAGTTGCGACAATTAACTTTTTCATTTTTCTGTGCCATGTTCTTTTTCATATGTTCGTTTAGATTATTATTGTTATCTTTTTCTTCAATGATATCGTATTTTCCTTAAACTGACTGCATATTGTGAACACTATAATTTTTTTAAATAATTTTATTCTACTTCCTACTAATATTATAAAGGAAAAATTTGAAAGGATGTATGAATGTTTGTTACTTTTTCACGCAAAAAATACTGAAAGGAAAATTCTTTCACTAATAGAAAGCTACATTATTTGAGAGTAATATAGACTATATATATTGGTAAGCTCTGACGTTATGAATAAGCTGTGGCGTTATGAAATTATTTATCATACGTTTTCTGTCGCTAACAAAATCGAGTTATTGCAAACGTCAGAAGAAAAGCACAACAAATTGTTGCCTTGGAAACGATGTTGGCGTCGTAGGCCGAAATGTATGTAGGTACCTACGCGCATAACTTCCGAACGACTGCACCAAATTACTACTAAATTACTACCTTCAGCCTCACAACATACCTCAATTGGGGATGCCATAGTCCTACTGGCTCCAGACGGGAGCAGTTGGGACTCTTGTGTCGTATACATGTAAATTGAATAATTCTTTGTTATTTTGTATAAAACTACAGTTGAGCTCTCTCATTATGAAATTTGTATTAAAAAATTGCAATAAGTGGCACGCGAGCAGTTTGAAAGTTGAATTTACCGGGAATTAATGTGTGGAATGCGGGAGGGGGGGTAGGAGGTGTGGGTAGGGTGTTAAGAGGGTAGGGGGGTAAGAGGGTAGGGGGGTAGGGGGGTGAAGGGAGAATAAAGGGGGCGAGGGGGAGGGGGTAAAGGGGGTGGAGGGAGGGGGAGGGCTAATGGTGAGAGTGGAGTGGGTAGAGGAAAGGTGGAGGAGGCGAGATGGGAACCCCCCCTAATACCATGCGAGCGAAGCTGCGGGAAAAGCTAGTAAGTAATAATTATAATAAGTTTTTTTTTACATTAGCTCCACACAGGAGGCACTGAGGAAAACAATTTTCCTAGGGGCCTATGTCATCTTTAAGGATGCTGTGTGGAGGGTTTTTTAAGGGAAAGGAAGGAGAAGAAGATATGGGTAGGAAAAAGTTATGAGGGGTGGGTAGGAATCTGGGGGTCAGTGTGGCCAGGAGTGACGGACGTATGAATCTATTCCTCACACTGCGGTGCAAGGCGAAGGGTCGGGAGAATCCGGCTGGAGAGGTCAAAAGGCCTCCCTCAATCAGTCTCCTCCGATCCAGCCCGCCACGCAATGGTTGGGCAAATGTATTCACCACCGAGACCTAGACAAACCTCATCCCATGAACCCAGGCACTTCTGCTAAGTCACCAAACGTAGCGAACCACTTGGGGTGACCTATGGCAGTGGTGTTGGTTGTCCAATAAATGGTTCCCGGGGCGGCGGTACCCATACCCCTAGTACAAATATTAGTACGAATATTTTTGGTCTTCTTCATATTCCCAAGTTTGGTGTCCCCTGATTCTGGTGTGGGGTGGATATGAAATGCAGGGGTGCAGAGGGTGGGTGGAATTGAAGTTAATAACCGTCTGGTGGCGCTGGTTTAGTGTTTAAGTAACCCCCGGGGGCAGTTTAGGCGTGTCATCCCTTAATTCAGTACTACCCCTGCCATAGCGCCCTGCTCCCTCTTCCTGCCACTGCATAAACTGTTATTCGCACTTGTGATTTCGGTGTGTTAAAGTGAGATAAAAATTGCACACAGGGCTGAGAAAGTATTTAATTTATAATACTGCAACTCAACGATGTGGTTGTGTAATAAATAATATTTATTTTATCATATTACTAGCAGACCCGGCCACACGTTGCTGTGGCTAACGAAACACAACGCCATTACCCAACCTTTATAAAATCCACACCACCCGCTTGCCAGCTGCCCGCTGCCCGCTGCCTGAATTTAATATTTGAATTTCTCGGCTTTTCTCTACTATAATAAGCATGTATTATACATATAAACCTTCCTCTTGAATCAACTATATTATAATTATTATTTTTTATTTATATAATAATATAGTTAGCGATCGCCACTAATTATACAATGCTTGCAATGCAACACTGGATATTTGAAAAGGGAAAATCAAATACCTACTTACTCTAGGACATCTATTTTCCAATTTCTTCCGTAGAACGAATTTCAAAAGTGACTATAGTACGGCCCGCCAGCCGTTTTAAATCGAACAAAAATATGTTTTCTTTGAATTTCTCGGCTTTTCTCTAATATAATTTACATGTATTATACAAATAAACATTCTTCTTCAATCGCTCTATCTATTCGTGAAAACCGTATGAAAATCCGTTGCGTAGTTTAAAAGATTAACGCGCACATACATTTTGAGCGACTTCATTTTATACTATGTAATGATGATGATGATGGATTCATCTAAAGTAGCGAGTTCCCGGCATGCGTTGCCATGCCATTTAAATAAATAAATTGTTTCTCCCTGTGTGCATTTATCATTCATCCCCGTTCCTCTCCCGCATTCACTTCCCCTTCCCTCTCCCCTCCCGCGTTCCCCGAACAATTTTCTCTCTACCCCCCCCCCCCCCCCCTTACGTTCCCCCTCCCGCGTTCCGTCCCTCCCGCTAAACCACATGAAATACACACATTCCTAAAAGCACTCGCGCGCCTCCTATTGTACAATTTCCATAACGCCAGAGCTCATTAGTATTACGTGGGCGTCCGCACAACAACTTACCATCGCAATCTGATGAAAGACCACTTTTTATAATTGAAACTTAGCTTGAAATGACTTCAGTCCTGTTTGGTAACCAGATCTGAATATCTAGATTCTTCCCCACCTTCCTCTTTAACATCTCGTTCCCCACCACACTACCTTCAGCCTCAAAACATACTCCAATTAGGGGTGCAATAGTATCACTATCTCCAGGCGGTTGGGAACAGTTGAAATTCTTGTGCTATAATTTTAAAATCAAATACTTGAGAAGAATCAGGTCAAAAGTCGATACAAGAGAAGAGTAGGTACCTATTTATGAGAAAATCTAGTAATGTGAATAAAGCAAGGAATACACGACAACACAGTAGTAGTTGAGCGGTCTATCCTCGACACCTACCTCTACGGAGAAAAGTCGGGTTAGTTAGATATTAAGTGCATTAAATTGTTATATTTTGCCTTTGTTAGAAGTCAACCTGAGTACAATTCTTTCGTCTGGAACCCACAACGTAAAATAAACACATTACCGGAATACACATTTATTATTATTATTATTATATTCATGAACAAGCTATTCAAAAAATTCAAAATAAATTCTTACGTTTCGTGAGTTTTAAAATGCGTAACCTAGCAATTTTGTTGAACCACAATACTTAAATATTTTTAAATTATTGACAGAAGGATTTTCGCAGACTCGGTATATCCATATAAAATTTTAAATTATGAAGTTGATAGTCCAGAATTTCTCGATTTGATAAGCTTTCGGATTCCACTATGTAATACTAGAGTCGAGATTTATTTCAGTGCAGAAATTCTGGGACTAACTACCATAATATTCCTCTTTGCCTGGAATACTATCTATTAGAGGGAAATAATTGTAGCCAGTAGTTGGTCATCTTTAATATATCACTAAATAAATACAAAATATTATTTTTGAGGCAGTTCAGTTACGTATTACAAATACGGTATAATTTTTACTATTCATACCTAAAAAAGTCTTTAAAAAGTCCATAAAAATGAGTTTTATAAAAAATAAATAGTCATCAATATTGTTAAAGCCATAATTTTCAACAACAACAAAAAAATGCTGTGCCAAAAAAAAACGCTATTCAAACGATAAAGGTTGTTAAAAAAAGTGGGACCAGACCACCGTGGAGTTTTGATACCAACCCTCAGAACCCTGACGTATAGCGGCGATGCATGAAATTGGCAGAGGAAGGATGAAAGTAAACTGAATTCGTTGGAAGTTAACTCCCCGAGGCAAGCGGCGTTCACCCAATGCACAGTAGCGGGCATCAAAAATATTTTTTGTCATTTTTGTTTTTTTTTATTTTTTTTATTTATAAACAGAAATAATTAGTACATTAACAATTATTATAAGCAATAATTATCAGCCTGAAACACTCATCCACATTGAAAAATCTTCCGAGAAAAGATACATGACGCCAACGGGACTTGAACCCGTGTCCTCTCGATTGCCGGTCGATTGCTCTGACCACTGAGCTATGGCGGCTTATCTCGTACCCGCCAAATGATTCAATATATGCTAGTGTTTCATTCAACAATTACTGCTTATTATATTTTTTCCACCTGAAAACAACCAACTTTATTTTTGCGAGAGAAACATTGTAAGTGTTAAATTCCTCGCTAGGTGGCGTCGAGACAAATTATGTCTTCATTTTTATTGGGGAAATACTTAAACTTGTCAAATATTAATTATTATTTTTTAATTGTAAAACTAACGTTTAATTTAATTAATTGTTACCCTTTGTGCTATGCATAAAAAATCTTGTCTTAAAAACGTTAGTTTTACAATTAAAAAATAATAATTAATATTTGACAAGTTTAAGTATTTCCCCAATAAAAATGAAGACATAATTTGTCTCGACGCCACCTAGCGAGGAATTTAACACTTACAATGTTTCTCTCGCAAAAATAAAGTTGGTTGTTTTCAGGTGGAAAAAATATAATAATTGTTACCCTTTGTGCTATGCATAAAAAATCTTGTCTTAAAAACGTTAGTTTTACAATTAAAAAATAATAATTAGTACATTGGTACTTTGGTTAATAAAAAAAATACAATTAATAAGTGTATTTCATGGTGGGTACCTATAAGTGTACAGTTAATACACATGAAGAGCACGATTGATTAGCGATTTAGATGCTGCATTTGTCTTGTACGTCTTAATGGTATGTTAAAATTAACTAGCGAAAGAAGTTCGGTACAGTCAATGCTATTATTTAAAATTTTGTGTATAAATGTCATTGTGTGGAAATGCTTGCCTTTGTTGCAAAGTTTGAAATGTGCATTCAAAGTTATTGTTGAACTTGAAGGTAAGATATTTTATGAATTTGTTTTGCATATGTTCTATGCTATCTATATATACTTTGTATTGCGGGTTCCAAATTGGCGAAGCATATTCTAGTGTACTTTTGACTAATGCAAAATATAACATTACTACCGTACGCGGGTTACTGAACACTTTACTTATACGAAGAACAAAACCAAGCATTTCATATGACCTGTAAACGATTGAGTCGATGTGCTTATTAAATATAAGTTTGCTATCAAGGTAAACACCAAGATCTTTACATTCTGTTTTAGAGAAATGAATCATGCTACGAAATGAATTTTACATTAGGGAACGTACCCATACTACGTGACACGTTTAGGGGGGGGGGGTCTTCAAAATGTCACGCTCCATACAAATGAGCGGCGGGTTGCTTAGGATTTTGGTCACCGGGGGGGGGGGGGGGGTTAAAAATTGCAAAAAGTTGGTCACGTAGTATGGGTACGTTCCCTTAGGTATTTAATATTTTACGTAAATAAAACCACAATAATAATAATTGTCGAAAACAACACAGAGAAGCAAGCATAACGTAAAATTAAAAATTAGATGTGAAAAAATATTTAAAACTCAAAATAAGTTTGTTTTTCTTTTTTAATAACTTTGAAGAATCTTGAAATCATCCAAAAAGGTAAGAGCCGATAAAATATGCGTAGAAAATGAGGTTAATGTTAGTAGTTCTTAGTTGAATACGACCTAAGGCGAAAGGGTTGAATTATCTTAGCGGATGTAGTAGAGCACGGCAAGGCTAAAATTCTGTGTTCAATTCCGAAATGCGACCGAATCTTTCTCAAATTGCGGTCGGAAATTTTGCTTCATAGAGGTGCACGATTTTATTTTTCTATGGTTAACTTTTAGATTCGAATATAAAGCGTGGTGTTCTCTTTCTAACACTGTTGAGGTCAATTTCTCGCCATGCCACATAAGGGAGATGCAATTATTTCCATGAGACATATATAAGCTGTTTCCAAAAGCGAACAAATGATTTAACCGGCATATATAGAGATACGATATAAATTAGATACATTCTTGACATGTACGGTACGCCACTGGTGTGTGAGCTAAAACCATATATGACCGAATTACAAATGAGCAGATTCCAAAGGAATGCAAGGCTAATGTAAGCATAATGAATATGATTAACAAAGGGACGCCTAAATGGTCCTGACATGTACGTACGGCGGATGGTCGAAAGGAGTGTCACGAAAATACAATAATAATATCATGATTTTGGACACGCAAGCAAATGGACGGAGTCGGGGGCGTTCCGGGAAAGATGGCACGACCAAGTGATTTTAATATGTGAGACGTGTCATGCGAAGAAACAATACAAAATAAAGATATTATTAGAATAACATTTACGTATGTGTTTAGATTCAGTTTTCGTGCCCAATCAATACCTTCTTGAAATTAGTTTTTTGGATTAGCATGTATTTTTTTATTTTATTGCTTGTTTTGGGCTTGGTAGACATGAAGCTATAAAGGACAAAGAATTTGTTTTTATCAGAATTTTTATTTATTTTAATTAAGGTTTTTTTTTTAATGGGTACCTACCATCTCAGTTTTCGTCATCATTTTTTTTTACATTAGCTCGACTCATGAGGCCCTGAGGAAAATTATTTCCCTCAGGGCCTATGTCATCTGAGGTGCTGTGTGGAGGGTCTTTTTGAGGAGAGGAAGGAATTCCTTTCTGTTAGTATATTATATTTTAGTTTTAAAGTTCTTGTTTTGTCCTGTGTTACAATAGCACCGCTATTGTCTATTATTATTATTGTCCCGTGTGTACTATAACAGCACTATCTTTGTTAATTTTGTTCTTCTGTCATTGTTTTTGTAAATACTGTATATTCTTTAGTTAATTTTGTTCTTCTGTCATTGTTTTTGTAAATACTGTATATTCTTTAGTTAATTTTGTTCTTCTGTCATTGTTTTTGTAAATACTGTATATTCTTTAGTTAATTTTGTTCTTCTGTCATTGTTTTTGTAAATACTGTATATTCTTTAGTTAATTTTGTTCTTCTGTCATTGTTTTTGTAAATACTGTATATTCTTTAGTTAATTTTGTTCTTCTGTCATTGTTTTTGTAAATACTGTATATTCTTTAGTTAATTTTGTTCTTCTGTCATTATTTTGTAAGTACTTCATATTCTTTTATTATTTTCTCAATATTATAAGGAGCACTGTAGGATTATTTTTAAATTTATTATAGTTAAGCGCACTTAAAGTGAAATGTCACAAAACTGCGCTATATAAATATAATGTTATTATTATTATTATTAATTAACAGTGGTCTTGAAAAGACCCATGTTGTAGGAGGGAGGAAACACAAAGACCGGCAAATTCCACAGCCGAGCTGTCGAACGCAAGAAACGAGTCGAAGAAGCGACCCGTTCTCATGTGATATATTTATTATCTTTTATTAGATCTGTTATTATCCCGAATCTTGACGAAACTGGACTTTTTTACCCTGTTATTTTTACATGGATAATTATTTTTTTTTTCACATAAGTATAAAAATGTATATATACATACGTATAATGTTTACGTTAGCTCCACATACCTACACCTCTCCAGGCGGATTCTCTCGACCCATCGCCTTACACCGCAGTGGGAGGGACGGATTCATACGTCCGTCACTCCTGGATGCATTGACGCCCAGATTCCTACCAACCCCTCTTACCTTTTTCCTTCTCAGAACTTCCTTCTAAAAAAGACCCTCCATACAGCATCCCCAAAGATGACATAAGCGCTGAGGCAATTTTTTTCCTCAGGGCCTCCTATGTGGGGCAAATGTAAAAAGTGAACACAGGAGGGCCTAGGAAAATGATTTCCTTCGGGGCTATGTTTATTACTGGTCATGTTTATTACTGGTTGTGAGCGTGCATTACTGTGAATGAAATTATAATTATATTAAAATTACTAGCTGACCCAGCAAACGTTGTTCTGCCATATAAATGAAAGTTCGATGAGGCGGACGTTCTGTTTGAAATACGAACGACGCGCGACGGTTAAATTTGTTCATACAAAAATACTAAAATATGGATTAAAAAATGAGAGCGTGGGGGTAGGAGAGAGAAAATTTGGGTTTATAGGTATTTTTTGATGCCAAATAAACAAGAAAATACAAAAAAAAGTAGTAAAAAAAATAATAAAAATTCTGGGGATTCCTGGAAAAAAGGGACACCCTAATCGCCTACAATATATATATATAAATTTAATAAAAATCGGTCGAGCCGTTTCGGAGGAGTGTGACCACAAACACCGTGATACGAGATGTTTTATTATATTTAAAAGAAAATAATTTTGGTGCCTTATTTGCCAATTTCAAACCTAAAATCGACTTCAAAAATAACTTTATTAAAAAAGTGGTATGGATGTCAAACAAATTTGCGAGTATTTACTACAGTATTGTCGACTTTTTGTACTTCGATCGTCCAGTTGATTAGGCAGACATCTCCAAATACTAAGTTTTGAGATAATGAGGAAGGCAATATTCGAATGCTCACCATAAATCAAATATTATTTACATATGCTTGTGATTTACGTATTATATATGCTATAAAATAACACTGGGAGGCATAACGGTCCGGCTAATATAACATAAACATAAAAATTACTTTAATTGACTACAAGCGCATAGTAATTGATTTGGTCGTGTTTATGAGTAATCTGAGTATTGTACCAGATAAAGGGAACACTTTTACGTATAACTGCGTAGGTACTCAAATTTAGATTTTTCGGAGATGTCTGACTAATCAACTGGACGATCGACTTATACGTTGGTGGACAATATAAAGACATAAGTAGTTTTATCCTTGATGCATTTGAATAAAAATATGTTTTATACTTTAGTTATTCGGCTGTACATCCTCTCTGCACACCCCTTCGGAGACACTTAGTTAAATTTTGTGTAAGTAGATATACCGTATTTTCCCAAAACCTACTATTGAATATAAATATGCAGGAGGGCCAACTGTCGGGGATCAACTGTGATGGACTCGTTAAAGAGTGGTCATTTTAGAAGATTCAGTACCGTCCCGTATTTTTATATCTTTTCTAATTGCTATAATATATGTGTGTGTGTATGTGTGTGTACATGTTTGTGTGTATGTATGTAAAGTGTATATATGTATGTGTATATATATGTATGTATATGTGTATATATATGAGTATAAATGTATGTGTGGGTATGCATAAATACATGTTTATGTAAGTATATATATATGTATGTATGTGTATTTATGTACATACATAACAGCTACATTATTTATTTGTGTTTATTTTCGAGGCAACTTTGGCGATTTGTGAGTTATTGAAAAAATTTCTACCAATTTTATAATTTTTTTACAATTTTACTTGAATATGTTTACACTTTTAGACTTCATTTCAAAATAACTATCCTCAGTTGGTCACCATGATACAGGCAGCTACCTAGTATGGTGACCTGATGTATCTTCTCAAGTAAATGTATTAATTATGTAACATGTACTTATAAACAAATCTTAATATATAAAGCAAAGTCGGGTTAGTTACACTATTTATAACTCGAGATGGGCTGGACCGATTTTGATGATCTTTGATTTGTTGGATTTGTCTCCGCCCTGGATAACAGAATAACTATTAAAACATTGCAAAAATTCACGAAAAAGAAAGTTATGAAGAAAATTATTTTTTTCATACATTTTGTATGGAACGAATTCTCATATTTTGAACGAACTGCAGCAATATTGTGATAGGAATAATATTATTTAACTGTGCGTGAATTCCAAAAATTCAAATACGTCAAATATCAATGCGCTGATTATTTTGCTTTTGTTCTTAATCATATAATGCTACCCCTCTTTCTTAGACACTAAATGTCAATAGTCGAAAATGAGACAAACGGTGAACGAATGTCTCAGTACCCCTCAAAAGGAAAAATACAATAATGATAAATCTCTGAAATGAAACGCATTTTTTTTTACATAAGCTCCACTCAGGACCTATGTCATCTTAGGGGATTCTGTGTGGAAGGTCTTTTTAAGGAAGGGTAGGAAAGGAAGTTCTGGGAACGAAAAAGGCATGAGGGGTGGGTAGGAATGTCGAGGTCAGTGTATCCGGGAGTGAATCCATCCCTCCAACTGCGGTGCAAGGCCATTGCCTTGACCGGAATTGACCTTTTACCTAGACCTTTCCAGCCAAACTCTTTCGACCCATTGGTCGAGAGAATCCGGCTGGAAAGATCAAAAGGCCTCCCTCAACCAGTCTCTCTCGATCCGGCCCGCCACGCAGCAGGTGGGCAGACGCATCCGCCGCCAAGACCCGCACAAAAGTCACCCCATGAACCCGGGCACCCCTGCTAAATCACCAAACGTAGTTAACCACTTGGAGTGACCTATGGCAGAGGTGTTGGTTATCCAATAAATGGTTCCCGGGGCGGCGGCACCCACACCCGCTTCCTTTCAAAAATTCCCGTAAGTAAGTGAAAAAGTAAAAAAAATTACAAAAAATATAAATCCGTACACAACGCCATCTCTGATACTGACAAAAAAAACACGGACAGTTGGGCATCGATAATTGCTCCATTGTGTAATTTTTAACTTAATAAAAAAACTTAATAATTCAACAGTTATTGATTCTGAGGCGGTACGAAGTTCGTCGGGTCAGCTAGTAAATAAATAAAATAAACCAATTAAGTATGAAAATATTGATCATTCGTATAAATGCACATAATGTTAAGATTTTTCGTGCGATATGGATCGGTTTGAAAATAAATTAACGTATAAAACGCCCATTACACTTTTTTTACATTAGCTCTACACAGGAGGCCCTGAGGAAAATAATTCCCTTCAAGGCCTATGTCATCTTTGGAAATGCTGTGTAGGGTCTTTTTAAGAAAGAAAAGAGAGGATTTTTGGGAAGGACAAGGGTATGAGGGGTGGGTAGGAATCCAGATAGGTCCAGGAGTGACGGATGTATGAATCCACCCCTCCGAGAAAGTACGACTGGACAAGTCAAAGGGACTCCCTCGAACATTCTCCCCGATCCATCCTGCCACGCAGCTGGTGGGCAGACGCATCTGCCAAGAACCGGATGAACCTCACCCCATGAACCCGTACACCCCTGCTAAGTCACAAACGTAGCGAACCACTTGGGGTGACCTATGGCCGATGTGTTGGTTATCTACTAAATGATTCCCCGCGCGGCGGCACCCTTACCCGCCTCAAAAATTGAAATTACATTTAATAGATTATTATTTTTTCTACATTTTTTACAACCCTGAATAAATTCCACCCCAAAAGAAAGAAACATTATCATGTTTAGTATTCAGTATTCATCGCTGAAGTGATTGTGTTTAGGGGTGGCTTTGGGAGATCTAGGAGAAGGAGGGTGGTTGGCTAGAAGCGATAGGCACTAAAGCAGGCTGTATCTAGAGTGGCTGGAGTGGAAAGGGGTGGCAGGGGGAGGCGAGAAACATCTTGGGGATGATCCGTGAAAGTTTGTTACACCCTCTCGGTTATGTAAGTCGTAAGGGTGGATTTGTAAGGATTTTGAAAAGCGTGTGGATTTACTTGTACTTATTTGTTTGGTTAATACAATATAGACCAAGGCATGTGAATATAAAGGCATAAGGACCGGTCAGTGGTGGCCAGGCGTTCCGTGTTCGATTCCTCAGCTGGCTAAGTCCTTCATCACGACTCAAGCAACATTTTCGGCTTACCGTCGTGGTAGTAGGAGATTTTCAAATATTGTCGGGTTATTCGGTGATAAGTAAACCGGGAATGTTTGGCTTTCTTTAAAAAAAAAAATAATGGAGCATTTTTTTTTTATTTTAGATACATTATCTTAACACAGGAGGTCCTAAGGAAAAAATCCCTCAGGGCCTATATCTTCTTTGAAGATGCTGTGTGGAGGGTATTTTTAGGGAAAGAAATGAGGAGATACTCTGGGAAGGAAAAATGTGTGAGGGTGGTAGGAATCTGGAGATTAATGAATTCAGGAGTGACGCACGTATGAATCCATCCCTCCCACTAAGATGCAAGGCGATGGGTTGAGAGAATCCGGCTGGAGAGGTCAAAAGATCTCCCTCAACCAGTCTCAAGGTGGTCAAAAGCATTCGCCGCCAAGACCTAGACAAACATCATTCCATGAACCCGGGCACCCCTGCTAAGTCACCAAACGTAGCGAACCACTTGAGGTGACCTATTTAAAGGCAGAGGTGTTGGTTATCCACTAATGGTTCCTGGGGCGGCGGTACCAATACCCGCCTCCCAAATTAAAAAGAAGTTAGCCGTAAAGTGCTAAAATCTTTGGCTCTAAACCCAGATATAAGGTGAGTTATTATTTTCGGTAATTTCAGTAATTAGAAACTCGTATATGTAGTTCTGATGAAAGAACGCTTTCTCGAAATCAAAACCAGCGTTTTCTGTGTTTGATGACTAGATCTGAATGGCCATGTGCTAATCCCATTTTTCCCCTATTTCCTTCCCCCCGTCGCTCCTTTAACCCTCTTAATATACCCCAATAAGGACACCATAGTCCCATTGGCTTCGGCAGTTGGGATTAATATGGTTGTAACTTGAAATAAATTTAAAAAACTTATTGAAATTACCACTGGCTCCGGGATTTGAGATTAGATATCATTCTTTCAACATTAACTTCATACAGGAGGCCCTTATGAAAATGAGTGACGGACGTATGATTCCATCTTTTCGCAAGTGCAATGCAAGACGATGAGTTGAGAGTGTCCGGTTAGAGAGATCAAAAGAGTGTCCCTAATCCCTAATCCAGGAATTCCAATCCGGCCTGCCACGCAGCTGATGGATAGACGCATCTTCCACCAAGACTCGGACAAACCTCACCCCATGAAGTCGGGCATACCTGTAAATTCATCAAATGTACAGAACCACTTGGGGTCACCAAGTCACAGAGGTGTTAGCTATACAACGTATGATTCCCGGGAAGGCGGTACCCGTACCCGCCTCCCAAATTGATGATAGCCAACCTCCGATAGAAGAGGGCTCTAAAAGAAAGAAGAAGTGTGGAATTCCCATGTTTTAATCTGTTTGTTACATTCATTCCACTGAACCAATACATACTTACAACTGTTGTACAACCAAAAAAACAATTTTCTCAATTGCTTATTCATGAAATAAATGGGCAACCCTCCCCCATCTCCCATCCCTCTAGCATCTCAGGAATTAGTTCTGCTAATATTGTAACGGGGTGTTATGTTGGTAGACAGTAGACACTCACCCCTTAGCTCCCCTGAGAAGGGTTACAACCTACAACACGCAATAAAACATCGATATGGGTAAGAACGATATACCTTGCGTCCAGAAAAGTACGTTTCTATTTTTCTCTTATTTAATAAATCATAACTTAAGGCGATCCAATAGTCCAGGAAAAAATTGAAATCGGAATTCACGCCCTTTTATGGGAGGAGTTTAAAAAAACTTGTGAAAAAGTTTTTGGAAAGGTTGGAAAAGGTATTTGAAATTTTTTTTTACAGGTTGATTTCGTAAAGGCCTGTTAAAAACATTAACTCATTTTTTACGCATTGTTTATTGTAATAAAACAGAGTTTTAAAATTGATTTCACGGAACAAAGCGACGTGGAGCCTAGCGTCCGTTTCGCGAACTGATAAAAAAACGGGCGTGACTAGTTATGTAGCCCTTAGGTGGACGGCAAAGAGTTCACTTTGAACATCTAAATTCGTCGACTGCCGGCCGTATTGTAAAATAACAAAGCGAAAATGCATATTTTATATTATTTTGTGAACTTCGGGCATAAATATCAATATTTTTTGCGATTATTATAAAAGAAACTGAATTTGCCGCATTAAACAATAAAGCCATATCCGAAAAGGGGTTTATAAATAGGAAAGTTTGGACTTAAAAGTGTTTTTTACAGACTTTGTATTTTATTTTTTTATAGGCTTATTAAAAGATTTATAAAAGAACTGTCCGATATTTTTAAGGGCCGAGATATGTTCTACACGCAGTATTTAATAGAAGCATCTATAATACTTCTAAGCGATCCAATTTTCAAAACAAAAACATACGATTTTGTATGATTTTGCGTTATTTTGTATGGCTTCATCTTAAGAGGAACATATGCGCGGCCCATTTATGCCAGTTTCATACAAATCTTAATTTTGGGTTTGAGATCAAAATACCCAATCAAACTAAAAAATATTTTTGTAATCAAAGGGTTTATCAAATATCTAGTACGGATGTGAGCTACCTTCTTTATTTTTGCTTTTATTATAAGATATAACTTGTAAAATTACAGAAAAAAACATGTATTTTCGTAACAATAATTTTCGGAGCATACCTCGTGATTTTCTTTCTATCGAGGGAATTTTATATCTATCTAATATATAAAATTCTCGTGTCACGGTGTTTGTTACCATACTCCTCCGAAACGGCTGGACCAATTTTGATGAAATTTTGTGTGCTTATCTGGTAGGTCTGAGAATCGACCAACATCTATTTTTCATACCCCTAAAAGTAAAGGGTGTTCCACTCCGGAGAAAATTATTTTCCCCATACATTTTGTATGGAACGAATTCTCCTACTTTGAAAGAACTGCAGCAATATTTTAAGGGGTATAATATTGAACTGTGAACCGGGGGAGGGGGGAGGGGGGAAAGGAACTCAGGAAGGGGGGTTAGCGGGACGGGGGAAGGGGAGAAGTGGAGTGGGGAGAGGGAGAGGGAACGCGAGAGGGGAAAGGATACGCAGGGAGAAACAATTTAGATCAAGGTATGGTATACGGAGGGAGAAACAATTTAGATCAATTCAGCTAATAAGTTGACAACAGTTTTTGATTCTGAGGCGGTACGAAGTTTGCCGGATCAGCTAGTAATTTAATATAATTAACGTTTCGGCGTGGCAGATGCATAGATATCATCTTCAAAAATAACATATTTTTTGAAACTTAAAACTTAAGTCGCCTTCTCATAATCGCAGAATAAGATAATAACACGGTAATACGAACGGGTTAGGTGAAATTTGTTCGACAATTTCACCTAACCCGGCGCGGCGGTTGGTGTTCAAGAGAAATATGTTATAAAACGGTAGAAAAATTCGGAATGTCGCCGTTCAAATTTCTTCTGAAAGGATTTGTAAGTAGGTGTATAAAAGTATATTAAAAGATCTAGGTGCTCGATTTTTAAATGTTTTATTTCTTAGTTTCAAGTATTTCTACAAATTAAGATAGGTTTAAGGTTCGTGTGATTACAAATTGATTTATTAAGTTATCGTTAATATTATAATGAATATTAAACTGGACAGTAGTGGACAGACATCCTTACAAGACTAGAAGTAGTTCTGCTGCTCCTGCGGGCAGACTGGAAGTCCCCATCCAACTTGTCGATGCCTTCGGCAATCATCGTAACCGTTCGTCCCTAAGACATGAACGACGACAGACGATTGTGATATACTCATCTGCCATCTGTTGGAATATAGCAAAATTCGTATTTCTAACCATGCTATCGTCACTATGTACGTATGTGTGTTTCCTCCAAAGTAGATACTACTTTTTTCTTTGGAGGAAACAGACATACGTGCATTGTGTGTTTCATCTTGTGTCTCACCATTATTTCATGTGTAAGAAAGAGCTGCAGCATTATTGTGATAATGAACGCATGTCGCCGTTCCGTAAACACGAGATAATAAAAAAACGACACAGTATTTCACGTAAAGCGCTCTGAACCTAGCTGAAATGTCACATCTTAAAAATATTATTTCACGAGTTTTCAGCCGGACAAACAAAAATGTAATCCAGAATTAACATTGAACACATAAATGCAGTAACCCTATTCTAGAAGTCACCCCCTACCCAACAATTGACAAATTCCAGAGTCAATCGTTGTAAAAAAGCAATAAATACAGTGCGCTGTTCTCAGTGAATTTACTATCAAATAATGTTGGCGTTTTTCAACCCACAAACATACTTTTAAAGAACTATTGATATATACAAAAAGCGTGCAAAACGTATGGCATTGAAAATGACCCGGTTATTAATGGTCAAAAAGACCCGGTTAAAATGACCCGGTTGAAAAGACCCGGTTAAAATGACCCGGTTAAAATGACCTAGTTAAAATTTTATATTGGGAGTAAAGAAAACTCCCGGCGTCTTTCTCTATCCGTTAGATATATTCTCCTATCTTAACAAACGGATTACAATGTTTTGAGCACAGGCATCGGATGTGCTGTCTTTGTTCTACCGGCATTTCAATGGAAGATGCTCGGAGGAATTATTGTCATTGATTCCTTCAGCACCAGTGCACCGTCGGGAAACACGCCAAGTGCGCGCCCAAAATTTGTACACGGTTGACATTTGTCTTATGAGAACAAATCGCTTCTACGACTCGTTCTTTAGTTCAATAGCTCGGCTGTGGAACGATTTGCCAGCCGCCATGTTTCCTCCCTCCTACAACATGGGACTCTTCGAAATACAGCTTCAATCATTCCTTTCCCCAAAAAATAACCTCCACACAGCAACCCCAAAGATGACATGGGCTCAAATTAATGGACTTAAGACTGTACGGTTGAAATTTAAGAATCCGGCTAAGAAAGCAACTCAAGCCTTACAAATCTGCTTTTGTAAAATAACCCAGTTAAAGCAATGCGAAAAGATGGCACCACTTACGTTAACAGCTGATTTGAAACTCTATGAAACGAAAAGTAGCAACACTAAAAAGATACAATTTTAATTTGGGAGGCGGGTATGGGTACCGCCGCCCCGGGATTACCAACACCTCTGCCATAGGTCACCCCAAGTGGATCGCTACGTTCGGTGACTTAGCAAGGGTGCCCGGGTTCATGGAGTGAGGTTTGTCCGGATCTTGGCGGCGGATGCGTCTGTCGACCAACTGCGTCGGGATCGGGAGAGACTGGTTGAGGAAGACCTGTGGACCTCTCTAGAAGAACTCTCGGAACATCGCCTTACCCGCAGTGGGGGGAGGGATTGATTCATAATACGTCCGTCACTCCTGGATACACTGACTTCCAGATTCCTACCCATCCCTCATACCTTTTTTCTTCCGACGACTACCTCTCCTTTCTTCCCCTAAAAAGGCCCTCCACACAGCATCCCCTAAGATGACACTGACCGTGAGGGGAATTATTTTCCTCAGGGCCTCCTAATCCTAAGAGCTAATGTAAAATAAAAAAAATACAAACGCATACATCTATAGGATTTAGCCTGCGAGAGAATTAGATAGTACAATCGGTCTCCTCTTTGTGCGGTGCTTCGTAGCCTTCCCACTCTTGTCTACTTTAGTTTTCTGAAGGTTTCACTTCTACCGCGTGAGAATTTATGTGGACACACAAGAGTCCCAACTCCCAACTGCTGGTGACTGTCCAGATACAGTGGGATTATGACGCGCCCAATTAGATAAGTTATATGGCTGAAGGAGTGGTAAAGGAAAAGAGATGGGAAAGAAGAAGGTTTGGAAGTGATTAATTAATTGATCAATTTATTCAAAGACACTAAATTAGGAACCCTGAACCCTGGTACGAACTTCCAAATACCAACCCTTACCAAAAAGTAAGAGTGCGCGCGTACCCTTACCGAATGCAAGTAAGAGTGCGCACGAACATAAATACTTATTTTTATTCGTTGTTTGTTTTATCTCCCGGCGGCAGCGTCTCTTCTACAGCGTCTAATGTAGCGACTAATTCGGCCAATGGCGTGTCGGCTGATCGCAGGGGGCGGTACAGAAGGGGGGGCGGACAATGGGGAAATAGGGGTGGAAATTAGTGGAGGCTCTGACTGAGACGTGAGTCAATACAACTGCCTGAGTACTAGTCTAACTTAAAAATCGAAAAAAAAATTAGCTTTATTCTTTTTTGGGTTGTTATGCCGTGTTGCGCTACCTACTTCTTTACTCAACGTTTTGCACAGCGTCCATCATCAGGGTAGATGTCGATCGTCCTGTTGATTTTTATTAACATTATTTTCACTGAGAAAAATAATTTCACTAATGGCCCATGTCATCTTAGGGGACGCCATGTGGAGGGTTTAAAGGAAAGAAAGCACAGGAAGGAATGAGGTATGAGGGCTGGGTAGGAATCTGGGGGTCAGTGTGTCCAGGAGTGACGGAATATGAATCCATCCGTCCAACTGCGGTGCAAGGCGATGTGTCAAGGGATTCTGGCTGGACGAGTGAAAATTCTTCCCTCAACCGGTCTCTCTCGATCCGGCAAGACCAGGACAAACTTCAACCCTTGAACCCGGGCACCCCGGCTAAGTCACCAAATGTAGCGAACCATTTGGGGTAAACTACGTTAGAGTTGTTGGTTTTCCAATAAATGGTTCCCGGGGCGGTGGTACCCATACCCGCCTCCAAAGATATTGAAATATATTGAATATATAAATGCTCACCATGAATCGAACATTGTTTATATGTGTCTGTGTTTTTTTTATATTAAATATTCTATAAAATAACACCGGAAGGCTTGCCGATCCGGTACATGAGTGTGACATTTTGATGAATCCTATAAACTAGCTTGGATGCACATTCCTTTGCCCACCTTCGGCATGGCGGGCCGGATCGGGAGAGACTGGTTCGCCTGATACTGACATCACCATGTACCACAGTGGGAGGGTTGGATTCGTTACTCCTGGACACAATGATCACCAGATTCCTACCTTAACATATCTTTTTCTTCCTCTCCTTCCTTGCCCTAAAATGACCCTTCACACAACATCCCCAATGATGATATTGTCCCCGAGGGAAATTGTTTTCCTCATAGCCTCCTGTGTGGAGCTAAAAAGCTGACAAACCACCACTGATCGATCGGGTTACTTTTTCAAAAAATATTCGATCTTCAACACCCTTGTCCCGAGATAGGATCCGGTGTGACGAGCGACCATAGATGTATAAATTTTGAAGAACGGGCAACTCGAAGAGAGTTTGACAGATGACAGACAAATGGAGATGGCAGTTGCCTGAAATCTAAAATAGGCTATCTTTCAGTTTCAGTGCCGGCAACCCGGGCGTTTATTTAGTTTCATGGTTATTTACATTGTTTTCTTTTCTTTTACCCGCCTCACTAGACAAAGTCTGTTCCGAGGCGAGTAAATCACATATTATGTTTGTTCCAAAAGAAATGTGTGTATTTAAACAAATAAATATGTATGTTAAAAGATAAAAGAGATAAATTATATGTTGGTATATTAAATATTTACATACATACTTTGTTTTTTAGATAAAAGTAAATTAAAATTTTGTGACAGTTGAATATAGCGGTTACATAATAGAAGTAATAATTAATAATTAATCATAATAATTAATATTGCAAAATTGCAGTTTCTCGTATTTGTTTTATTTGAATATTATATAATTTCGTGAGAACTTGTATGAAATGTTATTTATTTAGAATATTTTGAATGTCTGTTCTTTCCTTTTCATTCAACCATATTACAAATCTTTTGAAAAGCCAATTCAAATTATTTGGGGTGACGTAAGTTTTTGTTTGTGTTAGGAAGGTATTGAAAATGTGTGGTGCTAGGTAAGATTCGTGTTTTTTTGCAAAAGTTGATTTGATATGGGGAACTTGAAAGTGCTTATTAATTTTTGCTCTTGTGTTTTGTGAGTGAGGAATGTGGAGATGTGAAGTTTTGATACAGTTTTTGTAAATGATCTTCCTTATGAATAGTTTATTTACTTCTAGTAATTTGTTTTTGATCATTAGCTGTTCCGTCGGATGTTGGTAAGGTTTATAAAACATAATTCTAATTATTGTTTTGTGATTTATTTTAAGAGAATTCAGGTAAGTATCTGCTGCTCCTCCCCAAACTGAAATTCCATATGTTAAAATACTTTGACAGAGTGCGAAATATATTTTTTTTAGTTGATTTAATGACATGATGTTTCGTATTGTTTTGAAGATGTATGATAATTTTCGTATTTTTTTTGATAATATATTAATATGGAGATCCCATTTTAGTTTATGGTCAACAGTTAAACCTAGATATTTAATATTGTCTGCATAAACAATTTTGTCACAAGTACAGCATGTGTTATTTGACGAAATATTGGTGCAGGGGTTAAGATGTAGTTGTGGTTGGCTATGTGGTTGACCAGCCTTTGTTTTGCTAAAAGTTAAATATTTTGTTTTTGAAATGTTCAGTGTTAGTAGATTATTTTGTAGCCATTTATTTACTACAGTCATCCCTGTTTCTGTGTTTTTGAATACCTTTTCCCATGATTGTGCCTTGAACAAAATTGCAGTGTCGTCTGCATAACTGATTACTTTGTACTCAATTTTTCCTAGTTTTATCTCAGTTAGACTATTTATATAAATGAGGAATAGTATGGGACCCAAGACGCTGCCTTGCGGTACTCCATACCTGATATCTGCTTTGTCACTGCTGTATTTATTTATTTTTACTATTTGTTGTCTCTTTTCAATGTAGCTGACAAACCATTTTAGCGGTTGACCAGTTATACCGATATTTTTGAGTTTTTGTAGTAGTAAGTTATGCGAAATAGTGTCGAAAGCTTTTGCTAGGTCTAAGAATACCCCTATCACCTTTGATCCGCCATCTATGCTTTTCACTATGTAGTTGGTTAATTCTGATAAAGCATCTTCTGTACCCATTTTGGCACGAAATCCAAATTGGCGGCTTGAGAGCAGGTTGTGTTTTTCAAGGTACGCAAGTAATCTTTTTTTCATGGCTTTTTATAGAAGTTTAGATAGTGAGTTTAGCAGAGTGATTGGTCTGTAGTTTAATATCAGAGTTTTATCTCCCGATTTATGTATTGGAGTGATACATCCTATTTTTAAATGGTCAGGGACAATTCCGAGCCTAAAACTTTGGTTGAAAATGTGTTGAAGCGGTATAAGTATGTATTCTCGTAGATTTATCAGTATTTGATTGGAAATGTTATCCGGTCCCATCGCGCAATTTGGTTTGAGAGATTTAATAAGATCCGAGATTTCCTTTGTATTTACTTGATAAGCATTGAACGAGTGATTTGGTCGTATGGAAGAGCAAAGTTTGTATAAAGAGTTTTCTGATGTACAGTTTTTTTGAAGAATTTTTTCCGCTAGGGTAGAGCCAACTTTTGCGAATTCAGTGTTAATAAAATTAGCTATTTTATTAGGTTCATTGTTTGTTAAGACTTTGTCTCCGTTTATTAATAGTTCTTTGATATGTGAATCTTTCTTCGGAGTGGAATAAGTAATATTTCTTACAATTTCCCAAATTTTTTTAGGATCATTTTTGGCGATTTTTATTTCTTTTTTGTAATATTTGAATTTGGCTTGTTTAATTAACTTATTACACAGGTTTCTATACAGTAAGTAATCTTGCTTTAGTTTGTTATCATTCGGGTTTTTGTGGACTCGCATATGCATTGCATCTCTTTTATGAATACTGTTGACTATTCCTTTCGTGATCCATGGTGTTATTTTTTTTTCTCTATGTGTGTAGTTCTTTTGTGGATTTTTTGTGGTGTGTTTGGTTATGTAGGTTTCAACCGTATTTATAAATGTGTCCAGTGCTGTGTTTGGGTCTATTTCATTTAGTACATTAGTCCAAGGTTCATCGTGAATATCCGATTTTAGGGACTTAAAGTTTATTTTGTCTTTCATGTTGTCATTTTTGTTTTTACTTTGTTCTTTGTTAAGAAGTATGTTTAATGTAGTTGTGAAATGGTCAGTGACAGTTGAGCGAATAATGGATGAAAAAGTTTTTTTTCTGGTTTTAGCAAATATATGATCAATGCAGGATTCGGAGTGTGATGTAGTTCTTGTTGGCGAGTTTATTGTAGATTTAAGTCCGTAGTGAGTAAAAACATTTAAGAATTCCGTAGTTTTTGGTTGGCAGGTTAATATGTTAATATTCATGTCACCAGCAATAATTATTTGTTGAGTTTTTTTATGTTTTTCAAGAAGTTTATTTAAGGAATTTAAGAAAGGGGTGAGATTTTCGTTATATGTTTTTGGGGTGTTGTGCCGTGTTGCGCTACCTCCTTCTTTAGCCAACGTTTCGGACATCGTTGCAGTGTCCATCATCAGGGCAGATCCGGTAGATGGTACCGGATCTGCCCTGATGATGGACACTGCAACGATGTCCGAAACGTTGGCTAAAGAAGGAGGTAGCGCAACACGGCACAACACCCCAAAAACATATAACGAAAATGCTTCTGGCCGTGAAAATCTTAAAACTTATCTAAGGGGTGAGATTGTTGTAGCATGGTGGTCTGTATATAGCAAATATAGAAAGACATGGGCCAAGTGATATTTGAATGCAGTTTGCTTCAGTTATGTTAATTTCTGATATGGAAGATTTTATTGAATCTTTGACAAAGATTACTATACCATCATTTTGATTTAAGTGTCTTGTGGTCTGGAATGTGGTATAGTCATTTAAGTTTAAGTTGGTGTAAGAATCACCCAACCAGCATTCACTTAGGATAATGATATCGAAACTTATATCTATTTCATTTAGTAGGACACAGAAACTATCAAAGTTCTTTTGAATACTTCTTATGTTTTGACATATTATGCTTAAACTGTGTTTTCCTGAGACAAAGATTTTGTATTCTTTTGCTTGGTTAAAAGTGTATTCTGTGTTATTTATTGTTTCCAAGTCAAAATTCAGTGCAGAAACCATTTGTTACAAGGATGAAAAATAGAAGTTTTGGATGGAAAGCCATACATGATAACGTACATAAGATTTGGGAATGTTTAGGGTTATTATTAAGTACGAAGTAATATAAGGATACAGTTTGGCGCCTGTTTCAGGAACAATTTCTGGTTGGTTTTCCTCTAGTTGTTCTTCAATGAGGTTGGTGGTATTTTCTGAGTTTAATTGAATTGCTTGCGAGTTGATTGATCGAAGGCGAATATATACTCGCCTTGTTGTACTCCATAAGTAGGAGAAAAGGTAGTTTCTTGCAAATAGTTTGTAGAGATATAGTCTTCTTGTTGTGTGCGTGGCTAGATGTCCATTTATATGTATAGGTTCATGTCGTCTTTCGTATCCTGTTTTGTTAATCTTTGCGGTTCCAGTTACCGGAGACCGATATGGAACTATAAGTTTCTAGTAACTGAAACCGCAGTGACAGTCCATTTCATCTTCAGATAAACCATCTCTATGTCACGAGAAAGAGACTCGAGACGACCGCCTTCTCAGTATATGCTAGTCCAAGCAAGAGATCGTATTTTCGTACTATTTTCTTCTGTCTAATATATTTTCATGCAAGACGTGTGAGAAGGAAGAGAACGATCGTCGATGATGTACGCACAAGCTCTCGCTGGGACTATTTTATACATCTATGGCATGGTCTACCTGGGTATCTAACACGGTCGATTGATAGAGAATTTATCGATAGTGTCGATAACTTGTCATCGCTCCCGAGCACGACTGTAGATCACCAACGAACGAACAACAGTTCACGTCAAATAAATTAGGAACACTTAGTCGTTGTAAACTGTTGTTTGTTCGTTAGCGGCCTGCAGTCGTGCTCGGAAGCAATAACAAGTTACCGTCATTATTCATTATCGATGAAACTTATATAGATCGACCGTGCTAGATACCCAGAAGTACCTGATATCTATCAATCTCCATCAAAACGAAAATACTCGATCAAAGATCGGGTGACGTTACGGGTATTGGGTCTCGAGTACGACGGGTACTACTGACTTACATCACATTTTTTGTATGCGTAAAAGTACCGAATCAAAAATCCGATGCTCTCGACCCGATCAATTTGCTAATGGGTCTTGATCGACCCGGGTCGGTGAAATGATGAGAGAAGACCTCTAGACGGTAGAAAGGGGTTGAGGACATTAGGAAGTACCTGGCTATTAAAATTTGGTCTCTAAGCAATGCTAAAACCATTTGAAGTAACGCCAACGTAAATATCGATCCAAATGGTGTTTTCTTACGAAATAGAGATAATCAAAAAAAAAAATGTTTTCCCCCACGGCGATAGCATAATACGAAACCGCTTCATTTGGTTCATAAATAAAATATCTTTAGAAATGTATTTACCACACATTTACAGCCTCTTTACTGAAAGTGGTTAGGTATTAAAATGTATTTGATATCTACGTGTATGCAAACGCTATTTTAAATAAATTTCTTTAGGACTTCACGACGCACGTAAGTACAAGCAAGTCATATTAAGGCGAAGCTTAATGCTAAATCACTATTTTAGATTAATCTTTACTACGAATCGGTTTACATAATAAAAACAAAAAATATGCTTTGGATAAATTTAAGCTTTTCCTACTATTTTCACTGAGTACAGTACATTCGCAACAGCAGACAGTTGCTTACCTTTAATCTCCCTCTTTGCAAGACCAACTCCAAACAGAACTCATTTATCTATAGATCCACACACTCATTTAACTTAAATTATTACCACATTAACATTTTTAACTCGACTTTACATGACATAAAACGAAAAACTCACTATGCAACATTACTCAAGCTAGAAAGTTCAATCCCTATAATATTCCCGTCCTTTGCCTTTTAATCCTATTTCTATGTTCCTCCTCCCCCCCCCCCTTTTTTTTCACATATTGTAATTAAAAAATAAATTAATTAAGAAAAAAACCCTTATAATGTCACACTTTATCATTCGCTATCTTCAGTGGGAAAGTTCATAATTAGCATATTTAACTATCTTATTATTTTCGTTATTTGTTTTTGGAGTTTTATGCCGTGTTGCGCTTCAAATGAAATTTTAAATAACTTTGAAGTACCAAATGTACAACAAATATATGCCAAAAATATATTATTGAAGCTCTTCAAAAATAATGAATCCTCTACTAGACCGTGTATGCATAACACTAGATCGAATAAAAATTATATAAAAAATATTCCAAGTTATAAAACCACATTTGGACAAATAAACTATACACACTTTGCAACATAACTCCATAACATCCTTCCCCAAGACATAAAACTAATAAAAAATCCAATTGAATACAAATCAAGAATAAAAATATGGCTTAAAGAGGTCAATGAGAAAACCCTAGCAAAGACGCTAAAAACGACATAGAAGACTGTATTTAAATAACTGTATTCAAATAACTGTATTTAAATAACTTTAGTCCGCCTAGGCACAGGACCCCCTAGTGAGGAGGACTAAGAAATACAATATTTTATACTTAATTTCACATTACATTTTGTACGTAAAATGTTTTCTATATAGTCGCTATAATAAAAAAAAAAAACCTCCTTCTTTAGCCAACGTTTCGGACTGCGTTGCAGTGTCCATCATCAGGGCAGATCCGGCAGATCCGGTAGATGTGATGCTGGATCTGCCCTGATGATGGACACTGCAACGCTGTCCGAAACGTTGGATAAAGAAGGAGGTAGCGCAACACGGCATAACACCCCAAAAACAAATAACGAAAATTCTTTTGACCGTGAAAATCTTAAAACATATCTATCTTATTACTGTATTATTATGTAATCTCTGATTTGCTGTCAACTTTCTCTAAAATAAATAAAATTAAAATTAAAATTCAAAATATAAAATATAAAATGAAATATAATTTTTAATTACTTTGTAAAAGATATAAGCATAAACTACAAAAAAATGTATTTTTTCATTATAATTGTATAAACGCACATAAAAAAACAACTTAAAAAAACGGTTTTATGGCAAAAAATATCTATGTCCGCTTCCTTTGATTATTTTTTTTCTTTCTTATAGAAATCGTGTCCTCTATTTCTGTATACATTGCCAAACTATTTCTTTTTATGTTTTTTTTGTTTCATTGCTTAAGAGCGTTTAACCAGCCAGCGGAGAAAATCCACATTTCGTCGAAAGTTGTTCTTACGATCGTGCAGGGCGGTTACAATGAGAAAGATTAATTATTCTCCGTACCAGCTTTTTTAAATTATAACTCAATATCGAATTTATTTCAATCCAAATTAGCTTTAATTTATACCTTCATCCAAAAATGCTGAAAGGCGTGATGATAAAACTATTAAAATAATGTATTTTTTGAAATTATTTTTTTATTATAAGTATTTATCATTTTTCAATAATGTCTAAATTTAATAAGAATGTTAAAAAAATCTGAAATATATTAGTTTGTAAGTGCGCAAATAAATACACAAATGGACCAATTTTTGTCAAGAAACACATGTACGTACATATTTTTAATGATTTTATTGAAACTAAAATTAAAATTCTAAAACATGCGTTTGCTAGATAATGTATTAATTTATTTTACTGCATGGTTATATTATTTGAAATGGGTGTGGTATAATACAAAATTTTTTTTGAAAATTCAACAAATCTGCCAACGACCTATGGAATAACCTTATTATACTAAAAATTAAAAAATTGTCTCAAAATTTATTACATGCGAATGCTAGATAAAAGAACAATCTTTCGAAATCCATTTATAATTTTTTTGTGGAAAAGAGTCAATACGTCTAAAATCTTATTTGAAAATTACATATTTCTGGTCTTCTCTGGTAATGCCCTCTTAAATGCCCAACAAAACCAAAAATAATTATTATATTTAATTATGTCTTATTCATTCAATACACCACTGCACAAGAAAAATTAAATAAAAAAGATGGTAAAAGATTTTCCTATAAAATAATTTTCTTGCACTTTGATATTTAGATATGTAATAGAGATAAAATTTCAAATTATTTTTCTTCTGCCTTTCAAGATCCAATTCCCTACGCATCTACACATCTTCCTTCAGAAATCTTCTCTCCCTCCATCTTTGTAAGATAATTGCTGCCAAACCGTCATGAGTCGTGTCAATCAGCTGTCCGTGTCTTGTACCTATCCGTAATGCCGACGTCTTACAGACTGAGGTGCTTGTTAAACTCAAGGGTTGACGTTTATATTAAATTTACTGCTGAGAAGAGAGGCTAAGGAATTATAATACATTAGTTATAAGGTGTCTCGTTGTTCGAGGGATGTTATACAAAATGGATTACCTCTATTTCGTTTCGTTTCAAATTGATGTGTGAAATCAAAATCATCAATGTTGACAATAAATAAAAAGTTTCACTTCCACAGAATAACGATACACGAATAAAGATTTCCACCAATCAAGCAACTATTCCATATTCCACCCACAAAAAATAACTACACACAACATTCATTTCTGAGAAGGACGTGCACAAAATTTAATTATATCTTACTAATCGTTAAACACAATATTTTTCAGTTTCTCCTTCGCTCAAGGAGAAACTGAAAAAAAAACAGTTGTTGACGCAATCGCAATCATCCTTCTAAACAAAATCGATATTTTTCTAATTTGACATGTCAAAACATGACAAAACTTGACTTTAAATTGTAATCTTTTTTTCCTAAGATTTGTTACAAATCCAATTTATTTTTTCTATCATTTTATGTATGTACGAGTATCTTGCAAAAATTCACTGTTTCATGAAACCATGAAAAGATGTATTTTTTTATAAAATATATATAGATCTAACTAATACGCTAAAATAAAAATAAAAACATTAAAATTCGTAACTTGGTGACACAGAACAATAATGAATTAACTTCAACAATCAGTACCAAATTAACTAAATGCCATCATAAGTAAACCAAAAGACAAATATAATAACGTCAACAGAATTGTTTACGCTAGTATTTGTTTTGGGTAAGTATTCTTATGCATTATTTATTTAACCCTTTGGAAGTCTTTGGGAGAATAGCCAATACAGTATACTTCTATTTTTATTTTAACTTTTATGAGTAAAACCTCAAATTGTAATATTTAATTAAATGAAGACAATATAAGCGAAACTCAATCGAAAATCTGGAAACAGAAAAATCAGAAAAAAGATATTGACACCTCTGGGACTCGAACCCAGGACCTCTTGCTTTCCGGGCAAACACGCTAACCTCTGCGCCACAGTGTCGATATTAAATTCGGTAATTTTAATACTTCGACTAAGAACCACCCACATTATCTTTATTTTCTTTATAGTATTTATTTATTTATTTAACGCCCAACGGGCTTTTACATGTTTGGTAGTACAATTATTCATGACAGATGATTTTTAAACAGATACAGAAATAATTTATTTATTTATTTATTCTTAGTACATTTACATTACAAAGGTATAATATATTGTCCTCCACACTAGGAGTTCACCTGTGTTGTGGAGGACATTTTTCAGATTAAATTATAAATTATAAATTGTGAATATTAAAACAAAAGAGTGTTAATAGCTAATATAAAAAAGAGAAACAATAAAAATCAAAATATAAAATCGACCTCAATTCGACACAAATTATAAATTAAAAGTTAGAAAGATTGTAGCCAGTTTCTTATGTTTTTTTTGTATTCAATAATATAAGTTGTTTTATATTGTGTAGGAAGAGAATTGTATAGTTTTATAGCCTGGTTGGTATCTGTAGTGTTTTTGTCCAAAGGATGTGTTTGTTTTTGGTATTTGTAGTTGGAGAGCATGTCTTGTTCTAGTATTGCGAGAGTTTTGTGAAATGTTAAATGTGGATAAGTTCTTGTAAAGGAAAGTTAGTATTTGTTTTGAATGTAATTTTTGAATTTTCAGCACTGGGAATTTTTCGAATATGATTGATGTGGGTGTTAGTATTGGTAACTTAAGTATTACTTTTATTAGGGTTTTCTGAGCTTTAAACAGTGTATTAATGTATTTTTTACTGGCACAGCCCCAGGCAATAATGCCGTATTCCATTATGGATTGTGCAAGTGCGAGGTATATATATTTTTATATCACATATGTTTAAAATATTTCTCAAGTTTTTAAAAAAGTAAATCAACTTGTTTAGTTTTCCTATTACCGAATCTATATGTTTATCCCATTTTATATAACGGTCAAAGTATATACCAAGATATTTAATATTTTCCGTTTGTATAATTAGGGGACAGTCGCATGGAGTTTGTGTTGATATATCAATGGTTGATTGACAGGAATGTATTTTAAGGTGGATGTTATTGGAGGGTTGGCCTCTCGAATTTATGCTCAAATTTATGCTGAATAATAAAAACAAAATTAGACAAAAGCCATAAAAATACAAAAATACAACGATTTCATAGGTTTACAGAAAAACAGATATGTTTGGGAATAAAACATATGAAGAAATAATAAAAATAAAATTAGATAAAAAAGTACGAAAGTCATAAAAATACAAAAATACAGCAATTTTATAGTTTTACAAAAATAAAGATATGTTTAGGAATAGTTTTGGAATAAGCTTTTTACATGAACAACAAAATTCGCCAAGTTTATGTTAAATATGTCAATATCACCTAAGTACTGATTTCCCATAGTTATTAGATTCTTAGCGCATATACAAGGTGTCCGGAAACTCGTAGTGCAAGCGGGAAACTGGAGAATCCACATCACATTTGGAGTCGATTTTGTGGTTAAACTTTTTTTGATTTGAGCTTTCGTTTTCGAGTAAATCGGGTCCGAAGTTGGAATTTTTTAGGTTAAGTTTGAAAAAAAATTTCACTAGGGGGTTGATTTGAGCTGTGTAATGTCTTATAAAATGCAACGAAGGGTAAACCGGGCTCAAAAATTTTTTTAACCCTTTAGTTGCCGAAAAAATGGAAAAATAGAAAAAAAATAATATTAAAATCGAAATGCTTAGATCGAAAAAAATAAGTTTTTTGGGTTCTCTACGTGATGTAGATTCACCAGTTTCCCGCTTGTAGGTACTACGAGTTTCCGGACACGTTGTATTATTGACTACTATCTTCACGTATGATTGCAAGATTCAAACCCGAACTAAATGCTCTCTAGATAGTGTCTGGATAAATCTTTATCGATTTTATTTTGATATCGACACCGTGGCGCAGTGGTTAGCGCATTTGCCCGGAAAGCAAGAGGTCCTGGGTTCGAATCCCAGAGGTGTCAACATCCTTTTCTGATTTTTCTGTTTCCAGATCTTCGATTGAGTTTCGCTTAATTAAATATTACAATATATTTCAATCATTTGTAAAGGGGCTTATGTACCTACCTACAGTCCTATGTACAAGTACATATTACAAAACGTTTCAGGTTCGACACTGTTTCAGTCAGCTGTCAGACAGTCTCCATGGCAGAGTAGCTCCGCTCCCTTAGTTTGTGAGAAGAGTTTTCTTGCAGGGTGTTAATTTTAATATTGCTTATTAAGGGTGGTTGTTGGAAATGAAAACATCTAAGATGGCTTCCGGGAGGTTTCTATTCGGAACATTGTATCGGGTCGGAAAACTTTTACCTTGTCTAACCCTTAGGCGTTTAGTTATATATTTGTTCTGTGCTGTGTAACTATTGAGAAGGCCTTTTCTTCTAACACTGTTGACGCAAATTCATACATCTGTTCAATTTGGGAGGCGGGTACAGGCAAATACTGCCGCTTCGGGAAATTCAATTCGGGAGGCGGGTATGGGTACCACCGCCTCGGGAATAATTTATCGGATAACCAACACCCCTGCCATAGGTCATACCAAGTGGTTTGCAACGTTTGGTTACTCAGCAGGAGTGCACGGCTTCATCAAGTGAGGTGTGTTCAGGTCTTGGCGGCAAATCGGAGAGGCCGGTTTAGTGAGACTCTTTGACCTCTCCAGCTGGCCGAGAGAGACCCATCGTCTTGCACCGCGGCGGGAGGGATGGATTCATACATGTGTCACTCCTAGACACATCGACCTCAAATTCCTACCCAATCCTCGTAACTTTTTCCTTCCCAGGACTTCCTCTCCTTCATTTCCTTAAAAAGACCCTCCATACAGCATCTCTAAAGATGATATGGGCCCTGAAGGAAATTATTTTCCTCCTCTTTACCCTGTGTGGGGTTAAGAGGGCATTACCAGAGAAAACCAGAAATATGTCATTTTCAAATCAGATTTTAGACGTATTGACTCTTTTCCACAAAAAATTATAAATGGATTTCGAAAGATTGTTCTTTTATCTAGCATTCGCATGTAATAAAATTTGAGATTTTTTTAAAATTTTTAGTATAATAAGGTTATTCCATAGGTCGTTATAGATTTGTTAAATTTTCAAAAAAGATTTTGTATTATACCACACCTATTTCAAATAATATAATCATGCAAAAAAATAAATCAATACATTATCTAGCAAACGCATGTTTTAGAATTTCAATTTTAGTTTCAATAAAATCATTAAAAAATATGTACGCACATGTGTTTCTTGACGAAAATTGGTCCATTTGTGTATTTATTTGCGCACTTACAAACTAATATATTTCAGATTTTTTTAACATTCTTATTAAATTTAGACATTATTGAAAAATGATAAATACTTATAATCAAAAAATAATTACAAAAAGTACATTATTTTAATAGTTTTATCATCACGCCTTTCAGCATTTTTGGATGAAGGTATAAATTAAAGCTAATTCGGATTGAAATAAATTCGATATTGAGTTATAATTTTAAAAAGCTGGTACGGAGAATAATTAATCTTTCTCATTGTAACCGCCCTGCACGATCGTATGAACAACTTTCGACGAAATGTGGATTTTCGTCAGCTGGCTGGTTAAACGCTCTTAATGTTGAAAACAAAAATGGTCACCCCAACATTTAGAATCTTATATTGAATAGCTGAACGAGTGGAAAGAAATAATAATTCTTTGATTTTGAAGTGAAAACTTCTTTGTTGTGATTTGAAACTCGATGAAACGAAAAAGCAACACTAAAGAGAGACAAACATATGCATCCATAGAATTTAACCTGCAAGATACTGAGACAGCAATAAAATATTTATTTATTTCACGGATATTCGGTTCCAATATACATATAAGATAAATAAGATGACCAATTGTATAGGAAAAGGTGCACTGGAATTCGACAACAAAACTATGGAAAAAATCCTCCTTCACATTGATAAAAAAAGTGCTTCGTAGTCTTCCCACTCTTGTATACTTTAGTTTTCTGAAGGTTTCACTTCTACCGCGTGTGAATTGCACACTCTGATTTTTTTTTATTTTCGCCAAAGTTTTTCATGAATCACTCATCAAAATTTCGCGCTATGAGCATAAAACTTAATATTTAAAAGTCTTCTTCTTCTTCTTGTGCCTTGTCCGTTCAACGGACGTTGGCTACCATGTTGGCTATGCGGACTTTGTTTACTGCGGCCCGGAACAGCTCCACGGTAGACTGGCCAAACCACTGTCTCAGTTTTTCAGCCATGAGGTTCTCCTTCTTCCAGGGCCCCGTCTTCCGGCAATCTTTCCCTGCATTATGAGATGCAAGATCTCATACTTCTCTGGATGTCTCATCACATGTCCAAGATATTGAAGTTTTCGGATTTTTATAGTTTTAATTACTTCCTTTTCTTTATTCATCCGTACCATAACATCTTCATTTGTAACCCTGTCCATCCAGCTTATTTTAAATATTCTTCTGTAGATCCACATCTCGAATGCCTCAAGTCACCTAATTAGTTCTTCAGTAAGCGTCCATGCTTCCATTCCATAAAATAATATCGAAAACAGACAAACGAACAAGCAAATTTAAAAGTACATTTTCAATAATAAATTATTCAATAATACCTACATAATTTCCGCATTATTTCCTCACGGTTACCAACAGATCAATAACCACTATAATAGTTGATTGATTCGTTGTAAATCTTTATAGGACATAGGTTCCGTGTTACTAGTTGATTGATGGCAAAGCTTGTCACTTCCGAGTTAGTTTACCTGTAAGATAAATAATTCAGCTTGCTCTTAGCACGGAGCTGCTGATCTGTCCAATAAATCTGCCTTACATCTTATCTTATCTTTACACATTATCTACAATCTGTATTGTCGCAGCGTGTAATTACGGTAATTAACAAGCGGTCGAGGGGAATAATGATCAAGGGAAGAAAACATTAAATTTTAGAATTATAAAGTGAGAAAAAATTAAGTTTTCGTGTACAACATTTTCTGAAACAATTCGACATTTATACAATGATGACCTGCATAAAATTGTGAATCATTTACTCTGGTATAATAAATATGCTTTAAACATTATCGTGATTTATTTTAGCGCTTGTTGCGCTTGTAGCGTCATGTTGTATTTCTTCTGTTATATGTTCTGAAGATGAACACTGTAACGATGTCCGAAATGTTGGCTACAGAAGGGAAATATAATAATTCAAAAATAAATCTTTTGGCACATTTTGCAAAATGTGCCGAGATTGCCACCCAATTTGCAGAGATATTTCAAAACGTTTTTTGGAATTATTTCAAAAGTTCAATCACAAAGATAACCTCGTATTTTCACTTTTTAACAAGAGATATCTCGCATCTCTTCTTATTATTTGTTATTGACGATTCGCAAAACAAAATTATTGAAATATTTTTCTCACAAAATTTATTTATTTTTAATTTTTAAATGAAAGACAAACATTTCCGAGTTACTAAAAACATGACACTATTTTAAAATCTCCTTCTTTCACCACGGTAAGCGGAAATTGTTGCTTGTGTTGGATCCAAACCGATGCCAACTCAGCCGCTGACCGGTCAATCATTTTATTTTATTTTATTTATTTATTTGTTTATTTAGCACAATATTATACATTTATATACTTAATTTATTAGATTTTGACTGCCCAACTAGGAGTATTATCCCGTTTTAGGACAGTCAAATAATTATGGATATGAACATGTGGAAAATGATTTATACAAAAAAAGAAAGAAAATTGATGAAATAAAAAGAGGAAATAAAAAGATCATGATGATGTGTTACATATTAAAAATCAATCATTGATCATGTGTTACATATTAAAAATGCATGTTCGAATTTGAATGTATATCTGTGATTATCAACTAGGCTGACAACTGACAACATCATACAAACGTTATAATAATTAATTTTCTAAAAATAGTAAAAAAATATGCAGAAATCATGCGTTTATAAATTTAACGAGTTTTAAAAATATATATTTGAATCCTCAAAATAAGGGATACTGTTAAATATGGGTGCATTTAATTATCTCTAACACTATAAGCAGTGTATATATCTCCTCTTTAAAATTCGAAGGTACGATTTTTTCATGAGGACGGGAAATTTCCAAATCGAACGCCCATAAATCCCAGACGCTGGACGCGATTTCGATTACCAACACGAACCCTTGAGTGGTTAAATCACAGGGTAAAACATCTCACCGTAAATACATTATTCTTTTTTTAAAGAAAAACTCACTTTTTATAAATTTTAAAGGTTATTCCCATCAATGTAATATATCATTGAAGAAGAAAATAACAATAATAACCTAAACGATTAACTAATATGACGGTTTGAAAGAAGGTGGCAATGGCGAAATTGGTCAACGCGCACGTCCTGGTTAGACAAGAGGCTCTTGATTCGTGTCCCAGTTGCAACCATTTCTGTTTTTCTATGTATTGTTCTCTTTCATAATATTTTCGTTTAGATTATTATTTTTTTTTTTATTTTTTTTTTTTTTTTAAATACATAAACGGCTATACTGCCTTTATAAATAAACATATAATAGAGTACAAAAGTAAGAAAAATAATATCATTACATAATAGTAGTTTTAAACTTAAAAATAACATACAATTATTTTATGTATCACAACAAAAAATAACAAAAAAGAACAATGAGAAATATCATCATTTCATTTCAACATGTCCATATTGCGTATATAAAGTTACATTATGGAAAAATAATTTTTGAGTGCATGTTTATATTGCGCTAATTTTAAGAAATAAATGTCGCCGATGTTAGCATATTCATTTCCCAAAATGTGTAATCGACTGATTGGTGAGTAATAATGTGATAATGTATGTGTGTTATTATAGTAGAACGGTAGAGTCAGTCTATTGTTAGCGCGACCAGGGCAATGAAATCGTATTAGTTCTATTAAATCAGGGGTATCCAGGACCGAGTGAATTATTTTATATAATATTAATAGATCACAGATTTTTCTACGATCTGATAAATTTACGAGATTAGTTCAGTTTAATAACAAATTATAGTCCACGGATTCTCTTGGAATACCTAATTTAAAATTAATATACCTAAGGAATCTATGCTGGACTTTTTCAATCGCTTGAACATGGATATTGTAATGTGGAGCCCAAATCGTAGAATTATATTCTAAAATGCTTCTCACTAGCGAATATTATTATCTTATTCTTCGACGATTTGAACACTGTTCTTTTTTTAATAAAATCGAGTTTGTAAAATATTGTTCTCTCATCAGTATTACACTGAACCCAATTTAAAAATAGTATGAAGCCTCGTTCGCTCGTGTGCATAATTGGTCCCAATTAACTACCGCATTGATTCACACCAATGATGGAGTAAAAATGCACTAAACAACAATAATTGATATGCATTTTGACAAACGAATGGAATAGAGTAATTTGCATGTGAATGTGAATATGAACACTCAAATAATTAATTATAAACATTATTGTTTAAACTAAGTACAAGGTTGTTATGTCGTTATGTGCTTTATTCCACGAAACAATTCAGGTTAAAATTTTATGGACTCCATCCCACGAGCGAAGATTGAATTATGTAGCTAATTATCCATTTAATATTGAAAGGCAAAATAGAGGGTCGCCGAGGGCCTGGTAGGAGACAAATGTCTTGGCTGCGTAAAATACGAGAATGTACCGGCATTAGAAGTGTGGAGGAGCTATTCCGGGCAGCACAAGACAGAGAGACATTTTCAAGAGTGATCGCCAACGTCGGGGAGACCCACGGACATATGAATATATCTGGACCTGCCCTAAGTGATAAAAACGTATTATTTCCCCCTCGCCATGGAACCGGCTGGAGCTCCTCCTTGGCGCCAGTTCGCCCCATGTGGAGGGGATAGAGAATCGCTTGAATCTAAAATGTGTGACGTCATCATTCTTGCCGTGAGCAGCGCGAAGCTAACATCTATACATTTAACGAAAAAATAACACGCCAAAACAGTAGCTTGTGCTATACAACATACCTACATATCAATGTGCACATAGCGAATGTGGGCGGTTCCTTAGTGTGCTCGTCGCTGGTTACAGGGGTAAGTAAATTATGAAACATTTGTAAAAGTGTCTTAACTAAACACGGCAACAAAATATTGCTATGTGAAAACGAGCGAATCTTTTTGGGGTGTACATTTGGCCTACGCAAATATTTTATTATCGTGGCAAGCAATTCGCGCTCCCATGTAAAAAGGTCTATTCATTCAAAGCAGATTTTGGTTTTAAGAACTAAATGGTGATATTATAATGCGAGATGCCTATATACTGTCAGATTGATTTTTCAACTAATCACAGTCTTCTTCCCCTCTTCGCCCCCTCATAGTTTGGTTTTACCCCTCACCTGTATCTTCTGGTCTATCCATTTGGATGTCTATGGGGAGACCTGATACGGCACACAAAGAAGGAGAAGCTAATTAACCATTAAGATGAAGTTATACGTGAAATCATATTTAGATACTATTTTGATTAATCTTTACGACGAATCGGCTTACAGTATGAACATCAAAAAATATGCTACGGATAAATTGAAGCTTTTACTCCCTTTTCTGTGCATTGGAATTACAATAACATTATTATTTACGTAACAAAAAATATAAGCGTAAACCACCAAAAAAAAATTTTTTCATGACTTAACTATGAAGTAATACAAGAAACAATATTTTAAAAATACCCCTTTATGGCTAAGACTATTTTTGAGGTTTTCCGTGTTCTAACTTTTTTTCGTTCTTATAAAATTATGCACAAAATAAATAAAAACCACTTTTTCGCTTACTTGCCTCGTGCAAATAAGCGGCTCGATTTTAAGATTTTCCAGGCAGGAGATTCGAAAATTTCTAGCGTTTATATTCCTCTTAATTCATTTCTCCACAGAGGTAATAAGAGAGAATGGTTTGCCGCACAGTTTTGGGGAACACCATTTTCTTTATTGATTTGATCTTGACCGATATGACACTTGGCGTAACCCGGCCATTTTGACGGCCTCCGTGATCGAGGGGTAAAGCTCTCAGCTAATAATCCGCAGGTCGCGAGTTCAAATCCCGGCGTGCGCCAGTAAATTTTATTTGATTCAATTTGTTTTATTTCACAATTTATTAATTTAAAAAAGATTTAAAGTATATTTGCGGCACGTGCCAGAGTGGAAGATATTCGCAGTATCGCCCTGGTGTTACACCACTATTCAGAATTAAAACGTTGCTTAAAATGGCTTTAGCAGCGTTTGATGATCAGATCTGAATAGCCAGGTACTTTTCTACCTTCATCTACCTCTTCTACTTCCTCTCCCCAATACCTTTCATCATCATCACTCTTGGCTCTACAACCCCTGGTGGGTCTTCCTCCACTCATCTCGGTTTTATGCCAGCTCTCTCCAGTTTAGAAGCTCCAAGGCAGATGTATCTTTGAGGACGTTGTCGCTCCATCTTAAACTTAGTCTTCCCAGGCTCCTTCACCCTATCGGTCTTGAGTTCAGCAGGGACTTTGGTGCTTGATGCTCGGTCATTCTCTCTACATGACCCAGCCACCGAAGTCTTCCCAGTTTAATAAATTTTGTGACGTATACAGCTCATTGTTGTAACGTCTGCGCCAAAATCCATTTTCTAAAACCGGTCCGAAGATACGCCTCAAAATTTTCCTTTCAAGAACGTCTAGTGCTCGCTCATACTTCTTGTTATTACCCAAATCTGAGCTACGTATGTGAGTACTAGTTTGATAAGTGTTTTGTACATTAATATCTTGGTATTTCTGGACAGCAGTCTGGATTTTTGCGTTCACTATGCGCTTGAGGGTCTCATCTGTAGTATTATTGAATAATATTATACCAATACCTTTAGTATATACTCACAACATAACAAAATAGGGGATACCAACTGGCTCCAGACGATTGGGAACAGCCAGGATTCAGGTGCGGTTTTCTTATAAAAAATATTTAGATTAAGAAATAGGCACGTCGATAGATTTTTCACGCAGGAAGTCCAGAGTAAAATCATTTCCCTTGGGGAAGGAAGTAAGCTCTGAGAAGGAAAAGGGGGTGAGTGATGGACGGAAATCTGGGGGTCAATCAAAGCATTAAATAGTAGCATTTCCAATAACACGTGTTCTAATTATGTCATCTGCCTGCAAACTGTATTTAAAAATCTCTAATAAACAATAAATAGTGTTAATCTCAAATGACCTCCCAGATAAGTATGGTCCTGTACATTATCTGCCTGTACAGAATCTAAATAAATAAAAAAATATTTATATTTTAATACAGCATCACGTTTATTGATCAAATGCATTGTACATGTAAGTTTTGTGTTAGTGATTGAAACCGGTGCAGTGGATGCAAACTGTTAGCTGATTTGGAACAATCTCTTGTACCTGATAGTGAAGTTGTTGAAACGCTACACATTGAAATGGATTCGGAAGCTGAAAGTCCAAAGAAGCAGTTTCAAAAGCGGGAAGTTCAAAAGAAACTGTTTCAAATAAAGCGGAAAGTGAAACTGTTTCGAAAACCAAGTGTTTGAAAGAAACTGTTTCGAAAGTGGAATGTTCGAAAGAAATTGTTTCGAAAGCAGGGTGTTCAAAAGAAACTGTTTCAAAAGCGGAAAGTTCAAGAGAAACTGTTTCGAAACCAGGATGTTCAAAAGAAACTTTTTCGAAACCAGGATGTTCAAAAGAAACTGTTGACACGCTGCCACGTGGAATTGAAACAGTTACGATAGCCGAAAGTTCAAATTCTAACAGCACCTTCATCTTGAATTCCTCAAATACCTACAACCGATGAAATGGACGGATTTGCAGACCAAACTTTTATTATCAAGGACAAAATTCAACCAATCGAAACCACGCCTGAACCCATCAAACTGTTAACCTTAAGATGTTTTTTTTTTATTACAATCATAAAGGTACTTAATTAAAATGAATATATGTATTTCAAATTATAAACTAGACATATTTACCTTTACGAGAGTTAAAAACTCGTGTGCAAAGGGGAAAAAATAAAAATTAAATAATAGTTTATCTAGTCTGTAGTTAGTAGAAAGATAGAGCATTTTAGAAACCTTAAATATAAAATCTCGTGTCACGGTATTTGTGGTCGCACTCCTCCGAAACGGCTTGACCGATTTTTATGAAATTTTTTGTGTATATTTGGTAGGTACGTGAATAGGTTTCATATCGCTAGGTGATAAGGGGGTCCCTATCAAGAAAAAAAATCTATTTTCTTGACAAATTTTTTTTTGTATTTTTTTTTATTTGGCATTAAAAAATACCTATAACCCAAAATTTTAATTCTCCCCCACCCTTCCATTTTTTAATCGCAATTTTTGTATTTTTGTAAGAACAAATTTAACCCGTCTTTCGTATTTCAAACAGAACGAAATTATTTATGTTGTTGGATGACAGATGGCGCTACATCTGCCTCATCTAACTTGCATCCACACAAGCGCAAGACATTTATGAGAAGCGTCGCGTCATTTTGATATTTCATTTGGCATCATGTTCTCGCGTGGGCAAACCATCTAGCTTATTTGTGTTGGCTAAAGACGGACTGACAAAAAATATCGTACACTCAATTGCTCTTCGAAATTCATATGGATTTTCTTTATTTCATTTTCCTACTTTAGTTGGTGTTTTTTTGTTTTTATCGGCGGTCATCGTCCATTCCTCTTTCTGTCATAGATCCCATCCCCACACACTTACAATACATTCGTTATTTTTTATTTAACAACCAAAATATTCACTAGAAATAATTTATATAGCAGAAGGTTTTATATGGCAGTTGGACGGGTCACCTAGTATATTATAAATTTGTACAGCGCCCTTGGGGTGATTTTTTCACGAAAACGTCGCTTTACAAGCCATCCAAATACGATTATTAGTTTTTATTCGTATTAATTTTTTAACGTTTTGTATTTTTATGGGTGTAGATATTGGAAAAGTGTTAATGACGTCGTGGGTGTAGAAGAAGAAGAAGTGATAGTTGTGTTAATCGGAGGCAGTGGTGCGTGTGGTTCTCAGGATCACGGGTTCGATCTCGGGTCCGTATCGGGTTACCCGTCATAACACTGTTACCTACTTGATTCTAAACAGTTCGCCCTTAGCTACAGGGTGTCACTAAAGATAAAATAAAGAATCCCTTGTTTTCACAAATACTACGTAATGACATCTTCGGCGGAGTTGTGATCAAAGAACAAAAAAAATCGTTATTAATGAAGACAATATTGGCGAAACTTAATGGAAAATCTAAAACAGAAAAATCAGAAAAAGTTATGGTCACATCTGGGACATATCTTTTTCTGATTTTTCTGTTTAAGATTTTCGGTTGAGTTTTGCTGATATTGTCTGCATTAAGTAAATATTATAATTTGAGGTTTTATTTGTAAAATAAATTAAAAATCGGTTCAAATAATAATAATTAGTAGGATTAATAAAATACATGTAGGATTACCAAAGATTTTTTAAATATTTACATTGAGAGATCAGTAGGATTTATAGGTCCAATTAGGAGTTCCACCGAGCCGAACCCTCTGATATAAAAATATCTGGAGTCGGTGAATTATTTTCCCATTTGGTCTCTTTGACATGTTGCTCTTGTATTATTTTGAATTTATTATACTTATGTAATGCAAGTGCATAACGTGGATTGACTAGGTGATCATTTCTGGAAAAGTGCGTGAAAGGGTTAAGTTTTTCCTGCGGGAACGATTTAACCCGGACATAAAATCTGAAGCGTATAATAGGAAATTTCTTCATAACCATTCGGGTTTTACACCCGAACCATTACAGATAATTTCCTTCTGGACTTATGTCATCTTTGGGGATGTTGTGAGGAGGATATTTTTGTTGGAAGAAAGGGGTGAACCTTGAAGAGATCCACGTTGTAGGAGTATAAAAATATAGAGGCAAATCGTTCCAAAGCCGAGTTCTAGAAACGACCCGTTCTTCTGTGACAATTTTTTTTTTTTTTTTTACATTAACTCCACACAGGAGGCCCTGAGCAAAATAATTTCCCTCAGGGCCTATGTCATTTGGGATGCTGTGTGGAGGGTTTTTTTGAGGAGAGGAAGGAATGAACATTGGTCTTGAAGAGACCCATGTTGTAGGAAGGAGGAAACACAGAGGCCGGCAAATTATTCCACAGCCGAGCTGTTGAACACAAGAACGAGTCGAAGAAATGACCGTTGAAATGAAATGATCCATTGTAATACCGGTAGAACAAGGATAGCATTCCCACCCGACGCCTGTGCTCTAAAGATTGCAATCCGTCTGTTAAGATGGGAGAATCTATCAAACGGACCGCCCGTTTCTGCACAGAGTCGAGGGTATTTTTCAGGTATTTTGGAGCTCCAGACCAGAGGTGGCTGCCAAATTCAACCGTGGGGCGCACTTGTGATTTGTACAGGGTTAGCAGTTGTGCACTATTAAAGTATCTGCGGGCCCTGTACAGTACGCCCAGTTTTTGGGAGGCTAACTTTACTCTAGCTTCGATGGAGCCGCCATACCTCAGCTGGTCACTTAGGGTTACACCAAGCATATCAATGGAGGGCCTGTTCGAAAGATTGCTTCCGTTGAAAGCGACTAGATTTTCATTTCGATCCCCTTTAGACGTAATCAGACAAGATTGGGTCTTTGAAACATTAAATTCAACGAGATTATTTTTACCCCAAGAGAAAACACTCTCGAGATAACCGTCCATTCTTTGCTTCAAAGCCTTACGAGCTGTTGGAGTTTGTGAGCCCTTTGGGGGCTTGTCAAACAAAAAGCTATCATGAACTGTACTGTCATCCGCGTAACAATGAATTGGTGCACATGACAAAAGGTCGTTGATGTGCAACAAAAACAAAGTCGGAGACAGAACCGATCCCTGTGGGACGCCAGCATTTATTGAGTGTGAGGAAGAGGTGAAACCATCGACTACCGTCTGAATCGACCTCTCCCTCAAGAAGTCGGCAATCCACGTACACAAGGATGCGGGAAGTCCGTAAGAATGCAGTTTGTTGACAAGTCCTCGGTGTCAAACCCGGTCAAAGGCCTTGGAGATGTCCAGTGCAACCGTTTGGGTCTCACCGAAACGTTCCAGGCATCGCCCCCAAACATGCGTCACATACGCGAGAAGATCACCGCACGAGCGGTTCCGCCGGAATCCGTGTTGACGGTCGTTAATGATTTTGTTCTTCTCGATGTATGTGAGCAGTTTGTCGTTGACCACACGTTCCATCACCTTAGACAGAACTGATGTGATCGCTATGGGGCGGTAGTTGGCCGGGTTGGAGCGGTCCCCCTTCTTTGGAATAGGATGCATAACCGCTTTTTTCCAACCAGAGGGCACAGAGCCAGTCTTCAGGGACAGTTTAAAAAGCTTCGTCAAAATGTCAACTGTATGAAAATGTTGTGGGCGCGTTTGGTGTATTTCCTGACGGCACCAAAACCGAAGGAATCATTGAAGCTAGTCCATTGAAATACCGGTAGAACAAGGACAGCCTTCCCACCCGACGCCTGTGCTTTAAAAATTGCTATTTTTGCCCGCTTGATTCAGAAGAATCTATTAAACGGACCGCCCATTTCTGCACAAAGTCGAAGGTTTTATTTCAGGTATTTTGGGACTCCATACCAGAGATGGCTGCTAAATCCAACCGCGGGGTACACTTGCGATTTGTACAGATTTAGCAGTTGTGTACTATTAAAGTATCTGCAGGCTCTGGTTCACCAAGTACTGAGGGCTAACATAACTTTGGATTCGATGGAGCCCCCATATCTGAGCTGGTCACTTAGAGTTACACCAAGCGTATCAATGGAAGGCCTGTTCGGAAGATTGCTTCCGTTGAAGAAGTTAATGGTATTATGTAATAATTGACTGTTGAAGAGGTGTTATGAGTAAACTTTTAAAATGAACACCCTGTGTGGAATGCAGCACCCCACCCGAAACACTTCTCATACTGGTCATTTTGTATTTATTGGAGTCGTTCACTTGTCCTCTCCGCGCGTCCGATGTAAAACGACATCCAGCGAAAGTGATACCTTCAAACCTCTGATACCTTCATACCTCTAATACCTTAATGATACCTCTAAAACTTCAATATCATATCCTGTAGCAAGTTCCAAGCGTTAAATGTAGATTTCTTTTGACTACTATCAACAACAGTGGCGTAAAGTGACTTCTACAATTTTCACGAAGAAAAGTCACTATTTAACATATTAATTTCGGCTCTCAACGTGCGCGCAACATATGTACACGGTTGAATTTTGACACACGTGAAGACATATTTTCAATTCTTCCTCTCCTCAAAAAGACCTTCCCCACAGCATCTTCAAAGATAACACAGGCCCTGAGGGAAATTATTTTCATCGGGGCCTTCTGTGTGGAGTTAATTTTTTTTATTATTTATTGAGTTAGTTTATACTACATGAATACAAACTAATAAGCACAATGTAACATTTCATATTTTTACAGTAAGCATAACATTTCTAAATACGTTCATTCTTTCTTCATTCTTCATACTTTCAGGCATTTCATCATACATCTTTAGTCCTCTGTACATTAGGCTGTTCTGTGATTTTGATTTCTTCATTTGTGGTAATCGAACTCTGTTTATATTTCTTGTTTCGTAATTATGAATGTCTCTATTAAAAACAATTTCATCCTTAAAGTATTTTGGCATTTGTTTTTTCATAATTTTATGCACAAAAATTAACACGTTAAATAGTAGTATCTTTTTTATTGGAATCCAATTTAGCTCCTCTCTCATTTGATTAATCCTTGCGTATTTGCCTTTTCCCAGTATACATCTCATAGCTTTGTTTTGTATAACTTCTAGTTTGTTCAAACTTCCTTCATTGGCCAAATATTGGCCAAATAATGTAAAAAAAAACTACACATAAATGACAGATAGATAGATTTATGTTTTAATAATCAAGCCCTTAAAATTAAAATAAAATCATTAAAAATAAATGAAATCAGTTTATTAAATAAACATTTTGTTTTGTCAAATAGCCCCATTTTAAACATTATTAATATTTCCCTTCTCCACACCTACTTTAACCCTTTTGTCTAACGTACCTCCCCCTCTTCTATTCTATCTTCTATCCTCTTCTATTTTTCAATTAAATACTCTGTAACTCTGCAATTTATTTAATATGTTTTTATACACCCCTGATGAAGGTGCAGGTTAAACCGAAACCGGTTGGTTAATATACTAAAGATATATAATAGGGTTCCGCGACTTTTTATCGCGCGACAAAATATCGCTGACAAAATATCCTCCGACAAAATATCGTACGGACAAAACATCCCTCAACAAAATATCTACTAAAACCTAACCTAACTTTACAGGATGTCTGTATTATTTTTGTCCCATTTTTTGGTTAGGATAGGTTAGGTTAGGTTTGGTTTTAGTAGATATCTTGTTGGGGGATGTTTTGTCCGTAGAATATTTTGTCGTGTAATAGAGTGGTATTTAAACAAAGTTTTATAATTGTAATTAATTATTTTATAATTGTAATTGTAATTAAGTATTATAATTATGTATACCCACAAAGTTAAATAAAGTTAGTTGGTACCTAACCTAATACGTTATCATATTATATTTCTTTTAGATTTTTATTTAATCTGTAAAATATATTGTACTATAGTTTATGTAATATGGCAGACTGGGATTGCACTACCCTCCCAGCCCTGCTGGAATAAAAACTTAAATAAAATAAATAAAGTGGTGCATGTGAAAATTTTAAAATAGCACAGTTACAATTGAATTATGATAATTTTTTACAAAGAAAAAGTAACGGACCGCCACTGGGGGAGTTTACAAGGTTACAAGACGTTGAAAACACCTCCAATGCGAACAAAGAAGGATAAAAAAAACGACGATCAAGGAACCTTCCTAAAAAGGTGATGAAGGGTAAATTTGATATGTGGTAGAGGACAAATGGATCAATTTAATAATGATCAAAGGGGAACGGAGTGCAAATTAGTCGTGATATGATGTAAGCAACAACATGGCCTTTCTTTTTATTTATTTTTAGGCATTTATTCATTTTTGTCCTTAAAATTTTTAAATATTTAAATAAATATAATTTCGCATCCACAAAAAAATGTACTCGTACCTGCACAAAACAAAGTTTTCCATTTTAAAATGTACTTATTTTAAAGCTTAAAAAAATGGTTTTACAGAGAACTGGAGTCTACAAAGGTACCAACTTGACTGCCGGCGTAGCCCAGGGGTAAGGCTCTTGACTAGCACTCTGTAGGTCGCGGGATCGAATCCCGGCGTGGCAAATAAATTTTATTTGATTAATTTATGTTATTTCACAATTTAGTAATTCAAAATAATATGTAGTATCTACCTGTATTTGCGGTACGTTCCAGAGTGGAAGATACTCTCAGTACCTATCGCCCTGGTGTAAGACCACCATTCAGAATTGAAATGTTGCTTGAAATGGCATTAGCCGTGTTTGGTAACCAGATCTGAACAGCCAGGTACTTCCCCCATCTTCCTCTTCGCTATCTCCTTCCCCTCCCCACTACCTTCAGCCTCACAACATACCCCAATTGGGGATACCATAGTCACACTGGCTCCAAAATGGAGCAGTTAGGAGTCTTGTGCGGTATTCATGTAAAAAAAAAAAACTGAGCCAAATCCCGATTGGATAATACCCACATTTATTTCGTATATTAAATGCTGTAATGATATCGAATTTCAGAGAAATACCCCTTATAAGGGGGCATGCATTAAATACATGAGCTCAAAAGGGGGAGGGGTCCATCAAAATCTCACGTTACTTGAAAAGAATATATGAAGTGGCCCAAATTTATCTAACCAAGGGGGGGGTCTAGATTTGAAGAAAAACTGCTCACGTAATTAAAGTATGCCCCCTATGTGTGTGTGATTGACACTAAAAGTTGATAGAATGCATTGTCATGGATATCGAATCTACCTGCCAAGTTTCAGCTTGATCGGCTGTAGAGAAGTGGGTTAATTTTCACTTCCAAGATTCGACTTCATTCATTCATTCGATCAAGAAAACAAAATCGATATTCAAAAATATATATTTAAAAACACATCTGTACTAACTGTATTGACTGAAGCTGTTAAAATTTTGAAATGGTAAGCGCTGGCATCATGAAATTTTTCACAGTTTTTGTGTCTTAACGACTTAGGTCATGGTCACATACTGGCTATACATTTGTCACCAAATTATGACATTTCCCTTTATCACCATTATCCCTCTCTCTGAACAAATTAATATCTCATCTCCTCTGAACTCTATTCCCATCTTCTATATAATTTTGAAATTTGCCCATTTGAATAAAAGGAATATCGAAATTCACAGTCTCTCCTCTCCAATTTAAAAAAGATGGTCTAAATCATGGGTGGCCAACCTTTTCTGAAGCCGGGCCAGATTTTTAAAATTCGATTTCATACCGGGCCGCACAACAAAATTTCTTTGATTATTCAGAGATAACAAGAAATATGTTGTTTTTTTAAGAAGATGTAACCAAAATGAGAATCAAACATATTTATTAGATTAGAGTTGGGCAAAACAAAAAAAAAATAATTAAAAAATAAACAAAATATAGTAAACTAGAAGACCCGGCCACACGTTGCTGTGGCTTATCCGACCTTTATAACCAACGCCAGCTGTTAATTTGCATACATATCAAATTCACACCGACCGCTTGCCAGTTGCCCGCTTCCCACTGCCTGAATTGAATCTTTGAATTTCTCGACTTTTCTCTACTGTAATACACATAAATTATACATATAAACCTTCCTCTTGAATCACTCTATCTATTGGTGAAAACCGCATGAAAATCCGTTGCGTAGTTTAAAAGATCTAAGCGCACATACAGCGGGAGCGACTTCATTTTATACTATGTAAAGATTTTATTGAGACGTGTGATTTTGTTTGTCAGAACTAAGTGCATCAATGTTGATAACGATTGATGTTGTTGCTACAGTACGCAAACAGTTTTCCAAATGCTCATCAGTGGTCGAGTTCTCATTTGAGATTTAATATGGTTCATTCGACTAAAAATCTGTTCACACGTTAAGTCTTCAAATAGCGAAATCATCGATAGAGAGCATGTTTGTAAAATGCAGGATATTTCTCCTTGTCCAAATATGTTTTGTATAACTCTTCCAATTGAATTCCTGATTGAATTTCTCCTTTAACTTTGATTGTTTGTTAACACGTATATACCATAGAAGAACTTGTCACGATAGTCGAATCAATGTACTAAGATACATCCATATATTAGATATGATACAAACTACGCACGTTGGAATGTTCTTGTGGTGGTTTTATGTACACTAAAAGAAAAAAAAGTGTGCATATGCTCCGCGGGCCACAAGCAGACACCCAGCGGGCTGCATGCGGCCCGCGGGCCGCGGTTTGGCCACCCTTGGTCTAAATCATGAACACCAGCTTAAGAAGCACCTGGGAAACCGACGCATTTATCGCCTTAGCTACTAACCATTGCGCTAAGAGCGCTGCCGCATCATTTCAACGATCTAATAATCATCGAATACCAATGTGCTCAAGTAAATAACAGCAGTTCATATAAATATGTAGGTAAGCATTTGCGGAAAAACGTCGCTTTACGTGCAATTATTGCTTTCATAACGAGGCCATATTGCATCGGGAAATATGCACGGAATGTCGCCGTTATTGCGTTTAATTGCGCACGCCGTGTGTTTTCAACTTCACACTGCGTACATTAAATGGCGGGATTCAATCAAAGAACTAATTTACATAAATATCAAGGCGATAATTGCAACGAATACAGACGCAAAGGGGTAATAGGATAATAAATCTAGGAGATCGTGTGATTAAAAATGCGTCTTTTATATGCGAAGCGCGGGAATACAGCGCCACCTGTGATTTCTATCTCGGACCCGAACCAAGATGGCGGCGCTGATCGGATAATATCTGAAAATATAATATTTTCAAAACAGAAAATCAGGAATATAAATAAAATACTATGTGTGAATACGTGAGGAAGATAAGATTTCTTAGATATTTATGTATAAATATTATGAAGAAACATCTAGATAATATGAACAAGACATTTCTTAGATAATAATTTATAAACGCCGAAGAGCCTCGAGTAGAGGCCTCTGAAACACTTGATTAATCTTAGGGAACGTACCCATACTACGTGACCTGTTCGGGAGGGGGGTCTTCAAAATACTACTCTTGGTACAAATGAACGGCGGCGGGGGCCATAGGTTTTGGTCACCGGGAGGGGGGGGGGTTAAAAATTGCAAAAAGTTGGTCACGTAGTATGGGTACGTTCCCTTATAGCTGTACTCACAATATTAACCCCTCGGGCTAATTTGTTCGCATTCGGGAACAGCTCACATAGGTCTAATCATCGTCCCCCTTACTGTCATGGTGAGAAATATGATCTAAACGATGTTAGAAAGAAAAAACACCATGCTTTATATTCAAATCTAAAAGTTAACGACAGAAGAATTAAAATGTAGGTACCTACTCTTCTATGAAGTTGGGAGGCTACAAAGCACCGCACAAAGAGGAGACCGATAGGCTACGAAGCACCGCACAAAGGAGACCGATAGGCTACGAAGCACCGCACAAAGGAGACCGATTACACTACTATCTCATTTTCTTGCAGGTTAAATCCTATAGATGTATGTGTTTGTCTCTTTTTAGTCTCGTTTCGTCAAATCTCAACGGTGCTAAAGAAGTTTTCACTTAAAAAATCACATATAAAACACAATTATAAATATTTTTTTATGTGAATATCGCACAAGAGTCCCAACTTCTCAAGTCCGGAGCCAGTGAGACTATGGGGTGTGTTGTGAGGTTTAAGGTAATGGGAGGGGACGGAGATGGGGAAAAATAAGGTAGGAAAGCGCCTGCCTATTCAGAGCTGGTCACCAAACACGGCTAAAGCCATTTCAAGCAACGTTTCAATTCTGAATGGTGGTCTCACACCACCAGGGTGATACTGAGAGTATCTTCCACTCTGGAACTATTTTTGATTAATTAATTGTGAAATGACACAAATTAATCAAATACAATTTATTTGCAAACGCCGCGGCTGCCGGAATTTTACCACGGGACCCTCGGATTACTAGAGAGCCTTAACCCATCGACCAAGGAGGCCATCTAGTTAACTTTATGTTTGATAAATTTTTAGAGAAATATGTCATTTTAAAATCAGATTTTAGACCTATTGCCTCTTTTCCACAAAAAAAATATAAATTGATTTCCAAAGATTGTTCTTTTATCTAATAAACGCGTGTTTTAAATTTTGAGAAAAAATATGTATTTTTAGTTTAATAAGGTTATACTATAGGTCGTTGGCAGATTTGTTAAATTTTCAAAAAAAATTATGTATTATACAATACCCATTTCAAATCATATAATCGTGCAGTACCTAAAATAAATCAATACCTACATTATCTGGTAAACATATGTTTCAGAATTTTAATTTTAGTTTAAATAAAATCATTAAAAAATATATACTTGACGGAAATTGATCCGTTGGTGTATTTATTTGCGCACTTACAAACTTATATATTTCAGATTTTTTTACATTCTTATTTTGTTTAGACATTATTGAAAAATGGTAAATACTTATGATAAAAAAATAATAACAAAAAGTACATAATTTTAATAGTTTTATCATTACGCCTTTCAGCATTTTTGGATGTAAGTATAAATTAAAGCAAATTTGGATAGAAATAAAATCGATATTGAGTTATAATTTTAAATAGCTGGTACGGAGAATAATTAATATTTCTCATTGGAACCGCCCTGTACGATCGTAAGAACATCTTTCGACGAAATGAGGATTTTCGGCCGCTGGCTGGTTAAACGCCCTTAAGTTTTCTACACTGTTATATTTAAAAAATAAGTACCCACCTAGTGTGCTTATTCATAAGTAAATAATTAGTTAACATATTGTAATATATTGCCTATTGTTCTCGTATTGTGTCAATATGGGTACCTATCTTTTATCGATATTTCATCACAAATCTCTTAGAAAAACCATAAATATTCTATTATCCAGCTTTGTAATAATGTCGTTAAATATCAATATACACCTACAGCACGGTGTCCGGAAACTAGTGGTTCAAGTTGGAAACTGGAGAATCTACATCGCAGCCACCTCTGGTCCGGAACTCCAAAATACCTGAAAAACCCTCTACTATGTGCAAAAATGGGCAGTGATAGGTTCTCCCATCTTAACAAACTGATTGCAATCTTAGAGCGGATGGGAATTTTGTCCTTGTTCTACCGGTATTTCAATGGAATGGCTCCGAGAAACTAGCATCATTGATCGCTTCGGCACCGGTGCATAGTCGGGAAACACGCCAAACGCGCGCCTAACATATGTACACGGTTGACATTTGTCACATGACACATTTGTGAACGGGTCGCTTCTTCAACTCGTGAGTTCAACGGCTTGATTGTGGAACGATTAGCATTAACGACAAGATGCATTTCTTCAAGACCAATGTTCAACCTTCCTCTCCTCAAAAAGACCCTCCACACAGCATCTCAGATGACTTAGGTCCTTATTTTTCTCAGGGTCTCCTGTGTATAGTTAATGTAGACAGAGGGGTGTTGGTTTTATAATAAACTAGCAGACCCGGCCACACGTTGCTGTGGCTAACGAAACACAACGCCATTACCCAACCTTTATACAATCCACACCACCCGCTTGCCAGCTGCCCGCAGCCTGAATTGAATATTTGAATTTCTCGGCTTTTCTCTACTATAATAAGCATGTATTATAGATATAAACCTTCCTCTTGAATCAACTTTATCATTATTATTATTATTTTTTATTAATATAATAATATAGTTAGCGATCGCCACTAATTATACAATGCTTGCAATGCAACACTGGATATTTGAAAAGGGAAAATCAAATACCTGTAAGTAGGTATAGGATATTTTAAAAGAGAAAATCAAATACCTGTCTTAGAGTAATAAGACATCATCTATTTTCCAATTTCTTCCGTAGAACGAATTTCAAAAGTGACTATAGTACGGCCCGCCAGCCGTTTTAAATCGCACAAAAATATGTTTTCTTTGAATTTCTCGGCTTTTCTCTAATATAATTTACATGTATTATACATATAAACATTCCTCTTCAATCACTCTATCTATTGGTGAAAACTGTATGAAATTCCGTTGCGAAGTTTAAAAGATTAACGCGCACATACATTTTGAGCCACTTCATTTTATACTATGTAATGATGATGATGATGAAATGATAATTCATTCATTCATTCATTTATTATTGTAAGAAACAAACAGCAATTTATATACAGGTGAGTTATACAAGAGGTTAAACATGAGGTAAGCCAAAACAGTTTCTTATGCTAATGTTGGTTATTATGATACAATATACAATTGCAATTGGTAACAACCGTTAAATGAAAATGAAAATAACAACAACAAAAAAATATATATAAGTATATTAGAAGGAAGAAGGAAGAGGAAAGGGCAAGAGGCAGAGGAAGGTGGGATGGGGACAGGAGATGCTCATGCTGTACCTTTTCTATAGTTGTGCATTAATTTAATTAACATTTGTGGTCGTACGTTTGACTTCGTTTCGGTATTTCACAAGAGTGTTATTAAGAATATCGATATTGTTAAATAGCGTGTTATATTGCGCGCATATACGGGGGATTGGAGAATTTTTTCTAAGGTTGGTTCTGCACGCTGGCAAATGAAAAAAATGGTTTAGTCTGGTTGGCCTTGTAGGTATGTGAATTCTTAAATAATTTACGAGTTCAGGAGAGTCCAGGCCGTTATTCAGAATTTTGTATAAAAATATTTGATCAGATATTAATCTCCGTGTTTGAAGTGGTGTAAAGTTGTGAAATTTTAAGGATTCGGTGTTATTTGCAAAGAGTAATTTGAATTTATAATTTACGTGTTTAAAAAATTTATTTTGTACACTTTCGATTCTGCCAATATGGCATTGGTAGAACGGTGCCCAAATTAGTGTGCAGTATTCTAAGTGGGGGCGGATATACGTGGTGTAAAGGGAATACAGAATTTTAATATTGCGAAAAGGTTTAGATATGCGAATTATATATCCCAACATTTTATTGGCTTTGTTGATTACTTCGTTAATGTGTTTGATAAAATTTAGTGATGATGATGATGATAATACCCGCATCCCAAATTGTAACGTATATTTTCAGTTTCAGTTACCGGACACCATGTATACCTGTTTCACTATTTTTACAGTAAAGTTAAACCACATATAATCAGCAGTTATTTATTACTTGTTTCATGTCTATTGTTCTACTTGGTGACTACATCAAAACATTATATTATATTGTGGTTTGATTAATGATTAAGAAATTATTAATAATGTGATATTGTGTAGCGAGACTTGTGTCGTGATGAAGCCCTTTAATCAAAGGTATTAATAATTACTATAAATAGAATGAATAGGAAATAGAATGAGTACTTTAGCTACCGGATTTATTGCTGACTCTGACATAGCTTCTGTATGTCATTACCGCACTTAGTCGACAATGATAAAGCTGTTATGTATAGGTATATATGTATTTATCTAATCATTGAAGCCAATATTAGCGACTCTCAAATACAAAAATGAGACGGATAAATCAGAAAAAAAGAAACGGTCGCATCTAGGCCCCCGTGGTCAAGGGGCAGGGCTCTTGACTCGCAATCCGAATGTCGCTGGATCGAATCTCGGCGTACGCAAGAGTTATTTCATTATTAATTCATTTAAAAAATATGAATGCATAGTATACTACTTTTTGCGGCACGTTCCAGAGTGGAAGATACTCATACCTACTCTCGGTATCGTCCTGGTATAAGACCGCACCATTCAAAATTGTAACGTTGCTTGAAATGGCTTTAGCCGTGTTTGGTGGCCAGATCTAAATAACCAGGTACTTCCCCAACTTCTTCTTCGCCATCCCCTTCCCCTCCCCACTACTATTGTCAGTGACAATTAAATACAATGTCTACTTGCCAACAGTGGCGGCTCGTGACTTTTTGGTGTGCTGGAGTGCTGATATTAAAAAAATGGCATTATTGATGTTGTTGTAGCCGAAAAAAATCTTTTTTTTTTTTTGAAAATCAGTTTTTTGTATGAAAAATTTCAGGTTAGTTTCAGTTTGGTGGTGCGCCGCACCGATTTCCTGAAAAATCTTCATACAAAACACCGATTTTTGAAAAAAAAAAATATATATATTTTTCGCATACGACAACATCCATGATGCCATTTTTTTAATATTAGCACCCTAGCACAACCAAAAGTCACGAGCCGCCACTGCTTGCCAATGGATTTAATTAATCTAGACAATAGCAGAACAGAGATTGGCTAATAAGGAATGGCAGCAATAGAGAACTCCAGTCCAATTTTTTTTAATGAATAATGACCTTCTAACTTTAATAACTGCATTTTTATTTTTATTTTTAGAGTTAGTTTTAATAGTTAAAATAATTGTCAAAGTTTTAATCTTTTAAGACCCCCAAAAACCACCGTATTTGTGGCGAATCGTGTGACGTCATCACTCCTGAAAAATTAGTATAGGATAGGGCAATCAGCTGATATACTGCCGACATTTTGAATTCCGTTGTTCGAAGTATTCTCCCTAGAAATAGCATTACTATTTTTTTGTGCAGTAGTTTTTAAATATTTTCAATAATATAGATAAATTAATAGAGATGCCTTTATTTTTGAAACATTATTCAGGCCTAAATAATGTTTCAAAAAACACAACAACTAAATTCCTATAAACGGTATGTAAATAAAAGAATAAATTAATACGATGGCTTGTGTCTTATCATACATTCCCATGCAATGACTTTACGGTGACGTCACGACACGTCGAACAGTGACGTCACCTTGACGGTGTGTTTTCACGACCCGATTAAAAATGGACTTTTTAATAATGTTTTAAGAAACTCTGCGTTAAATATTATTAAATAAAACTTATATATTCAAAATCAGCGTTTATTGGTATATATTAACATATTTTTTTAAATCCAAAATATTTTTCACTGGAGTTCCTTATTATTAACGTATTTGAATGACACTTCAACCGTTTAATCACAGGACACCAAATTTTTCCCAGCTTCCATAGGTCTCATGTAAATAGTTGTATCTCTCTTACACTCATAGTGAGCAATACGATCTAAACGTTGTTAGAAAGAGAAGACTCCTCGCTTTATATTCAAAACTAGAATTTAACTATAGAAAAAAATAATAATTTAAATGCACACTTCTATGAAACCAAAATTTCAAATAGCATTTTGAGAAAAATGTAAAATATTTCGAGAATTTTTAATTAATTATTTTTTTTATGAAACAACAAAAACAGTTGCCTGATAAATTTTTACGTGTTTTCCTTTTTGAAGCTCGATGAAACGAAAAATAGCGACACTAAAAAAATTTTATTGTTTATTTTATTAATATTGTTTCTTTACACTGTAGGTAAAAATGTTTACAATACAATTTGTTACCTCACTAGGACAAGCCTGTGTTGAGGTTAACAATAATTATACAAGTTAACAAAATAACACAAAATTATACAGATTTTGAAAGAACAATATTGTTGTATTTCTTACAGATTGAGATTATGGGAACTTACCATAGTACCTACTAAATTTATGGCGCTAGGTAGTACATTAATGTAGACTTTTAGGGTGACCATAGTTTTGAGATCTGATTTAAAATAAAATAAAATAAAGAATTTTTTTGTTTTGTTTTTAAGGATTAAGTTGTAAATAATAAATATATGTATGTATATAATTTAAAATGCTATAGATTTGGCAGGAGGAAGATGAAAAAAATTTATGTACCTACATCTATTTGATTTAGCCTGCGAGAGAATGAGATAGTAAAAACGGTCTCCTCTTTTGCGGTGCTTCGTAGGCTCCCCATTCTTTTCTACTCTAGTTTTCTAAAGCTTTCACTTTTACCGCATGTGAATTGCACACTTTGTTTTATTCGTTATCAGTAATTTTATTGCAGAGAGGAAATATTTTGACCTTCCATAAAATACGCCCGATTTCTGAAGGGTTAAAGTAATAAAAGTAATTAAACTAAATAGGCATGATCAAGCCGAGAGGAAGTGGTTACATTTCAATTAAATTGTATTGAAACCGAAGTTCCGAGGTACTTACTGAATAAGACCGGGTTGTTTCAATCGTTGTTTAGCTTTAATCGAGGTTTAGCCAAATCGAATCACTTAAAACTTAGAACATAGGTGAGCCTCATAAAAATATAGCGATGCTTTATTATAATTTGATCTTAATTATTTTTTTTAAGTATGTGTGAACATTATAATGTTGTATTAAAAAATAAAGTATCCTAAATTGAATTTAATTAACAGAAAAATCCAAGGTATCCGTCGCCAAGTCCTAGAATAACCTCACCCTACGAACTCAGGCACCCCTGTTAAGTCACCAAACGTAGCAAACCACTTGGGGTGACTCCAAATACTAATATCTTCAGCCTGTATGTCGGACGAATATCTACAGCTCATATGTTGAACTAATATCTACGAACTTCAGAGTGTTGACTAATATCTACAGAGCTAAGGTCGGACGAATATCTATGACGGTCCCAGTGTTGACTAATATCTACAGAGCGTAGGTTGAACTAATATCTACAGAGCGTAGGTTGGACTAATCAGCTAAATGTGTCCAATAGTCCGATATTAGGGATTTTTACATACATACTTACATAAATTAAGTTTTTTAAACTGCATACGCAATATTACGTTATTCCAATATGCTATACATTATTGCAAATCCAACCTCTGCCAGTGCTGTAGATATTCGTCAACACTTTGGTTCTCATAGATATAAGTCAGCGGTTAGAGCTGTAGATATTCGTCAACACTTTGTTCTCATAGATATTAGTCAACAGTTTGAGCTGTAGATATTCGTCAACACTTTGGTTCTCATAGATATTAGTTCGATTTTTTCAGTTTTTTTTTAATTCCTGTAGATATTAGTAGACGCCTCCCTTGGGGTGACCTATGGCAGAAGTGTGAACTCGGCTAACAGAGGATTAAACCTGCGACGCCTGGGTGGGAATCCGACCCAATTGTCATCTCACCTAATAATCGGTCAAGCTAATCATCTAGATTAGTTTGATGACAACTTCGTTAGACAAATTACACAGAATTTTCGCTACGGACTTATTCTTAGAAGGCCCAGTCGACGCTAGGAGAGGCTCAATTAACATTTTTCTATGAAAGGCCTCGCTAAGTGATTTGTGTGATGTGGTTCCGCCTGCCAAGATATTCAGATATACTTATCAACTAAATACTTGACGAACGCCAGGGGATCAATTACAATCATACTTAAGGCTCTGCAACCGGGCCCGAAAAGGAGAAGACGGAGAGATGCGAAATTACGAATGTTAGAGGAGAGCGCTAACAACGCTTACAGCGACAAAATCGATGCGAAAATTGCGAAAATGTTTAATAAAACCCGACTCGTTTAAAATAGAGCAAAAATCTCGCGGGCATTATCTTAAACAGCATTTAAAGAAACACTGAATTTTTTCATACATATATAACTTGTGAAATAACTGAAACAAACGTGTTAATAATAATTTTTGGAGCACACTTTGCGATTTTTTTCTATCGAGGGAATTTTATATAATTTGCGTTTCGGCGCGGGCAAAGTCTAGATATTATCTTCAAGAATAACATATATTTTTTTAAGAGCTTTAAAACTTACCGTGTTTAAGGGAAATATGTAATAAATCGGTACAAATCCGGGTTGCGGGCCCTTAAGAGCTCCGAACGCCGAAAATCACATAATGACACCAACTAGAGATGATTGATACTTGAAATGGGTTGTCACTGCTTTGTCACTGGTTCCAGATATTCGGAGACCATTGTGCAATCGGTTCTTTATCCAGTTATTTTTGGAACGGAAAAATAGGGGGGTGTCTAGAGATCTTCTGAGAAAAATTCAATATAATTTTTCGTTTCTTTATCCAATTTTTCCAATATTTTTTTTATTTTTTTAAATATTCCTCAAGCAGCCAGTTAAAAAAATAACAGGTTCTGCGGACTACCTAATAGTATCGACGGTTTCCTTGATAGTAAAGGAACCGGTTCCATGTACTGATAAAAATATAAATAACTAGCTGGTCCCGGCATGCGTTGCTATGAAATTTAATAAAGAAATTGTTTCTCCCTGAGTGTCCTTTCCATTTGTCCCGGGAGTACCTACTTTAAGTAAATTTATCAACTTAAAGATTTTCAAAAATAGAATCCTGATCAAACTATTAGGGGAGTACCTACTTAAAATAAATTTATCAACTTAAAGATTTTCAAAAATAGAATCCTGATTTAACATTCCTGATCAAACCATTAGGGGAGTGCTTACTTTAAATAAATTTATCAACTTAAAGATTTTCAAAAATAGAATCCTGATTTAACAATCCTGATCAAACTATTAGGGGAGTACTTACTTTAAATAAATTTATCAACTTAAAGATTTTCAAAAATAGAATCCTGATTTAACAATCATTGTTTTGCAAAATGTCATTCTCAAATACGCGAACTGTCAAATGTGCGGTAGTTGTTAGGTTTTCTGAAATTATCCAATTTTCTGCGCAATTTTCTTAATTTTTCTCTCCGTAAGAACCATCCTCGTACTTCAAGGAATATTCTAAAAAAGAATTAGCGAAATCGGTTCGGCTGCTCTCGAGATTTGCGCTTAGCAACACATTTAGCGATTCATTTTTATATATAAGATAGGACGATTTGTATAGCGCCGTTTTTGTGAAAGTTCACCTCATGTATTGGATTTCATGTATTTATTGTGCATTATTTACCAATTTCAAACCTAAAATCTACCTGAAAATATTTACTGTGTAGATTTTTTTAATGGTATATACAGTGTATAGATAATTAGTTTTACCTTGAAGAATTTTGTTATTCGGTATTTTCTTAAATAGACTTCATATGGTGCATATTGTCCATAAGTAAGGCATGACGGGGAACAACTGTCCAAGGATCAACTATCATGGAACCGAGTAACTCAATAGCATGTTTGACCGAAATAAAAATATCTGCATTAGGTAGTCTACGAGTTAATGTTTTCTTGATAGTAATGCACTTCGCCAGCGCCATTCCGGGGCATACGTGCGTGAAAAGTTAAGGATAAAAACCGCTGTTTATTCCAAAACAATGATTCACATAATTAGCAACCTACATAGAAAAATATACCCGACAAAACAAGATGTCTATAGCTGAATATTTTAATGCATTGTTCCTCGAATTCACAGTAAAAAGAAACGTCTTAAGTTCGCCGACGATTGGACGTAGACATTGATCCATATGATTACGCATTGACATGCAATTAACAAGAAAGACAACAACTTATGAAAAGGGTGATAACATACCTGAGCTCGGCCGGTCGCTGTACCTAGTGCAGTACACCCAAGCTGGCCATACCATAGGCCCGTCCCCTTTGCTGCTTCCTTCGCTCTCAGATTTGGACAAATCTATCGGATCTGCTCCGGGTCTCGGCTTTTCAGTGTTAGGAGGAATGGCAACACTGACACTGCTCGTCACCAAATTGTTTTGTAGCGAACTTCCCGATTTTAATTCACTGGCAATCGGCACTCTAGCCTCCGAATTAAGCCTCTCAGATGATAATCTAAGCGAGCTAGTCGACGAATTATTGTTCAGATTCGTTGTCTGCACCAAATTCGAGGAAGAATTTTTGGATTGAAAGTAACTACTACTGTTTGATTCTTTGGATTGAAGGAAAGCACCGGATTTGATGCCGCTCCCGTAATTGTCTTTGAGATTTTGGTGGTGGAGAGGAACTGGTTTTGAAGTCTGTAAGGAGCCTGATGATGCTAAAGGATTCAAGACTGCTGCGGAAAATTTGTGTTTGCTTGAACCACTTTTGCTTCTTTTATGGAGAGGGTCTGTAATTCTTCTGCCGAAATCGGCCTTTAAAATATTATCTATGCTGAATTTTAAACCATTATGATTTAAAATTATGTGTTGTCTTTCATCATCGTTTAAATTGTGTGTTATGTTTGGATTGTTTGATCCAAATAGTCTTTCATTTACTCCGCTAGGATTCATTAATGATGGGTTACCAATGTTGAAGTTAAGTTTGTCGTGGTGTCCAGGTTTTACATTACTGTTTTTTCTAATGCCATCAATTCTTTCGTCTTGTGAGCTTTTGCCAGTCATGTTGAATCCACTATTGAGATTTTGTGAACTTGGGGTCATCGGTAACATCGCTTGGTTTCCGTAATGACTCTGTTTGTAGTATCGCAAGCTAGAGCCAAGTTGTGGAGCTAAGACACCAAAACTCGTTAAGTTTTGCATTAGGTTAAGTTTTCCATCACTGCCGGGAGAGCTTGGAGATAACTGGTTGGAACTCAAGCTTGGATTTGGTGAAACTTCATTTGGTGAGAGTCTTGACATACCTGGATTTATGCTGGTAGGAGAATTTGATAAACTATGAGGATTTTGGTGTAAAGACTCCAACTGTTGTTGCACGACGGGCTGGATCGGTAGATGAGGATTAAATAACATTCTGTTTTGATTTAGGAACAATAGTGGATTTGGTGCGATAGGATTCGGTCTCAGAAGCAAATGCTGGCCTCCGTGAAGATTTTGACTCAACTGCGAGATAGCTGACAGATGAGATTGTATGTGTTTAAAGGACGATAGGTTTTGCATATTATGGCCAGCAACTGAAGAAGCTGGTGACGGGGCTGGAGAAGATCTAGGTGAAATTATCTGGGAATTGGCAGTAGAAGAAGTCCTGTTTTCATTATCAAAGCTTCCCATCTGTGCTTCATTTCCAACAGAAAGAACAGTGTCCTCACTGCAACAACTATTTCCTTCTTCCATATCATCGCTACCTTTTCCACTTCTTCTTAATTTATCATCCTCTTCAATGGGGGAGCTATTCCTCTGGTCATACTCGGCGTCTCTGTAACCGAAGCTATTCTGGCTATTTCTTTTCGGTGATCCTTCAAAGTTTGAAACATCTTCCGAATTGAAAACCAAATCTCTTCTATCAGGTTCTTCTAAATGCGGTGAAAGTCTTCGGACGTAATTCGGAGTACTCTCCAGCAATTTTTCTGTTGAAAATACACCAGGATTGGAGCAGGTAGTAGCTGGAGGGCTGACACTATCTCTTTCTGTTTTCATTTTCAACATGTTGTGCATTGAAAATGATGAGTTCAGTTGCGGTGGTGTGCTCTTCAGAAGTTCTGGTGTGTTGGTGCATCTATTTGGAGATCTTCTGTCGCTTTGGTCTGGGGAGCTAACATACTTTCCAGGGTCAGAGTTATTCGAAGAGTAGGGATTGTCTACTCTTCTCTCTGGACTCATGGGTTTGTATTCTGGGCTGGAGATGTCTTCCTGCTTCTCCCTCGACGCCGAATGGACACTTCCATCGTTTGACTCCTCTTCGCTCTGCTCTTCATGACTGACCTTGGAATGGCGCTGGTGATGCATCAGGTTTGCACTCACAGCGGCCATTTCGACTATTTCTTCCCCGCTCTCAATTTTGATTTATTCTTCAGGACACCATGTTTAAAATGCACTGCACATATTTATCAATGTTTACAGGAACCATTGTGACACTTCTGATTAATATTTTGTGGTATTTCAGGAAACCATTTCATCTTTAAATTACACCATTCTTGATTGATTAGGTTATTTTTCAGTTTTTCACTAAACCAACTTGTTTATGTGGGTGTCCATTTTAATATCAAGTATTTTATCTGCAAATACAAAAATGATATTAAAAGAAAGAAAATATATTCGAACTGAACAGTAACAAACAATACCTGCAAAGAAAACTAATCACGAGTTCATTCTGTAATACCTATTTTATTATTATTCTTGTAGCTCATCTACGAACTCTAAATTGGAATTGCACGAATTAGACATTCTGACGCAACGAATACTGTTTTAGAATAATTAATGAAACTAACTTTGACGGCCTCCGTGGTCGAGGGGCTCTTTACTCGCAATCTGAAGGTCGCGTTATCGAATCTTGGCGTGCGCAAATAAATTTTACTTAATTAATTTATTTTATTTCACAATTAATTACTCTAAAATATTATATAGAATTTTTGCTGCACGTTCCAGAGTGGGAGATACTCTCAGTATCGCACTGGTGTAAGACCACCATGCAGAATTGAAACATTGCTTGTAATAGCTTTAGCCATGTCTGGTGACCAGATCTGAATAGCCAAGTACTTCCTCACCTTCCTCTTCCCCATATCCTTCCCCTCCCCAGTACCATCAGCCTCACAACATACCTCAATTGGGGGTGCCATTGTCTAAATAAAAAAATTCAAAAAATAGTGGTACCTACTATGACTCCCCTAATTTTGAAACAGTTGCGAGGCTAAAGAAAGTGGGAAAGCAGAAGGTGTCATCGTATGTAATTTTAACCACTCCGGTCATGTACCCCCGTAGTTGTATATCTGTCACCAAATGACACGTCCTCATAAAACTTGTTGTATCTCCTTTTCTATTATGATTAGAAGGTAGGTAATATAAACAGATTTAGAACGAGTGAACACCACGCTTTCTCTTTGCATTTAAATGTTTACCATAGACGCTCCTGTTTAATTTGAAATAATTCTATAAAACAGTTAACAGCTCACCCGACCAAGGTTTACCAATTTTTAATTTCGTATATTTTAATTTCGATTTAGTTTTCTTGAATTAATGAATGCAAATCTTGGAAATGGAAATTAAACCACTTCCCGACATACGATCGAGTTGAAACTCAGCAGATAGACTCGCTATCTATCGTCATATGCATTCTATCGTCTTTTAGTGGCGTTCACGCACAAATACGAATTTCTATTAATTACTATCTTTATTAATTCTATCTGGACAGAGAGAATTAATACAGGTGAATTAATAAAAAAAGAAATAATAAAATTAAATAACATTGTTAGTGATTTCAACAAAAAATATTTTTGGAAGTTGGTCCCCAGTCCCCACTAACATCTATCTCGCAATAACTCCATCGATCGCCTTGAAGTGAATAGACCAGTGTCTTTAAACAATGTCATTGTATGCCCAATAATCATTGTTCTTATTATTGGGTGACATGTATGTGGTCTGCATTGTTGGGTGTTGGTCGCATTGTTTAAGTTTCAGGTGAAACATCACTAATTCAGAGCGTCCTTCGATGGACAAAGCGTTGCAGAAATTTCACACGCTTTTACAAGGTATTTTGGAAACTATATCAGGGACGGAGGGACTAAAATATAATTATTATAGAATTGGTACAAATCAAATTAAACTAGACCCTTTGCTCTATTACCTGCATGTAGTAGATATGTCATAACAGAGAAGTGACTTAACTTCGGGCCTATATCAGCTTTGGAGTTGCTGGGTGGAGAGTACTTTCTAGGAAAGAATCGATTGTACTTGGATTTGAAAGAGACACGTGTTGTTGGAGAAAGATAAAACAAAGGCCGTCAAAACATCCACTCTCGAACTGTTGAAAAATTAAAAAAAATACAAGTGTGCAGTTCACACGTGGTAGAAGTAAAACCTTAAAAAAATAATCTAGACAAGAGTGGGGACGCTACGAAGCACCGCACAAAGAGGAGATCAATTATTCTATCTCATTCTCTCGCAGGTTAAATCCTATAGAAGTATGTGTTTGTCTCTTTTTCATTTCATCGAGTTTCAAATCACAACGGTGCTAAAGAAGTTTTCACTTCAATAATTATTATAGAAAATCATATTTTTGAGGTGAAAACTTCTCTAACACCATTGTTTTGTGACAAACAAATAAATCTACAGGATTTAGCCTGGGAGAGAATGAACTGGTATAACCGGTCTTCTCTTTGTGCGGTGCTTCGTAGTCTACCCAATCTTGTCTACTTTAGTTTTATGAAGGTTTCGCTTCTACCCCGTGTGAATTGCACACTCTGTTTTTTTAAAGTATAACACAAATCATATTCTAAAATTTTAAATAAGCCTTCTGATTGGAAAAAATGAAATTAATTTAGACACTTTTTTACGTTAGCTCCACGCAAGAGGCCTAGAGGAAAATAAGTTTCCTCGGGGCCTATGCCATCTCAGGGGATGCTGTGTGGACGGTTTTTTAAGGAAAAGGAGGAAAAATGGTGTCCCTCAAAAAACCCTACCACCCAATTTTTTTATTCGTCAATTTGGGAGGCGGATACGCGTACCATTTATTGGATAACCAACACCTCTGCCATAGGTCACCCCAAGTGGTTCGCTACGTTTGGTGACTGACCGGGTTCATTGGGTGAGGTTTGTGAGGGTCTTGGTGGTGGGTGCATCATACCATTTTCTGTATGGCGTAACGGCTCGAAGGAGACTGGTTGAGGGAGAACTTTTGACCTCTCCAGCAAGACACTCTCGGAAGAAGGTTGCATTCATACGTCTATCACTCCTGGACACACTGACCTCCAGATTCCTAATCATACTTCATACTCTTTTCCTTCCAAGAACTTCCTCTTCTTTCTTTCTTTCCTAATAAGACCCTCCACACGGCATCCCCAAAGATGACGCAGGCCCTGAGGGGAATTTTTATTTTTAATTTTTTTAAGAAATCTACATTTTACAGAATGATTTAATAATGTTGGCCTCTCTGGCTGGCTGCAAAATTTTCCGGCACAAATGTTTTTATAAAAATGTTAATTAATTCCAAAGTTGAAAATTGATAAAGTCACCCTAATTTACGGTACCTAAACATAAATATGATTTTCCGTTATTTGTTTTTGGGGTGTTATGCCGTGTTGCGCTACCTCCCTCTTTAGCCAACGTTTCGGACATCGTTGTACCTGGTGTCCATCATCAGGGCAGATCCGGCAGATCCGGTAGATGAGTTCACTCATCTACCGGATCTGCTCATGAGTGAACTCATCTGCCGGATCTGCCCTGATGATGGACACTGCAACGATGTCCGAAACGTTGGCTAAAGAAGGAGGTAGCGCAACACGGCATAACACCCCAAAAACAAATAACGAAAATGCTTTTGGCCGTGAAAATCTTAAAACGTATAAATATGATTGTTTTGCAGTTATCTCATTCGAGTAGGTATTTCAAATTTAGCCCCAGGCGAAAATGTTTGATAATTTGCCCATTGCCCACGCTACGCCCCTGCTCTGGATTCATTTACCTTCCATTTGTCCGAGTGTTTACATATTATTTCTAAGTTTTATTGCTCTTTGTTTTGGTCTGTTTGTTTGCTGTTTCGTTGCTGTTTTGTTGCTTTTTTGTTGCTGTTTTGTTGGCGTTGACAAAGCCGACGACCACCCGCTCGTGTGAAGCCGGGTCCGGCACTAATTACGTCATAAATCTCCCCGACAATCTGCTCGGCCGGGTCTCCCAGAGACCGCGCCCGGCCCTGCACGGGAATTATTGAGCAGAGCGTTTTGTCTAAACGTCAAGTTATCATCAATTCGAAGTAGTTTGCTGATAAGAGACAGAACGTTGAAGAACGCTGTAATTAATCCTGCTATTTAATTGTGGCAATAGATTCACCTTACTTACACATCAATCGTCCAGTTGATTGGTCAGACATCTCCAAAAAAAACGATATTTTAATTGTGTTAGTGTAGATTACTAATATACCTACACCACCAAATCAATTATAATGTACGAAAACCTTCAGTAAATTAAATTAAATTTTGATGTTTTCTGGGTCACTAGTAGGATATTTCAAAATATGATACTGATCTACCGGACCGTTATGCCTCCCAATGTTATTTTATAGCATATTTTAAATGTAAAACACAGACACGTATAAATAATATTTGATTTATGGCAAGCATTCGCGTATTGCTTTCATCATTATCTCAAAACTTAGTATTTGGAGATGTCTGACTAATCAACTTGACGATCGATATATCAGGTTCCGTGACAACTCAATACAATAGCATTTAAGAGCCCGCAACCCGGATTTCTGCCGATTTATTACATATTTCACTTAAACACGGTAAGTTTTAAAGCTCTTAAAAAAATATATGTTATTCTTGAAGATAATATCTAGACTTTGCCCGCGCCGAAACGCAAATTATATAAAATTCCCTCGATAGAAAAAAAATCGCAAAGTATGCTCCAAAAATTATTATTAACTTGTTTGTTTCAGTTATTTTACAAGTTATATGTATGAAAAAATTCACAGTGTTTTTTTAAATGCTGTTTAAGATAATGCCCATGAAATTTTTGCTCTATTTTAAACGAGTCGTGTTTTATTAAACATTTTCGCAATTTTCGCATCGATTTTGTCGCTGTAAATGTTAGCGCTCTCCTCTAACATTCGTAATTTCGTATCTCTCCATCTTCTTCTTTTCGGGCCCGGTTGCAGAGCCTTAAGCACTCCTCTAAAAGTGATATAAAGTCATTAAAAGTGAACAAAAAGCCTTTAACCTAATCTAACGAATCTAGTTTTTTTTTCATCACTTATTATGACTTTACTCACGTTTCAAAGTTGTGTTAAAGTGCCATTGTCTTGAGTTATTTGGTGACCATTTTTACCTGATTCCAATGAGCATGTATTATACAAACTTCACAACATTGTATAGGTAGAAAGATTTATACCTACAAGAATTTTAATTCACTGTTTCGTGCCCGGTAACAACGTAAATCTGTCACGCATGATTTCACCGACTAAAACTATAAAAATATTCACAATATCCTTCCAAATACCTCCCTAGACGTGTCATAAGCCATTAATTCCATGTCTACTACATAACTCGGTGCATTCCTTCTCTATTCCCCTAAAAAATAGCTATTTCTCCTGTTCTCCAGCCGTAAACATTATTTCCAAACCGAACCCCATTGTGTTGGTAAGAATAAAACGCGAGATTTTACGGCCATGTCCGACATCTAGCGGCGAAGCTCGACACTAAAAATAATGTTAAATTTAATTCAACTTGTTTATTGCACAGCTTTTAGCTATTTTATGATTTGTTTCTTGTATACACAAGATTGTTTGCTATTCTTTGCACATGAAAGAAGTCTGCGGTGTTTTGGCAGTGTTTAATTGGTATTTAAAACATTTATTTACGACCTACACAATATTCTTGTACTTTTAACCTCTTGACTGCCTCGAACTGCTATGTTAGTGCAAAGAAATTGCATTAATCTTGCAGCGCACTGCTGCGTGATGTGCATATTATAAAAGTATACTTTACATAAGAATGATTTTACAAAATTTTCGCAAATTTCGTTATTCTTTCCAAAAAATTCCTTGTTAAATTTAATAATTATTGTAGAAAACAATCACTTTGTAGTTTAACGTACTTATTTAATAAAAATAAAACACTTATTTTATGTAAAATCACGAGTTTTAATTAATTTATTTACCGACCAATTTCACTTTGCTCAAGTATCATCAGGGTACAAATTACTATTAATCTATAGGTTCCTTGATAATGCTAATATTAATTTGCACCCCGATGATCTTTGAGCAAAGCGAAACCGGCCGGTAAATAAATTAATTGAAATTCGTGGTTTTACACAAAACCATTGTAAAATTTTTATTAAATTTAATCATTGGAGTTACGACAAATCATAAAAAGATACAGTCCCATTTAGGAATTGAACCTTAACCTTGCCGGGGCTCTGGTTTAATCACTAAGCTAATTCGACACCATTCCCTTCGGTCATATTTAACTGTATCATACTAAGAAGAACTACCAAAATTATTTATTTATTTATTTATTTATATTTTATTAACGCCCAAGTGGGCTTTTACAAGAAAAGAAGCAAATATATAATTAACAATATTAATTACATGTATTACATAAACAATAAAACAAAATAAGTATGAATGCAATCGACTCGTTAGGTAAAGAATATTAATACATAAAAAAGAAATGAAATGAAAATAGTACAAGTTGTACTTACAAAAAACTAAAACAATTCAGCTTTAAATATTTATACATATTATTAATAAGACTAAATATAATAATAAGACCTGACATAGAACAGAGTGTAAATAGAACTGCAAAAATATTATAAAGTAAGTTTACATTTTACTGATGAGGTTTAGATGAAAAAATATTTTATGAGAAAAACAAAAAAATAATAAAAGTTAATTATTAGCAGATAGAATCGAGATTAGTTGATTTTTGAAACATTCAAAACTGTCAACACTAAATATATCTATAGATTCGCAGTATTTATTCGCAAGGTTATGGATTCTTGGAATTGGTGAGTATATGGAGTAATTAGTGTTGATTTTATTGTTGCATTTAAAAATATCTTTACTACGAGTTTGTCTAGCGGGTATGCTAATGCAAATTAGTTCCAACAAATTAGGGCTGTCAATTAAAGATTTTATAATTTTGTATAAAAATAATAAATCAATTAACACTCTTCTAACTGATAATTTAAGAAGTCTGGTTTCAGCGCGTAAGTAATTATAATTTATGGATTCGATTGGAATTTTCATTTTAAAATTGATGTACCGAAGAAATTTGTTTTGTACCTTTTCCAATGATTGAGAATGAACAATGTAGTATGGTGACCATACAGAGGAATTGTATTCTAATCTGCTTCGTACTAGTGAGCAATACAGATGTTTTAATGTTAACATACTTTTAAAATTTGCCCCCATTCTCAAGATAAAACCTAGTATTCTCATTGCAAATTATCTTAATTTTCTAAACGCATATTTTCTAGGTTTAATTGCAAGAATCTTCCTGAACTAAATGAAATCCAGGTAGTGTCTTGGATAAAATATTACAAATTAATGTTTTACTCATTAACGTTATTCCAAAAATTTAAAAAAATATTAATTTTATATGAACAAAGTAAGAAGTTCAAATTAAAGTAGGTAGGTACCCGCCTATTCTTATAGGCGGACACAGAACATTGAAGGTGATTTTAATTACTTAACAGAAATCATAAAATTCATTTTCTTAATTCGGCCGCAATAATCGAAATATTAATAGCTCGGTGTATAGGTACCTACTATTTAAAAATTAGATATCTTTTCAAATATCTAGCATTAATATTTGTTTAACGTTTAAGAGCATAGGTTCTCAACGTGGGGTGAGAACGTTCCCTTGGGGGCGTTTCAGACCTTCAGGGGGCGGTAGAAAACCAAGACAAAATTGGGGTACGTTTCAGACTTTCAGGGGGGCGGTAGGAAACCCAGAAAAAAAGTATTTTTAGCCTGAGGTGCAGTTGTGGAAGTGTAAGTTAGAGCGACAGTGAAAGCAACACTCTCTTAGGTTATTTTATTTAGTCATTGGTTTAATGTTTAAACTTGTATTTTACAACAAATAACGCAATTAAATTACAAGAAGGTAATAAAGCAGGTAATAAACGGATTCTAGATTAATTATATCTAATAATTAAATTGCTTAATGTTCAATGGGTACCATCGTAATACCTCTGAATAATGTTGCCATTTAGAATTAAGTGTTAAGTAATAAAATTTGATAAGTTTACTAAGAATGTTAAGCTTTATGGTCATGATTCTGCCTAGAGGTAGGTACCTACTCGATAATTAGGGTGGTAGATACTCTCAGTAGACTCCAGATACTAATATCTACAGCCTGTATGTCGGACGAATATCTACAGCTCATATGTTGAACTAATATCTACGAACTTCAGAGTGTTGACTAATATCTACAGAGCGTAGGTTGAACTAATATCTACAGAGCGTAGGTTGGACTAATCAGCTAAATGTGTCCAATAGTCCGATATTAGGGATTTTTACATACATACTTACATAAATTAAGTTTTTTAATCTGCATACGCAATATTACGTTATTCCAATATGCTATACATAATTGCAAATCCAACCTCTGCCAGTGCTGTAGATATTCGTCAACACTTTGGTTCTCGTAGATATTAATCAACAGTTTGAGCTTTAGATATTCGTCAACACTTTGATTCTCATAGATATTAGTTCGATTTTTTCAGTTTTTGGAATTCCTGTAGATATTAGTAGACGCCTCCCTTTCAGTATTGCTTGGTAAAAATACCCACTATTCCAAATCGAAACGTTGTTTGAAATGGCTTTTTGAAGTGAAAACTTATTTAGCATGGTTGTGATTAGAAACTAGATGAAACGAAAAATAGCGACATTAAAAAGAGACAAACAAATACATCTATTGGATTTAGCCGGCGAAAGAATGACAGAGTATAATCGGTCTCCTCTTTGAACGGTGCTTTGTAGCCTATCAGCCTCCTTTTTGTGCGGTGCTTCCTAGCCTATCCACTCTTGTCTACTTTAATTTCTGAAGGTTTCACTTTTGCCGCGTGTTAAATGCACGCTCTGTTTTTTTCTGTTATATTAGCTCCACACAGATGATACCTAAGTCATCTTTGGGAGAAAGGAAGAAGAGGAAGTTCTGGGTAAGAAAAGGTACGAGGGATGGGTCTGGGATCAATGTGTCCAGGAGTGATGGAGGAATCCATCCCTCCCACTGTGGAGAACGGCGATGGATTGACAAAGAGGATGGATGGTTAGGCCTCCTTCAACCAACCTCTCCCGATCGTGCCTACCACGCAGTAGGTGGGCAAACGCATTCGTCGCCAAGATCTAGACAAACCTCAACCCATGAACGCTTGCGAATTCACCAAACGTAGTAACCTGTGGCAGGGGTGTCGGATATTAAATATACAATGTATTAAATATACCCGTAGCCGCCTCCCAAATTGATCGTTTGAACCATGATTCGCGAATAGATCTGAATAGTCAGGTATTTTCCAATCTTCACCTTCTTCGTCTCCTTCTCTTCCCACGTCTTTCAGCCTCACAACACACCCCGAGTTGAGATGCTAGAGTCCTACTAGCTCCCGACAGTCGGCAGTAGGTAGTTGGGACTCTACAAGAACAAGGAGATGCCGGAAATGTAAGATGAAATGTAAATGTATGATGTAAGTAAACATTTGTATCATTTCTGATTAGTCCTTAAATTAAAACAATTTTTAACATTACCGATTACCTAAGGGAACGTACCCATACTACGTGACACTTTTAGGGGGGGGGGGGGGTCTTCAAAATACCACGCTTGGTACAAATGAGCGGCAGATTGCTTAGGTTTTTGGTCACCGGGGGGGGGGGGGGGGGGGGTTAAAAATTGCAAAAAGTTGGTCACGTAGTATGGGTACGTAAGTAGTTTAGGCCGCATTTCAAGATGTAAAAAATATTATCATTTTCTAGTTGGATTCCCATTGAAACTAAATATCTAGGTATTGTGTACAAGTAAACCAGAGATCCAGAAAATCATGTTAAAAAACAAAACTGCATTGTCCAGGCCTTGGCGGCGGGTGCGCCTGCCCACCTACTGTGTGGCAGGCCGGATTTGGAGAGACTGGTTGAGGGAGACCTTTTAGCTACATCTCCAGCAACCCATCGCCTTGCAACCGCAGTGGGATGGATGGATTCATACGACCGTCACTCCTGGACCAACCGACCCCCAGATTCCTACCTACCCCTCATATGTATATTTTTTCTTCCCAGAACTTCCTGTCTTCAAAAAGACCCTCCAAACAGCATCCCCAAAGATGACGGTTCCATGCCAACTCAGAATCAAGTCAACTAAACCCAACATTGAAAATTCACTAAAAGCTATGAAAAAAATAATTTTAAAATAGCCCATATACCTAACCTAACATAACCTATTTAACCAATTTCTTTCGTCACTTTTAATGACTTTTCAAAGGAGGTTCTGTTCTGAGTTGACATTTTGAAGACCCCCCCCCCCTAAACGTGTCACGTAGTATGGGTACGTTCCCTTACCTACCTACTTATGAAATCTTAAGTAAAATAAAGTGAAATATCACAAAACTGCGCTATATAAATACAACGTTATTATTAACGTATTGGATTCATATATTTTTTTAATGGTTTACAAAAGTTTTTTTTTTTCAAAAGAAGACAAAAATTGCCGGATTACCACGAGTAACCTGACAATCTCCTATCGCTTGTTTCGTGATGGAGGACTTACCTTGAATTGAACCTAATAACCTATGAACTCACGACACCTGGATGCGGTGATCCGACACGTCGCCAACTCAACCACTGACCGGTCTACATAGATAGATACTAGATTTCTATAAATCCTGTATTTTTTTTCCAGAATTAATTCAGTTAGGTGGTCATATTACGTTAAAAATTATAGTTTAAGATGAAGCCATACTAAATAATGCAATATCATACAAAATCACATGTTTTTGTTTTGAAAATTTGATGGCTTAGAAGTATTATAGATGCTTCAATTAAATACTGTGTGTAGAACATACCTTGGCCCTTAAAAATATCGGTCATTTTTTCTATAAGTCTTTTAATAAACCTTTAAAAAATAAAGTATAAGGTCTATAAAAAACACTTTCAAGTCCAAACTCTCCTATTTATAAACCCCTTTTCCGATTTGGTTTTATTGTATAATGTGGCAAATTTTGTTTCTTTTATAATAATCGCAAAAAAATTATATTACGGATTTGGATTCTTGAAGTGACCCTTATGGCATGGGCACAAGAACCATGCACTGGGGAACACCTATTTCGTATCAGTCACGCCCCAACCAGCGCGGGAGACAGTCGTGTGACTCCATTTTTGTGAATCAATTTTAAATTTCAGTTTTCTTACAATAAACAATGCGTAAAACAGGAATTAATATTTTTTACAGGCTTTTACGAAATCAACCTATAAAAAAAATCTCAAATACCTTTTCCAACCTTTCCAAAAGCTTTTTCTCAAGTATTTTTAAACTCCTTAACGGGCGTGAATTCCGATTTCGATTTTTTCCTGAACTATTGGATCGCCTTAAACTATGTGGTTTAAAATATTTTAAAAATGTTTTACTAGTTTAAAATTGAAATGTATTAACTAAGTTTCGAGATTTTTATTACAACCGGGCATACTTTGAATATATTTTAACAAATTTTAGATAAGTATTTCAAAAATGTGTGGTTACATATGAAAACAACATTTCCTGCATAAGTCATGGTATCTACTAACTTAACTATAAAACTTAAATATGTTTGTATGAAGCAACAAAAATGATTAGAACGTTGATCTCTCAATAGTTGGCCTCCCAAAGTTTTAATCGTTATAATATTATCATTTTTTGTCAATTATTTACCTTTAACAATCAGTTTGTAAGGATATCAAACGTATTTATTTACATCGACTATTTTACGTGCTTATACGCTGGCATATTATACAGTATTTAGACACGTAGGTACTTTCTTCATTTTTTTACATTAACTCCACACAGGAGGCCCTGAGGAAAATAATTTCCCTCAGGGCCTATGTCATCTGGGATGCTGGGTGGAGGGTCTTTTTAATGAGAGGAAGGAATGAACATTGGTCTTGAAGAGACCCTTGTTGTAGGAAGCCGAGCTGTTGAACACAAGAACGAGTTGAAGAAACGACCCGTTCTCATGTGACAAATGTCAACTGTGTACAAATGTTGGGCACGCCTTTGTCGTGTTTCCCGACTATGCACCGGTGCCGAAGGGATCAATGATGTTAGTTCCTCGGAGCATCTTCCATTGTAATACCGGTAGAACAAGGATAGCATTCCCACCCGACGCCTGGACTCCAGATACTACCTAATATCGACAGCCCGTATGTTGGACGAATATCTACAGCTCATATGTTGAACTAATATCTACGAACTTCAGAGTGTTGACTAATATCTACAGAGCGTAGGTTGGACTAATCAGCTAAATGTGTCCAATAGTCCGATATTAGGGATTTTTACATACATACTTACATAAATTAAGTTTTTTAAACTGCATACGCAATATTACGTTATTCCAATATGCTATACATAATTGCAAATCCAACCTCTGCCAGTGCTGTAGATATTCGTCAACACTTTGGTTCTCATAGATATTAATCAACAGTTTGAGCTGTAGATATTCGTCAACACTTTGATTCTCATAGATATTAGTTCGATTTTTTCAGTTTTTAGAATTCCTGTAGATATTAGTAGACGCCTCCGACGCCTGTGCTCTAAAGATTGCAATCCGTCTGTTAAGACGGGAGAATCTATTAAACGGACCGCACGTTTCTGCACAGAGTCGGGGATATTTTTCAGGTATTTTGGAGCTCCAGACCAGAGGTGGCTGCCAAATTCAACCGTGGGGCGCACTTGTGATTTATACAGGGTTAGCAGTTGTATACTATTAAAGTATCTGCGGGCCCTGTACAGTTCGCCCAGTTTTTGGGAGGCTTGATGCTTTTAAATGAAAATATGTTATATACTTTTTTTATTCGGCGGTACATCTTTTCTGCAAACCCTTTTAAATTTATATTTTGTTTAAGTAAGTATAACATATGTTCCCTAAACTACTGCATATTGTATGTAAGTAAGCCGAGTGGCCAACTGTCGGGGGATCAACTGTCATGGAACCAAATTTTATCAAGCTGTGGAAATTTGAATTTGAATCTGTAATTGATGTATGCTACAATACATTGTCTAATCTAAAACTAACACTAATTTCTACCAGAAAGCACAGGGTAAAATAGGTATCTAGAAAGCTTGACAAATACGGCACCTCAGCCGTCCAGAGTGAACTGTTCCAAATTTGCCTACTTAAGAGGAAACCTGGTCGCCAAGAAAATTGAACAATAGTTATTTTACCAAACTGTCGCTCTTACACTCCCGAATACTGAGCGAAAGGGACAACTGCACCTCAGTCTGATAATACTTAAATAAAATCATCAAAATCGAGGTTTTTTACTTCCCATTTTTCTCCTACAAAACAGGACCGATTTTTAAGGTTTTTTGTACAAAATATTTTATATGATAATACTCTTATGTCTGTACGTTTTACTTTTTAAAAATACTTACATTGTCTAGTTTGTATAGTATACTGAACGTCTTTTGGAGGCGTTCAAACCAGACAATTTTAACGATTATTGAAGGGTCCTAACTCCTGCAAAAAGTAACTTATAAAAAAAAACCGAGTGCGCAATTCACACGTAGAAGTGAAACCTTGAAAAAACTAAAGTAGACAAGAGTGGGGAGGCTACGAAGCACCGCACAAAGAGATGATTGATTATTGTTACTATCTCATTCTCTCCAGTCTAAATCCTATAGATGTATGTTTTGTCTCTTTTTAGTGTCGCTATTTATCGTTTCATCGAGTTTCAAATTACAACGTAGCTAAAGAAGTTTTCACTTTTAAAAAAACAGAGTGTGCAATTCACACGTAGAAGTGAAACCTTGAGAAAACTAAAGTAGACAAGAGTGGGGAGGCTTTGAAGCACCGCACAAATCCTGTAGATGAATGTGTTTGTCTCGTTTTAGTGTCGATATTTTTCGTTTCATCGAGTTTCAACTCACAACGTTACTAAAGAAGTTTTTACTTTTAAAAAAGCAGAGTGTGCAATTCACACGTGTTTGAAATGAAACCCACAGAACACTAAAGTAGACTAGAGTGAGGAGGCTACGAAGCACAGCACAAAGAGGAGACCGATCATTCTATTTCATTCACTAGCAGGCTAAATCCTGTAGATATATGTGTTTGTCTCTTTTTAGTGTCGCTTTTTCGTTTCATCGAGTTTTAAATCACAACAGTGCTAAAGAAGTTTTCACCTCAAAAGCAAAACTTACCGACACGCAAGTGGTCGATGTCTATACTTGTTATGTTAAAAATATTTTGCAATAGAGTCAAAATCCAGAGATGAAATTTCAAAATCCAGAGAGGAAATTGGGGAATTCGTTTGTATGGACAAAATGGCTCCCGGTATCCTCTTAAAACCGCGTCTGATACAAGGTATAAATATTACATTATTCTGCATTATGTATTTTAAGAAATCATTTTTAATCGAGGTGTGTTGCTGAGAAAATTTTTATCTTAGAAAAAATCGAATAAAAAGTGTTAAAATAATTTTATAATTAATTGATGATTACCAACGCCTCGGGATTTTATGTGTTATTTATTTATTTAATCTGAATTATTTTTTAAAAAGCTTTTAATAAATAATATAAAACAAATTTCGACAGAAACAATCGACAGTTAAACTTAACGACCCAAAAACCTAACACGAAAATTTTTCGACATTAAATTCACTTACATCATGTGAAAATTAGAATGGATTTTAATAACTTAGGTAAATACCGTAAAGATATATAGATAGAAGCTTAATCTAGGCGTTTCCGAGTGACTAATGTAAGCTCGATTTTTCCTTACTTCTGCAGAAAATAATTAAAACCTTTTCAAATGCAAAAAATTTTTTGAGCAAATAATCAATCACTAAGTTGTTCAATTTCTATATCCGCTATATCAACTTTCACTGATTCGGAGAAAACCGCAAAAAACTGTCACATTTCTAGCCTAAATGAAAAAATTGCATTTTAGTTTTTTTTATATAATGAATTAGTGTAATATACCTACATTCGAAAAGTGTTCATTTTTCAATGTATGTCTAGAAGTATTTAAGTAATTTGGATAAATAAAATGGATATAGCGGATTTTGATACTAACTTCGTGATTTATATGGAATAAAGAGGCTTTTGAAACTCAACTGACATGAGGGGCGTGTTTCTACACTTGCCATCTTGGCAAAATAACTGCTAGTGATTGGTTGAATTCCGATATAGCGGGTTTTGATAGTAACTTCTTGAATGATATAGCGGGTTTTGTTTCTCACTCGCAGTTTTAACATGGTTTTTGGTCGAGATAAAGGAGGTTTTGAAACTCATGTTTAGATTAGTCTTGTTCCTCGCAAAAATGTGATCAAGATGCCAAACTCAGATCATTTTGTCAAAAATTCGGATATAGTGGGTATTGAAATTATAGGACTCAACTAGCCGCTCTTTTGAATTTTGGTGACCATTTTTTAAATCCGATAAGAACTGGTTCCAAAAATAGCCGGTTCCTCGGATCCACTGTGATCCAGTGACAGCTAGTCACCTAAGTCACCGGGACAAAGTAACCGCGATAGGCAATGACGTCATATATAATTCCTAGACGCGTGGTATTATTATTTACAACTTCCAGTTACAATAATAATCATATTATCGTCAATCGCTCAATATCCGGAGAGATTCACGAAATTACAAATCCAATAGTAGGTATCTATCTATTTATGCCTACCAGGCGATTCTCCTCACGCTAGCTGTTAAAGTAATTGATAATCTTTTGGCATTGCTTTAATTCGGTTTTATTACATAGGTAAGTAGATTTGTATACAAATTTCACGTACGAAAGCGGTTTTGCGTAAGGCGCGGCGTCAGAGTTGTATTCTTAGTCGGAATCTTAAATTACAACCGTACAGTCGCTAGGCTATTAATACTGTTTGATGTTGATGATTTCATTGGTCTGTCTTTGGCCTCTAACGAAAATTAGCAAAATCAGTAGGTTGGCATAATATAGATCACACTTCTAGGGTTTTTCTGTTCATTGGATTTAATTGAATTAGGCAAGTTGCGAACGAAGCGTTGATGAATAGATCTTTAGTAATTAATTCAATGATTTCGAACCCATGTTTTTTAACCATGTCAATAAAATTCACCAGATGGGCCCTCCATTATTTAACATTATTAGATAGTTACTTTGTAGCTCAATGTATTTGTGAAATTAGCATAACGTGAAGTATGCTTGACAGAGCTAAAAATATCGAAACAATTTTGCTAATATTAACTTAAGGTGATACAATAGTCCAGGAAAAAGTCGAAATCGGAATCCACACCTCTTTTTGGGGGGGATTTAAAAATACTTGACAAGACTTGAGAAAAAGCTTTTGGAGAGGTTGGAAAAGGTATTTGAGAGTTGTTTTTTAAATGTTGATTTCGTAAAGGCCTGTAAAAAACATTTACTCCTATCTTACGCATTGTTTATTGTAATTTCAAGGAAATTAAATATTGATTTTACGGAATCAAGCGACGCGGAGTCTAGGGACGTCTATTCCCCATCGCAGACGGGGCGGAACTGATACAAAATGGGTGTGATAAGTGTGTAGTCCTTAGGTGGACGGCATAAGGTTCACTTTGAAAATATCTACAAATTCGTCGACTGCCGGCCGTATTGATTGATGTCATAAACAACAACGCGAAAATGCATATTTTATTGTATTTTGTAAAGTTGGGGGGTAAATATAATTTTTTTTGCGATTATTATAAAAAATAAACTGAATTTTCCACATTGTAAAATAAAACCATATCCGAAAAGGGGTTTATAAGTTTATAAGTAGGAGAGTTTTCACTTGAAAGTGTTTTTTTGTAGACCTAATACTTTATTTTTTTTTGTTGGATTATTAAAAGACTTACATGGACAGTTTTTAATTGGAGCATCTGTAATACTTCTAAACGATCAAATTTTCAAAACAAAAATATATGATCTTGTATGATCTTGTATGATTTTGCATTATTTCACATGGCTTCATCTTAAAAACATTCTACATGGAAAATATTATTATTATATTATGAAAGATGGAATCTTACACAAAAATCGAAATAATAAACTTAATGACCTCCGTGGTCAAGGGGTAAGACTCTCGACTCTCAATCCAGAGTTTGCGGGTTTGAACCCGGCGTGCAAAAGTAAATGTTATATATTTTATTTTATTTTAAGCATAACTAAACAAATCCTGAAATATATTGATTCGTGTACCTACAGACAATGCAATTCATGTACCTACAGACACGTTCCAGAGTGGAACCTGCCGACATCTTGCAGACTTTATGGAAAGCTTTTATACCTGCCATTTATGTGACATGACAGGAAACTTTTAGATACACTGCAGCTACAAAAAAATCTTTAAAAAATCTGAGTACATTTTTTTAAATCACAAATTTAATATTTCTAATTACATTATAATATATCCTTTTGTAATATTTAAATCTGAAAGAGTTTTTTGTCTGCTTCCAAAAAGAGTATTTAATTTTGAGATAGGTAGGTACCTATAATTTGTTCGAAAACATCGAATCTATTTAAAAATCAATGTCAAGCGGGAATATTTCCAAGTAAATCCAAACATGTAGATTTTGTATTTAAGAGCGTTTAACCAGCCAGCGGACGAAAATCCACATTTCGTCGAAAGTTGTTCTTACGATCGTGCAGGGCGGTTACAATGAGAAAGATTAATTATTCTCCGTACCAGCTTTTTTAAATTATAACTCAATATCGAATTTATTTCAATTCAAATTAGCTTTAATTTATACGTTCATCCAAAAATGCTGAAAGGCGTGATGATAAAACTATTAAAATAATGTACTTTTTGTAGTTATTTTTTGATTATAAGTATTTATCATTTTTCAATAATGTCTAAATTTAATAAGAATGTAAAAAAAATCTGAAATATATTAGTTTGTAAGTGCGCAAATAAATACACAACACAATTTTCGCCAAGAAACACATGTACGTACATATTTTTTAATGATTTTATTGAAACTAAAATTAAAATTCTAAAACATACGTTTGCTAGATAATGTATTGATTTATTTTACTGCATGATTTTATTATTTGAAATGGGTGTGGTATAATACAAAAACTTTTTTGAAAATTGAACAAATCTGCCAACGACCTATGGAATAACCTTATTATACTAAAAATTTTAAAATTTTCTCAAAATTTATTACATACAAATTCTAGATAAAAGAACAATCTTTCAAAATCCATTTATAATTTTTTGTGGAAAAGAGTCAATACGTCTAAAAACTTTTTTGAAAATGACGTATTTCCGGTTTTCTCTGGTAATGCCCTCTTAATTTGAATTCATTGATCAATCTCATAAACCTGAAGTAAGCTCAATTTTTCCTTACTTTTGGTGAAAATTATCATCATCTATTTTTAGGAAAATTATCATCTATGGTAGGTATATTTTAATCAGTGGTCTTATACTTATCAGTTATCAAAAAACCGGTCCATTTTTCATACCTCTTAGGCCAGTCTTTAGTATTTTATTACAATGGTTTCAGGCCTTGTTAATAAATTCTTAATTATCAGATGGATAGATTATTAAAGACTAATTATTTACTTTTATACACATTAAAAATAAAGACCAATTTTAAGTTCAGAGCTGTCAAAATATTAATCTCAATCTTTTTTTACGATAAGAACCACAAAAATAACAATAACTGTTTCAGTAACTAAAAATTTGATGCCCATTATGAAAGTTAAGTTATACCATTGGAAAATTTACGATAGTGTGACTGATGGCAGTAATTAGTAGATACCTAGACCCGCTGAAAATATTGTTCGTAGCATCCTTGAATATGCATCTCAAGTGTGGAACCCAGGAAATGCAGTGCACAAAATAAAAGTATTTGAAAGCGTTCAAAATAGATTTTTAAGGTAGCTCTCTTTTCGATCTCATGTTTGTGATGAAGACTCTGCAAAGTACTTCAAAATACAGACGTTAACTTGTCGAAGAAATATAGCAGATTCAGTAATGTTATTTAAAATTACACATAACTTAATTGATTGTCCTGATCTTCTTCAACGCCTATCATTCCATGTTCCAAATCGCAACAGCAGGCAGTCGCTTACCTTTAATCTCCCTCTTTGCAAGACCAACTCCAGACAGAACTCACTTATCTACAGATCCACACACTCATTTAACAACTTAAATTATTACCCCATTGACATTTTTAACTCGACTTTGCGTGACATAAAACGAAAATTCACTAAGTAACATGACTCAAACTAGAAAGTTCAACTCCTATGTTATATTCCAGTCCTTTGCATCTTAATTTTAATCCTATGTTCCTCCTCCCCCACCCCCTTTTTTCATATATTGTAACTAAAAAATAAATTAATTAAGAAAACACCCTTATATACAATGTTACACTTTATCATCAGTGGAAAGTTCATAATTGGCATAATTAACATCTTAGTATTGTATTATTATGTAATCACTGATTTGCTGTCAACTTTCTCTAAAATAAATAAAATATTATAATTGCGGGATTTGTGAAGCTAAGTACCTATTTATTAAAAAAATATATATATTTGCCTCGGGATCATTACATTTCAAAAGCAAAAACATGTTATTTTTTTACATTAACTCCACACAGGAGGCCCTGAAAATAGCTTCCCTCAGGGCCTATGTCATCTTTGAAGATGCTGTGTGGAGGGTCTTTTTGAGGAAACGAAGGAGTGAACACGGGTCTTGAAGAGACCTATGTTGTAGGAGGGGGGAAACACAGAGGCCGGCAAATCGTTTCACAGCCGAGCCGTTGAACTCAAGAACGAGTCATAGAAACGATCCATTCTCGTGTGACTAACGTCAACCGTGTGCAAATGTTGGGCGCGTGTTTGGCGTGTTTCCCGACTATGCACCGGTGCCGAGGGGATCAACGACGCTGGTTCCTCGGAGCATCTTCCATTGTAATACCGGTAGAACAAGGACAGCATTCCCACCTGACGCCTGTGCTCTAAAGATTGCAGTCCGTCTGTTAAGATGGGAGAATCTACCAAACGGACCGCCCGTTTCTGCACAGAGTCAAGGGTTTTTTTTAGGTATTTTGGAGCTCCAGACCAGAGCTGGCTGCCAAATCGCAATATTAAAGTATCTGCGGGCCCTGTACAGTACGTCCAGTTTCTGAGAGGCTAACTTAGCTATGGTTTCGATGGAGCCTCCGTACCTGAGCTGTACACTTAGAGTTACACCAAGCATATCGATGGAGGTCCTGTTCGGAAGATTGCTTCCGTTGAATGAGACTAGATTTTCATTTCGATCCCTTTTAGACGTTATCAAACATGATTGGGTCTTTGAAACATTGTCAATATTAGAGACGGTCAAAAATTTACCATTCGAAAGCACACCGTTAGTACCTAAACTTGAAAAATTACATCAGCTGACAAATATTTTAATAAAAGATATACACAATCAATTACTGAATTACTTATTCAATAATTTTGGAAACTACTTTGTTGACCTGTCCGAATTATTCCCACATTCAGTTTTTAATTTTGAAAATGACACTGAAATTCAAAACAAATCTATGTTTTAGAGGACACTGAAACGGAGTTACAGACAGAGTCACAATCGAAATTAGTATTTTTTATTTTTTCATGGAAGACTCTGGTGTGGCGACATGATGAAACTAGGATGTTTACAAATAAATTGAAATTACCATAAATAATTCAAAGATCAGTTGTTTGTTTGGACCCACAGTGTTGAGTAAATCACAAGTAAAACCCAGTAGGTACCTTAGCAATTTTCCCACAAATTATTAATAATGTTAGGTAGGTACTTTTTGCTGATTTTTATATGAAATCGTCTGCAGACGATCAAAAGAGTAGGTACCTAATTACAAATTCAAAATATTGGATAATTTGGCCATATTTGTCCATAATTTCTTTTACCTTTAATGTTTGAATCGTAAAGATATTAGACAGGTAGATATCATTTTTAGACATTTAAATAAAAATAAATTATAAATAAGTTTATTTGTCTCTCGTAGAATAAAACTATTGAACGAAGAGCTCTGTCATCATGCAATTAGCAAAACTTTTCAAGTCATAAATTCGTTTCTGTCTTTAGCTTTTATTAAAAAAAAATCGTTGTAAAAATTATACAGATACAAACAAATTATTCAATTTTTCTATTAAAAAACAAAGTGCAAAAATTCAAGGCATTTTAATGAAAAAAAATTCTACGTTTTTTATGTAAGAATCACGGGCAAAACCGGTAATAAAACTAGTGAAAAATAAATTTAAAACGATAGGTAGGTACCTACCTAACCTATCCAATTACTTTAGTATTTTCTTTTTGAATTTATTATCTTTTTTATATTTTCCAGTCTAAACAGAATGACTCACAAATCTGAATTTGTTTAATGGGCTGTGACATCTGTAAATTTGTAAATAAGTAGGTACCAATTTTTATTTGAACAGCTGAGAATTTTTAAAGAAATTTCACTAGGTATTTCTTATTTTTTATTAATTTCTACCTTTGTAAAGCCACCTCTAGGGATAAAGGTGATTTGTCAGTTAATTAGTTAAAATGAGAACTAGGTAATAATATTTTCATTAATAAATATACGGAAAATAATACTAGGTATAATATCTAATGATAATAATTGAAAAATTGAATAGCGCCTTATTTTAAGGGCCCGCAACCCGGATTTGTACCGATTTATTACATATTTCCCTTAAACACGGTAAGTTTTAAAGCTCTTAAAAAAATATATGTTATTCTTGAAGATAATATCTAGACTTTGCCCGCGCCGAAACGCAAATTATATAAAATTCCCTCGATAGAAAAAAATCGCAAAGTGTGTTCCAAAAATTATTATTAACACGTTTGTTTCAGTTATTTTACAAGTTATGTGTATGAAAAAATTCACAGTGTTTCTTTAAATGTTGTTTAAGATAATGCCTGCGAGATTTTTGCTCTATTTTAAACGAGTCGTGTTTTATTAAACATTTTCGCAATTTTCGCTTCGATTTTGTAGCTGTAAATGTTAGCGCTCTCCTCTAACATTCGTAATTTCGTATCTCTCCATCTTCTTCTTTTCGGGCCCGGTTGCAGAGCCTTGAAGATCACCTCAAGAACACTACATCAAAAATTAGGCTATTTTAAATATGAATATCACACAAAAGTCCCAACCGTCTGGAGCCAGTTAAGGTTGAAGGCAGTGGAAGAAGTTGGGGAATAGTAAGATAGGAAAATACTCGACCTTAGATCTAATCACCCAACACGGCTAAAGCCATTTCAAGCAATGTTTCAATTCTGAATATTGTGGTCTTTGAAAAGGGAGATACTGAGAGTATCTTCCACTCTGGGAAGCATCGCAATATAGGAACTAGGTAGATACCTTTAAATTACCAATAATATTTTTTTTACATGAGCTTCACACAAGAGGCCCTGAGGAAAATAATTTCCCTCAGGGCCTATGTCATCTTTAGGGATGCTATGTGGAGGGTTTTTTAAGGAAGAGAAGGAGAGGAGAGTTCTGAGAAGGAAAGGGGTTTAAGGGGTGGGTAGGAATCTGGGGTTCAGTGTGTTCTGGTCATCCGCCTCTAAGACCTAGACAAACCTCATCCCGTGAACCCGGGAACCCCTGCTAAATCACCAAACGTAGCGAAACCAAAAGCATAAATGAATTAATTGTGAAAAAAAAAACAAATTAATTTAATTTAATTTACATGCGCACGCGGGGATTTGAATATACCTACGACCTTCAGATTCGTGGTAGAGAGCCACAGAGGCAGTCAAATATTGAGTTTTAATATAATATTGATTTAAAACGATATAAAGTACATTTCAGACAATCAACTACAGGGATGGATCCCTAAATGACAATGAGAGACAATTACACCCCTAAAATTGCATTTTGAACTAAATTTCTACCCTTAAAACAAATTATTAGGTACCTACCTATTCTATTCAATATTTGTCACTTAATTAATTAAATGAAAACAATATTAACGAAACTCAATTGAAAATCTGGAGACAGAAAAATCAGAAAAAGATATTGGCACCTCTGGGACACGAACCCAGGACCCTCTGCTTACACGGCAAATGCTCTACCAACTGACCTAAAGTGTCTATATCAAATACGATCACTTTTAACTGTGTCATACTTAGACAAAGAACTACCAACATTATCTTCATTTTCTTAACGCACATGTTATTGGCTGCTATCTATATATATATATATATATATATATCTATGATTGCAAGATTCAAACCCGAATTAATGCTATTTAGATAGTGTCTGGATAAATTTGTATCCACTTTATTTTTAATACGCGACATCTATTGACTTTTCTGCAAGTCTAGGATGAATATTTATTATTAATTTTTTAAACTTTATGAGTAAAACCTCATATTGTATCTAATATTTAATTAAAAGAAGACAATAAATATCTAATTAACGAAACCCAATCGAAAATCTGGACAGAAAAATCAGAAAAAGATATTGGCACATCTGGGACTGGGACTAACATAATTTACCACAATGTAATAAAACCTTATCCGAAAAATAAGTAAGAAATTTAACCCTTTTTTATGTTTACAAAAAGGGTTAGGTATCAAAAAATGCTCGAATATAGCAAATGCAAAAATGTGTTCTATTCGCAGTATTTATAAAACTAAAGCATCTAAAGGTAATATTTCTTAAAGATGAAAGTCTCTAACTAAAAATCACAATATTTTTATCATGATTTTGTATTAGATAGGTATCTACTTCACATTACTTGATTACATCGCCTGTTTGTTTCACTTGATCGTGCCATGCATTTTAGGATCTTTCTCCATCAACCTTATCCGTATCAAAATCATGATTAAGGGTTCCATTCTCTTAATATTATGAATCTAAATAGCATTACTGATTTGACTTGATTTTCTACCTCAGTCCCCAATTTTACTGCTCACTGTTATAAACGTCAGATTCGTTACTGTAACTCCATTATGGACTGCTAGACTAGTATATATCCCTAATTACCTTCAGCTGATATCCAAATCAAATTTACAATCTTACTCACATACAAACAAACATACCTATCTATCAGTGGCGGTCCGTGAGTTTTCAGTGAACTAGAGCGCTAAGATTGAAAAATATGAAATTAATTAATGACGTTGTTGTGGGTATTTTTTTTTTTAAATTTTAACTTTTTGTATGAAGATCTTCAGGATTCTTTCAATAAAGGGATGCGCCGCATCCACATACTGAAAGATCTTCACACAAAAAGTTGAAATTTTGAAAAAAAAAATCAATTTCAGCTACAATATCAATAATGACGTATTTTTCGATCTTAGCACTTACTGAAAACTCACAGACCGCCACTGCTACCTATCTATTAATCTTTAACTTTTTAATCAACCCTTATTCACTATTTTATATTCTTTTTAATGATTGAATCATAAATCATAAGTTCTTGTTAGAAAACACTCTGATGCCTACAATACACGACATCTTTTTTCAGCCCAATTAGAGACCAAAGTCAACATGTTTCGCTTTACGCGATCGCTTTTTTCATCTCTATTTTCATGTCTACGATTTCAATTTTCATCACTGCAAACATCACATTGTCATGAACCATGCTGTTTGCTGTGATGCCAACTGAAATCGTAGATATGAAAATAGAGATGAAAATAGCGAAAAATGTTGACTTTGGTCTCTAATTGGAATCGGGCTGTAAAAAGATGTCGTGTATTGTAGGCTTAGTAATTTGTTGTATCATTATCGTGTGTAGAAAAATAGACAAAAAAATGTCTAGCTGGAAAAGGTACAAGCATGGACAATTTCTATTTTCTAACTAGATTTCGTTGGATTTAAAAGTTTAAAAAATACCTAACTGTCTATTTAAAATCTAGACAACCAACATTAACATATCACGAAAAATTATTTACAATACCGATGAGAAAATAGGATTTTTACCTATTTATACATAGGGCAGATTCTTTTTACTCGGGGGGTTAAAAATTGATAACTATCTACAAAATCGAGGACGTAAGTAGGTAGGTAGGTACTTACCCTATCTATTTGAGTAATTTCTAGATAAGATATTCTATTCAACAAATTAGGCACCTTTTCCTGTTATAAATACAATTTTTCCTGAAAATTCTTAAAAAATTTTTAGAATATTTTTATTTTCAAAGCGTGTTCAGATACCTACCATTTTGCAAATAGATTCTTTTTATAGTATCTACACATGTATTTTTTTTTAAATGCTATTATTTTTCTACTAACTACCCCAAACAGATACAACAATGTCAGATCCTGAAAATGGTGAAGAAAAGGGTGGTTCCTTTACTGAAAACCAAGACTCCTCCCCCTCATAAAAAAAAAAAACAAATAAAAAATACTAGCAAAGATATTAACTTTAAAACATTTCACAACCCTCCCCCCTTCACTTCCCGTAAAATTCAAAAATAATTTTGAAGTAATTTCTGATTTTCACTTACACATCACTATTATAACTTTCTTGTTTTATTATAAATTTTCATTCACTTTTGCAAATATCTTTCACACGTATTATTAAAACACTTTTGCACATCGAATTCGCGAAAATAATATTTTCAAATCCATTTTGACGTTTGCACAGATTGGCGCGCTGGCGCCGCCATTTTTTCTGCGCCTTTTCGCGGTCTTTCGTTTCACGGACGACTTTTCGCTTTTCACCGCGAGATATCGCTCGCTTTTTGATCGGGCGACCACTGCCGCCGGTTTCCATACAAAAGTTCTGCCTCTCCGGGCGGGACACGCCTCCGCCAATCAGGGGCGGAGTTCCGTTCAAGTAGGAGGAGCGAATAAACTCACACACACAGAGCAAAGTACCTACCCGCTTATGTATAAATATAAATTGTACAGTTGTAAAATCACCGCCTATCACTTAACTGTGTGCGAATCGATGGTTGGTGAAGAGTGAGACATTCCGTTTTCGAATGAAAGAGAATAGATTATCAACTCTTTGCGCACCAAACGACAATGTGTCGTTGTTTGTGGTTAGGTTTGGGAAATTGATTGAAATTTGTTAATCGACGAAGCATTGTTGTTTGCTTTTTGTAAAAGTCATTGCTTTTTCAAAATTCTGATTGGAAAACAATTTTCAAGCGAAAACTAATAAATAATAATTTAGATTTTTGAAAGTAAATTGAAAATGCTACGGATGAAATTGATCCAAATAAATAATTATTGTCAGTTTGAATGACAAAGGAAATACCTAGAGAGATATGTTTTTCAGTTCAAATACACACCGTTAATAGAATTATTGGTAGATAAATAAAGCATCGATGACACGGGGCGGGTTTACAAGCTACTATCTGGGAAATTCACTATCTGTCAGTAAACTCGCTCAGTGTCATCGTTTTACTTGCTAACTAGCAGTGACTAGCAGATTGTTGACAATCTACGAAAAAAGTTGAAAGGTCGCCGACTTTACTCGCCTACACGCTTGCTCCGCTTGCTCGTGATTGATTTATTTATGTTTCCAACATGGCTTCCGATAAACAGATGATTTCGACTGTCAAATATCTGAAGAATTAGTTCACGCAGACGTCGTTATTCTTGTTACCGGCGCTAGCAGCGACCTCAGTTTCCTACGCTTCTGAGCGAGTGGACAGTTTTGTGTGTCATCATGACAATCTCACTCGCCGATTTACCCGCTTTTAAACTTAGTAGATAGTGGCTTGTAAACTCGCCCGGTGTCATCGACGCTTGGTGGAAAGCTTCGATTCATTGGGTAGGTAGGTAGATATATTTCATCAATTTCTTTATCAAGTGATAATAGGTGCAATGAGGAATCGTAGGTAGTATCTACACGTCAAACTTTAAAACCAACTTGACGTTGATACAGAAATCGTCGCAATAGGTGAGTTTAAAGTCCGAAAAGTGGCATCCCTCCCCGCCCACGCCTTTCTCTGTGTTTTCACACGTGTTTTTACGCATATTTCGCTAGCGGTCATTGTATAGTCAGTAAAGTGACTGTGGGTAGATTGTGCGAGAATGGATCGTATCAAGTTTAGGTCGGCATTAAAGTTTGGCGCGTACTGTACCTACAATCGAATAATCAATCCGATTAAAAATTCAACTCTGAAGCCGGGCCTTATGCAAAACGGTTTTCGTAGGTGGAGTTTGCATACAAATCTACTTTTACAATAAAACCGAATTAAAGCAATGCCAAAAGATGACGCCACTTACCTATGTTAACAGCTAGCGTGAGGAGCATCGCCTGGCAGGCGTTAAGTAACTATTGGATTTGTAATTTCGTGAATCTCTCCGGATTTTTTTTTTACATGAGCTCCACACAGGGGGCCCTGAGGAAAATAATTTCCCTCAGGGCCTATGCCATCTTTGAGGATGCTATGTTGTGGGTTTTTTTACGGAAAGGAAGGAGAGAAGAGTTCTGGGAAGGAAAAGGGTTTAAGGGGTGGGTAGGAATCTGGGGTTCAGTATGTCTTGGTCATCCGCCTCCAAGACCTAGACAAACCTCACCCCATGAACCCGGGCACCCCTGCTAAATCACCAAACGTAGCGAACCACTTGATATGGAGAGATTGACGATAGTATGATTATTAGATATTGTAACTGGCAGTTGTGAATAATGATATCTACCATAACGTCATTGCCTGTCGCGCTTACTTTGTCCCGGTGACTAGCTGCCACTGGATCCCAGTGGATCCGAGGAACTGGCTATTTTTGGAACCAGTTCCTGTCGGATTTATAAAATGGGCACCAACACTCAAACCGGGCGAAGCCGAACCAAAAGCCGGGCCAAACCAGGGCCTAGCAGAAAACATCCTGCGGAGCGAATTAAATGCTAATTGATAAATTATTGTTTTAATTTGTGAGGAATGAAATAATTTTTTTATGAATTCTCGTTCTTGAAGGGTTAAAACATTGTATTGTTAATAATATAGTGATCGTCTGTACCCGCAGACAGCAGACGTCGCAAATAATGTTTTTTTCGCCATTTATAAATGTAAATCAAGTGGAATATTTATATTTATATTTACATGGGATATGCCGTTTGATTTTCGCATTATACCTACATTATGACATTATTTATAATTTATTCTTGCCTACATTCATGTTAATAATATATTATAATATTTGTTACTACATTGAAATGTTTTTTATACAATGGAGACGTGATTTTAGAGAAGAATTCAGAATAACGCAAGGATGGTCTTTTTGAGGTTATAAATTAACTCGGCAAGTTAAGTTTTTTCGTCAGCTCCTCGCAGGAGGCCCTGAGGAAAATAATTTCCCTTAGCGCCTGTGAAAGGTGAGGAAAGTAAGTTCTGGGAAGGAAAAAGGTACGAGGGGTGGGTAAGTGGGTGGATGATAGATTGAGAGAATCTGGCTGGAGAAGTCAAAAGGCTTCCCTTAACCAGTCTCTCTCGACCGGCCCGCCATGCAGCAGGTGTGCAGACGAATCTGCCGCTAAGACCCGGACAAAGCTCACCACATGAACCCGGGCACCCCTGCTAAGTAACCAAACGTGGCGAACCACTTGAGGTGACCTTTGGCAGAGTTGTTAGTAATGGCCGTTATACACGACATCTTTTTTCAGCCCGATTCCAATTACACACAAAAGTCAACATTTTTCGCTCTACGCGATCGCTATGTTCATCTCTATTTTCAAATCTACGATTTCAGTTGGCATCACAGCAAACCGCGTGGTTCATGTGTTGTTTGCAGTGATGACAATTAAAATCGTAGATATTAAAATAGAGATGAAAATGGCGATCGCGTAGAGCGAAAAATGTTGACTTTTGTGTCTAATTGGAATAGGGCTGAAAAAAGATGTCGTGTATAACGGCCATAAGATCCGAAGTCTGCTTGGAATGCAGCTAGACTTCATTCTGTGTCACGAGAATTTTTTTTTGAGATATACCTAGGTATACAGCATCCGTGGTAAAAGGTTGGCGATCCGGAGGTCGCGAGTTCAAATCCCGGTGGGCGCAAGTAAATTTTATTTGATTGATTTGTGTTTTTCGCAATTCAACAATTTTCAAATAATATGCCAAGTTATATTTGCGGCAAGTTCCTGTGTGGAAGATATTCTTAGTAGGTATCGCCCTGGTGTAAGATCACCATTAAGTACCTAATGAAACTTTGCTTTAAATGGCGTGTTTGGTGACTTGATCTGAATAGCTAGGTTCTTCCCCACCTCCCTCTTTCTAATCTCCTTCCCCTCCCCATAAAATACCCTAAGCCTCAGCCTCACAAAATACAACCATTGGGGATGGATGCCATAGTCGGATTGGCTCCAGACGGTTGGGAGCAGTTGGGACTCTTGTGCGGTATTCACATAAAAAAGCTACTATTCTCTTTTTTTCCTATCCAATACTGAGGCCGATGAGAGGGGGGGGATGGTTTAACACCCCATTGGTCCAATTGTAGGTAGTTTCCACATGGAAATTGTTTTTTTTTTATGTGAATACCGCACAAGAGTCCCATCTGCTCCCAACCGTCTAGACCCAGCGCGACTATAGCATCCCCAATTTGGGTATGTTGTGAGGGTTAAGGGTAAAGGGAGGGAGATTGAGGAGAGGAAGATGTAGAAGTAGGTACCTACCTGGTCAATCAGATCTGCTCACCAAACACAGCTAAACCCATTCCAATCAACGCCAGAGCTTTGATTGAGAATGGTGACCTAACACTAGAGTAATACTCACAGTATCTTCCACACTTACTTAAACAATTTCAGTCGATAGGAGGCCGAACTTGCGTATTTTATTTCATTGTATGGCGGCCATTATTGGGACTTGGGACGTTGATAAATGGTTTAATTATTATTTCCATGTGTATTTAAAAAAAAATGTATTTAAAAAAAAAAACTTTAAATATGTAATAAAGTTTAGAATTAATGGTGGAATTATACGGTAGGTACGGTACCGCATTAATTAAGTTACGGAAATGACATGTTCTCTGTCAACCAGTTTAAAACCCACATTTTGAATTTCGAATTGTTTTTCATATTTTACAGTTTAATGTTTTAAACAGTTTTGAAAAATAAACATGACATAGTTTTTGTTCGTTATTTGTTTTTGAGGCATTACGCCGTGTTGCGCTACCTCCTTTTTTAGCTTCTTTTTCTTTGGCTAAAGAAGGAGGTAGCGCAACACGGCATAACACCCCAAAAACAAATAACGAAAATACTTTTGGCCCTTGAAAATCTAAAAACGTATACCTATGACATAGTTTTGTTAGCATATGCATTTTTTTATTTCTTAAAATTATTATAAGCGAAACAATTTTGACTTTCTCCGTGGTCGAGGGGCAAGGCTCTCGACTAGCAATCCGGAGATCGCGGGTTGTAGGTATATTTGCAACACGTTCTAGAGTGGAAGATACTTTTAGCATCGCCTTGGTGGTAGACCACCATTGAAAATTGGAACGTTGCTTAAAATGGCTTTAGTCGTGTTTCAGATCTGAATAGCCAGGTACCTACTTATCTACACTACGTTTAGTCTCACAACTATATAATTTGGGAGGCGGGAATGGGTACCGCCGCCCCTGGATCTAAAAACGTATATGACATAGTTTTGTTAGCATATGCATTTTTTTATTTCTTAAAATTATTATAAGCGAAACAATATTGACTTCCTCCGTGGTCGAGGGGCAAGGCTCTCGACTAGCAATCCGGAGATCGCGGGTTGAGCAAATAAATTTTATTTAATTTAATCATTTAAAATAATATAATATAGGTATATTTGCAACATGTTCTAGAGTGGAAGATACTTTTAGTATCGCCTTGGTGGTAGACCCCCATTGAAAATTGGAACGTTGCTTGAAATGGCTTTAGTCGTGTTTCAGATCTGAATAGCCAGGTACTTATCTGCACTACGTTTAGTCTCACAACTATATAATTTGGGAGGCGGGAATGGGTACCGCCGCCCCTGGAACCTGTATTGGATAACCAACACCTCTGCCGTAGGTCACCCCAAGTGGTTCGCTACGTTTGGTGATAGGAGTAGGGGTGCCCGGGTTCATGGGGTAAGGTTTGTCTAGGTCTTGGAGGCGAATGACCAGGACACACTGAACCCCAGATTCCTACACACCCCTTAAACCCTTTTCCTTCCCAAAACTCTCCTCTCCTTCCTTTCCTTAAAAAACCCTCTACACAGCATCCCCAAAGATGACGTAGGCCCTGAGGGAAATTATTTTCCTCAGGGCCTCCTGTGTGGAGCTCATGTAAAACAACATACCCCAAATGGGGATTTCATAGTCCCACTGTCTCCAGATGGTTTGAAACCAATTGAACTCTTGTGCGGTATACTTAAAAAAACTGTTCTTTTGAAGACTGTCTGTACCTACCTAGGCCTATTAACATCAGAGTGGTAAATGCGTTCAGTATCGCCATATTAATTTTTTTTAATAGGTAGGTACCTACTAATCACCTCCGTAGTCCAGTGGCTAAGACTCTTGACTCACATTCCGGAGGTCGCGGGTTCGAACCGGGCATGCGCAAATAAATTTTATTTGATTAATTTGTGTTATTTCACAATTAATTCATTTAAAATAATACATAGTATATTTGCGGCATGTTCCAGAGTGGAAGATACTATTAGTATCGCCCTGGTGTAAGACCACCATTCAGAATTGAAACGTTGCTTGAAAATGGCTCTAGCCGTGTTTAGTGACCAGATCTGAATAGCCAGGTACTTCCCAACCTTCCTCTTCCCCACCTCCTTCCCCTCCCCACTAGCTTCAGCCTCACAACATACCCCAATTGGGGATGCCATAGTCTCACTGGCTCCAGACGGGAGCAGTTGAGATTCTTGTGCGGTATTCACTGTAAAAAAAAAAAAAAAAAAATCACAAGAACTACCTGCATATTTTCTTTCCTTCGATTTTGTATATCAAGTGTAGGTGATGAAATGTGCTTTCTTACATCAGCCCCACACAGGAGGCCCTGAGGAAAAAAAATCTCTCAAAACCTATGACATCTTTGAGGAAGCGGTTTGGAAAAAGGAAGGAAAGGAAGTCCTGGGAAGGAAAAGCGTATGAGGGAATCAGGGGCGGCCCTAGGACGGTGCGAGCGGTGCGACCGCACAGGGCGCCGTCGTAAGGAGGGCGCCGAAAACACCCGACCACTGACCGACTATCTATCGATCGTGCGCATAAATCGTGTGGTCGGTGCGGGGAGCAAGCAGGGTTGCCAACGTAGGCGGTTTTTCGCCATTCAGGCTACTCAGGACGAGAATCAGTGACGAAAAAATCTAAAAGGCGACTGGTCGCCTATTAGGCTACTTCAGAGACAAGTTATTTAAATCAGCCGAATCGCAAATAATTAAGAAAAAAATACGTTTCAGCGTAATGGGGCCAATCAAAACAATCATGGACTTAGCAAACGCATTGCAATTGCTGAAAAACTGCTCGAAATTTGTGACGGAGTACCGGACTTATTCGTCTGCTCAAATAACAGTTAAGGAAATAGCTTACAAGGCTGGGATAGATTCTACGTAGGTATAAGCCAGTCCGATCCCGAAGAAAGAAGCGATTATTTTAATATGAAGCTGCAGATGAGACACCAACAAATCCCGAAGAACTGTTTAAAATTACCTATGATAGATACAATTGAAAATGCATTGGTCACTCGGTTTGGACAATTATCTAAATTCAATGATACATGGTCTTTTTTGTATAACATCAAAATAATTGATGATAAGTCTTCATTAGAAAAAGCCTGTGCAAATTTGCAAATCATTTTAACCGATGGGGAAAAAAGGGGATGTCTCTATTTGCGAATTGGTTTAAGAACTTTTGAGCCTAAACCCATTACTAAAATATCTTGACTCAGCAGAACCAGTACAAGTTCTCCAACTTATAAAAAAATGATTGGCAGGATATATTTCCAAATGTGTGGACAGCGCTTCGGATTTTGCTGACCATCCCTGTAACTGTCGTGAACGAAGCTTTAGTAAATTAAAACGTACTTACGTTCGGCTGTGTGTCAAGAAAGACTATCGGATCTTGCAATTTTATCAATTGAGAATGATATTGCCCAAGGGTTAAATTATTCTAAGTTTAATAAAAAAATTCGGAAGGGCAAAAGCAAAAAAGTTGTGTTCTTGTGTTTTTATTGATTTCGCAGATTTAATTAAATAAATGTAATTAAACGTATATTTTTTAAACGACTTCAAAAAGGAGGAGGTTCTCAATTCGACTATTTTTTTATGTTTGTTACCTCAGGACTTTCGACTGGGTGAACCGATATTGATGATTTTTTTATTATTTGAAAGCTGGTGCTTCCCGTGTGGTCCCATTGCAATTTGGTTTAGATCTGAAAATGGCATCCATGAGAAAACTATATAAGTCTTAAAATTGCATTAAGTATGTGCGCGACAAATGGACGAATAACTCAATATCACTCCAACCGATTTTGATGATTCTTTTTTATTGGAAAGGATGTACTTCAAGAGATTTTCTTCACTTTGATGGGTCGAGAGAATTCCGTCTCTCCATCCACGGAGACCAGTCTCTCCATCCACGGAGTAAGTAAGCAAACGCATCCACAGTCAAGACCGAGACAAATCTCAGCACATGAACCCGGGCACCCCTGCTTAGTCACACTCCCCAACCAAATTGAACCTTATAATATTTAATCATTGTAGAAGATATAATATCAACAACTCTCTATGAAGACATGAAACAGATGAAGACACAGAAAACAAAAAGGTAACGGTCGTAACTGCGACTCGAACCTAGATCCCCTATATAGGGTGTAACAGAACGTATCCGAGGGATTTTAACCATCGATTCCTGACATTATTTGGAGTTAAAAATGTAAATGAAATTTTAATCTCCGGAGATATTTTTGATGTTTTTTTTTTATTTATTTTTTCTATAAAAACATTAAAAAATGGTAGGTGTTGGACAGTTGGAGGCGGAGTGAGAATTTGGTCGGTTACTCGGCCGAGTGACCAATGACAACAAGCGTGAGAAATTTTTTTTGTTAGAATTTGATGAAAAAAAATGTCATCAAAAAAGTCACCGGAGACAAAAATTTCATTTACATTTTTTACTTTAAATATGGTCAGGAATCGCTGGTTAAAATCCCTCGGGTACGTCCTGTTACACCCTGTATAGTCTTACCGGGACTGGCGTTTTTATCAATTGAGCTGTTACCACACACCTAATTAAATTTCTAATTTAAATATGCCATTCCTCATTATTTCAAACTCAGTATTTGGAAATGTCTGACTAATCAACTGGACGATGGATATGAGAGTATAAATGCGTAGCTACGATCCGCGATATAAATTCATAACTATTAGTTAGATATGGCAATACAGATAATGAACAATGGTGTTAAAAACAACCCCTTGCTTTACCAAGTAACTAGTAAATGAAAATGCATTTTTTTGCCTAAGGATTATGTCAGCATGGGTTTGTGTTAGAGTGGTTTATTGCACTGCAGAAGGCTTTGTGCGAATTTTCTATTTTCCATCACTATATCCAAAGAACAGCGCATTCTTTAGAGTGGAAAAAAGTTTTGTTTTCATAAAACTTGGCAGAGGTTTGGTATTAATATATTAGCATGGTTGCTTTTTTATGTGCTCGAATTTTTATGATCTGGAAAGAATTTTGGCTTCCTCCCAAGATGTTGTGGGTAAACCCGGCGAAATTTTCAAATAATAACTAACGTTTTACAGCATTTTTAATTGCGCACATCTTGTGGATCTATAACATCCTTTATTTAGGGAGTTTTATGAAGCCAAAGCATGTTATGGTGGAGGGGAAGAAATAAGATAGCAAATAGGTACCTAGATATTCAGATCTAGTTACTAAAAATAGCTAAAATCATTTTATTCAACATTTTCATTCTGTCATGAGGACGATAATGACTGGTATCGTTCACATTAGCTCAGTTGGTAGAGCTGCGCCCCGGCAAGGCGAAGGTCCTGGGTTCGAGTCCTATTATGTGATCGTATCTTTTTGTGATTTTTTGGTTTTCAGATTTTCGATTGAGTTTCGTTAATATTGTCTTCATTTACATAGGTACATACTACAATTTGAGGTTTTACTAAATAGATACGATTTTAGATTTTCACGGGCAAAATTATTTTGGTTATTAGTTTTTGGGGTATTATGCCGCGTTGCGCTACCTCCTTCTTTAGCCAACGTTTCGGACAGCGTTGCAGTGTCCATCATCAGGGCAGATGTGTGATACATCTGCCCTGAGACTTTCAGGGGGGGGGGGGGCAGTAGAAGACCCAGAGAAAATTAGGGGGCGTTCAGACTAGAGGTGGGTAAGTTCTGCATTTTTCCGGAAGCCTCCGAGACTTGCTTCCTTTTAAAAGTACACGAGTTCTAGGAGCAGGTCCCGGGTCCGAGTTCTTAGGTGCGGACTGGGCACTGGGTATTGTTGCCGCGCACCAAAACGGGACGCACGGGTTCAAAGAACTCGGAACCAGGACCTACTCGTAGAACCCACACGATAACTCAGAACCCCGGAGTCGGACAAGACCCGCACGAGGACTAGGACCCATTCAATGTAGGTACATTCAATGTACCTACATTGCACGGTCTTTTATTGAGAATTTAAATAAGAAAATTAATAAGCTGTAATGCTTTACTATAAACTATTATTTTATAATGCACGTCACCCGTTGATTAACGATACCAGATAACCAGATAAGACGCTCTAATTAAAAACGACTCCGTATCTAGCCGAAGCGGTCACGCACGTGTATGTTGATCAACGGACAGCGACCGAATGAACGCCCAGGCCCAGCCCACGTCTCGTGACCCAAGGGGAAGTGTCGAGTGTTCAACGGTTCACGCAGTTCCGAGAACTACCGAGACCCGCGACTCATGAGTGGAATGGTGAGTGACGCCGGACGGTAGTTCGTGGTTCCTGCTACTCAGTACTATTCATTAGCACCGGAGTACTCGCGGAGCCGGCGGAATGAATGGATTGTGTCGCGATTCACGACATTCACGTAGCTCGGAACAAGGCGCTTGGGTTTAAAGGAACCCGGGACTTGTATTCGAGTGCCTAGTGGCTAGGAAAGCCGGCCCCGCGGCGCCGCGGTTTTCGCGCTTCGGCGTTGAGTTGCTCGGGGACCGCCGGATTTATTTGGATGCGAGTACTGGGACTGGGCCGGGTTCTCTGGGAGTAGTCGATTTGAAAAAGGAGTGGGAGTAGGAACCGCTTCCCGCAAAGGAGCGGATCACACGAGCCCATTCCAGCTGAACTGACACATCGCTAGTTCAGACGGCACAGTGGGGGCGTGGGCAGGTAAAAAAAAGGACTAAAAAAGACAAAAACACGCTAATCACGTACTAATAAAGCAAAGTAAACTTTAGATAATATTGGTTAATTTTTGTTATATGTACAGGGTGTAACAGGACGTACCCAAGGGATTTTAACCAGCGATTCCTGAGCATATTTGGAGTAAAAAATGTAAATGAAATTTTCGTCTCCGGTGACTTCTTTTATGACATTTTTTTTATTTTTATGAAAAAATTTTCTTCAAATTCAAACAAAAAAAAAAATCTTCCGCTTGTTGTCATTGGTCACTCAGCCGAGTAACCGACCAACCCCTCACCCCGCCTCCAACTGTCCAACACCTACCGTTTTTTAATGTTTTTGTAGAAAAAATAAATAAAAAAAAACATCAAAAATATCACCGGAGACCAAAATTTCATTAACATTTTTTTCTTCAAATAATGTCAGGAATCGATGGTTAAAATCCCTCGGGTACGTCCTGTTACACCCTGTATACATATATATCTATATATCTATTGTAATCATTTTTATCACGTGTGCGAAAATTCACATATTTTAGTAGTTCGGGAAGTGGATAAAAATTGAACTAAAAGATTCCATTACATTATTACATTATTCTCTATGTTTAGTGAGATCGAGATAGATCTCGGGAGAGATCTCCTGTCAGATTGGTGTGATTTTCTTTGGCTGTTATTTGCTTTTTCTATGGGCCGATGACATAATTTCAGCTGTGAGCTCTCATGCATTTTAGTTTAGATCGTTTTAAACACGAATTCATGCAAGTATTAACTTGCTAATCAAAAATAATTTTATATCGTTTTTGCCCCGGTTTGAAAAGGTCGTAGACTCGGTGCTGGACTCTATGGTATCAGGTAAAATCATCTATTTTGAGTAAAAGTCACATCTACATAAGAGGCCGGAGATGAGAAACGATCAAGACTCCAATTCCAAAGTAAAAACAACATTAGTTGAAAAATGGAATTCCAGAGCGCGTGCATTATGAGAAATACATGATTAATTTCTACGAGTATGACGGTTCAGTGTTTTGCGGCCATAACGAGTAACGACTCGTTAGTGGGGACCTACCTATCCAGGTCCAGTCGTTAAGGCGGCCTCCGCGTAATTAACGGCCCTTATCGCTCCCTCACCCGTTATAACTCTCCCCACCACAGTGGCCGACCACCCCCTCCCCCCTCCCCCCTCCCTGCAACCCTCTGGACACTAAATCTTTTCACAATTAACGACCCCGGAGAGATATATTCCCCAACCCCTGCGGTAATAAATTTATTTAAAGTGTTATCATCCTCTTTTGTGGAATGGTAGTTTAAAGTTATTTGTAATACATGTAGATACATAATGTATTTCGGTCAATAAGATAATGGGCACTTGAAATGAAATAACACAAAACTGGGCTATACAAATTTTTGGGCTTCAGATTTTATGTCCGGGTTAAATTAAAAACTTAACCCTTTCACGCACTTTTCCACAAATGATCACCTAGTCAATCCACGTTATGCACTTGCAAGCGCCCTTGAGGTGATTTTTCACAAAAACGGCGCTTTATAAATTATCCAATTATTATTATTATTATATAAGTATAATACAAGAACAACATGTCAAAGAGACCAAATGGTGAAATAATTCACCGATATTTTCATATCAGAGGGTTCGGCTCGGTGGAACTCCTAATTGGACCTATAAATTCTACTGATCCCTCAATATAAATATTTAAAAAATCTTTTGTAATCCTACATGTATCTAAAATGGATTGAGTCACCGATACAAAATTGAATTTTTCAGCCTTTCTTGAAAGATTTGGGTTTGGTTTTGGACAAAACTATTTATTTATTTTTTTTTTACGTGAGCTACACACAGGAGGCCCTGAGGAAAAAAATTTCCCTCAGGGCCTATGTCATCTTTGGGGATGCTGTGTGGCGGGATTTATATTCATATTAAATATGTACGGGCGCAAACAATTAATTTACATTAATATTTTATAGCGTAACGTGCAAAAAGTAGATATTAAAAACCAAAAATAATTTAATTGGCGCCATCTGTGAAAGCGTAGATTATATCGTACGTGACGTTTAACCTTTTAATAGCATTGAGCGAATACAAAGATAATTAAAGTTAATACATTCATAAAATTTAAATTAAATATGCCACTAGAAAATTCATAATCAACTTACTTTTTCTACTCATCAATATGTGGGATTGTTATTTTTGGAGTCGGTGTCAGCCAAGGTACCCGACCCGGTGTGTTCACTTGACAGCTCCCCTCCCGCGGCGGCCCCGCTCTCGCCTCCCGCCTCTTGCCTCCCCAAGTCGCGCATGTGACACAAGCACATCTCACCTGTAACTATGTATGTAGTTACAAACCTACCTTGGCTGACATCGACTCCAAAAATAACAATCGTACCTACATATTGATGAGTAGAAAAAGTAAGTTGATTATTAAGTTGTAGAAGAATACGAAATTATTTTTTTACTTAATAGTGCATTTTTTGACGTCATTTTATTTGTTCTGTTAAAATTTTTGTTTATTGTTTCTTGTAGTCTTCCGACTTGTGTGCATTTCGTATCTTATATAATTTTATTTTTATTATTTCTTTCTTAAGTTTCAAAGTTATCTGTCATGCTAAAATTGTACTACCAATCATGTAAAAGCCCTCTGGGCGTTAAGTAAAGGATTAAAGTCAACTAAATTGCCTACTATTTGCCTATTGTCAAACAATTTTCTTGCTCGTCAATGGAAAAGCCCTCTGGGCGTTAAGTAAAGGATTAAAGTCAACTAAATTACCTACTATTTGCCTATTTTTTTTTTTTTTTTTTTTTTTTTTTTTTTTTTTTTTTTTTTTTTTTTTTTTTTTTTATTAAGGAGAAAAAACAGATACAGATGTCAATTGACAAGAATATGCAAAACAATTAATAGAGAATTCACCTGCATCCAAACTATTTCTCACGAATTAACATTAACAGCAGATAAAAACATACAAATATTTTAACCTTTAAATACGGAAAAGACGTATGTATATACATAAGTAAATATTATTTTACAAATAGAGAGATGAAAAAAAAATGCGCAATATCCTTATAAAAGTTTACAAATTGTTTTTGGAAAAATTTTGATAGTAAGATCAAATATATATATAGATATAGATAAAAAATAATGTCATACAGAAATTTAAAAAAAGAAAGGTAGTTAAAATTATAAACCAAGTAATGTCTAAGTTATTGTACTTTGTAGGAAAACAGCCTTTAATTTTCTACTAAAAGTACTGCGCGTATCAAAAAATAAGTCGGAATCCTTGAGGTTTTGATTTAGATTAAACGATTCGCACATTCTTCTGATTGGATCCCTGACACCAGCATTTGTACGCGTCCGGCTAATGTGGAATAAGTCGTTAAGCCTTGTTACTCTGGGTGGTATTTTGAAGCTTATTAGTTTCAGTAGGTCAGGACAGTCGATAACGTTATTGCAGATTTTATAAAGCGTCATGAGGTCAAGGTATGTTCGCCGGTTAGTTAGAGTGGAGACGTTATAATTCGAGAGCATATTTATGTACCCCCGTTTAGGTGCGCTCATTCTGTAATTTAGGTATTGCAGAAATTTCTTTTGAATACTTTCAATGTTGTCTTTATAGACACCGTAAAGTGGTGTCCATATGGAGGTGCAGTATTCAAGTTGATAACGGACCAGCGTGTAGTAAAGTAGAAGATAAGTTTCAGGTTTTCGAAATTCGCGGCTGTTTCTGATGACAAACCCTAGCATGCGGTAAGCTTTATTCACAATATTCTCAATGTGCGCATCGAAATGGAGTTTAGAATCAAAAAGGACGCCTAGATCTTTTATACAGTGAACGCGCTCGAGTAAATAGTTACCAATACAATAATTGTGTATAATAGCGTTGTGATTTTTAGTGAAGCTTATTTGTTTACATTTGTTGTAACTTAGGTAAATTTTGTTTTCATTGCAAAATGCTTCGAACCTTACTAAGTCGCTTTGGATGAGCAGACAATCGTTTAAATTCCTAACAATGGCAAATATTTTTATATCATCGGCGTACAAAAGAAATAAACAATGCATGAAACATTTAGTAACAGTGTTAATAAAAAGTATAAATAACAGCGGACCCAGGATTGACCCCTGTGGTACGCCCGAAAATATTCTCAAGGCGGGTACCAAGCTGGCAGCAAGTGGGCTTAAACTTGTGAACCCCCTGGGTCGTTTGCCCAAAATCGTAGTGTACAACGTTCCTAAAGGCGATCCCTCTGGTGACCAGGCCCTCTTTGGTGAAATCTACACTAACAACCTGGAGGGACGAACCACGCTATCCCTGGAAGACCACCTCCGCACCATGAGGAGAGTTTCCCTCTTTGGGAAGCGTGATGGTGGTTTTATGAATATGGTCCTGACGTGCCACCCGGCCGCCAGGAAGGTTCTTATTGACAGCGGGCTGTGCTATCTTGGGTGGAACGCTTGTCGGACCCGCGATTACACTGGCGCCACCAGGTGTTTTAAATGCCATTTATACGGCCATATTTCTAAGAGTTGTTCTCAAGAAAAAGAAACCTGCCGCCACTGCGCCGCTGTGGGTCATGGCTTTGAAGATTGCCCCAAGAGGGCACAGCCTGCTGTCTGCGCCACATGTTCGCGCTTTAAGAAGCCGGCGGATCACCCGACGGGTGATAGGGACTGTCCGGCCCAAAAAGCAGCGGTGGAGGCAGCCTTCCGGATGACGGACTATGGCTCCTCATAATCTCCTCTCCCTAGGTCAGGTCAACCTTCAGCGATCCCGGATGGCCACACTGGAAGTACTGAAGGTCATGACTGACCTCAACATCGACATTATGCTTATTCAGGAGCAGTACACCTGGGAAGGTAAGACCCCCATTAATTTTCCGGGTGCGGTACTCGAAGTCGGCCGCTCACCAGGGGCGGGAGTCCTGGTCAACACTTCATTGATCAGTCCCCTCCTTCTGGCTGGTCTTTCTGATGAATACCAAACCTGTGTATGTATTAGATTTGGCGACACTGAGATCTTCTTGATCTCAGTTTACTTTAAATTTGGGAATCCGGTAGGACCCCACATCCTGAGACTGACGCGCGCGCTCAACGCGCTTAAAGGCCGTAACATAGTTATCGGAGGTGACTTTAATGCACGCTCACCATTATGGTTCGACACTAGCGACTGTAGAACGGAGCGATCAGACGCCGTTGAGGACCTGATTGCTGCGCAAGGTCTTAGTATCATCAACGAACAGAGTTCCTTTTGTACTTTCTCGAACATACATGGTGAGAGCAACATTGATCTAACTCTCTGCTCTGGATCTGTTGCGACCAGGATTTCAAAGTGGGTAGTCCATGAGTGCGCAATAAATTCGGATCATAGATTGATTACTTATACGGTGGGTGTTAGGAAAACAGAAGCTCCAAGATCCTCCTGGAACTTCAACACCTCTAGGGCGAATTGGGATCACTTTGGGGAATCGCTACGAGATACGTTAAGGGATTTTCACCACGTAGCTGCTACTGATCCGGATAATTTGGGGAATTTTTTCAATAGGGCGGTTGTATCTGCTGCCAACTCGTCTTTGGGAAGATCAAACCCGAAGACGAATATTAGAACGCCGTGGTGGTCACCTGAGCTGACTTCGCTCAAGGGGGCCTTCAAGAGGGCCTACAGGGCGCTTGGGTTGTCCAGGAGTGGCAGCTGTACGGAGGAGGAGACAGCTGCGCTTCAGGCGAGCTTGAGGTCCGCCAGGTCGGCCTTCAAACGGGCCGTTCTTCGAGCGAAACGAGCTGCTTGGCATAATTGGGTCAAAGATGTGGGTAACGCCAACCCGTGGGAAATCCACAGCGCTATTGAAAAATCCGGGAAAGGATCTGACCGGTATTTGTCTACAGTAATTGGGAAATCAGATGGGAGGAACGCTGAGACTGTGGACGTGGCCTCCACTCTCAAGACACTTCTGGGCGAGTTAGTTCCTTTAGAATCAGTAATTGGGGAGAATGACCACCACAAACAGATTAGAAATCTGTCACGGCTACCACCTAGGGACCTTGCCCATGAGGATAACTTCATTAGAGTCACTAAAGCGGAAATTGATGTTATAATAAAGGGATTGGGTCCTAAGAAGGCACCAGGGCATGATAGGCTCAATGGCGTGATTGCGAAGCAAGTCTGGGTCCACGCCAAGGAAGAGCTCTTCCAGGTGATGGACACTTGCCTGAGGAGGGGAGTCTTCCCCTCCGAGTGGAAGCGTGGCGTGCTCCGGATCATACCAAAGGGGAACGGAAAACCACTGACCGACATTAAGGCGTATCGGCCAATAACCCTCCTCCCTGTACTTGGCAAAATCTTGGAGAAACTGCTACGAGAGCGACTTCGGCAAACCCTGTCACCGGCCAGTGACCTGCAGTTCGGCTTCGTCCCCGGTAGATCTACGGTGCATGCCCTGTCGTATGTGCTTGATTGGGTGAAGGCTTGTCCAAAGAGGTATGTAGTAGCGATCTTCCTCGATATAACTGGTGCCTTCGATCACGCGTGGTGGGCAATGATGCGTACAAAGGTGAAAACCAGGCAGTGCTCCAAACTTCTGTTCCAGTCAATCGACGACTACCTTTCTGATCGCACGATCACGATCAGCTTTGGAGATTTTTTGATCGAGAGGGAAGCTGACATTGGATGCCCGCAGGGCTCCATTCTCGGACCTGACCTGTGGAATATCAACTTTGACGACTCCTCCAGGTTACCCTTGCCTGAAGGATGCATCTCTGTCGACTACGCTGATGACAAGACGTATTTGGTCGCTGGGGACAGTAGAAAGGAAGTTGAGAACAAAGGCAGTGAAGGTTTGAACATGTTCCTCGATTGGGGTAAGAGAAACAAGATGACATTCGCTCCCCACAAGACCCAGGGCCTCCTGATGAAGGGCTTTCTCAGTAGAGAAAGAAATCCCGTCATCAAAATGGGGGACTCTAGTGTCAAATTTCGTGAAACGGTGAAATACTTAGGCGTCACACTAGATCGATCGTCCTCTTTTCTGGCTCACGTCAAGGATGTATCCGGCAAGGCTCAGGCCCTCTTCTTGAAGCTTAGGAGACTCTCCACAGCTGAGTGGGGTTTGCGTAGCCCAGCCATGCGCACTCTGTACAGATGCGTATATGTGGCGCAAGTTTCGTATGCTGCGTCTGTCTGGGAGCATCGCTTGGGTAACTCGCTTATACTCTTGGCTCTCAAGCGGGGCCAACGAACTCCCTTGTTGGCACTATCCGGGGCGTATAGAACCGTGGCTTCGGACGCTTTGCCTGTTTTGGCTGGCATTTTGCCAATCGATCTGGAAATCAGGGAAGTGCTTACTAAGCAGAGGTTAACCAGAGGAACCCCTGCCACTCACCTAGGAGTCACTCTAACTCCGGGCGGGCCGGGGACTCTCCCTGGGCTGCTTCGACAAATGAGAGACCTGTCACTCCAAGAGTGGCAGGCCCGGTGGGATAGATCGAATTTGGGAAGATGGACTTTCTCCTTCTTCCCATCAGTTAAACTCAGAATGGAAGCGGTCTTCCTCAAGTTAGACCACCACATCACTCAATTATTATCTGGCCATGGGGAATTCAGGGCGAGACTTCACACCCTCTCCCTGTCCCCTCACCCCAATTGTGCCTGTGGGAGCACGAACCAGTCGGCTGAGCATATCCTGTGGCAGTGTGAAATAATGACGGATGCCAGAGGTCAAATGCTAGATGGTTTGGACGTACCCATCAGACCAGTGTGGAACACTGATCTGGTTTCGAATAAGACGAATTTCGAGTGCTTGAAGAAGTTTACAAGAATCTGGGTGGAGAGATGGCCTGATCTTAGAGTCGCTGATTAGAAGATTTAGTGACCAGGTGTACTTGTCTCCTGATATCCACGGATTACCCCACATTTACTCTTTCAACCCTATCTGCCTGGTTTTTTTTTTACATTTTCTGTTTCTTTCTTTTTCTAATTATTTTCTGTTGTTTATTTACACTTACTTGTTATTTACACTTTTACACGGCTTTGTGTTTTTCTTTTTCATTTACAATGTAACATAATGCGTGAATTGACACGCCTGCGTGCATCATCATTTTATATATATATATTTTTTTTTTCCTCTACTCTCTCATGTTTTTGCATTTTTTTAGTTTGTTTATTTTGTTTTCCATGTTCTTTTCAGTTCCTGATAACAACTAGAACAGAACTCCGTTGTTTGTTATGTCTTGTCCACTTCCCCATTAAAGGGGTTGGACTTTGGGCCTTGTCCCTGTCATATTTTTTATAGGTCTACCTTTTTTTTGTAACTTACCTCTGTTATCTCCTTCCAGTGCCCGCGCCACCCCCCCTGACATGATAAGGTTAGAGGAAAGATAGAGTGGCATCCGGAGGTTTGTCCGTCCCTCCTCCAGCTACCCGACGCTCTTTTTCCCTAGGGTCTTCGTATCGTAGTCCATTTACTTCTTCTAGGCAACACCGGATAGCTGGCTAAAGGATGACTCCACTGGGTGCCATGACGTCGGACTAATAACCTTACACATTCTCTGGGGGACTGCCGGGCACAGGATGGTCATGACGGTCATCACTATTTTTTTTCGCCTTTACTAAATGTTATTGCTTTGTTTACAACTTATCCTTTTCTTATTTATACGCAGTTGCCTGCAGTCCTGGAGTGTGTGGTCTCCCTCTGATTATTATATAATAACTACTTTTTGGTTTTTTTTTTCTTTATTAAATTTTTTATGCTCACTAACACCTGTAGATTAGTCCTTTTTGACCATTACAGTACAGACTGTAGGCGATCCTATATTTCCGCCACCTAACAAAGTATGTAGGGGCATTGAAGGTCTAGATTCGTTTTATTAAATGTAGAGTCGTTTATTCAAAAAAATTAGATTCTTGCGAGAACTCCGAAGGGGCGACCATAAGTCGCCTATACCGGGGTGGGACAGTGGTGGGTACTTCAATGTGGTACGCCAGAAGTAACTGATTCCCACGTAGAAGTATGTCCTCGTAATGATACAGTTTGCTGTCTTTTTGTCAAATATGAGACAAACCAACGTAATAAGTTTCCCCTAATTCCGTTGAACATAATTTTTTTAATAAGAATAAGGTGGTCAACCTTGTCGAAAGCTTTTTTGAAATCGCAGTATATTGCATCTACCTGGTGGCCTCGATCCATGCTAGTGAATAAGAAATTTGAGTAAATTAGTAAATTACTCATGGTAGATTTGCCTTTTACAAACCCGTGTTGTTGTTCTGTAATTTTGGCGGCAAGCTGGGGATATATATTATCATGGACAAGTCTTTCCAAGAGTTTAGGGATCGCCGAGAGAATGGATATTGGCCTATAGTTTTCGACTTTTTGACGTGAGTCACTCTTATGGACTGGTATAATATAAGCCAACTTCCACCTATCAGGGAAAACCCCGTTACTCAGGCATTTATTAAATATTATGGTAAGTGGAACATACAGTGACGACGCAGCAGATCTGAGGAAAAACGCCGGTATTCCATCGTGACCCGCACCTTTGTTTATATCTAACGACTTTAAACTTGATAGCACTTCTTGTTCCGTTAGTTCAATGGTGTGAATGTACGTAAGTCCAGAGTCCCGAAACGAGGCCTCAAGTTGGTCAATGTTAATTGAGTCATTGATAGAGGAGGGTTCAAATGTTGACTTGAAGAACTCAGAGAACATATTACAGATTTCTTGGGCATCATTAGATTTGCGCCCTTCGTAGGACATAGTAGCAGGATATCCATCAGATGATTTTAATGAGGATATGTATGACCAAAAACATTTAATATTATTTTGCAATGAACTTTTGATGTTGTCGAAAAATAACTTTCGAGATTCACTAGCCAATTTTTTGTATGTAGCACGTAAGAAGGAAAATTTACGATAGTCAGAAAGACCTTTATATGTCTTCCATTTGAGCCAAACTTTATCTTTTTTTCGTGATAAACTAATAAGTTCGGGAGTAAACCATATGGGGAATTTGTCATTTCGTCGTGCCAATACTGGAATAAACTTATCAATTACATTGTTCATTATTAAATAGAATGGCAACACCGCGCTGAAATGTCAAAGTTATCTGTTTTAACGCTGCGATTTATACTTATATAAATACCTCAGTTACCGCAAAAAAAACTATTTTGGCGGGTAAATCAGCCCTGATTTACTTCGTGAAGGTGTTCTCTATCGATTTGAATGCTATTTTGTGCGTGATTTTTGATATAAAAGTTATTCAGTATCGTGTTGTTTCTCAGTATCTGCAATATTTCAATCGTAAATAAACAAAAGTGAGCTCACTTTCCAGTGATCCCATTGGATAGTTACCTGGTGACCTCACTATTCAAGTTCTCCCATTGGCTATTCTATTTCGACTAACCAATCACTAGACAGCTCGAACATAACAATAATAAATACGTCCTAAAATGTCCTCTAATGCGACAAAACCTTCTCGAGATGAATGCGGTCATCGTAAGAAAAAAAGAGTGCTGGACGTTACGCTGTCCCCTAATGCCAAAGAAACAGGTCCGGAAATTATCTCAGTGGACCCTCAATACGAAGATGATGACTCGGATGACGTGATATCCCAATGCTCAGAAGTGCCTGACGTGTCTCCCAGTGCCTCTGGAGTGGAAGTCCTCAATGACGCACAAGCTCATCTTATGGCACTCCAAGACATCTTGGCAGAAAAAAGCTCAAAGGTCCCAAAGGACCAGCAACTTCGAGTCTCAAGAAGCGTAGCCGAAGTTTTCAGAGCCGTATCCCAGTTGCTTCTGGAGCGCGAGGCCATGCGCGCTGATCTGATAACGGCCACTGCGCAGCTTCAAATCGCAAGAGGAGAAACCCGATGCGAGCGAGAAGAAAACAAACACCTCAAGGAAAAAATCCTCCAGCTGGAGTCTGATCTTGGACCTGTCATGCGTAGAGTCGCTGTGGCAACGGAAGCTAGTCTCTCATATGCAGACATTGCCCGGAATAACTTTGCGGACGCTGTTCGAAATCGTCCTGATAAATCAGGACCTCCACCAATTACCCGCACGGGAATTCATGTAGGAAGCCCTAAACCTTCCATTTGCATATTTCCGAAATTAAACCAGGCTAAAGATAGCGAACACACAAAGCAACTAATGAAGGACAGTTTTCGACCCTCAGAACTAGGCATACGCGTGACGGGCGTCCGAAACATTAAAAATAATGGTGTTCTACTGCAGACGGCGACAAAAGATGACCTCAAAAAAATTTTAAATGCCCCAGCTCTCGTCAATTCATCGACCCTGAGTGCCCGACTGCCGGCCAAAAGACTACCGAGAGTCATATTTTTTAACGTTCCCCGTGAACTAACTCACGATGACTTTCTGCAGAGCGCTCTTACCGGCATCTCTGGGATACCTGACGTTGGGAGTACTAAAGCGAGCTGCAAGTTCAGTCACCTAGCTGGCGCTCGCACAGGACCAACATGCCACCGGGTTTACGAAGTTCCTGCTAATCTGCGACACGTCCTAGTGGAACAGGGAAAAGTATTTGTGGACTGGACAGTGTGCCGCGTCCGAGATTTTATTGGCCTTACAGTGTGTTCCAAGTGCCAAATGCTTGGACACTCTTTTAAATTCTGTAAAGACCAAACAAGATGTGGTCACTGTGGCCAGGATGGTCACGCTCGCGATAGTTGCCCAAATACTGCCGCGAAGGCAGTTTGTGCCACCTGCACCAGATTTGGAAAACTCGCCGATCATCCTACCGGAGACAGGGAAAACTGCCCGGCATACCTAGCTGCGCTTTCGAGGGATTTCTCCACGATCAGCTATGGCGTCTAAATACATAGATGAAGACAGTGATGTTGACTTTAAGAGAACTAATAGGTTAGATCAGTGGACCGAAGAAATGGTAGAAAAAAACAGTGAAGTGGGAAGTTTTATATGTGTACAAGTTAATATTCGTTCAATTTCTAAATACTGGGATGTATTACATATGTACCTTCACGACTGTTGGAATAAAATAGATGTACTTATGCTTTGTGAAACCTCTATTAAAAGTGAACATGCCAGTTTATACGAGATTCCAGGTTACAATAGTGTAAGCTATATTCGCGAACAGAGGTCTGGTGGGGGTATTACTGTATACATCAGAGATTCATTTGTTTTCACACAAAAGAAATTGGAAACTCAGGCATTTGAAAATATTTTCGGTATAATCACACTTCCAAATAATAATGAACTTACCTTACTAGCAATATATCGCCCACCAAATTTAAGTAAATTAGCTTTCATTAATGAACTTTCAACAATACTCAATAATCTTTCCCCAAATCACTGTGAAAATGTACTAATCTTTGGGGATGTAAATATTGATTTGTTACACTGTCTTGATCCGCTAACCATTCAATATGAAAACTTATTATCGATGAACTATTTTACTAAATGTATCGATGACGTCACGCGAGAAGCGGTTAGTGCAGGAAAAATAACACGTTCGTGCATTGATCATATTTTTGTAAGATTCAAGAGTGGAAACAAAATCACTGATACGCTTTCATCGTGTGTGTGCGAGATTAATTTAGCCGATCACTTTGTTACGGCGATAAATATTCCATTTCCCAAAAGTAATAAGAAATTAACAACAACTAAAGTTTCAATTTTATCTCAAAAAAGGATCGATACAAGCATTAGGAATTTCAATTGGAATGAATTACTCTGTGAAAAAGATTGCATTAAGCTTTATAAACAAATAAAATGTAAATTTAACGATATTTATGAAAAAAGTAAGATATACATACATTTTCAGCCAAGAAAAAGACCATGGCCTATAAAACAGTGGATGACAAATGAAGTATTGGATAGCGTTAAAAAGAGAGATAATTTATATAAAATTTGGAAAAATTCGCCAAAAAATAAGATTTATGAAAAACAATATAAATCTTTTCGGAATATTGTAACTAAATTAATATTTAAATGTAAATCTACCTTTTTTAATGAAAAATTCAAAAACTATTATGGAAACACAAAGAATACATGGGATGAGATAAATAAAATATTAGGACGTAGATCTAAGAGTAATTGCGATGAAGTAATCTCAAGGTACTTGCTAAAAGATAAATCTGCAGAAACAGTGTCGGACGACTTTGTCAACTACTTTTCGGACAGTATAAACTCACTAGTACATAAATGTGATCTTAGAGCATCAAATGTTGAACCAACACAGCTACCACATAGTCTTTATATACCACGTGCCACACTTTTAGACATTCAGAATATTGTAAAAATTCTAAAAAATTCAAAATCACCCGGAATAGATAACATCAGAATGTTTGATATTAAAAAACACATAGATATTTTAGGACCGATTTTGACACATTTAATTAACACAATATTAATGCAAGCCGTAATACCAGATGAGCTTAAATGTAGCATTATAAGACCTATATACAAAAGTGGCAGGCATATTGACATAGGAAATTACAGACCGATCAGTATCTTGCCTGCAATAGAAAAGATACTTGAAAAATACATCTCCATAAAATTGAATAAATACCTCGAGTCTTTCTCAATAATAGATCCACACCAATATGGCTTCCAAAGAAAGAAGAGCTCTGAACTGTTACTTCAAGATTTTTCGAATTACATAAATAATGAACTAAACGATAAAAAACAATTATTAGTTTTATTTATAGACAATTCGAAAGCTTTTGATACTATAGATCCAACAAAATTACTTAAAGTTCTGGAGGCGATAGGGGTGCGAGGACGTTTTCTTAAACTTTTGAAGAACTACCTTAGTGATCGTAAAATTCAGGTCAAAATAAATGGAAAATTGAGTAAAGTGGGATCATTGTCTACTGGTGTACCGCAGGGCTCTATCCTAGGTCCAACATTATATATAGTATTTGTCTCTCTTATGAATAAAGTATTTTCTTTTATCAAGCACTATGTATATGCGGATGACACAGCACTTGTCATCTCACATAGGGATCTGCTCACGGCCATGAATATGCTACAGCAGGACTTCATAGCATTACTAAAATGGTCTCACGACTCTGGCTTAGTTATAAATGCACAAAAAACAAAACTAATGCACATAAGATCGCCTCATGCCAGATATGCAATAGCACCTTCAATAGTGTCCCATAACTTTGACTGCATACACAATAACTGTATACAGCCCTGCGCCTGTGGAAGTATTGACCTAGTCAAAGAATATGTCTACTTAGGGGTGACGGTGGATTGTAATATGAAATGGGATATCCATATTGTTAAGCTATGTAAGCGCCTTCGAGCGATTGTAGGCAAACTGTATAAACTTAAATATTATGTACCCATCAAAACCATGAAACTAATCTATTTGTCCCTGGCTGAATCTAATGTGAGATATGGTATAACTTCTTGGGGGCACTCTTGTAAAACAAACATCCAACATGTACAGTCAATTCAAAACGCTATGGTCAAATTACTCGTCAGCAAAGCAGTTTATGACCAGCGGCAAAATATCACAATTATGTATAAATCCATAAATGTGTTACCTATTAGAGCTCTTTTTTGGCATAAAATCTGTATGCAACATATCTTAGATAGCCCATACAAAACAATGGTGGATCACATGTACAATACTAGGCTTACACAAAATGAAGGGATGATAGTACCTAGATTTTCTAATAAACATGGACAGCGAACTCTTGAATACATTGTACCACTTATTTTTAATAAGCTGCCATATGATTTGAAAAAATGTTGCTCGACACCTAAATTTGCACTATTGTTTAGAACATGGCTATTGGAATCAGATTGTATGTATTGACTTGACTCCTCGTACATTTTTAATTTTTAAATATTAATATTTAATTTTGTTTTTTTTTTTTTTTAGACATATGTTTATTATTTTATTTTTTTATACTTATTTATGTTTTTATTATGTTTTTTATTAAATTGCAATATTTTTTTCTTCTATTGTAAAACATTGTATATTGTATCATGTTGTTGTCCACACTATTTTCCTGCCGACGAGCTACTTGCAGTAGCTTTGCAGGTGCAATGTAAACAAGAAAAAAAACTATTTTCTGTTAATAAAAAAAAAAAAAAAAAAAATCGATCAACTGCTTCTTCGGCTGATAAATTTGCGGTTTCAGATAACCAATCAATACAATTAATGTCGTTATTAATCTGAGTATAATCCGCTTTCCTGAAATTGCGCCTACGCTCTTTTTTGTTATTGATTTTTGGTTGAGCGGGGGATATATCAAATTCAAGGGCTGGGTGGTGTCTGTCCTCTGAAAGCAGAGGGTCGTTGCTACGTGTAACATTTGTTTCGCGACTATAGAATATGAGGTCTAAGTATTTTTCATTATGGTTAGGTATACAATTATATTGGTGCAAGTTCATCAATGACATTGTTTGAAGCAAATTTTGCGATGCAGCCGTGTTTGAGGAGGCGAGACCTTGACTGCAGCCTTCAGAAAATGACCAAGTAAGAGAAGGTAGGTTCATATCTCCTATTACGCAAAACATATTATTTGGCTCAGATGAAAATACAGATTCCAGGTTTTTGGAGAAAATATCATAAATCGTTGGTGGCGAGACAGGAGGTATGTATACTGCACATATGATGAGATTGAAAGACCTTACCGGAATAGATACGAAGATTTGTTCAATTTGACTGTTTTCCCACTCATCGAGCCGGGAAGCTGCGAGCTCTTTGCGCACTGCTATCAGCACACCGCCTCCGTCCATCTTACCAGTAAGTATACGGTCCCTATCTCGTCTGAGCACCGTGTATCGCGAATCTATGAATTCAGCCGTATTTACACTTGCTACAAGCCATGTTTCAACTAGCACTATAACGTCATAATTATTCGATAATATATTAGTTAATAGCCCCTGAGTTTTGGTCCTAATACCACCACAGTTCTGGTAGTAAACGGAGATAGATGATGAGATCATTTCACCAGAGTAAGAGTGTCTTTTGACTTATTCCACAATCGCGGGAGTGATACGTTATGTGGGACATACAAGGTATCGAATTTACATATAAAACATAGATTACTCATTAGATTAAGGAGTATAAGATATGTCAACATTTTACAAAGTGAATTAATATGCAAGAAACATGATATTGATATAAAGTTATAGGGGTATTGCGCAGTAAACAGAAATATAAAATAGCTTTGAAAAAAACAAATAAATAAGCAAGGGTGGAGAAAATTGGGAGAAAACGGGCATTGATGACAGCAGTAACACCTTTGTGGTAGGAGTCATATGTTTTGATGATCATGTGTGAAGATTTTTTGAAGGTCTTCCTCACGACGAATGGTGACCACCCTCGAGAGATCGTTCCTCTTCGCTAGAATACTGCCGTTCCGCACCCATACATATTTAAAGCCGCTGGCTTTTCCTGCGGTTCGGGTTTTCGCAAAAAGTATCTTATTTTTTAATGTCAGGTGCTCGTTAATATAAAAATTGGTGGTTGGAGCACCAAGTCCTAATTGTTCCGTGGTGAGGCCGCGGCGAGTCCTTGCCGCAGCGATGACATCATCACGGAGACGCTTTGTGGAGAGCTGTATGACAATGTTGCTTGGACGGTTGGAGGGCGACGAGTGACCGCGAGCGACGCGGTGCGCTGACACCACACAGGTACTTGGAAGCGGGACGTTAATTTTGGATCCTATTTTATCTATAAGGGTAATTAAATTTTCGCCCTTTGCCTCGGGAATGCCATGGATGTCAATGTTGCACATCCTACTGCGCTGCTCCATTTCATCGTGTGCATCACGGAGTGACTGGACTTCTTGCCGGAGGTTGGTGTTTTCTTCTTCGAGAACGCTCACACATTCCAGAATTTTTGCGTACTGCTCCTTCCATTCATTAGACAGCGCATCTAATTTTAGCTGAACTGCATCAATTGCTTTCTTGTTTTCAGTCCGCATGGTTTCGAGTTTCGACTCGAAAAAATTGATGAGCGAATCAGTGTCAATATTTATTATTGACTGATGCGCCGATGGTGAATCCATAGGGCCGAGTGGGGCTGCTAGAGGTGAGGAAGCCGCTTTCTTTGCACTGCAAACCTTGCGTGATTTAGACATTTTATTTCTTTGTTTGTGGGTACGTTTCTTGCGGTTGTTCAGAAATACCCCTTTAGTTAAAAATGATTATAACTTAACTTATTTGTCTATGACTTCGAAACACCTTTGAACAAATTCAAGGATTTGAAAATTCAAATTCAAAAATTCAAAACATAAATTGTCTATGGTTTACAATGACGGTAAATTGTCGTAATTTTTCAGGGCAAGATACAGAGTTATTTTTCACTACCACTATGAAATACACTGTTATTATGTTTAATATTTCACTGTTTTAAGTGTTTCGACTATGATTAGTCTATTAATGTGCTAAAATGTCACTACTTTGCTAATTAAATTTTGATCTGTCAGAATCAGCTGTTGATTGAGTTCAGTTGTCCATAGAAAATTTTCTTGCTCGTCAATGGACTTGCAGCTTGCAGGGCATGTTGGTCGTCAATATTTTCGTATCTTGCCAAGATTACAGTAACGTGCCAAATTCACAAGACAAAAAATACCTCCTACAATAACTCCTTGTATTTATTTAACTTTGAAATTATTACAGTTACCGGGGGTGATACTGAGAGTATCTACCATTCTGTAAATTGATGAAGATATCTGTTCGAATGCATTACCTCGAGCATGCGTTCTATTCTATATGCAAACCGCTTGAATGGTTAATGTACCCAATGTTAGATTGGATGTTAGTGATGAGCATCGTCGAGATATTCATTCGAGATGTTCGTCGAGATGTTCATGAGCTTTCGTTTTCGAGTAAATCGAGTCCAAAATTGAAATTTTTTAATTCAATCATTTTTTTTAAATCCGTCTCCAATCGGTTACTATCAGCTATTGGTTGTCTTTTAAAATGTGTCGAAGCGTAGGCACGGTTACATAAGTTGCCTAAAAACATTAAAAAAAGACAAAAAGAAGCAAAAATATCAAAACGTTCAAAATGATTTTTTTTTTGGTTCTCGTGTGATGTACATTCTTACATTACATACATAGCGTACCACTAGTTTCGGGCGGAGGCATCTACTAATATCTACAGGAATTCCAACAACTGAAAAAATCGGACTGATATCTACGAGAACCAAAGTGCGTACGAATTTCAACAGCTCAAACTGCCGACTAATATCTATGAGAACCAAAGTGCGTACGAATATCTACAGCTCAAACTGCTAACTAATATCTATGAGAACCAAAGTGTAGACGAATATCTACAGCACTGGCAGAGGTTGGATTTGCAATTATGTATAACATATTGGAATAACGTAATATTGCGTAGGCAGTTTAAAAAACTTAATTTATGTAAGTATGTATGTAAAAATCCCTAATATCCAACTATTGGACACATTTAGCTAAATATTAAGGATTTGGTTTTTTGTTTTAACAGCTTTCTTTATTTCGAGTGCCTCTAAATTATTTAGTCTGTTACCATGACTACTTCTATGTCAGTTAGGTTAGGTTAGGTTGTGGTGCCGTGTATTTCGAAATAAATAAATATCTATAAATAAATTATTGTCCTCATAAACAGCAAAATACGTAATATTATGCAAAAACTTCATGTACGTACTTTAAACGTTTAAGAATTTACGTAATTAGTACCTAATTACGTAATTGAAGTAATTTATGCTTTTCCGTACAACCTCTCGCTCAGCTGCCCTCTGTATTCGTCCGACCTTAGCTCTGTAAATATTAGTCAACACTCTAAAGTTCGTAGATATTAGTCCAACATATGAGCTGTAGATATTAGTATCTGGGTATTTAGCATGGTCGATCGATCGAGGTTTTATCGAAAATGTCGGTAACTTGTCCTCGCTCCCGAGCACGACTGCAGGCCTCTAACGAACAAGTAATAGTTCACGTCAAATAAAGCAGGAACCCTTAATCGTTGTGAACTGTTGTTTGTTCGTTAGCGGCCTGCAGTCGACGACTCTCAAGCACGACTGCCAGTCGTGCTTGAGAGAGATGATAAGTTACCGACATTTTCGATAAAACCTATATCGATCGACCATGCTAGGTACCCTGGAGTTGTTTCGGGCACCGTATATCAATCGTCCAGTTGTTTACTATAGTCATCTTCGGGAAATCGAAATTTTAGTTCAGCTGTTGAGTATGCAGTTATGTGTAAAAGGTTTTATCTGTTACAATACTCACATTACTCATAAACCCCACTGAATCAATTATAATGCAGGAAAACCTGTAATGAATTAAACAAAAAAAATCATGGCAGGTGTGCTGGTTTAATTAACCAATAAATGGTTTCCGGAGGAACGGTCCCCCTACCCGTCTCCCAAAATTCACTGGCTTCTTATTCAGCATATTTGCGTGTCATGTTTTCTCCTGACACTCCTTTCTCCATCCATCCACGCTGCTTATCTTCCTAAAAATAAGCTTGCTCAGTTGCTCAGTAGAACCCTTTTGCTGGCCTAGAATACCTGCCTATAGACATGGATCTCCTTCGTATTACCTATCGTGATACATGGTTTTAGTACACACACATATATATGTATACGCCTGAGGGATCTCATTTCTATAGCATTCTCTCTACTTTTACCCTTCCTCTGCCAGCCCCACACCGAACTTTTATAATACATCATACATTTCTATCGATTAATTCGAAATCTCATTCGATTATTAAATATCAAAACAAATCGAGATATTTTGATTCCTCCCATCACTATTAAGTCCACAGAGCTCCACAATAAAATTATATCAATATCTGTGTAGAAAATTGGGTAGAAATGTACAGTACAGGTATGTGTAGAAAAATACGTACGTCATCATTATTTTCTCTGCCTGCTCCTACGGGGACACGAGAATGGCAGGAATGGTCTCGTATCGCATAATGGGCGCGAGAAATTCCCGTTTGACCATAAAATCCCTAATTTACCAGCAGTAAGTTCTCGCAGAGTGCGGAGGAATCCCATTTGTACAGATCTAGTCAACCCTTAACTGTTTAGTACTACTATGTTTGTGGAAAGGCGCTATCGGCATTGCGTCGTTTTCGCGCGGGGGACGGTTTTCAAAATTAGGCTACGATAACTAAAACTGACATACTAACCATTACGCCATTTCTCCGCAGGGATACGCAGAGAGGATAGACTGCCAAACAACTCGATCTGGCATACACTCATTGCTTCATTCACATTCATATACACTGCTGCGTTATTCTGACCCTTGGCATAGCCCGACTCAAGTATTTGGTTCATTTAATCGTGCTCTGTCTTCTACGGACGTCAAGAAGGGGAAGAGAAAAACGAGGAAGTATTAATTTTTTATACATATGAATACCTCACAAGAGTTCCAGTTACTCCCGTCTGGAGCCAGTGAGACTATGGCATCACTGATTCGGGTATGTTTTTTTTTTATAGTGATACCTCACAAGAGTCTCAGCTGCTCCCGTCTGCAGCCAGTGAGACTATGGCATCCCCAATTGGGGTATGTTGTGAGGCTGAAGGTAGTGGAAGGAGATGGGAAAGGAGATAGGGAAGAGGAAGGTGGGGAAGTACCTGGCTATTCAGATCTGGTCACCAAACACGGCTAATGCCATTTCAAGCAACGTTTCAATTCTAAATGGTGGTCCTACACCAGGGCGATACTGAGAGTATCTTCCACTCTGGAACGTGCCGCAAATATACTATATATTATTTTTAATTAATAAATTGTGAAATAACACAAATTAATCAAATGAAATTTATTTGCTACGCCGGGATTCGATCCCGCGACCTTTGGAATGCTCGTCAAGAGCCTTACCGCTGGACTACGCCGGCCGTCAAACTGTTTCACAACTGTTAAGAGACTAAAGGTAGTGGGGAAGGGAATGAGTTGGGGTAGATAATGAAATAATGTGAGAACGTACGTGGATATTTAGATCTGGTGACCAAACATGGCTAAAGCTATTTAAAGCAGCGTTACAATTGTGAATGGAGGTCTTAACACCAGGACGATACTGAGAGTATATTTTTTTATTGCTTTATACTGGGTTTTTACAGATATTTTAACTTACTTGAGAATAATACAGTTATGAAAACTCAGATAATATACAAATAGATTCATATAATTACAAAAATCTACTCAGATACAGGATACATTGATTTACGTACATCTAAATAAAGTTTCAAAAATGAAAACATGTTTTTCAGCAATAAAGATATTGGGATGCACATTGTCAGGTCCGGCCTTCTTGTTTTTGTCTAGGGATTTAATTTTAGTTTTAACGTCATCTATATTGATGTGAACAGCAGGGATATGTATGCTCTCATTAAGGGAAGGAGGTATTTTATAATTACAAAATGTATCTACAAAGTTTTGCTTAAATATTGTATTAAACTAGCAAAAGCCGAACAATTTTTCTAAATCCGTATAAATTAACTCGGAAAATGTCTACTTCAGCACACTCTATATTATTATACAGTCGACACGTTTGGATTAGAGGGCTAAAATAGGCGATATTATTTTATAATGTATTCAGGTGAAACATGCTATGGCGTCTTAAACAATGGGAATTGGGATCATTTATTTCAATATTGCTAAGACATAATGTAGTATCAAGATGGCGGTGAATTATTTTATGTAAACATGTTAGATCAGTCAATTGCCTTCTAAATTAATCTTGAAGTAATTAAGACCTATAATTTAAGATGGTATTATAGACCACATTTGAAAGATAATAAACTTGGCATATTTTTTGAACCGATTTTACAATGTTTTCATGTTGCAAGTAGTGTGGATTCCAAATACTGTTTCCATATTCAAGTTTACTTCTGACTAATTCATCAATCTTGCCTTGGATTATCGATTGGGTAATTTTGCATTTTATTCGTTACTTGTAATATTTCTACTGTTATTGGAGTTTTCATATTTGCGAATGAAGATTGCTCTAATGGTAGCCAATCTACGATAAGAGAGGGAGCAAAAAGAAGAGAAAAAAATTAATAAGTAATAACACAATCGTAAAAACCACCCCTCAGTACGCGTGCAGCCAAACCATGCAATGTACGTTCATAGTCCACAGGGGAGTACTGGGACGTAAGAGTACTGGGGTCGATTCTCCAATCAAGCGATGGCAATCGCCATCTAAAGTATGTACGTACATTGGTCGACTTCGCCAAACGTCAAACGTCGTTCCACTCGAACAAAGACTGGGTCGAACCAGTCGACTCTAGTTACTAATATCTACAGCCTGTATGTCTGACGAATATCTACAGCTCATATGTTGAACTAATATCTACGAACTTCAGAGTGTTGACTAATATCTACAGAGCGTAGGTTGAACTAATATCTACAGAGCGTAGGTTGGACTAATCAGCTAAATGTGTCCAATAGTCCGATATCAGGGATTTTTACATACATACTTACATAAATTAAGTTTTTTAAACTGCATACGCAATATTACGTTATTCCAATATGCTATACATAATTGCAAATCCAACCTCTGCCAGTACTGTAGATATTCGTCAACACTTTGGTTGTCATAGATATTAGTCAACAGTTTGAGCTGTAGATATTCGTCAACACTTTGATTCTCATAGATATTAGTTCGATTTTTTCAGTTTTTGGAATTCCTGTAGATATTAGTAGACGCCTCCAACCAGTCGACACCGACAAGTCAAAATCTAGTACATTATTACCCTAACCTAAGATTGCTTCCCGCGCTCTCTTCGAAGGATTTCTGTCACAAGGACACTGTTGTGATTTAAAACTCAATGAAACGCGAAATCGACAGTAAAAAGAAGACACACATCTATAGGATTTAGCCTGTGAGAGAATGAGATAGTATAATCGGTCTCCTCTTTGTGCGGTGCTTCGAAGCCTATCGGTCCCCTCTTTATGCGGTGCTTCGTAATCCGTCTCCCCAATCTTGTCTACTTTAGTTTACTAAAGGTTTCACTTCTACCGCGTGTGAACTGCACACTCTGATTTTTTGTTATGCGTCATTTACGAATGAATAAATAATAAATAATACTCGTCGTCTCGACGAACTTTGTCGAATTTTTCATTGATTTATTTTAATTTATGAGGCGGGTATGAGTACCGCCGCCATGAGAAACATTTATTGGATAACCAACACCTCTGCCGTCGGTCACCCCAAGTGGTTGGCTATACGTTTGGCCGGACCGGGAGAGACTGGTTGAGGGAAACCTTTTAAGGGCCCGCAACCGGATTTGTACCGATTTATTACATATTTCCCTTAAACACGATATGTTTTAAAGCTTTTAAATAATATATGTTATTCTTGAAGATAATATCTAGACTTTGCCCGCGCCGAAACGCAAATTATATAAAATTCCCTCGATAGAAAAAAATCGCAAAGTATGCTCCAAAAATTATTATTAACACGTTTGTTTCAGTTATTTTACAAGTAATATGTGTATGAAAAAATTCACAGTGTTTCTTTAAATGCTGTTTAAGATAATGCCCGCGGATTTTTGCTCTATTTTAAACGAGTCGTGTTTTATTAAACATTTTCGCAATTTTCGCATCGATTTTGTCGCTGTAAATGTTAGCGCTCTCCTCTAACATTCGTAATTTCGTATCTCTCCATCTTCTTCTTTTCGGGCCCGGTCGCAGAGCCTTAACCTCTCCTGCAGGACATCCTATGCGTGTACGTGTTTGTCTCTTAATATATTGTCGCTATTTTAGTTTCATCAAGTTTCAAATCACAACAGTGCTAAAGAAGTTTTCACTTGAATAATTCTTGATCGCTATTGGAGAATTGAGCCCCGTAGCAGAGGTGGGTACCGGGTTCAACAGTAATAATAACGATTATTCCGGGAAGCGGGCACAAGTGCGCCAACAGTAAATTGCCGCGATAAACGTCTGTGTTCTATAACGCCACTTAGCTAAGGGGTGATAACTTAACGCCCGGTAATTAATAACGCTCTCTCTCTTTGCTAAAGGGTTACATTACTTATGTAGTGTGTCGGCTGACTTATTTTATACTGTTAACTTATTTTTGTATACGGGTGGACAAGACTAGAAAAGACTCGTCGGGTCTTTGGTTCAATTGTAGTATACCCAATGATTTGGTGTTTTCGCTGAAATAAGGAATCCATGATGGCTTTTTGTACCTCAGGGTGATGTACGGTAGATAATACATGGAGATGTTTAATGCACAGGAAATATAAGTTAACGAATACACAAGTGTCATCAAGTTTATGGAAAACTTGAGTGTCGTGAGTCGTGAGTATGACACAAACTATACGGAGTATTCAGGATTCAGGACATATTACTTGCATGAGACATTAGGTAAATTGACAACACGGGAGACACACAAGAGAAAACGAGGTACAAGAAAGTCCTGATATGTAAGAGTGACCCGAAATACAGAGAGACACAAGAAACATAAGATATTCTTAAGATTTCGGATGAAGGCGTGTCATGAGAGATAAGGTAAATACAAATTGGGTGAAGTAGGCATCACGCAAAATATAATCAATACGGATCTTACAGGATAATCTATATGTTGTAACAGACATACAAGAGCACATGGTACAAGAGAGACACGAGGTACATCCATGAGTGACAGAGATACAAGAGACAAGTGGTACAAAATAGATGCGAGGTACAAGAAAGACACGAATACTTGAGTAACAGAGATACAAAAGACGCGTGGCACAAGAGAGACACGAGGTACCTAGAGTGACAGAGATACGAGAGGTACAAGAGACGCATGGTACAAGAGAGACACGAGTACATGAGTAACAGAGGTACCGGTAGGTAGACACTAGGTAGGTACCTATACAAGAGTGACACGAGATACAAGAGAGACACGAGGTACCTACATAAGTGACAGAGATACAAGATAGACACACGGTACAAGAGAGGCACGAGGTAGGCACCTACGTGAGTGACACGAGATACAAAAGAGATACGAGGTGAGTATACCTGCGTGAGTGACACGAGATACAAAAGAGGCAATAGGTAGGTACCTATACATGAGTGATACGAGATACAAGAGAGTCACGAGGTACCCACATGAGTGACAGGGATACAAGAGAGACACATGGTACAAGAGAGACTGTAATATAAATTAAACTTATCTACAGGTATGAAATAAATTTGTAGCTTTATTTACGTCGTAAAATTATCATGACCTGGAGTTTCGACAACGCGAATTGGCATTTTTAGCACTTTTTAATGATTTACTTTTTGCATCAACTTCATACCTACTGCCATTAATTTCATTCAAATTCATAATTGCATCGAAAAATCTGAATTTAATATCATAATAAAGCTGAATGAAATAATACTTAGTTAATTTCAAAAGATGATTTAAAACTTATATGACGGACGTGATGACACTAAAAAAACTATCGAAAAATCAAATTAATACCTAAGTTATATTTTTTATAAGAATAACGCACAAGAGTCCCGACTGTTCCCCACCGTCCTGAGCCAGTGGGACTATGGCATCTCCAACTGGGGTGAAGAAAACAGGGATGGGAAAAAGACGGGAAGAGGAAAGTGCGGAAATATATGTCTTCTTCTAACACAGCAAACTTATTTTGTGGCACCATTTTAATTCAAATTAATAAAATACTTAGTTTTTACCACTTTTATTGTTTACAAATCCAACATGCTTCGTGAGCAACGCTCACTTCTTCAGGAAATAAGGATTAAAGAACATGTGAAATATTTAAACTTAAACAATAACAGTTTCTCGGAGTTTGCCAACCATTTGGTGGAAACCAATCACACCTTTAACTTCAATAGTAGAATAGAACTAATACATTGTAATATCAATGGCATTCAGTTGGATAAACTAGAAATTTTAGAAATCCGAAGGAGTGTTAATGCGAATTTAAACATTAGGTCCTTACATATGAAATTGGCGTTTTGTATGAGAGGAACATAAAGTCGATTTTTTTTAAATATAATATATTTATTTAATCAAAGTATGTACCGTTGCTATCTATGCACTTTTGCCATCTCATAGGTATAGGTAGTTCATCGATCCCTTTACTGAAAAAACCATTCGGACGGGAATAAATAAAATCTTTTAAGGCGGTTTGAACTGCCCCATCGGAGTTGAATTTTTTCCCTTGCAAGGAGTTATCCAAATTTCTAAAAAAATGGTAATCTGTAGGGGCAAGGTCCGGAGAGTATGGTGGATGTCTTAGACATTCCAATTGAAGCTCCTCTAATTTGGTAGCCGTCTGTTGTGCAGTGTGTGGTCTAGCGTTCTAACGCGCGTTTGTTGATTTGCTTCACCCGATTCTTGAGGTACCCACCTTTCAAGCTTTTTCAGCTTCCCAATTTGCTTCAAGTGGATTAAAACAGTTTTATCACTAACACCGCAGCCTGCAGCTAACTCGGACGTGGTTTGCGATGGATCCGCTTCCACAATAGCCTTCAATTCTCCAATATCAACTTTGGTCTCCGGCCGTCCACGGGGCTTGTTCTGCAGGTCGAAATTTCGAGAACGAAAACGTTGGAACCAAAAACGCACTGTGTTTTCTTTTGCGGCACCGTCGCCATACACATCATTAATCCTTCGAGCCGTTTCTGCAGCACTGGTGCCACGGTGGAACTCGTACTCGTAAATAACGCGATATTTCAAGTTTTACATTTTGTAAACTAAGTGACGCAAAGAAAAAAAAACAATTAAGGAAAAACAAATGAATTAAAATTTTCGAAACACAAATACATGAGTAAATAGCTGTATAAATTTAATATTTGGAATTCCTAACCAAAGAGAAGATATTTGAGATCAAAGTTGCCAGTACGGCCAAACGCCAATTTCATATGTAAGGACCTAATATTATTAATAATCAAAAATTGTTCTTAAATGACCCATTATTAAACCTGTTCCCTTTGCAAATAGTCCTCTCCTCTACCCACTCTCATATTTTCATTGATACCATTGTCTATGTCCATTCTTTTTCAATTGACACCATTGTCTACGTCTATAATTTATAATTAGTATCAATAAAAAACCCTGAGGAAGTGAGCATTGTTCACGAAACATGTTGGTTTTGTAAACAATAAAAGTGATAAAAACTAAGTATTTTATTAATTTGAAATATATGTCTATTCAGATCTGCTCACCAAACACGACTAAAAACATTTCATGCAACAAAATTTTGATTTTGAAGAGTGATCTTTCACCAGGGCGATACTGAGAGTATCTTCCGCCAGAATCAATATCAATCCACGCATTTTGGAAGCAATCAAGATTCCCTAAAGTCTTTTAAACTAATTAATACCCTTGACTTATTAACTGGCAGCCCGTCCAATTGACGGGTCTCTTCTCTCTGGTTCCTAATTCAAATTCTAATTCGAAAATTCGTTTTTGGAACGCCGAAATTCCATCCCCGTTCCATTTTCGAAAAACGGATTGATTAAATACAAAAGGGTTAATATGTCCCAATATTACAGGCGGATCTATCAGCCATTTCTCTAATGTCTAGAAAATCAGCGTGAATCAGCTTTTTAACTTGCGACGTCATTTTCATCCTGTGCTTATAGATAGAGCTTTAAAATATTTATTTAACTTATAAAATATACATGGTATTAAGGAACTTACCTTGACTTACTTTAACCAGTGATTCCTGAGATTATTTAGAGTAAAAAATGTAAGCGAAATTTTGGTCTCCGGTAACTTTTAAAATGTTTTTTTTATTTTTTATTTTTTTTCTTCAAAATCAAATTCGTCCACATGTCGTCACTGGTCACTCAGCCGAGTAAGCGGCCAACGCCTCACCTCGCCTTTAGATAACTATCCACGGTTTTTTTTCATGTTTATCGAAGAAAAAAAATTAATCAAAAATGTCACCGGAGACAAAAATTTCATTTACACTTTTTACTTCAAATAATGTCAGGAATCACTGGTTAAAGTAAGTCAAGTACATCCCTTGACACTCTGTATGTATAGAGGGTGTATCAAAAAGAATTTTTATCTCCGTTTCCTGAGCTTATTTAGAGAAAAAAAAATAAAAGAAAGATAATATGTCAATTTGCTAATATATGATATTTTTCTCAGTTAAAAACTAACCTGTAGTAGGTACGCACTCCGCCTCGTTCCACCACCACTGTACAGACGAGACGAGCGCATATCAAGTGAACCATTGTGGCACGATAATTGGCAGTGTAATCACGATTATACAACGTGTCCGTAAACTCGTAGTACAAGCCGGAAACTGGTGAATCTACATCACGTAGAGAACCCAAAAAACTTATTTTTTTCAATCTGAGCATTTCGATTTTAATATTTTTTTTTCCATTTTTCCATTTTTTCGGCAACTAAAGGGTTAAAAAATTTTTTAGCCTGGTTTACCTTTCGATGCATTTTATAGGACATTGCACAGCGGAAATCAACCCCCTAGTGAAATTTTTTTTCAAATTTAACCAACAAAATTCCAACTTCGGACCCGATTTACTCGAAAACGAAAGCTCAAATCAAAAAAGTTATATCACAAATCGACTCCGAATGTGATGTAGATTTACCAGTTTCCCGCTTGTACTACGAGTTTCCGGACACCGTGTATTTTCCTAAAAAAAAAAATTATGAAAAAAGAAAAATTTTAACATTGTTCAAATTATTTTTGTTGTCATCTGAGCACACACATACTTAAAAATCAACGTAAAACTCATGCATTTAAGTGTTAATTTTTTTTAAACAAAGAAAATTTGAACATGGTGAATGTGTTGATTTATTAACCCTTAAATTGTGGGTAGGTTCCATTTGAATGGGGAAGGGGTGTGAGACGTCCCCAGTCCCCACTGATGTGAGGGTGTGAACAGCAAATTGATTCGAAACGTAGCAAATTCGTCCGATAGAATTTCCAATTAAGGCATTCACATAGTTGAACTACTCTCACCGCTACAGGGTGGGTACTTTACAATACTTAATAAGTTAATAGGTACCTCCCCGCACTCATGTAGCACTCAAGATGAAGCCATACTAAATAAAGCAAAATCGTACAAAATCATATGTTTTTATTTTGAAAATTTGATGGCTTAGAAGTATTATAGATGCTTCAATTAAATACTGCGTGTAGAACACACCTTGGCCCTTAAAAATATCGGTCTTTTTTTTTATAAGTCTTTCAATAAGCCTATAAAAAAATAAAGCATAAGGTCTTTAAAAAACACTTTCAAGTCCAAACTCTCCTATTTATAAATCCCTTTATGGATTTGGTTTTATTGTATAATGTGGCAAATTTTGTTTCTTTTATAATAATCGCAAAAAAAAATATATTTACGCCCGAACTTCACAAAATAAAATAAAATATGCATTTTCTCGTTGTTATTTTTGAAATCAATCAATACACTCTACGAATTTGGATTCTTGAAGTGACCCTTAAGGCTCTGCAACCGGGCCCGAAAAGAAGAAGATGGAGAGATACGAAATTACGAATGTTAGAGAAGAGCGCTAACATTTACAGCGACAAAATCGATGCGAAAATTGAAAACACGACTCGTTTAAAATAGAGCAAAAATCTCGCGGGCATTATCTTAAACAGCATTTAAAGAAACACTGAGAATTTTTTCATACATAGGTATAACTTGTAAAATAACTGAAACAAACGTGTTAATAATAATTTTTAGAGCATACTTTGCGATTTTTTTCTATCGAGGGAATTTTATATAATTTGCGTTTCGGCACAGGCAAAGTCTAGATATTATCTTCAAGAATAACATATATTTTTTTAAGAGCTTTAATACTTACCGTGTTTAAGGGAAATATGTAATAAATCGGTACAAATCCGGGTTGCGGGCCCTTAAGGCATGGGCACAAGAACCATGCACTGGGCACACCTGTTTCGTATCAGTCACGCCCCGGCCGGAGCGGGAGACAGTCGCGTGACTCCGCGTTGCTTAGTTTCGTGAAATCAATTTTAAATTTCCGTTTTCTTACAATAAACAATGCGTAAAAATGGAATTAATATTTTTTACAGGCCTTTACGAAATCAACCTGTAAAAAAAAATCTCAAATACCTTTTCCAACATTTCCAAAAGCTTTTTCTCAAGTATTTTTAAACTCCTCCCACAAAGGGCGTGAATTCCGATTTCGATTTTTTCCTGAACTATTGGATCGCCAAGAAAGACTTATCTTTTGAACGAGTTGTTATTTCTTCCGTGTTAGGGCGGCGGGACCCTTGGTTCTTGAATGTATAATAAGGGAACGTACCCATACTACGTGACACGTTTAGGGGGGGGGTCTTCAAAATGTCACGCTCCATACAAATGAGCGACGGGTTGCTTAGGATTTTGGTCACCGGGGGGGGGGGGGGGGGTTAAAAATTGCAAAAAGTTGGTCACGTAGTATGGGTACGTTCCCTAAGGTGTATCCGTGGTCTTAAGAGGGCATTACCAGAGAAAACCAGAAATATGTGATTTTCAAATAAGATTTTAGACGTATTGACTCTTTTCCACAAAAAATTATAAATGGATTTCGAAAGATTGTTCTTTAATCTAGCATTCGCATGTAATAAATTTTGAGATTTTTTTTTAATTTTTAGTATAATAAGGTTATTCCATAGGTCGTTGGCAGATTTGTTAAATTTTCAAAAAAGATTTTGTATTATACCACACTCATTTCAAATAATATAATCATGTAAAATAAAGCAGTAAAATAAATCAATACATTATCTAGCAAACGCATGTTTTAGAATTTTAATTTTAGTTTCAATAAAATCATTAAAAAATATGTACGTCCATGTGTTTCTTGACGAACATTGGTCCATTTGTGTATTTATTTGCGCACTTACAAACTAATATATTTCAGATTTTTTTAACATTCTTATTAAATTTAGACATTATTGAAAAATGATAAATACTTATAATCAAAAAATAACTACTAAAAGTACATTATTTTAATAGTTTTATCATCACGCCTTTCAGCATTTTTGGATGAAGGTATAAATTAAAGCTAATTTGAATTGAAATAAATTCGATATTGAGTTACAATTTTAAAAAGCTGGTACGGAGAATAATTAATCTTTCTCGTTTTAACCGCCCTGCACGATCGTAAGAACAACTTTCGACGAAATGTGGATTTTCGACCACTGGCTGGTTAAACGCTCTTAAGGCTCTCGACTAGCAATCCGGAGGTTGCGGTTTCAAATGTCATCGTGAGCAAATAAATTTAATTAGATTAATTCGTATTATTTCAAAATTTAAAATAATGTAATGTATATTTGCGATACGTTCCAGGGTGGAAGATACTCCCAGTATTGCCCTGGTGTAAGACCACAATTCAGAATTGAAACATTGCTTGAAATGACCTTAGCCCTGTTTGGAGGCTAGATCTGTATCGCCAGGTACCTCCCCACCTTCCTCTTCCTTATCTCATTCGCCTCCCAACTACCTCCAACCTCACAACATTCAATTCAATTTGAGAGGCGGGTATGGTTACCGTCGCCCGGGAACCATATTTAATGGATATCCAACACCTCTGCCATAGGTCTCCCCAAGTGATTCGCTACGTTTCGTGACTTAGCAGGGGAGCCCGGGTTCGTGGGGTGAGGTTTGTCCAGGTCTTGGATGCAAATGCGTCTGCCCACCTGCTGCGTGACGGGCCGGATCCAGGCGGACTCTCTCGACCAATCGCCTTGCACCTCTGTCGGAGGGATGGATTCATACTTCCGTCACTCCTGGTCACACTGACCCCCAGATTCCTACCCACCCCAAATACCTTTTTTTTCCAGAACTTACTATCGTTCCCTTCCTTAAAAAGATCCTCCACACAGCATACCCTAAGATGACATAGGCAATGAGGGGAATTATTTTCCCTAGGGCCTCCTGTGTGGACCTAATGTACAAAAAACATACCCCAATTGGGAATGCCATAGTCTCACTGGCTCCAGACCGTTGGGAACATATGGGACTCTTGTATGGTATTTACATCAAAAAAGGATACTTACATTTTATTTTGTGAATTTTGACCAAGTATTTTACTTTAAGATGAAGCCATACTAAATAACGCAAAATCATACAAAATCGTATCTTTTTGTTTTGAAAATTGGATCGCTTAGAAGTATTACATAAGCTTCTATTAAATACTGGGTGTAGAACATATCTTGGCCCTTAAAGTCATTTAATAAGCCTATAAAAAATAAAATATAAGGTCTGTAAATAACACTTTAAAGTTCAAACTCTTCTATTTATAAACCCCTTTTCGGATATGGTTTTATTGTATAATGTTGCAAATTCAGTTTATTTTATAATAATCGCAAAAAAATTGATATTTACGCCCGAAGTTCACAAAATAAAATAAAATATGCATTTTCGCGTTGTTATTTTACAGTACGGCCGGCAGTAGACGAATTTGGATTTTCAAAGTGAACTCTATGCCGTCCACCGAAGGGCTACATAACTAGTCACGCCCGTTTTTCAGTTCGCCCTTGAACGGAGCGGGAAACGGACGTTAGGCTCCGCGTCGCTTTGTTTCGCGAAATCTATTTTAAAATTCAGTTTTTTTTTACAATAAACAATGCGTAAAAAATGAGTTAATGTTTTTTACAGGCCTTTACGAAATCAACCATTAAAAAAAATTCTCAAATACCTTTTCCAACCTTTCCAAAAGCTTTTTCTCAAGTATTTTTAAACTCCTTCCATAAAAGGGCGTGAATTCCGAATTCTTTTTTTTCCTGGACTATTGGATCGCCTTAAACGAAAAATATGAAAAACCGCGATATCCGCCCGAAAATTGCGTATTTCGCGTAAAAATCCGCGTTAGAATCGATTTTTGAAATGCGAATTTTTCAGTTCTCCCCCAATCAGTTAAGATTATACTCCGATAACCTCTATTACCTATCTATTTTAAACACATTAGACTACAACGACTACATATTAATCGATAAATTAAAACAAATTTGTTCAAACAAGGCATAAACCCGGCGCAACCCGGGCAACTTATCACGAAAGACGAGGTAATTTGGTAATTTCCTTTCCGGCCTAACTTATTTGTCTTTCATTTGCGAATAAAGATTTCTTTCCGAGAGATGGCCGACCAGGGGGGGGGGGGGGGCGAAACGGAACACTCCCGGGAAATAGATCTTTCGGCCTTTTTATATTACGAGGCACGTTTGCACAGGGCGGGGGAAAAATTCTGTAAAAATACTACTACGACGAAATGTTAAATAACTCGGTCTTGGTACACACTCTTTCCACATTCATACACATCGTCTCATTCGTATTATATGTAGATAATATATTGATATTATATATTTTGAATACACTTTTCTTGCAATAGAAGATAGACGGAATCTTATTAAAATAAAAGAGTATCGTTTAATGCTTCCTTTCAGCAACCAAGTGGTTCGCTACGTTTGGTGATTTAGCAGAAGTGCCCGGGTTCATGGGGTGAGGTCTAGATCTTGAGGAAGACACACTGAACCCCAGATTCCTACCCACCCCTTAAACCCTTTTCCTTCCCAGAATACCTTAAATCTTAACACCCCTTAAACCCTTTTCCTTCCTATCCTCTCCTTCCTTTCCTTAAAAAAACCCTCCACACAGCATCCTCAAAGATGTCATAGGCCCTGAGGGATATTATTTTCCTCAGGGCCTCCTGTTTGGAGCTCATGTAAAAAAAATCTTACAGAATGAAGAATGATGTATGTTCAAATCATAGACGTTCGCTCCCAGCGCCCGTCTATCCAGGAGGTAGCTACCGACCTTATGTTATTCTGACTCTTGTCAAAGCCAATTCGAGTAGTTGGTTCGCTTGATCGTGCCATATCTTTGAGCGTCCCAGATTTCTTGTTTTATTTTTATTGGTTATTGGTTATTAAGATTGGTTTGTGAAGTCCTGGGAAGACCCAAAACGCACCGAGCACACATTTATTTTTAATATGAATAACGCATAAGAGTCCCAACTGCATACGTCTGGAGCCAGTGAGACTACGGCATCCCCAATTGGGGTATGTTGTGAGGCCGAAGGTAAACGGAAGAGGAAGGAGATCGGGAAGAGAAAGGAGGGGAATTATTTGGCTATTCAGATCTGGTCACCAAGCAGGGCTAAAGCCATTTCAAGCAACGTTTCAATTCTGAATTTCTTGTCCACAAGTGTCCCAACTCTTGTGAGATGAAAAAATTAAAACACGGCACGATCAACAGAACCAACTACTACTGCTTTCGTATGGAGTCAATTAGACTATGGCATCCCCAATTGGGGTATGTTGTGAGGCTGAAGGTAATGCGGAGAGGAAATAGATGGGAAGAATATGGGAAGACAGGAAGGTGGGGAAGTACCTACCTGGCTATTCAGATCTGGTCACCAAACACGGCTAAAGCTATTTCAAGCAACGTTTCGATTGTGAATGGTGTTTTTTTACCAGGGTGATACTGAGAGTATCTAAGTATAAATCACTGCATTTTCGCAGATTTGCGAATTTATTGATTATTAAAATTTTGTAAGTTTATTTGATTAGTTATTAAATTTATTAAAACTCATTTTGGGAGACGGGCATAGGTATCGCCACCCATCAGAAACCATCGAAATTTTATTGTATAATCAACACCTCTACCACAGGTCACCCTAAGGGGCAAGCTACTTATGTGACTTAGCAGGGGTTCATGGGATGAGGTTTTCCAGATCGTGAGAGTATGCAGTATCGTGAGAGGCCTTTTGACCTCTTCTGCTAGACTCTCTTGACCAATAGCCTTGAACCGCAGAGGGAGCGATGGATCCAGACGTCATTACTGGAATTCCTACACTGCACCCTCATAACTTCATATCCATCCTTTACTTTTAAAAAAACCTTCCTCACAGCATCCCCAAAGATGAGATGGGTCCGATACACTTAACACAAACGTCAAAATGAAAAATGCGTTAAAACAAACAAAATGATTACTATATCTACTCGTAACATATCAACAATAGTGTTAGCCATCTTGCTGAATGTGTGGAGTTAAGGGAACGTACCCATTCTACGTGACCCGTTTAGGGGGGGGGGATCTTCAAAATACCACGCTTGGTCACAATGGGGGGCGGGGGCTTAGGTTTTTATCAAGTAGTCAATCTAGAAATCTTTTTATATTTTTTCCACTAACTTTTTAATATTAGGTCCTTACATATGAAATTGGTGTTTTGTATGGGAGGAACATAAAGTCGATTTTCTTTTAATATAATATATTTATTTAATCATAGTATGTACCATTGCTATCTATGCACTTTTGCCATCTCATAGGTAGTTCATCGATCCCTTTAGTATAAAAACCATTCGGACGGGAATCAATAAAATCTTTGAAGGCGGTTTGGCCTGCCCCATCGGAGTTCAATTTTTTCCCTTGCAAGAAGTTATCCAAATTTACTGTAATTCAAATTAATAAATAACGTTGTATTAACCACTTAATTATTTACAAAAACCGACATGTTTCGTCAGCAAAGCTGACTTCCTCAGGGTTTTGACAGAACTAATTTTTAAAAATAGACATAAATAGGTAATCGAGAAAAATAATAGACATAAACAATAATAAAATTTGAAAGAAAATAATGTGTAAGGGACGAGGGGCAATATAGAACAATTAAAAATTTTTTAAAAGTTTAAAAGGGGAATAGATTTAATAATGGGTCATTTAAAAACAATTTTTGATTATTAATAATATTTAAATTTGCATTAACGCTCTTTCTAATCTCTAAAATTTCTAATTTATCTAACTGAAAGCCATTGACATTACAATGTATTAATTCTATTCCACTGTTAAAATTAAAGGTATGACTAGTTTCTATTAAATGGTTGGCAAACTCCGAGAAACTATTATTATTTAAAGCTTTCATATGCTCTTTAATCCTTATTTCAAAGTTTCTCGAAGTTGTACCTATATAAAAGAAATCACAATCATTACATTTCAATTTATAAATTCCAGATTTTTTCATTTTTGAAAATTGATGATTCAAATTTATAAATTCCAGATTTTTTCATTTTTGAAAATTGATGATTCAAAAATGAAAAAATCTGGAATTTATAAATTGAAATGTAATGATTGTGATTTCTTTTATATAGGTACAACTTCGAGAAACTTTGAAATAAGGATTAAAGAGCATATGAAAGCTTTAAATAATAATAGTTTCTCGGAGTTTGCCAACCATTTAATAGAAACTAGTCATACCTTTAATTTTAACAGTGGAATAGAATTAATACATTGTAATGTCAATGGCTTTCAGTTAGATAAATTAGAAATTTTAGAGATTAGAAAGAGCGTTAATGCAAATTTAAATATTATTAATAATCAAAAATTGTTTTTAAATGACCCATTATTAAATCTATTCCCCTTTTAAACTTTTAAAAAAATTTTAATTGTTCTATATTGCCCCTCGTCCCTTACACATTATTTTCTTTCAAATTTTATTATTGTTTATGTCTATTATTTTTCTCGATTACCTATTTATGTCTATTTTTAAAAATTAGTTCTGTCAAAACCCTGAGGAAGTCAGCTTTGCTGACGAAACATGTCGGTTTTTGTAAATAATTAAGTGGTTAATACAACGTTATTTATTAATTTGAATTTAAAATGTTACCACAAAATAATTTTGCACTAGTAGAAGAAGTGATTACTGTAATTATTTATTGTACGGTGGATGTCTTAGACATGCCGATTGAAGCTCCTCTAATTTGGTAGCCGTCTGTTGTGCAGTGTGTGGTCTAGCGTTATAACGCGCGTTTGTTGATTTGCTTCACTCAATTCGTGAGGTACCCACCTTTCAAGCTTTTTCACCTTCCCAATTTGCTTCAAGTGGATTAAAACAGTTTTATCACTAACACCGCAGCCTGTAGCTAATTCGGACGTGGTTTGCGATGGATCCGCTTCCACAATAGCCTTCAATTCTTCATTATCAACTTTGGACTCCGGCCGTCCACGGGGCTTGTTCTGCAGGTCGAAATTTCCAGAACGAAAACGTTGGAACCAAAAACGCACCGTGTTTTCTTTTGCGGCACCGTCGCCATACACATCATTAATCCTTCGAGCCGTTTCTGCAGCACTGATGCCACGGTGGAACTCGTACTCGTAAATAACGCGATATTTCAAGTTTTCCATTTTGTAAACTAAGTGACGCAAAGAAAAAAACAATTAAGGAAAAACAAATGAATAATAATTTTTGAAACACAAATACATGAGTAAATAGCTGTATAAATTTGAATTTGGAATTCCTAACCAAAGAGAAGATATTTGAGATCAAAGTTGCCAGTACGGCAAAACGCCAATTTCATATGTAAGGACCTAATATTTTTTCCACTTGTAATTATAGGTATGCATGCACTCTTGCCGTCACGCAGCAAGCGCCGTATTAATAAAGACAAATATAAGCCAAATACATTTTTTTTTTACTTTTTGTTAGCAAGAAATGATTCAAAACCATATTTATGATTTACTACGTAAAAACTGTAGGGGGAGGGGGGGTCTTGGAGGGGGTTTAAAATTGCAAAAAGTGGGTGACGTAGTATGGGTATGTTCCCAAATGTTAAAAAAAAATTTTTTTTTCGTTCACGAGCCTCCCCTGTTATTTTCCCAGACTTCCATCATTCTTATTTCTTACCCCCATCTTCTCCCTCATCTGAGGCACGTTCCTGCCCCCCTTTTTCCCCCCTTGCTCCCTCTTTAACCCGTATCCCCCCCCCCCCCCAACCCACCCACCAGTAGTATCTTCAGGAGAAAAAGAATTAAACAAATTAACGGCGAGTGTTTCGCACTTCTCTTGTACTTAATCTCACAGAGAAGAAGGGGGTGGGGGGCAGTGCAAGCCTATTTGTCTTCCTCTGAACAGGGCGCTGAAATAAAAAATAAAAAAAATAAGGATCATCTTCAAAAGAATCTTAGAACCTTAATTCAGAACACTTTCGAGCTTGCAAAATCGGCAATTTCCAAGCACTTTAGTATTCGTTCGTGAAGTCCTGGGAAGACCCAAAACGCATCGAGCATCATTTTTTTTACATGAGCTCCACACAGGAGGCACTGAGGAAAATAATTTCCCTCAGGGCCTATGTCATCTTTGGGGATGCTGTGTGGAGAAGTTTTTTTAGGGAAAGGAAGGAGATGAGAGTTCTGGGAAGGAAAAGGGTTTAAGGGGTGGGTAGGAATCTGGAGTTCAGAGTATCCTGGTCATCCACCTCCAAGATCTAGGCAAACCTCACCCCATGAATCCGGGCATCCCTGCTAAATCACCAAACGTAGCGAACCACTTGGGGTGACCTATGGCATAGGTGTTGGTTATCCAATAAAGGTTCCCGGGGCGGCGGTACCCATTCTCGCCTCCCAAATCCCTCCAAAATACCGCACAAGAGTCCCAACTGCTTTCGTCTGGACACAGTAAGACTGCGGCATCCCCAATAATTGGGGTATGTTGTGAGGCCGAAGGTAACGGGAAGGGGAATGAGATTGGGAAGAGGAAGGTAGGGAAGTATCTGGCAATTCAGATCTGGTCACCAAGCACGGCTAAATCCATTTGAAGCAACGTTTCAATTCTGAATGGTTTTCTTATACCGTGTGGGATATTTAACTTGAAATTTATAAAAAACAGAATTTTTTTTTGAATTCGCTCAATGTTATTAGTATGAATTTAGTAAGATGGAGACCTAACTACAGAGTTATATTCAATTAGGCTTCTAACTAGAGATACGTAGAATAGTTTAATAGTAGATATGTAAGGAATTAAATTTTTTAGTTGTTCGTAATACAAAAGCCTAGTGTTTTCATACCTTTGTTCACAATTTGGTTTCTGATTGGTGGTCTTACATCAGGGCGATACTGAGAGTATCTTCCACTCTGGAACCGTGTCGCAAAAATATGATATACTATTTTTAATTAATTAATTGTGAAATAGCACAAATTAATCAAATAAAATTTATTTACGCACGCCGGGTTGGAAACCGCGACCTTCGGACTGAGCCCTCAAGGCCACCTACTTATGATGGCAATAATTATATACCTACTCATACAACAACGGGGATATTAATAGTTCTCGTTACCTGGTACTTGACGGCTACACCAAAACTAAACGCCGAAAACCACATTAATTTAACTAATTGATTTGGGAGGCGGGAATGAGTACCGCCGCCCCGGGAACCTTTATTGGATAACCAACACCTCTGCCATAGGTCACCCCAAGTGGTTCGTTATGTTTTGGTGATTTAGCAGGGGTGCCCGGATTTATGGGGTGAGGTTTGTCTAGGTCTTGGAGGCAGATGACAAGGACACACTCAACCCATATTCCTACCCACCCCTAAACCCCTTTCCTTTCCAGAAGTCTCCTCTCCTTCCTTTCCTTAAAAAACCCCCCACACAGAATCCGCAAGATGACATACTCCTTTGTGGAGCTCATGTAAAAAAAGATACCTGTAGATAAAGAGTGTAGGTACCTAACACAGAGAGCTTTTATTTTTTTTACATAGTTACCAAAGGTACCAACCCCGGAATAAATAATATATCACAAATTAGGTACTTACCCCAGAATAAATATATTTCGTAGTTAGCAAAAGGTTTTTACCGCTTTGCCACCCATTAGAAAAGGGAAAGAAAATAAATTTAAAAAGAACAAGAAAGACGAGGGGCTTGGTGTTGAATTGTTAATCTAGCCACTCGTTAGGTACGTCTCGAGTTTCTTCTTTTTTATTATTTTTTTAATTAGTCGCGCGGAAAATGCTGTTTCACTCCCCCCCCCCCCCCCTCTCCCCCCCCCCCCCACCCTCTCTCCCTATTCATCCTTGAAGTAATTTTCAGCGGGGAGTATTTGGAGGGAGGTACTTAAAAAGAGGAAGTTTTTGTAAGTGTCATCCCTTTTAAAAGAATGTTCGTTTTTCTCAGTTGAATTACAAGCTTTTTAAGAAAAGTACCAACGATACTTTTTGGATAGGGTTGCCAAACGCATTTATTTTTATACTTTTGAATGTAACTATAACTTTGTGGTTATCCATCTATCTATCTATCTATCTATCTATCTATCTATCTATCTATCTATCTATCTATCTATCTATCTATCTATCTATCTATCTATCTATCTATCTATCTATCTATCTATCTATCTATCTATCTATCTATCTATCTATCTATCTATCTATCTATCTATCTATCTATCTATCTATCTATCTTCTTCTTCTATCTATCTATCTATCTATTCTATATAAATAAAAATGAATCGCCGAAATGTATGTACGCGCATAACTTTCGAACGACTGCACCAAATTGGATAATTCTTTTTTTTGTGTGTTCGTTATTGTCAGGACAAGGTTTGTATAAAACTTCTGGTGAGCTCTGGCCTTATGAAATTTGTGTTAAAAAAACTTCTAGATATTGGTGGCACGCGAGCTGTTTGAAAACTGAATGAATGGAATGCAGGTGGGGGAAGGGAAAGGCGATCTCGGGTAGGGGGTTCACAGGAGGGGGGAGGGGAACTCTGGAGGGGGGTTCGCGGGACGGGTGAAGGGAGGGAGTGGAGTGGGGAGAGGGAAGGTGGAGAAGACGGAGAGGGAACGTGAGAGGGGAAAGGGAACGCAGGAGAAGAAGGGGAGGCGAAAGGAGAACGGGACGAATGGGAAAGGACACGCAATGAGAAACAATTTCTTTATTAAATGGCATAGCAACGCATGCCGGGTACCAGCTAGTTATAGATAAATGAAACAATTTAACTTTGTTTGAACCACCTAAATATTTGAATAAAGCCGACCGGTTTCAGAACGACCGTTCTTTCTTCAGGGCAAACGTATACTGATTTGACAGTTAAAATAAGACAGTTGAAATATGGATGGGATCAATGTATTATTATGGTAGGGGTGGAGCCGTTGCTAGGTATTAATGAAGATTGGGTGGGTAGGGGAACAAATCCATGATTGGGCTATAAGACAATATTTTTTTTGTTTGTTGATAATAGATTCATTATTTTTAAGGGATTTTTTTTTCCAAGGCTTCTAAGTTATCTAAACGTTTTCCTTTATGATTAATATGAAGAATATTTATCCCCGCATTTTTTTCAAAACTATGGTTATTTTCAATGATACGGTTAGCGAACTCAGAAAAATTATTATTATTTAAGACACCATAAATGTTCTTTGATTCTGATTTCAAAATTACGAGTTGTTTTTCCAATATAAAATGAGGGACAATCATTACATTTGAGTTTATATATTCCGGAATTAGTCAATTTATGGTCTTTATCTTTAGAATTTATTTTTTTTTATTTTAAGAACTTTCTTGCGTTTATTACTATTTGAGATGCAATTTTTTTCTTAGACTAATCGTGATTTGAAAATAATGACATCTTGCATTATTTTTCATAGATCACCTAACTAATTAACCACCACGCCGTTCCCGCACAGGAGTAGGCAGAGTGGTTGTACTGCCAAACAACTCTTTCTTTTAACACACTCCTTGCCTCATTCACATTTTTATCGTCTCACACATAAAACATATCCTTCTGTTATTCTGACTCTTGATTTGGTCCAACTCAAGTATTTGGGTAGTTTGATTGTGCCATGTCTTCCTCGGGCGTCCCCGACTTATTTTACCATTCAGATTCGCGGCATACATTATTCTCCTTGCATTTCTTTATTCATTCATTCGCTTTACATACACAAACCATCTAAGCATCGCCTTACTTAGGTACTCATTCTAAGATAGGTAGGTTGGTAAGTACTTAAATTTATATTTCAACGCACCCGCAAAGCCCATCATGGAAACCACGTCGCAATATGAAATGACCATTGCGTTAACCCAGAAGCTTCAGAGAGAAGAGTCTGTACCAATTTAAAAACGCCAGAGCTCACCATGCCAAAGTTTTCACCGGTTCAGGATGAACAAATGGGGGAGATTGAGAACAAACTGGCTATTTAGATCTGGTCACTAAATGCAGTTACCTAAATAATGCCGTGTCATACAAAGAAGGTTTCCTCTTTGTGGATGTGCGCTGTTTGAAAGGTTTTGTGAAAAGTTGCCGAAAACTGATTTGATTTAGGTAGGTACTAGGTAATCTATCATTTATATTACCTAAAGATCGCATGGGTGCCCAAGTAAGTTACAAACTAAATCAATAAAGATTAAAAATATATAAATATTACCAAATTATTTTTCAATTACGATTCTGGACCCTGTCAGGCTTAGGCCCTATCAATAAAGAAACTTCTGAAATCACTCGGAAAATTGGCAATTTTTAATCTAATTAACTCGTTTTGGTACAACTAGCGACATCTTTGAGGATTTTCTCTATCGAAAGTGGATAAAACCCGTGATACAAACCATTTCTGATGATAAAAATACGTCTTTTTGAGGTTTTGGAGCAGAGTTTCAAACGTGTCATATTTTTCTTTTTTTAGTTTTGGTACCGCGCTAGCTGTCACGTTGACCGGTCTGTTTTGAAAGAAAGAAATATCTGAAAGTGAGTTATTTGTATAATTAATGGTATTATTGTAATTAATAACTGCTTAAAATGAAGAATTCCGCGCTTTAATGGTAGTTCAATTGATAGCATATTGAACATTGTTTTAGGCGGCTTTGAGGTTAGGTTGTAAAACTATTTATATCAGGCCACTTGGAGATAAACTTGTTTTTATCCATTTTATCTGATTAAAAAAGTACCGACACCGTGTGCCGGGTTTGTTGCAGAGCTCTGTCAACACATTTGTGTCATTCTCCCGGCTTTCTGACACGTATTTTATGGTGCTGTTTGTGTTTTAATTTGCAGAAGATTTGAATTAAAATGGTTGTTGAGGAGAACACCACACCGGCTGCTGATGGAGAGTCTGCCCAGAGCAAAAAGGCGGCGAAGAAGCTGGCCAAAGAACTCGAGAGGAAGCAGAAGAAAGCCGAACATAAGGTGTGTAATTTAAATTATTATTATGTGATGCCTACACTGAAAACTTTATTGTGTTATTTAGTCATAATATTGTGCAATATTTATTTATGAATGCACAGATAAACAACATGACGCAATTCTATGTGAAGTGTGAAGTGCCAGTATTAAAACTAGGGTGAAATGCAGATCCTGCCAATGTCTGAAAATTTAATAAAAAGGCACTTTCTAGATGAGAAAAGTGTGGAGAAGCTGAATAAAAAAAAATTAAGCCGCGCTCGGCAAAATTGAGGGAGATACAGCCGTTTAAAGTATAAATAATATTTCACTTCGTGAACCAATACTACGCCATTTTGTCATTGTTATGTTGGTATCCCAGACCTGATACAAACAAAGCTAGATACGATTGTAGCCGACTTCGTGGGATAAATAATAAGGCGCGTAATTGAAGAGATCCATGTTGTAGGAGGGAGGAAACAGAGGCCAGCAAATCGTTCCACAGCCGAGCCGTTGAACTCAAGAACGAGTCATAGAAACGACCCGTTCTCATGTGACTAATGTCAACCGTATACAAATGTTGGGCGCGTGTTTGGCGTGTTTCCCGACTACGCACCGGTGCCGAGGGGATCAGCCAATGACGCTAGTTCCTCGGAGCATCTTCCATTGTAATACCGGTAGAACAACGACAGCATTCCCACCTGACGCCTGTGCTCTAAAGATTGCAGTCCGTCTGTTAAGATGGGAGAATCTATCAAACGGACCGCCCGTTTCTGCACAGAGTCAAGGGTTTTTTTTTAGGTATTTTGGAGCTCCAGACCAGAGGTGGCTGCCAAATTCAACCGTGGGGCGCACCTGCGATTTGTACAGGGTTAGCAGTTGTGTACTATTAAAGTATCTGCGGGCCCTGTACAGTACGCCCAGTTTCAGAGAGGCTAACTAAACTCTGGTTTCGATGGAGCCCCCTACAGTTTTATAGAAAGTATCCCCCTGGATACTTTCTATAAAACTGTAAATATTCGAGATTTAAATAAACTTTTTTATTTTTTTCTACATTTTCATTTACTTTTATTTAGTACTAGTTGCCTGAACTTATGCTGATTTTATGAATCTATTGTAGACAGTGACCTTTCTCTTATTTTGAAGGCCAAATGTGCAAAATTTCATCAGTCTCGGAATAAAACTAAATTTCTATAAATATCAAATTCAAGTCGCCTGCCACAGACATTCTTCTTTATATAAATAGATAATGCATTAATTTGTATGCTTAGCATTGGATGTACAGGTTATTCACATATTATTTATTGTAATGAGATATTCATTTAAAAGGTTAACTTGTTGTAAATACTTTGTAAAACTAACTAACCACCACATCATTTCTCCGCAGATGTCATTACCATATTTAAAACCTTATTTTCTTTAGAGTAGGCCAGTCCCTTTAATAAGAGCCCGCGCAGCATTCAGCGTTCACCTAGCGTTCGTCCGGTTGCGTTCTACGCGAGTTCTAACACACACAGCACATGGTCAAAAATGCTGCATTCCATTTTCCCAACAAAGCTTGTCCGTGAAACATGTATTTCAATAGTTCGTCTTCAGTAGACAAAGCATTGCTTTTGTTTACTTTGGAAGAGTCTAAAAAGAAAAGAAGACACTGGGTGCATCCGATTAACACTGAGCGAAATGAAAAAGGAGAGTTCAATATTCCTTTTCCTGAATTACTTAAAGAACAAGAACGTTTTTTTTATTTACTTCCGAGTGTCAATAAGTAGCTTTAATGAATTGCATAATTGTACAAAAAAGGAAATAGTTCTCCAAACGCTCAATCCAAGTTTAAATCCGCGGTGGTTATCGGCCGTGAAATTTCAATTTATGTGAATATACAGGGTGTCCGGGGGTAAAGTACATTAACTTCGGGAGGTGACTCTACGTGATAGTGTAAGTAAAAAAGATAAATAACTTTTTTCGAAATTCCAACTTTTAGGGGTAGTTTCGAGGTAAAAAGATAAAATTAGTCCGGCGTGTGCGGTCAGATTTATTATTTTCCGCTGTTACGATACGGGCCAATCACAATCGAGTCGGGCGCCCGGCAGGCTCTCAGCAAGTAAGATCGTACCTCACACTAAGGATTTTTAGTAGGTAGATCTTTTTGTATGGGTAAAAAAATGTTGGAATTTCGAAAAAAGTTGTTAATCTTTTTTACTCCTACCATCATGTAGAATCACCTCCAGAAGTTAATGCACTTTACCCCCGGACACCCTGTATATCGTATTTAATGAATTTATTTCGAATAGGTATCATCTGAATTTGGAGGGTCGGCCGCGGCGGGATTCAGCCGCAAAAATTCGATTTACGCGAAATATATCGTAATTTTAAGAATTTACTTCGAATATATTGTATTTTTATGAATTTATTCTGAGGAACCATCCCGAATTTGAATTTGCAGCCGAGAAACTCAATTTTCGGCAATTTTTTACGAATATTTTTTTCGTACAATTTCAAATTACATGGATATTCGTTAGTTTGAAATTTTATTTTTGATGTCCCGTGGAGCGAGCGATGCGTTCCACGAGTTCTTTGTATTTCTGACAATAGAATGCGAGAATGCAAGCATTCACACTGACCACGCGGTCTGACCGGTGTCTGCGCGATACTATAGTTGTCTACTATTTACAAAGAACGCGGAACGCAAGACGCGGAACTCGGAACATTTGAACACTTTCTGTCTGTCTTCTGTCTTTCGGGCTCTAAGAGGAACGTTTGCGCAACTTTTTTCAACATTTAAGTTCTCCTTAATAAAGTTAGTTTGGGTTGTAAATTCTTTAACCTCCTGACATTTCCTCTAGTTATAATGTTTGCTTTCCCCTCCCAACTACTCTTGGGTCGATCATGATCTACCCGATCATTGTAACCTGCTCACAAACCACCAATGAGCGATCAGGTTACTTTAAAAAAAAGATTCAATCATCAGCACCTAAGTCCCCCGACGGGTGAAGATGTGGCGAGTGATGATAGATATATGAATTTTGTAGACTGGACATTTCGAATCTCATTCTCATGACAGACAAATGGAGATGGCAGTAGATACCTGAAATATTAAATAGGCTATCATTGCCTGGTTCCAGTTACCAGAGCCAGATATGGAACTCTTCTTTTTCTAGATAATTTTGGAGCCGGTTCCCGATGGCGGAAAAGTTCTGTAATTGATTTTATTGTTAATAAGTTCCATGTATCAGTCTCCGGTAACTGACAATGACAGCCCATTTAAGTTTCAGATTAAACATCTCTATTTATGTGTCGTGAGAATGAGACTCGAGGCGCCCAGTCTACACAATTTACACATCTATGGCATAGTCTATCTTCAGTACCTACTACCTACTCTGATCTCGGCTTCGATGGGTACATTCAACTTACGGCGGCCGGAGACACATCAATGTCAATGCAAAATACCCAATCAAAGAGTGGGTACTCTTGACCTGATCACTTCACCAGTGAATCGTGAACGACCCGCTTTGTGTTAAATGATCGATCGACCCACCTCTGCTCCCACAAGCTAAATGTGTCGGGTGTATGTGAGGTGGCAATAGTCCTACTAGCTGCCATAGTGAGTTTCTATCCATAGTTTGACTGTTTATGAGCTCTTTGGATTGTCTCACATAAAGTAAAAACTAAGTATTGTATTTAATGGACTATGTGTTGTGTTTCTTTGTTTCCAGGCAGCGGCTGCTCCTCAAGGGGCTGAGGAGACCACCGAATCGGAGGACTACTCCGTGGGGAAGTACGGAGTGACCAAGCTCATCCAGTCCACTGGGGAGAACCGTGATCGCGTCTACACCGACATCCAGGACTTGGACGGAGGATTCGCCGGGAAGGATGTATGGATTCGAGGTGAAATTCTATATTATTATTCTTCTTGAGTCATTTCCTGATTGCTGAGATTCCAATTTCCATGGTGGACAAAGCTCCTCTACTGCTCGCGGTTCTGCGCTGTGTGAAGAGCAAAGGACACTGACGTTCCGGTATGCCTTTGATACTTGATTACTCCAACGTATTGGTGATCTTCCTCTGCTTCTCCCGCTTTCCACTTTGCCAGTGACTATGAGTGTCTCCAGTTTTGAGTTCTTAGTTTCACGAGTTAAGTGTCCAAAATATCTTAGGATACCGGTGTCCCAAAAGAAAGTTTATATTTAGTGGATCGATTGAAAAAAAAGTAAGAGATCTATCGAAAAAATGTTTATTGAATATATATGTTACCGTAAAAGCCCGAATATTGGTAAATCCTAAGATTTTCCGGTAAATCCTAAGATTTACCAACTCTTAATGGTAAAAGTCCGAACCGTTCTATAATCATCGTTCACCAACCTAACCTAACCTAACATGTACTAAATTCTAATGGTAAAAGCCCGAAAAAATCGTTTCTTATTTAAATATTATAAACGATTTTTTCGGGCTTTTACCATTAGAATTTAGTACATGTTAGGTTAGGTTGATGAACGATGATTATAAAACGGTTCGGACTTTTACCATTAAGAGTTGGTAAATCTTAGGATTTACCGGAAAATCTTAGGATTTACCGTAGTTCGGGCTTTTACAATTACATATACACAAATTGGGAATTTATTTCTTAAATATAATAGTGTCCAAATGTAAACCCTCGCGTTCGCGGCATTTATTTAATCGAAGAGTAAAATTTCCTATGATGGCTCGGCAGGTAGGCTCCGTGATGGCTGCCATTTCGTGATGGATATTTTCTTTTAATTGTGCCAGGGAAATTGGATTGTCAGCGCACTTTAGATTTGAAATAACCACACAGGAAAACTATCATAGGGGTTAATTAAGGAGTACAAGGAGGTCAATTTATGTCACCTCTTCTGGAGATCAATTTTCCAGGGAAAATTTCACAAACTCGTGGCAGTGACGTATTGGACGTATGTGATGTTGCTCTATTTTGCTGGAACCCGTGTTTTTTTGGTTATTATGTTGGCCAGTAAAGTTTGTAGGGGTGCAGCTTTAGGTATTTGTGTAAAATGCTGTGTAATGTTGATCTATGCACATTTAAAGCACTTGAGCGCTTCCGAATCGAAAGGTTTGGGTCGTCACGAAAAGACTGATATACTCTCTACGTTTTCCACCATTCTCGATGACTTTGGTCGCCCGGATTTTGGTTTTGCCAGCGTTGTACCGATATCTCCAAACTTTTTGACCCATTTTCGAATGAGAGGAATGCTTGGCGCATCATTCAAGTAACTAAAACCTCAAATATTACAGAATCTTCTACGCGCTACAGTCGCCGAATCACCATTTTTGTAAAAGTCCCGCACGCACAATTCACGGTCCGCTCCCGAGAAACGCTCCATAGCGGCTGAATTCCCAAGAGCCAGTCAACTAATTGACATACCTCCAAAAACAAATATAAACTTTCTGTTGGGACACACAGTACACTATAGACAGACAGTTTATATTTTATTCTGAATGCCCTTACAGATTTTTCTCTGGCTATTTATTTGTGCGACGACTATTTCTATGTCCGTATTCGTCATATTGAATATGTTCAACCTAAGAGGAATTGCTAGGCCTTGATTTGAAAGAGGCAATTACTCATATGATGAAATTGAACTAACACTAAACCTTTTACTTTTAGAAGGCCATAGGAACAAATTTGATTTCTTTCGTTTTTCAAAATTATTACCTAATTGTATTATTGATTCACCCACATTTATTACAACTCATCCCTTTTAAAATCCCCTCCTGTAGACTCAAAAAAATATGAACTGCTCTTCCTCAACCAATTGTCAACTAATTATGGATATTATTCATAATTTTTGTCTAGAATTTGTAGACTTGTCTAAAGGCCTTCGCTCATGAAGAAACCGAAAACTAGTTGGCAACTCAATTCACGGCACAGCTCAATTTATCAACCTTTTGAACAAAATCGATATTTTTCATTAGCCGCTACCATGGCAACCTGTCAACAAGGCAACTGAAACGCAACGGCCGCGGCGACCAGCACTCCTAGTCGCCGCGGCCGTTGCGTTTCAGTTGCCTTGTTGACAGGTTGCCATGGTAGCGGCACTGCTAGTCACTGCCTCGCCCTTAACAACTGGTCTTTAACAAGTTACCTGTGTGCGGACCACCAATGAAATTCACAAGTTTCTTCCCTGTGGATAGCTGTTGAGTTGCCAACTTTTTTTTTTCAGTTTCTCCATGAGCAGATGGTCTAAGTCTAAATGATTTTTGTCTGTCACCAAGCAAGTGAAAAAATATTACAGTAGGGCCTCGCTAATCCGGATAGGGAAAAACAAGACCCCTTCCAAATTATCGAGGAGTCCGGATTGTGGTATGCAATTTTTTAATAGGAATAAAACACATTTTTAACTTGGGTTTCATTTACTAAAGTAAAATTTTAAGTCAATTTAGACAAGAATATGTATAAACGTACAAATGTACTTCAAAAATTCAAACATGTAAGAAATTTGGGCACTTAACATGAAAACAAACAAAAAACTAAAAGTTAATTAACGAGTGTCACCAAATGATTGAATATTGACACGTTTTGACCCGCACGCACCCGTCCGGATTACAGCGTGCACCGAAGTAACGGGGATCCGGATTAGCGAGGCTCTACTGTACTTATATCTTTTAGTGAGGTCTTCACTTGACTTGTCACTTCTATTTTCTCATGTTTATCTCTGGTATTGTTTTTGCTTTCATACACCATTCTTTACTTATAATTTACATTATTCTTCTATTTTTGTGTTTCGTAAATTGGACGTAAGTCTATTAATAAAATGACGAGTGTGTTCCCTCCCCAGGTCGTCTCCACACCTCCCGCGCCAAGGGGAAGCAGTGCTTCGTCGTGCTGCGTCAGCAATCCTCCACGGTGCAAGGACTGGCAGTGATCACTGATACCGTCAGCAAACAGATGGTCAAGTTTGCTGGAGGGTGAGATATATACTTTGGGCCTTACTAATAAATGTGTTTTAAATTTTACACAATCGATAAACAACCATTAACCCTTCAAAAATCGGGCTTATTTTGTCAGTAGGTGAAAATATTTCCGCTTTGCATTATAATCCAAATAAATGGAAAATTTTTATACATTCACAAATATTCCATTTATTTGTATTTTATTGCAAAAAAACTGAAACTTTTCATTTTAGTTAGAAAAAACGGAGGCGTCTACTAATATCTACAGGAATTCCAAAAACTGAACAAATCGGACTAACATCTATGAGAACCAAAGTGTGGACGAATATCTACAGCACTGGCAGAAGTTGGATTTGCAATTATGTTCCTATAGCATATTGAAATAACGTAATATTGCGTATGCAGTTTAAAAAACTTAATTTATGTATGTATGTATGTATGTAAAAATCCCTAATATCGGACTCTTGGACACATTTAGCTGATTATTAAGGATTTGGGTTTTTGTTTTAACAGCTTTCTTTATTTCGAGTGCTTCTAAATTATTTAGTCTGTTACCATGACCATTTCTATGTCAGTTAGGTTAGGTTAGGTTGTGGTGCCGTGTATTTCGAAATAAATAAATATCTTTGTATTATGACCTCCATGTTTGTTCAATAAATTATTGTCCTCGTAGACAGCAAAATACGTAATATTATGCAAAAACTTCATGTACGTACTTTAAACGTGCCTTTACGTAATTGAAGTAATTTATGCTTTTCCGTACTACCTCTTGCTCAGCTGCCCTCTATAGATATTAGTCCAACCTACGCTCTGTAGATATTAGTCACCACTGGGACCGTCATAGATATTCTTCCGACCTTAGCTCTGTGGATATTAGTCCTCACTCTGAAGTTCAAAGATATTAGTCCAACATATGAGCTGTAGATATTCGTCCGACATACAGGCTGTAGATATTAGTATCTGGAGTCGAAAAAACGTAAAGTAAGTCATTTTTAAAACTTTTTTAGGTTTGCTTTCAAAAATTTTATATTTCAAAAAGTATAAGTTTACTAGCTGACCCGGAAAACGTTGTTCTGCCATATAAATTATTTCTGGTGAATATTTTGGTTGTTAAATAAAAAAATAATGAATGTATTGTAAGTGTATGGGGATGGGATCTATGATAGAAAGAGAAATGGAGCTCTGTAGACGATGCCCGCCTATGAAAACAAAAAAACACCAATCATTCATTTTCTCAATTCAATGTATTTCATTAAAGTAACAAGACATATTCATTGTTTGATCTCTTAAATGTTAAATGTAAAGTGAATAAAGGTAAATATATTTTTTATCCTAAAGTAGGAAAATGAAATAAAGAAAATCAATATTAATTTCGAAGAGCAATTGAGTGTACGATATTTTTGTCAGTCCGTCTTTAGCAATGACACAAATAAGCTCGATGGTTTGCCCACGCGAGAACATGATGCCGAATGAAATATCAAAATGACGCGACGCTTCTCGTGAATGTCTTGCGCATGTGTGGTTGAAAGTTCGATGAGGCGGATCTGTCATTCAACCACACAAATAATATCGTTCAGTTTGAAATATGAACGACGGTTAATTTTATTATTACAAAAATATTAAAAAATGGGAGGGTGGGGGTAGGAAGGTGAAGATTTGGGGCTATAGGTTTTTTTTAAGGCCAAATAAAACAAAAAAGTTTAAAAAAATACAATTTTTTTCTGGATAGGGACACCCTAATCACGTAGCGGTATGAAGTATACTTTAAAACCTATTGTCAAACCTACCAAATACACATACAAAATTTCATAAAAATCGGTCGAACCGTTTCGGAGGAGTGCAATCACAACCACCGTGACACGAAGTGTTTATATACATTTTTTTTTCAGGTTCTCCGGAGAAGATTATAATATTTAAGAGAAAAAAAAAGTCCAAGGGGCAGTACACATACTAGTATATATACTAGCTGGTCCCGGCATGCGTTGCTATGCCATTTAATAAAGAAATTGTTTCTCCCTGAGTGTCCTTTCCCAATCGTCCCGTTCCCCTTCCTCCTCCCCTTCTTCTCCTGCGTCCTCTTCCCCTCTCGCGTTCCCACTCCGTCACCTTCACCTTACCTCTCCCCACTCCTTTCCCCTCCCTCCTCCCCCCTTTCCCTCCCCCCCCCCCCCTCCTCCCCCATCTATCTCTCCCTCCCTCCCGCTTTTCATTCATTCAGTTTTCAAACCTCACATGCCACCAATAGCAATTTTTTTATACAAATTTCATAATGCCAGAGCTCACCGGAGGTTTTATAAAAACCTTGTCCTGACCATAACGAACACACAAAAAAAAGAATTATCCAATTTGGCGCAGTCGTTCGAAAGTTATGCGCTTAGCAACACATTCAGCGATTCATTTTTATATATAAGAAGAAGAAGATAGATTTTGAATTATAAAATTTGAAAATATATTTTAACGCCTTTCGAAAATGGTTTTTAGTTTTCGGATATATTCAGAAGTATTTCATTTATTTGGATTTTATTGCAAAGCGGAAATATTTTGACCTTCTGACAAAATATGCACGAGGCCTGAGGGGTTAAGGAAAATGAACTCTACTCAAAGCAAAAATCTATATTCTGAAGCAGCAAAAACTCGCAAACCATGAGCGCTGGTTTCATGAAATTTGCACAGCTTTTCCTATCTAGAACCACTATTTTCAACTTTACCTAGCCTTAAAGTATCAATATATTGTTATTTGTTCAAAATAGATTGTGGCCTGATTTGGAAACTGCATTTCCGGCCCGTCTTTTGCTCCATCAACAGTGTTAACTTTAATTGAAGAAATAATCATTCTTTCCCAGCATTTCCAAGGAATCCATAGTGGACGTGTTGGCACAAGTGGTGCGCGTGGCGGTGCCGGTTGAGTCATGTACGCAGAAGCACGTGGAACTGCACATTACGCAGATGTTCGTCATCTCTGCTGCCAAGAGCCAGCTACCTCTACTGCTGGAGGATGCTTCGAGGCCTGAGAAGTCGGACGTAAGAAAACATATGAAAACCATTTTTCTTTTTACATATTTTAATATTTTTAAACAACTTCAAAAAGGAGGAGGTTCTCAATTCGGCTGTATTTTTTTTTTTTTTTTTTATGTTTGTTACCTCAGAACTTTCGACTGGGTGAACCGATATTGATGATTCTTTTTTTATTTGAAAGCTGATGCTTCCCGTGTGGTCCCATTTTAATTTGGTCTAGTTCTGCCAATGGCATCCATGAGAAAACCATATAAGTCTTAAATTTGCATTAAGTATCCGCGCGACAAATGGACGAATAACTCAATATCACGCCAACCGATTTCGATGATTCTTTTTTTATTGGAAAGGATATACTTCAAGGGTAGTTTAATGAGAGTTTGGTTAGGTTCTGATTATGGAATCCATGACACAGTAACGGAACTCTTCAATTCTTAGGAGCAAATTAACGATTCTCGGCCGAATCTCTTAATTTGACCCTAACGTCGTTATGGTCAAATTATGTCTGTCTCATATGAGCAACACGTTTAGTAGGTCTACCCATATTCAGATAAATTAGTTAGTATACTTCAGATTCACTAAAAATCAAAAAATAAACAAAACATTTAACAAAACAAAAAAACGACTTCAAAAAATGCAATAAAAAGTAAAAAAATTATTTCGTATTCTTCTACAACTTCATAATCAACTTACTTTTTCTACTCATCAATATGTAGGTACGATTGTTATTTTTGGAGTCGGTGTCAGCAAAGGTACCCGGGCGGCGTGTTCACTTGACAGCTCTCCTCACGCCGCAGCCCCGCTCTCGCCTCGTCAAGTCGCACGTGCGATACAAGCACATCACACCTATAACTATGTATGTATTTACAAACCTACCTTGGCTGATACCGACTCCAAAAATAACAATCGCACCTACATATTGATGAGTAGAAAAAGTAAGTTGATTATGAAGTTGTAGAAGAATACGAAATTATTTTTTTACTTTTTAGTGCATTTTTTGAAGTCGTTTTTTGTTTTGTAAAATTTTTTGTTTATTGTCCATATAAACATTGTCTCAAATCAATATTATAAGTCCAGATAATAGTAAGAAAATATCTTTAACTTTTCTGTTGTCAATGTCAAAAGTATGTTGTAATCAGAAGATTTTGACTGCTTAATGTGTCAATTAGATTAAACGTCTTTTAACAACCATTTATTGCCAGATAGCACTAGTAAAATTTAATGTAATCTATCTATCTATGTAAAAAATGAATGTTTCTACCTGTTGTTTAGACCTGTCAGTGGTTGAGTGGGCATAGCGCTTGGGTCCCATTCGAGCGTCGCATGTTCGACTCCTCTGCTGGCTAAGTCCTCCATCACAACACAAGCAACATTTTCGGCTTTCTGTGGTGGTAGTAGGAGATTTTCAAACATTATTGGGTTATTCGTAACCCAGGAATGTTTGTCTTTCTTTCAGAGAAAAAAAAAAAATTTTTTTTTGTCCCTTATTATTTCCTATGCTATTCATCTGGTTGCGATGAAACTTTGGTGATTTGTTGTGCGCATGCCCGCAAAGGTTTCTGTTGGCGGGTTGGCTCTGGCATTATGAAATTTGTATAAAAAATTTACAATATGTGGCAAGTTATTCGAAAAATGTGTGTATTTCATAAAACTTTGTGACAGTAAGAGATTGCAGAGGGTAAATTTTGAAAGTCCATACTTCTTACAGATGCTTCTTACACAGCTGTATGTGAACTGCTATGTGATGAAAAAAAACCTAATTTATTTGTGTTCGCCCAGACAGAAAAACAAAACATCATTTCTTAGAATATAACTAGCTGGGGAAACTACTTTGAGTAGATTATATACTACTAGTGGTGTAAGTGTTGAGAAGAATATGTGGACTCATGAAAGAGGGGGAACAGTGGCGCATCCAGCACAACAAAGAACTGTATGACATATATCAGACCCCTAGCATCTCAGCCCATATGAGACTCCTCATGTTGAGATGGGCTGGGCATGTACAGAGAATGGCGGATACACGCCTCCCAAAAAGAAGTATGACTGGAAGCCCAGGTGTAAGGAGAAAAGTGGGAAGACCCAGATTGAGGTGGGAATACGAGGTAAGAGGGGATGATTCAAAGAAATAAATTGTTTCTCCCTGCATGTCCTTTCCCATGCGTCCCCGTTCCCCTTTCGCGTCTCCTTCCTCTTCTGCGAATCCCACCTCTTTCGTTCAGTCCTGGGTCGGTCGTGAATAACCCGCTCATTGAAATCCGCTAACGGACCACCAAAGAGCGAGCGGGTCATTTTTTTGTCAGCACCCGGGTCTCGCGACCCACTTTTCGCAACCGCTCTACTACTGCAACCTGGGTTTCGGGTGCGGATGTGGCGGGGCGAGCGACGATAGATAGATGTATGAGAGAGCGAACGGGTTGTCAACACCCGGGTTTCGTCACCCGCTCTCTCGACTCAGGTAGTAGAAAGTAGCTGGGTGAAGCGTAATCGAGTTTCATATTTTGTGTCGCGGAAAGAGCGGGTCTTCGCGACCCGCTCGTGACGCCAGTGTGTCGTGAGCGACCCAGGTCAATCAAAATGATCGATCGACCCAGGACTACCTTCGTTACCCTCCCCCTCCTGCCTTCCCTCCATGGTGCTAAAATATATGAACATTTTAAAACCTCTCACGCACCAGCTATAGTAATTTTTTTATACAAATTTCATAACGCCAGAGCTTACCATTATATACAACGTGTCCGGAAAACTGCAGACAAGCGGGAAAGTGGTGAATCTACATCACGTAAAGAACCCAAAAAACTTAATTTTTCAATCTGAGCATTTCGATTTTTATATTATTTTTTTTCTATTTTTCCATTTTTTCGGCAACTAAAGGGTTAAAAAAAAATTTGAGCCCGGTTTACCCTTCGATGCATTTTATAAGACATTACACAGCTGAAATCAACCCCCCAGTGAAAAAATTTTTCAAATTTAACCTAAAAAATTCAAACTTCGGACCTGATTTACTCGAAAACGAAAGCTCAAATCAAAAAACTTATATCACAAATCGACTCCGAATGTGATGTAGATTTACCAGTTTCCCGCTTGTACTACGAGTTTCCGGACACCGTGTATAGTCTATATTCGCAGGCTGGCGCACAACAAATCACCAAAGTTTCATTGCAATCGGATAAACGATATGGCAGCGCATAAAAATCGAACAAACATATATTGATTTTTTTATATAAGATTTTCTTCATTATATAAATTCATTATCTGGTAAGACAGTACAATTTAAAAAAACATAATTTGCTAAAAACAAGTAAGTTATTACGAAAATAGAATAAGCTGGCATAGAATAAGATCGAGAGACATTTCACAGTGGCAAGTTAGGAGGAAATACATATAAACCTGTTGTGTATCAGGATCCCGAGGCTCTGAAGATACGCGTGAACCAGGACACTCGGCTAGATAACCGCGTGCTGGACCTCAGGACACCTGCTAACCAGGCCATCTTCCGACTGGAGGCTGGTGTCTGCAAGCTCTTCAGGGATATCCTCACTGATAAAGGTACCCAACAAACACTTGTTCGCATAAATATATATAGATGGACCTGAATTAACTTGCTCATTTTAATGCATTATCCAGCAAGAATGGATGTGGGCACATCCATCCAGAAAGCATATAAATTTGGGAGGCGGGTATGGGTACTGCCGCCCCGGGAGCCATTTATTGAATAACCAACACCTCTGCCATAGGTCACCTCAAGTGCTTCGCTACGTTTGATGACTTAGCAGGGGTGCCCAGGCTCATGGGGTGAGGTTTGTCCGGATCTTGGCGGCGGATGCGTCTGCCCATTAACTGTGTGGCAAGCCAGATCGGGAGAGATCTTTTGACCTCTCCAGCAGGACTCTCTCGAAACATTGCCTTGCACCGCATTGTAAGGATAGATTCATACGTCCGTCACTCTTAAGCGGGGTCCATAGCTCGCTCCGCCATTAACGTTTGCCGTGAAATCCGATTAACATCTCCGTTAACATGATAAATATTGACAATTTTTGTTGTGTTTCGAACTTCTCATGCTCGACGGAAAACATTCCATCCCGGGTGAGACAGGAAGGCGGGCGGGGGCCGGCGGGGGGTATAATTCATTTTTTGCCAAGCCGCGCGATGCGGTCGTGTATGGAGAATAAGCAGAACGGCTTTTTGTGTTTATGTGCAATGAGTGAGCATAATCACAAATTAAAAATATTATTATACTTAAAATATCTTCTCTTTGGTTAGGAATTCCAAATTCAAATTTATACAGCTATTTACTCATGTATTTGTGTTTCGAAAATTATAATTCATTTGTTTTTTCCTTAATTGTTTTTTTTCTTTGCGTCACTTAGTTTACAAAATGGAAAACTTGAAATATCGCGTTATTTACGAGTACGAGTTCCACTGTGGCACCAGTGCTGCAGAAACGGCTCGAAGGATTAATGATGTGTATGGCGACGGTGGCGCAAAAGAAAACGCAGTGCGTTTTTGGTTCCAACGTTTTCGTTCTGGAAATTTCGACCTGCAGAACAAGCCCCGTGGACGGCCGGAGACCAAAGTTGATAATGAAGAATTGAAGGCTATTGTGGAAGCAGATCCATCGCAAACCACGTCCGAGTTAGCTGCAGGCTGCGGTGTTAGTGATAAAACTGTTTTAATCCACTTGAAGCAAATTGGGAAGGTGAAAAAGCTTGAAAGGTGGGTACCTCACGAATTGAGTGAAGCAAATCAACAAATGCGCGTTAGAACGCTAGACCACACACTGCACAACAGACAGCTACCAAATTTAGAGGAGCTTCAATTGGAATGTCTAAGACATCCACCGTACTCTCCGGACCATGCCCCAACAGATTACCATTTTTTTCGAAATTTGGATAACTTCTTGCAAGGGAAAAAATTCAACTCCGATGGGGCAGTCCAAACTGCCTTCAAAGATTTTATTGATTCCCGTCCGAATGGTTTTTTAGTAAAGGGATCGATGAACTACCTATGAGATGGCAAAAGTGCATAGATAGCAATGGTACATACTTTGATTAAATAAATATATTATATTAAAAAATAAATCGACTTTATGTTCCTCCCATACAAAACGCTAATTTCATATGTAAGGACCTAACATAATAATAAAAATATTTGGTAATAAAATTAAAATATAATATCAAATATTAATATAATTATTCTGTTTTTGACGTAAATATTTACGCACTGGAAATTTTTAAGAGGTAACTTTAGGTCCTGTAATAGTCGATATTAGTCGGAAATCTTTCCTGATAAATAAATATCCGTGTTTTCTCCCTGATGTAGCACAATGGCGTTTGGATGTAGCATCTATTCTTCATCATAACGCATTTTAACATTTATGTAAACGACAAACGTCAAACGTCAAGTTTTTTGATAGTTATGTCAACTGCGCGGACCTAATAATACTGTCGTAATGGATGATTATTTCTTTCGTGAACTCACTTGTAAATAAAGTCTATTAATTTATAAATCTGTGTCAGAGACACGGTAGAAATTGACCAATTCAAATCGGTATTCTATTTTTGATGCTACGTAATTATTTACGCACTCTAAATTCTTAATGGTAACTTTAGGTCGTGCAATAACCGAAATTAGTCAGAAATCTTTCCTGATAAATATGTATTAAAATATCTGTGTTTTCTCCCTGGTGCATCTCTTTTTCATCAGAACGCATTTTAACATTGATAAAAACGTCAAACGTCAAGTGTTCATTGCGTGCGCGTGGTCACGTCCTTATCGCGGACCACAAGCCAAATTGTGTGTGATCACGTGAACTTCGCACCAATCTTTCAACCGTGTTTAACAAACGGAGGAGACGGAAAACAAAAAATGTCTTAGTGACGTTTGAGGGATTATCGCGGCAAACATTAATGGCGGAGCGAGCTTTGGACCCGCCTTTAGATACACCAACCCCAGATTCCTGTCCACCCCTCATACCTGTTTTCCTTCCCAGAACTTCCTCTCCTTCCTTTACCTAAAATGCCCCTCCACACAGCTTCCTCAAAGATGACATAGGCCCTGAGGGGAATTATTTTCCTATATGTAATATTGTTTATGAGAGTTTGACACTCCGCGCGGTAACTTAGAAGTCTTCGGTTCTTTTTTAGAGATTGGATTTGGTCTTACTTGAGAGAAGTCTCTATTTGTAGTAGCATCATTCAAGATGATATGTAATAAAATGAGTTGAACTTTGTAATATTTGGTATTATTTACATTCAAACACTTAGTTTTGTGGGAATACTTCTCAATAACTTTAGGTTCTTGATAACAAACTGGTTTATTTGTTTATTATGAGTTTACGTATTTACAATCATAATGCTACAGGTCACATGACCTGTCTATACTAGTGACTAATTGAATCTGGACAGTAGGCTGGCTACTCGGGTACCCCTGTCGGCCATCGATAGAAGCACTTTCCCTACTGGGATCTGTCGGCATCATTTCGAAGCTCTTTTAATACCATTATAAACCTGTTATCCAGGTTTTGTGGAGATCCACACTCCCAAGATCATCTCAGCGGCCTCGGAGGGTGGCGCCAATGTGTTCACGGTGAGCTACTTTAAGGGCTCCGCCTACTTGGCGCAGAGCCCTCAACTCTACAAGCAGATGGCCATCGCTGCTGACTTCGACAAGGTAATATTGTAATGTAATAATAATTTGTAAACGCAGAGACGCAAATACCAAACTTTTTTTGGATAATTTCAAATTTCACTCCCTGCATCTCAAAAAGAAAGAAATATGCCGCCACACACTTCCCAAATTGTTTCAACAACTACAGATGGATTTATATTTGTCTGACTTGTCGTATCATGACGTGTCAGAATGATATCGGTTTGATACATTTAGAATGGTGAGATTTATATTAGTGTGCCGCAATTTGTTGTGATGGCTTCTATTGTGTCGCATCAGAAGCGATCCAGATCTCAGAGCGGTGAAGGTGGGGGGGACAGGAGAGCGGCCGCGTCACGACAGATAAGACAAGTGTTGTGACGTGTCAGAGCCGCATGTATGTATGAAAATATATTGTCAGAAGGAGTCAGAATACGACATATAGATGTGAAAGCTAGCCATCATGTCAGAGCACATCACGATGCGACATGTCAGACAAATATATATCCACTTTAAAACTATCCAAGAAACAAAAACATAAGTTCCTAATGACTATTGAGGAAAGTGTGAGCAAGCCAATCTTCTAGTTGGGTGTCTAGCACGGTTGATCGATAAAATTCTATATCAAAACGATATTGACTAAATCTCTCATTTATGGCTATTAGGCAGCATTCTTTAGTTATGCAAAACTGTTAAAATTTAATTGTATAAAACTGATAAACTATTAACGGAACAATATTAGTAAAACATATAACAGTAACATAAAATAAAACAATACTGGGATGTTTTCACATACGCACGTGCTATCTTTACCATCAACACGTAGTATTGAAGGGAGGCGTCTACTAATATCTACAGGAATTCCAAAAACTGCAAAAATCGAACCAATATCTATGAGAATCAAAATGTTGACGAATATCTACAGCTCAAACTGTTGACTAATAATATCTATGAGAACCAAAGTGTTGACGAATATCTACAGCTCAAACTGCTGACTAATATCTATGAGAACCAAAGTGTTGACGAATATCTACAGCACTGGCAGAGGTTGGATTTGCAATTATGTATAACATATTGGAATAACGTAATATTGCGTATGCAGTTTAAAAAACTTAATTTATGTAAGTATGTATGTAAAAATCCCTAATATCGGACTATTGGACACATTTAGCTGATTAGTCCAACCTACGCTCTGTAGATATTAGTCAACACTGGGACCGTCATAGATATTCGTCCGACCTTAGCTCTGTAGATATTAGTCAACACTCTGAAGTTCGTAGATATTAGTTCAACATATGAGCTGTAGATATTCGTCCGACATACAGGCTGTAGATATTAGTATCTGGAGTCGTATTAAAGTAGTGGTTGGTTGCAGGTGTTCACGGTGGGCGCTGTATTCCGAGCGGAAGACTCCAACACGCATCGCCACCTGACGGAGTTTGTTGGTCTGGATCTGGAGATGGCCTTCAAGTTCCACTACCACGAGGTGCTGGACACCATCGGGGAGACCTTCACCGCCATGTTCAGGGGCCTTCGCGACAAGTGAGTCAATCGACCAATGGTAGACTTTTCAATGTCAGCAAAAGCTGTTATTATTGATAAGGAAACGGTTGCATAGCTCCTGTTAGCACTCATTAACCCATTGCGTTATCTCTCATGTTTACCTTATTTCCTTGTAGACCTGGGCCTAATATTAGGTCCTTACGTATGAAATTGGCGTTTTGTATGGGAGGAACATAAAGTCAATTTTTTTTTAATATAATATATTTGTTTAATCAAAGTATGTACCATTGCTATCTATGCACTTTTGCCATCTCATAGGTAGTTCATCGTTCCCTTTACTAAAAAAACAATTCGAAACAATAAAATCTTGAAGGCGGTTTGGATTGCCCCATCGGAGTTGAATTTTTTCCCTTGCAAGAAGTTATCCAAATTTCGAAAAACATTTCGATGCAAAGAAAAAAAACAATTACGGAAAAAACAAATGAATTATAATTTTCGGAACACAAATACATGAGTAAAAAGCTGTATAAATTTGAATTTGGAATTCCTAACCAAAGAGAAGGTATTTGAGATCAAAGTTGCCAGTACGGCAAAACGCCAATTTCATATGTAAGGACCTAATATACATCATTACATAGTATAAAATGAAGTAGCTCAAAATGTATGTGCGCATAGCCATAGATCTTTTAAACTACAAAACGGATTTTCATGCGGTTTTCACCAATAGATAGAGTGATTCAAGATGAAGGTTTATATGTATAATACATGCTTATTATAGTAGAGAAAAGCTGAGAAATTCAAAAATTCAATTCAGGCAGCGGGCAGCTGGTGGTGTGGATTTTATAAAGGTTGGGTAATGGCATTGTGTTTCGTTAGCCACAGCAACGTGTGGCCGGGTCTGCTAGTGAATAATAAGATATATTATCTGGTAAACAGAAAACAATCACAAAAAAAACAATCGCTTTGTTTTTTATGTCAATATTTGACAAGAACTCATCAACATAATTTTTGCACAGTTTTTGAAATACCATCCCACGTTGAACAGGTTAATGATCATACAATATAATAGCAGACCTCCCTTTTGAGATCCAATTGGTTTCCGAACAACGTTAGATGGTAATACACACATAATTACTAGGTATAAATCTCATTCCCGGCCTGTTTACTCCAGTAACAGTGTTGTTACTTTTCTCATGTAATTTTATGATTAATGAAATCATCACCAGTCCAAACCATACTTTTGTAGAACTCAGTGACTAAACTTGCCTGTTTACTTCCAGCTACGCAGCGGAGATTGCTGCCGTGGGCCAGCAGTACAATGTGGAACCCTTCAAGTTCTTGGATCCTCCCCTGAGACTGGAGTTCTACCAGGCCGTGGAGATGCTCAAGGAAGCAGGTTCGTAAATGTCCTTTACAACTGCTGTGAAGTCACTGCAAGGATTTTTGTTATGCAGATGACACTACAATTCGTGATAGCTTTTAGTTTGACACGAACAGAGCCAAAAAATACAAACTTCAAGTTCTCAAAAATACCTTGAAATACTCAAAAATGCGTAGATTTTAAAGTAGCATTTTATTGTTGAAAATAATGTGTATTTATTTTCATCTTGGTAATTAGGAAAGGTGCAAAACACAGCTTATGAAAAAAGTTTTTCGCATTTTTGATAATAACCATTGCTCAGAATTTTGAAAAAAAAGAGTGAATACAATTTTTTGCTGATTAACCCGTCAAAGGCCAGCAAATTCCAGGAAAAATACGGAAATTTCGTAACAAAACACGATTTTGAATTGAATGTTTTGTTGATTAATTTTGAGCTATTGTATATTTCATTGACTGAAACACGTTCCTATGTACCAAAACAACATTACTTGCATTAATTACGTAAATTAATAGGTTTTACAATGTTTTAGTCGCGGAACACTCATTAATTGCGACGGTTAAATTCGCGGCAAATTCTGACAGGTCAATGTCATAGACGAAATCGTTTTAAAAATATTCTGGGGTTGCAAGGTGAATGAAACTAGTGGCTATATCATCTATGATGTTAGCGCAAGCGATTCTGACCATGTTCTTCATACAAATTCTGTACGTAGAAGGGCCAAAATCGCAGACCAAAAGTTTTTGGTCGAAAATATTATTCAAATATTTGAATTATTTTCTCACGCATGCGCATACTCGCGCGTCACCGGTTAAAACAACTCCCTTTTTTATGTGAATACCTCACAAGAGTCCCAGCTGCTCCCGTTTGGAGCCAGTGAGACTAAGGTATCCCCAATTGGAGTATGTTGTGAGGCTGAAGGTAGTGGGGATGGGAAGTAAAAGGGAAAGAGGAAGGTGGGGAAGTTCCTGGCTATTCAGATCTGGTCATCAAGCCCGGCTAAAGCCATTTCAAGCAACGTTTCAATTCTGAATGGTGGTCTTACGCCAGATTGATACTGAGAGTATTTTTCACTCTGGAACGCGTCACAAATATACTATATATTATTTTAAATGAATTAATTGTGAAATAACACAAAATAATCAAAGGGATTCGATCCCGCAACCTTCAGATTGCGAAAGAGCCGAAGTAGATAATGAATGGTTACCTCGAGAGAGTTTCCTCTTGGGGTAAAGAATGACCTCGTCGAATTTAATGTAATCACGTTTGAGTAATAACTACTAAAAGAGATTGAAACAAATAAAATCTAGTCTCCTTCAATGTATGCAATCTTCCTATTAAGCTTTCTATTCACATGCTTGACATAGCCTTTAGTGACCAGCTCAGACACGGGAGTTCCATTGAAGCCAGAATTACTTTAGCCTCTCGCTAGCTGGAGGTAATTACTATACTTCTGTGATGTATACATATTCTGATAAATAGAATAAACTGAGGTTGTTTTGTATTCAGGTGTGACAATAGGCAGGGAAGACGACCTCTCCACTCCGGATGAAAAGTTCCTGGGCAAGCTGGTGAAGGCCAAGTACGATACGGACTTCTACATGCTGGACAAGTACCCGCTGGCCGTGAGACCTTTCTACACCATGCCCGACCCTACAGAAAAGGTAGACCCTCTCAGATTCAACAAATGTAATTTTTGCTATCTTAGGATGTAGAAGAATTAATACTTTTATGTACAGCGGAAGACTAAGTCTTTGGAGGTTATCCACCACTTACCCGCCCTGGTATAAATAACAGATGGTTACTCCTTCAAGGCTCCCGCAAAATTCTAATTTTTTTGTTAAACGAAGCTACATTTATTTATTTTTAACGATTCTAGACCTACAGAGTCCCTGCATACGTTGTTAGTAAGCAGTATGCAAGTGCTTAACAGGAAAAAATTGCAAGTAATAGGTTAGTAAACACAAATATGAATTAAACAATGCAAAAGAAAAACTTATTCCTGAGGCTTCATGAGGCGGCGTAGAAAATAGAGAATATAAAAAATGTAATAAATCTCAAATCAATTGGCAAGTACCAACAAAAAATGTATCATAAACCACACTTAGCTTCTGTGTCCCTTATCCAACCACCCAGGGATGCCTCAAAGAAAGTTAACTGAATATTTGGGGTAAAAAACTTGAAGACTAGAAGAAAATTCAGTGTTGAGTAGTCAGAGGCAGAAAAAAGGATAGTCAAGGTCGCTTGATCAAGCCTCAAGCCTGCACGTGTCATTGGGGGAGGCGCAAATAGATCGAAGAGGGATCTACAAAATTAATAATGTAATTAAAATGAAGCAGGGACGAGGTCCAACACACCCCCATATGGGGAGAAGACTAAGTCTGGAAATAGTGCGGTGCGTACGTCGGTCGCGCCGATTTAATATGTAGATGAATGAACGAAGAGCTGTAGTGCAACACTGACGGTCAGCCACATGCGAATCGTTATGATACGCTTTTGAGTGATTCGCCGGTCATTATGAATCAAATCTTTACATTTAAAAATATTTACCATCCGTGGCAGTGATCGGACATCCGCTGCGTGCGTTTCCAGGCAATCACAAAATTTTATTACCCATCGATTTACAGTAGACCTATCAGCAGCATCGTCACCGTAAATTTCCTCTAAATGACGATGAATCTCAGTAGGAGTCACTTTTTCAGCCGTTAAAACTTCGATAACAGCACACTGTTTAACTCGCATTGACTCTCTCTCTCTCTGGTTTCAATCCTGGGATTGGTTTGCAGCAATTTTCTTTAGTTTCCTCTTCCATTCTTCCCTGTCTTGTGCGGCTCTTTTGAGGTCTGCATATGATAAGCAGCGCACGTCCACCAGCAGGTCCTCCAGGTACTCTCGGCGTGGGCGTCCCCTAGAGTTTGTCCCCTCGGTCATACCCTCCATTATAGAATGCAAGAGGCCTTCTTATCGCATTGACATGGCACCATAATGCGTCTTCATACTTTCGCTTCTCAAAATACTCTGGATGAATTTAACAACCTCAAACCTGCGCATGCATATAGAGGGGAAATGTCACTTCCACATTCCAGCTGGAGCACTTCTGAATTGTCATTTTGTACCTACCTCCCTGCCCGCTAAACTACATGAAGTACACTCATTTTTCGAACAACTTGCGTGCCATTGCAAAATTTTTATACAAATTTCATAATGACAGAGCTCACCAATGTATATAGAAGCTTCGCGGATGTGCACACAACAACTCACCAAACTTTCATCGCAATCGGATGAAAAGTATAGGAAATTATTTCATAACGCCAGAGCTCACTATTACATATAGAAACCATCGCGGGCATGTGCACATCAAATCACCAAAGTTTCATCGCAATCGCATGATTGGTTTAGGAGCGCATAAGGGACAAACAAAAAAACATTTATTTTTATATAGACTAGCTGGTACCCGGCATGCGTTGCTATGCCATTTAATAAAGAAATTGTTTCTCCCTTCGCGTCCTTTCCCTTTCGTCCCGTTCACCTTCCTCCTCCCCTTCTCCCCGCGTCCCCTTCCCCTCTCGCGTTCCCACTCCTCCTCCTTCCCTTTTCTCACTCTACTCCCCCCCCTTCCCCGTCTCGCGAAACCCCCTCCCGAGTTCCCCTCCCCCCCCAAATTCGCCTCCCCCTCCCGCGGTTCCCCTCCCCCATCCTGCATTCCATACATTCATTCCCAATACATTCAGTTTTCAAACAGCTCGCGTGCCACTTTGCAATTTTTTTATACAAATTTCACGATGCCAGAGCTCGTATATGTTATTCTGATGTATGAGCTATATTATTGTAAAGTTTCATTAAAATCCATTCATTTGCATGAAAGAGTAACAAACACACATAGATCCGTGTTTCGTTTAATATTATGGCTGTCCGACGGCAAACGATCTAATGCCATTTTGAACATTTTTACTAAATCATTGTTCTGATGAAGAAACGTTTGCAGTTCGTGAACATTGGTTCATTTCACTGTTGAATTATGAACACAACGCCTTTCAACTTCCGCATCTTGATTGCCCATAAAATGCTAGCTTTTTCCCCCTCCATCCATCCCCCTCCCCTTCCCCCATCCCTCCCCACAACCCTACCCCTGCCCCCTCCATCTTCCCCCCACCCTCCTACACCCCTCCCCCCCATCCTTCCCTCCCCCCTCTCCCACCCCCAGGAGGTCAAATGATTGACAGGGAAGTAGAACAGTTTATATGGGAAAATGAAATTGTTGTTTTTACTATCTTCCTCGCAATTTTTCCATATTTTCTCACCGTTTAAACCTTCCCTGGACTACGACAAACATTTCAAAACCAAAATCAGCTAAATCGGCCCAGCCGTTCTCGAGTTTTAGCGAGACAAACGAACAGCAATTGATTTTTATATATATAAATAGATAGATAGATAGATTAAGATTTGTACAAAGATCGGAATGCTAAGTTAAAATGTTTTCTTCAAGTGTGTGAGACATTGTTTCCAGTCTTTTACTTAACGAATACGATATTAATAAAAACAACTGTCCTCCACTGAAATCGATGTGGCACTATGGCATCTTCACGTAACTGGAAATCAGCGACTATTTCCAGCCTAACTACAATCATAATGAACTTCCCCTTGTCCTATTGGCAGCAACAACCTCGTCTGCTAGTTTCTATGAAGAGTAGAAGGGATTTGATGCTAAACACGACTCAAATCATCAAGCTTTACTACTTTAGTCCCTAATTGACAAATTTATTGTAGGTTTAATCGCTTGTTAAGATAATTTAAAGATGTTTGTTTGTTATTTGCAGATTTCTTCCAACTCGTACGACATGTTCATGAGGGGAGAGGAGATCCTCTCCGGGGCGCAGAGAATTCACGACCCAGACCTCTTAACGGAGAGAGCTAAACATCACCAAATTGGTAAGCATCACAATTTAAAGAACATTAGCGCCATTTTGTTTTTTTTTGACAGTTGAAAGGTTCCTACTAAATGCTTATTCTAAGTCCCTTTCAGCTTTTGAACAAATTGTGATCAGCAGAGCAGGACAACTATCATATTGTTAAGATGGTATACAATCCCACGAAAAAATCCATTACAGGCGGAGCCACAGGCGTGGCTAGACTGGGGGTTACCGCCTAAATGGTCCGGGCACGGGTGATTGACAGCCAGCATTGTTCTAAATATTGCACAGTGAGACAGTTCTCAATTTAACTTGGACAAATTTAAGTAAATTTTAGCGATATATTTTTTTACACTTGTCACAATAAACATTATTGTGAGCAGTAATTAGGTAATTAAATAATTTACATGGTTTTCGCAAATTGGCGGTACCTACTACAACAATTAGAGATCTCAAGTAATCGTAAATCACATTTTCTTCCTTAGGTTATTTAAATTTGTTTATTGTAAATATACCACATTTTAATTTGGGAGGCGGGAATGGGTACCGCCGCCCCGGGAACCTTTATTGTATAACCAACACCTCTGCCATAGGTCACCCCAAGTGGTTCACTACGTTTGTTGATTTAGCAGGGGTGCCCGGGTTCATTGGGTGAGGTTTGTCTAGGTCTTGGAGACAGATGACCAGGACATACTGAACTCGAGATTCCTACCCACCCCTTAAACCCTTTTCCTTCCCAGAACTCTCCTCTCCTTCCTTTCCTTAAAAAACCCTCCACACAGCATCCTCAAAGATGACATAGGCCCTGAGGGAAATTATGTTCCTCAGGGCCTCCTGTGTGGAGCTCATGTAAAAAAAGGGACAATGAAATCTGAATTAAAATATTTTTTTATGACGTAATTCATTTACGATAAATATTTGGTAAAATATTGGTAACTGGTATCACATATATATTTTGTGGAATTTCATAGTAATGAGGTTTAAAATAAAACAATTTTTCAGTTCGTTTAACTTTTATTTTACAGACTGGACCAGTTACGGTCATCTTCAAACTGGTACGGGAAAATAATTTTAAATAGATTCTTGCGTGTGCAGTGACGTACAATTTAGTATATATAACAATAATCTGAAAAAAGTTCCACCAATAAACTTCTTATAAAACTTTTTTAACTGCCACAGTTTAGACAATGGTAATGGGATTGTTGTAAAAAAATATATCTTCGAAAATTTATTTTGAGTTTGTATTTTTTTTAGCGGAGGGAATTTGAAAAAAATTTACAAAGTTATGACAAATTTAATTAGCTTTAAAACGATGTATTTACATGGCTTACCTTAATCCTTCATGCCAAGTAAGTAATGGTAGAGACATTTATATTAGGTGTAAGTATTTATATTAGTATGAACTGACCTTCCCATTGATATACTTGGTTAATCTGTCTATATCTACAAATGTATTCCCTTCATGCCTTAAAATAGCTACAGTTATACCCATACAAAAAAGTGGTAACAAAAAAGATATGTATAATTACCGACCCATAAGTCTCTTAAGCTCTTTTCCTTGAAAACTGTAATGAAGAAGCAAATTGTTCAATTTCTTGAACAAAACAAATTATTATCACCATCCCAGTATGGTTTTAGAGAAAATCTGAGCACCAACGATGCCATAGAAAATCTAACAAACATGGCCATAAAAACATAGATGATGAGAAAAATGTTTAGCTTTATTCATAGATCTTCAAAAAGCTTTTGACACAATAGACCATAAAATATTACTAACAAAACTAAAAAAATAGGAATGGCCGAATCAACAATGAACTTATTGGAGTCATATATAACAGGGCGAGAACAACAAGTACAAATTGGCAAACAAAAGAGCAAACTTCTATCTCTAAACTATGGCGTTCCTCATCAACGATTTAACTAACCTTACCATTAAAGGAAACATAATCAGTTTTGCTGATGATACTGTTTTATTATTTCAAGAAGAAAATTGGACGGATACATTTAAAGAGGCTGAAAAAGGGCTTAGTGCACTTCAAAATTGGCTTAAAATCAACTCGCTTACCCTTAATATAAGCAAAACAAAATATATAACATTTTCAATGAACTCAAGGGGCCAACCAATAAAATCACTAGAACTAAAATTACATGAATGCCATGGAAATAATATACAATGTTACTGCCCCGTCAGCGAAAAAACACAAAACATAAAATATCTCGGAGCAATAATTGACGAAAATCTTAGATGGGACCTACACATCAAAGGTATTACGGAAAAACTCACAAGCCTTATATATTTCTTTAAAAATCTAAGAAACGTGTTAAATAAAAAGGATATGAAAAAGGTCTTGTAGCAATTGAACGTGCTACGTAAACACAGTTAAAAGAAAGCTCTAGAATCATCGGTTGATAGTTTTTTTATGTGCCATTAAAATTTTCACAATGTTATCAACATATGGAGTGTGACAGTTAAAAAAATAATAAACAGTACAATTTGTTACAGCTTGCTGTTCAAAAGAATTGGAATTTGAATTGCTTGAATTTGAATTCTTAAGTAAGTACTTCTCACAGCGCAGGTAGCTACAGTACTCCCTCCCCAGACAACGCAGACATGGCTGCGGTGGAAAGAGGAATAGTCAGATACCGAGGTGATCGGGAAATCGAACCCGCCTTCCAGAACGAGTGGTTGTGTGTGTCCGATCCTTACTGCCATCGAACAACGGAAGGGTTGGTTGTGATGTGGCGTACGGGGTACGGGTTACCCTGTCGGTAACAAAAAGGCGACTGACTTGGTTGGGGCTGGTGCTGGTCGCCATCAGTTTGGGCCCCGCGCGTTTTCCTGCTGGAAGTTGCAGGGTTTGGTGCACTTGCTTGCCTTCGTCCCATACTTCCAGTGGTACCAGCATGTTCCCTCGGGCTGACGACCTCTGGACCGACTGCGGGAACGATTGCTCCAACGATGCGGGGTGGCGCTCCTCCTATGCTGGCCAGAGCGTAGTGTCGAAACTTCGCGCCTCAAAGTAGCGAGCTCTTGTTGGAGAGGCTGCATCAACCGCTCCATCCGTGTTAGTAGTGGCTGATTGATGGGTTTACCCATTTCCTCGGATGTACCGCTCGTGAGGGACATGATGATGATGATTGGTGCGCGAAATTTATCACCGAAGAGTTTATTTCGTGCGCGACGTGCTCGCGGTAGACGTACTTGCACGCGTCGTGTTCACTGTCGGATTCACAAATGTAAACTTCGTGGTCACTAATGTGAACGTCGGTGTCACCAATGTAGCAATTGAACGTGCTACGTAAACACAGTTAAAAGAAAGCTCTAGAATCATCGGTTGATAGTTTTTTTATGTGCCATTAAAATTTTCACAATGTTATCAACATATGGAGTGTGACAGTTAAAAAAATAATAAACAGTACAATTTGTTTCAGCTTGCTGTTCAAAAGAATTGGAATTTGAATTGCTTGAATTTGAATTCTTAAGTAAGTACTTCTCACAGCGCAGGTAGCTACAGTCTACTACGCGTTATGTCATTCTCGAATTGAATATGGAATCATAGCATGGGGATCTGTTATACATACGTACCTACACAGCCTGAATACGATTCAAAAAGGAATCATAAAGACCATATTGAAAGTACCAATTAGAACGCCTTCAATTGAAATTTGCAATAACTTTGACATACCAAATGTACAGCAAATATATGCCAAAAATATATTATTGAAGCTCTTCAAAAATAATGAATCCTCTACGAGACCGTGTATGCATAACACTAGATCGAATAAAAATGATATAAAAAATATTCCAAGTTATAAACCCACATTTGGATAAAGAAACTATACATACTTTGCAACAAAAATCCATAACATCCTTCCCCAAGACATAAAACTAATAAAAAATCCAATTGAATACAAATCAAGAATAAAAATATGGCTTAAAGAGGTCAATGAGAAAACCCTAGCGAAGACGCTAAAAACGATATAGAAGACAAATGAACTATATTTAAATAACTTAAGTCCGCCTCGGCACAGGACCCCCTAGTGAGGAGGACTAAGAAATACAATATTTTATACTTAATTTCACCATTGTATTTTGTATGTAAAATTTTTAATATAGTCGCTATAATAAAAAAAGTCATATGTTGTAACCAAGATAATGTAATTATACGTTATAGTATTGTATAGTATGCATTTAGAAAAAAGCATTCTTACGGAAAATAAATGATAATAATAGATATGTAAATTTATAATAGATATGTAAATTTATTTCTATAAATTTTGTTTGCAGATGCTGCCTAAAAACTGTTAAAATCCATGATCAAATCAATTGCGCCGAGATCAGATTGTACTGGATTGATAGTTATTGCTTGTGAACTTTCTGCTTCGTTTTGAAAGCTTAAATGCTCTGCGTTCACATGTAGCATTTCACAGTCATTTGGTTGGCTTTGTGTTAGTGTCGTAATGGGTGTCAATAATTTTCGTGTCTTGGTATTGCGTATCTTACTTTTTCGAAGTCGGCTCGATTGCATAGCTTCAACAATATATTGAGGTTCTTTGATTAGCATACTTCTCATTAAACGTGAATCAAGGAGTTCAGGTAGTAGACACTCCATATAAAATCGTATCAACTTATTTTCCATATTTACTTTCCAAAATTCAGGGTTCTTTCTGATGTATTCAACTTTCATTGTGTTTTCTTTTCCGGTCCAAAGGCCGAACAAACACATTTCTTTGCCTGTGATACGTAGTTGCCCTTGGATTTGGTAATACCACGAGGTTTTCAAAATAAACTTTAAATTATTGTCCATATTTCTCTGAAACTTCACCACTGTGTGTATTTTAAATTGAGATTAGAACTAAAAAAATAATATTCTTTTAAATTGTGGAAACATAGAAAAATTACTTTACTTACTTGTAGAAGGAGTTAAATTTAAAATAAACCAAAGATTTCACTAACAGATTTTAAAAGTATTCGGTTGATTAAATACAATAATTACGTAAAAAATCACGGTAGCGTCGGGCCGGGACGAAACGACCTTATTCGCCGACACTCCATCGACGACTGAATTAGAACGGCTTAAGTGCTTCGACGGGTGCACATAAAAATGGCGGCGGGCGGTGCGATGTTTGCATAACTACGGTTGGGTTTCTCAAATCAGGCCAGAAATTCAACATTTCCGAGTGGTAGATTTTAATTATTTCTGATGAACATATTAATAAAATCTAAAATGTATTGAGATTAAACACTACGGAAGACATGAATTCATCGCATAGAAAAATCAAATTGATCTTAACGCAAAAGTTGTAGTAGTACAACGTATTACAATTTTTTAAAGGTGTTGTACGTTAAAAAAACTGATAGTGACATACTGTTTTTATTAATCTAAAATATAAATTACTCGCATCCCTTGTGCGGCATGAGATTTTATTTTTTTATTCAATTATAATTTCGCTGAAATAAATTAAAATGTGAGTCTCGGGCAAAACCTCGATGAGCGAGATTGTGTCTCGCCTTAACCCATTCATGACGAAGGTGCCATATGGACCTCGAAAAAGTGTTGGACCTCAATTAGTCACATCATGCCGATATATTAAAATGGCGATGCGAAATTCAGTTTTATGTAGTCTACAAGCATGTACGAACACGTTTGTCTTAGAGGCGCTCAGTTCGTTTGCATGTGCCGGCGTGGACAGACGTGTATAAACGGAGTTTGAAAAAAAGTGCAAATTTTTCAAAATGTCAAAACGAGTGAAGTAAGTAATCCATTAAACTTATGTGTAGATTTGATTTTTTTTTCCAAAACCGTTTATGATCCGTAAAGAATGAAATTTACTAACTATTTATAGACATATTGTTACAAAAATAATCCTTATTGTATCAAAGAGAGTACTTTGAATTGAAAGTTTTGATTTTTGGCTCCATATGGACCTTTCGGCAGATCTCACTATACATAAATTGTAATTTTTCGCAGATTTCATTGTTTTTTCGTGTTTTTTAGGGGTCTGACTGTTGAAGAAGTGATGTTACTGCTTGAAGAACAATCGGATACGAATTTGGAGGATGATGAGGTAGTTGATGTGTATGTGGAGCCGCCAAATGAGAGTGATTTGTCCGGAGCAGATTCAGCTGATGAAGATGACGGTGGAATAATTGCCAATATTTCTCGAGCGCAATTGTTTTCTAATTGCCAAATCGTAAATCGCCGTCGACACAAAAAGGGACAAGATACGCCCGATTATGATTCAGATCAAGAGAACCCTAATCTAGAGCATTTCGGAGACGAGCGTTTGGATTCAACTTTCAGTGACTTCGACATAAATTTATTCGACGCTTCAGCATCACACGGTCAAGCGTCTGCAAGCACTTCTTTCGAGCCTCCTTTGAAACGATGCCGTGTTAGTACTGGAGACGGAGTGAATGATCCCGCTGAACCACCTTATCGCATTCCAAAACGTATGCCTGGTCCGAAAACTATGTTTCAATGGAAGTCTAACGATGTGACGCCAATTGTTTCTAGCATATTTCCCGAAGGAAATTATACCGACGTAGCTGCTTTATCACCGGTGGAATTATTTGAACTAAATTTTGACAACGAAATGTACGAATTCATCGTTACAGAATCCAACAAATATCAGACCAAGCAAGACCCTGAAAATAGTCATAAAGTATCACCTTTAACTGTCGGGGATATCAAAGCGTACATGGGTATACTTATAACATCGGGATTATGCCCGATTCCATCAACTCGATTGTACTGGAGCAGCTCTCGCCCTTTCTACAATAAGCAGATTGCGTCCACCATGTCTCGTGATAGATTTGAACAGATACACAAAATGATACACTTTGCTTCACCAAATCAGTTCAATAGTGCAGACCGGATGTGGAAGTTACGTCCATTTACAGATAGGCTTATTGAACGGTTTATGCGAAACTTCCACCCAGAAGAAAATTTAAGTTATGATGAATCGATGATACCATACTATGGCCGCCATGGATGTAAGCAATACATAAAAGGCAAACCCATTCGATTCGGATATAAAGTGTGGAGCCTAAATACAACCTCCGGTTACTTGATCAATTTTGAGATCTACCAAGGCAGCAATCCCCGGATTCCAAAGGAGTATGGTGTTGTAGGCTTGAATGCTTCACCACTACTTATGTTGGTCGATCAATTGCCAGTGGAAAAGCGCGAATTGCCATATCACTTCTACTTTGATAATCTTTTTACGGGTATGCCATTGCTGTACTATTTGCATTTTTATGGATACAATGGCACAGGTACAATTCGAGACAATCGGATTCCCAGTTCATCTCCTATCCCCAAGAAGAAGGCAACAATGTCAAAATACAACAAAGGTGTGCTTTCTCGAGGACATACTGAAAGTGCGCAGACATCATTTGGCAAGACCCCCATCTACGTTACTCAATGGGTTGATAACGCTGTTTGTTCTGTAGCTTCAACAAAATACGGAAAGAATCCATTGGATCTAGCAAGCCGTTACTCACGGAAGGAGCAAAAAAAGATCAGTATACAGAGGCCATATGCAATTCATCAATATAACACGAATATGGGTGGAACTGACAGAATGGACCAAAACGTTGCATGTTATCGCATTACTGTTCGCCAACAGAAATGGTGGTGGTCCATTTTTACCTGGGCCATTGATGTAACCATTCAGAATTGCTGGCTTCTGAAGCGCAAAGCCACGGGCAATTTTAAATTGGGGCAGTTAGAATTCCGTGAAGAAATATCAAAGCATTACTGTGAGAAGTATTCTATCAAGAAATACTTCAAGGCACCCGACAAACTCACCAAAATAGGTCAAACGGCAATGCAGTATGATACCTCCGTCCCCCATTATCCTGGGCCAATACCGATAACTGAGACTAATAAGGGAGGAAAACTGTCTTGCGCATCTTGTAAAAGCAAGCAGCGCATCCGTTGCATCACATGTAAGGTCGGACTATGCGTGAAATGCTTCGAGGGCTATCACACTAAATAATGTTGTTGAAAATTACACTTTTGGAACAATAAAGATGAAAAAATGAAATTTCTGACTAGTTATTTGCCGAAAGATCCATATGGACCTCATCCTTCTCGAGGCTCCTGGGGGATGAGGAGACGATTTTTTCAAATTCCGAAAAAAACGTTCTTATTCTACTTTCAAAACCAACCACTCTGTGAATTTTCTGCGCGAAATTCGAAAAAAAAATAGTTCGTCATGAATGGGTTAAGCTTTTCACCTTATTACAATTTGATGGAAAACTGAAACACACCTAGAATCGGTGTTAAAAGGGGACCTTTCACTTGGCAACCGGACAACTCAGAATCATGCAACTTCAAAACCTCATTTCAAAAGTCACTAAAAGTGATGAAAAAAATATATTAAAAAATTGGTTAAATAGGTTACGTTCATAGACATATGAATATTAACCCCTCCGCAACGTAAGCAGATATAAGCGTTATAAATAGGACAGCAGTCAAGTACAATAAGCGTGTTTACACGTCAGCGCGTCTGTTTCCATAGAAATAGTTCTAACTCCGTTATTGTTGTAGTTACATCCCTAAACCAAAAAGTAAAAGGTCAATAGTAGATCAAGCCATCAAAGAAAAGAATACAAGCCCAGAATTATAATGTGCTACGACAGCGAGGGAAATATTTTGAATGAAAAGTCAAGAATTCTGAATAGATGGGTGGAATATTTTGATGCTCTGCTAAACGGAAGTGTAGATGAGAGTGTGGGTGAAAATTTGACAAGGGATGGAAACATCACTGATGGTGGTACTAATGATGATGACAATGTCGAGCCGCCACCAACATTAGAAGAAGTAGTGGGTGCCATTAAAAGTCTACATAACAATAAATCACCTGAAACTGACAACATCTCTGCAGAGTTATTCAAATATGGCGGAGAGAACCTTCAAGTCCATATACAGGGTGTCCGGTGGTAAAGTGCATTAACTTCGGGAGGTGATTCTACATGATGCTAGAAGTAAAAAAGATAAACAACTTTTTCCGAAATTCCAACTTTTTATTTTCCATACAAAAAGATATACCTACTAAAAATCGTTAGTGAAGGTACACACTTACCAGTTGACAGTGTCAATGTGGCAACGTTGCATATTTATGAGTGGCACGTATCCATGGAAACAACATGTAAATTGTAAACAATAACAAGACTGACAGTTCGCCGTTTTACAATGTGCAACAAAATCGTATGTTTTATAATGTTTTAAACCAAATTCAACTGAGAACTGCACTAAAATAACAATATTCATATGAATTTACACTTTTACTATACAAATTATTAATAACTAATTGAACACTTAACTAATTTCATCGTTTTTCACTAATTTAACAAATTTTCAAAATGTCCACCTTCTGCTTGCAGGCAAGTATTGAAACGTCATTGACAAGAAGAAAAGAAACACGCGTTGAACAAACATGTTCTTTTAAGTCAATAAATACACACTAATGTAACAAGTTTCGAGTATTAATAACACAATTCTTACAGAGAAACACTGCAAGATACATTGTATTTGCGAATAAACGGTAAAATTCATCGCGAAGCATCTGCGGCGTATTTAAATATCAACAGCTGACTGACGGAAAGACGGAATGGGGTAGCGGGGAGTTCATTGAGCGCGGGGGGCGCGGGACGGTAGATTTGGAAACTATGCTAAATAGTAACGCCGGCACTACACAGCGGACCGATTTTACGTTTTTACCTGAAAAGTACTCTTAAAAGTTTGAATTTCGGAAAAATTTATTTATCTTTTTTACTCCTACCATCATGTAGAATCACCTCCCGAAGTTAATGCACTTTACCACCGGACACCCTGTATATAATATAATTAAATCCATCTGGTGCTCTGAGACTCTGCCAAGTGAATGGAACTGTGGAATAATTTGCCCTCTTCACAAGAAAGGAGACCCTATGAACTGCTCTAACTATAGGGGCATAACGCTGCTGAATATCTCATACAAGATCCTATCAAATGTACTGTGTGGTAGGCTTATGAAATATTCGGATGGCATAATTGGCCAATATCAAACTGGGTTCCGTAAGGGGAAATCTACAACTGATCAAATCTTTTCACTGAGACAGATACTGGAAAAAACAATAGAATTTAATGTTGATACATACCATCTCTTCATAGATTTTAAGGCTGCCTATGACACGGTAAATAGAGAAAGACTGTACAGAGCCTTGGATGAATTTAATATCCCAAGAAAACTGGTAAACTTAGTAAGGCTCACAATGTCTAATGTTGAGTGCCGAGTCAGAATACAACAGGATCTGTCAGACACCCTAAAGACCTTCAATGGACTAAGACAAGGAGATGCACTTGCCTGCATTTTATTCAATTTAGCGCTGGAAAAGGCCATCCGAAATGCAGGTATACAAACCACAGGCCATATTTTTAACAAGTCTGTTCAGCTCCTTGCTTATGCTGACGATATAGATATCATCGCACGCTCAGAATATGAACTAAAATCGGCGTTTAAAAGCTTAGCTACGTCGGCAAGGAACATGGGATTGGTCATCAACGAGGGGAAGACAAAATATATGCCCGTACATGGACGCCAGAAACCACCAAGTATACAGATAGATAATTATACATTTGAAACTGTCAACGAGTTTGTATATCTCGGTACTATGGTGACAAATGACAACAATGTATCCAGCGAAATCAAAAGAAGAATAGTAGCTGCAAATCGATACTACTTTGGGCTACAGAAGCATATGAAATCTCGCCACCTTACCAGAAGAACTAAAGTCCTGCTTTACAAGACCCTTATACGACCTGTTCTTATGTATGGTTCGGAATGCTGGACAATCAGTAAGGGTGATGAAGGAGCCCTAGAAAGTTTTGAAAGGAAGGTGCTGCGAAGGATTTACGGCCCAGTCTGTGATAATGGAGAATGGCGTATCAGATACAACCAGGAGCTATACGATCTTTACGAGGACCCTAATATCTCCAAGGAAATCAAAACTGGAAGACTCAGGTGGGCTGGACATATCCAGAGAATGAGCGAAGGAGATATCCCAAAGCGAATTATGGATGGTGCACCTGGGGGTCGGAGAAGAGTTGGAAGACCAAAGCTTCGATGGCTGGATGGAGTGGTGAAGGATGCAAGCACCATCGGCATCCGAAACTGGCGCAACGCAGCACAACACCGACAGTCATGGAGGCAGGCTCTGCTGGAGGCCAAGACCCGACCTGGGTTGTAGAGCCACAGATGATGATGATGAGTAGATCAAGCTGTGCATCTCTATCAAGTTGTCTATAGAAATACATAACAGGAATCAGCTGTCAGTCGCGTAGTTGACAAAAATATTTTCCCGCGCAAATTTATTACCGGCAGGTCGTCCGCGCTCGACATTTTTAATTTTTATTAAATATTTTTATATGAAATGATAAAAAAGTGAGGTGACAGAAGTGTTTATTACACATATATACAATAGAATAAGTTTTAATAATAATTAATCTGTGATTTTAGTACCGTTTTCACGTAACAAAACATCACGTGAGTCATTTTTACCTATTTTTAATATTTGCATGCTAAATCTTAATATTTATTTGTAATATAAGAATTCGAAAGCTTATTTTGTAGCCTTTCTAAAACAGTTTTTACTATTCGGCTACGTACAGAAATGTTTCATTTATAGAGCTTTAATTGTGACGCGGTAATAACACAAAGTTTTCGTAAAATGTCATTTTGTTTGAGACAACTCAAGTGCATATTGGCGAAAATTCGGAGGGGTTAATAGACCTGCCGTAAGTGATAAACGCGTATTATTTCCCCCTCCCCATACCGGTTCCATGGAACCGGCTGGGATTGAGTATGGCTTCGCGTGAATCTAAAAAATGTGACGTCATCATTCTTCTGCGAGCCAGCGTCGAGCGCTCATTGGTGCATTTTACGAAATAACACCACAAAAAACATGGTTTGTGTTTTGAAAACATGTAAATATATACTATCTCTCGAGATACATGGCATGTGCTCGTCGATGTTTATTGGGGTAAATAAATTATGAAACATTTGTAAAAGTGTCCTAATTAAATACAGCAACAAAATATTGGAGTCTGAAAATAAGCGAACTTTACTTTGCCGTATTTAGACTTCCTAAATTTGTTTATTACGCGGCGAGCAATTCGCGCTCCCATGTAAAAAGGTCTATTCATTCAAAAGCAGATTTTACTTTTAATAACTAAATGGTGATATTATAATATGAGTTAAACCTATGTACTGTCATATTGAGTTATCGACGAATCACATATCTCCAAAGTCATCTTCCCGCTCTGCGCCCCGCTGTAGTTGTTGTCTACCCCTCACCTTTATGTTCTGGTCTAGTAATATTCATATGTCTATGGTTATATTATGGGCTATTTTTTTTTTTCATAACTTTTAATGACTTTTCGAAGGGGTGTTGAAATTGTATGATTCTGAGTTCTCAATTAATGTCAAGAAAACAAAATGGCGTTAAATGGCCATTTGATGACAATGTGACATTTGAATTTCTGTGAAACAACTGGGGCTAAGTGTAGACATAAAGATCGACATACTTTACTTTATGTTGGATTAAAAATATAAGAAACTTAAACACAAAAAGTAAGTATGTACTAAATGTAAGAAAATAAGGCCTTTAGGGAACTGTGACATATAGATTGTGAGGGGCCGGTATCTTTCTCCAGTATACGTGGAGGCTGGACTGCGGCAGGCTCCGTGGTGAGGATATTCTTTTCATCATTCCTGCCCCTGCCGCCCATTTTTTTTATAATACCTCATAAGAGTCCCAGCTACTCCCGTCTGGTGCCAGTGAGTCTATTGCATCCCCAATTGGGGTATGTTGTGAGGCTGAAGGTAGTGGGTAAAGGAAGGAAATGGGGAAGAGGAAGGTAGTGAAGTACCCGGCTATTCAGACCTGGTCACCAAACACGGCTAAAGCCATTTCAATCAACATTTCAATTCTGAATGGTGGTTACTAAGAGTATCTTCCATTCTGGAACGTGCCGCAAACATACTATACATTATTTTAAAGAGGCCAAACATTATGTAAAAGGCATTATTGTATTACAGTCTTTTTACACTGCTCTTTTTGTAGTTAGCACAAAGTTCGTACACATTTTCCCGAGAAGGCGAAAAAGAGCATTCTTTTCGCGCAGTAAAGGCGCTAATTAATGTTTTTTTTATTATTATTATATTATAGACATAACCAAGATTGCTGCCTACATCGACTCCTTCAGACTGGGATGTCCCCCTCATGCTGGTGAGTAACTAAATTTATTTGATACATTTTTTTTCTTTTATGTCCTTGTAACAAAAGTGAAGTCACATAACTACTGCATCCAGTCGGTCTTTTTTATGAGCTCCACACAGGAGGCCCTGAGGAAAATAATTTCCCTCAGGGCCTATGTCATCGTTGGGGATGCTGTGTGGACGGTTTTTTTAAGGAAAGTAAGGAGAGGAGACTTCTGGGAAGGAAAAGGGTTTAAGGGGTGGGTAGGAATCTGGGGTTCAGTGTGTCCTGGTCATCCGCCTCCAAGACCTAGACCAGGGTTTCCCAACCAGTGGTTCGCGGACCACTGGTGGTCCGCGAGAGGCTAGAAGATGGTCTGCGATGGACCACCGGTCAATAAACGAGCCAGCTCTCGGGCGGTCCTTGGTCGAGAAGTCTGAATAAAAAAAATCGGGCCAATATTCACTTTATCATTATTGTACCTTGTGGTCAGTGGCCATTATGGTATTCTGTTTCGCCCCACCCGATCCTACCCACTCTATCCCATTCCGCCCCATCCGTTGTGGTAAATATTCTGCTAGAACCCGTCCAACTCTATCCCATTCTGCCCCCTCCGTTGTGGTAAATATTCTGCCAGAACCCGTCCAACCCTATCGCATTACGCTCATCTCGCTGTGCAATCCGTCCCGGGTGCCACCCATGCTAGCCTACGCCACTGACCATAAGTAGTGGTTATAGGGCGGATAACGTGGTAACGTAGTGTCATCCCCCCCCTCCCCCCCCATTAAAGTTGACAAATACAAATTTGGACTGACAAAATCCAAAATCCTGGGGGGGGGTGGGGGTGGTCCCCGTCGAAAAAATAAACGTACAAGTGGTCCCGGGTCAGAAAAAGGTTGGGAACCACTGACCTAGACAAACCTCACCTCATGAACCCGGGCACCCCTGCTAAGTCACCAAACGTAGCGAACCACTTGGGGTGACCTATGGCAGAGGTGTTGGTTATTCAATAAAGGTTCCCGGGGCGGCGGTACCCATTCCCGCCTCCCAAATTGAATTGTGAATTACTACACACTCTGAATTAAACATGTGTGAATTACACACTCTGATTTTAAAAAATCAGAATGTGTAATTCACACATGGTAGAAGTGAAACTAGAAAGTCGCTAGATGTCACTTTCTTTTCTTTTGCCTATTTATTTTAAAGTGGTTTGAAGATTGGATATTGATTTCACAAAAATAAAAATGTTTATTTTTTTGGATTTTGTAGGATTTGAATCCCCATTCGCTTGACGTCTGACTCTCTGGCCGCTGAGACTTGTCGAGCGCCTTGCCACTGCGCTATCGAAGGCCCTTGCCGACGTGCGAATTTACCGCATTATATTAGAACCGAGAACCCGCCAAATAATAAATTTCAGTGACACATTTCCGTTTCATCCGAATTTCAAATCACTAACGGGTCTAAAGAAGTTACACTTAAAAAAAACTCTGTGTACAATTTGGCAGGCGGGTATGGGTACTGCCACCCTGAGAACTATTTATTGAAAAACCAACACCTCTGCCATAGGTTATGTTTGGTGATTCAGTAGAGGTACCCTGGTTCGTGGGGTGAGGTTTGTCTAGGTGTTGGCTGCGGATGCGTTTGCCCATCTACCGCATGGCGGGCCAGATCGGGAGAGACTATTTTGGGAAGTCCTTTTGACCTTTCCTGGACTCTCTCAACCCATGGCCTTGCACCGCTGGGGGGGAATGGATTCACACTAGGGATGTTATGGATATGAAATTTCGGATCTGGATACGGATACGGATATAGGAATAATATTATACCGGTTTCGGATACGGTTACGGATATGAAATTATTTCGGATTATCCGCTAGTTTCGGATAATTTCGGTTACGGATATTAGAATTTTAAAATTATAAAAGCAAAATACAAATAGCAAGATTTTTTATTTCTAGTCTATATTATCATTTGTTTTTTACAATCAGTCAAATAAATAACTATTATTATAGCCACTTTTAAGTGCTATGTAGGTTACTCTTACTATCATCCCAGGAACCTCTCTTTTTCAAAGAGTCTGTTATTGGCAACTGTTTTTTACACTCTTGTAAAGACGTTAGCTGTTGAGGTGGTTGTTGTTGTTTTTGTTGAGTATCCTTTTCCAGTAACAACAGTTCTTCATATTTATCAAGGTGTTTTGATTTAAGATGAAGTTTCAAAGAAGTAGTGCCACCTCCTTTGCGCGAAAAGTTTTTACCGCACACTGTTTACATTTTGCAGAATCTATATATTAATTTCATCAAAAAATGTCCAAATTAAACTAGACTTAGGACGCATTTTACCTTTTAACAAGACTATAACAATTTATTTACAAAAACTTTGAAACTAAGTAAGTAGGTACTCACAAATAATAAGTTTTAATATTTGTACACCCACAATCACAAAGTAAATCGGACTCAGTCGGGCAAAACAAACAAAAACCTGTCGTAATCTGTCATTTAGACTCAGCCTTTATCTGAAACTATCCGAAACTTTTATATCGGTTTCGGTTACGGTTACAGATACTTTTTTAATTCGGATATCCGATAGTTTCGGTTACGGTTACGGAGCTCCATAACATCCCTAATTCACACATCCATCACTCCTGGACACACTGTCCCCCAGATTCCTCTACCCACCCCTCATACCTTTTGCCCTCCCTGAACTTCCTCTCCTTCCTTTCCTTAACCTGTAGATTGCCCGAGGAACAACACGGAAATTTCACGACCTTCAATTTGAATTGAATGTTTTGTGGATTAATTTTTACCTATCGTATATTTTATTGACCGAAACACATTCCTAGAACAATAAACTATGTACCAAAACAACATTATTTGCGTTAATTACGTAAATTGATAGGTTTTACGATGTTTTAGTCGAGGAACACTCATAAATTGAGACGCGGCACCCGGCGGCAGAAATGACATTTCTTGTCCACAGATAAAAATTATTTTAAAATATTCTGAGGTTACAAGGTGAATGAAATCTTTACCCATCCCATAGGGAATGTTGGCGCAAGCGATTCTGACACTTCCTTTACAAATTTTGTACATAGAAGGGTCAAAATAGTAGAAAATATGTATTTTTTCCCCGCGCATGCGCAGAAACTGCCTACATCCCCGCGTCACGGCAAATTAAATATAAATTATTCCGAGTGACTAGACGCATTGCGGGTTTCGCTATGGTAAAGAACAATAATAGAGAAAGCGTTTCTGACCTTGTTCTTCATACACTTTGTTTATACATAAGGGTCAAAATTGCATTTCAAAGTGCCGCGGCCAACGGGTGACAAACAGCAATCCAGAAGTTACCACTTACTGGAACTTTTTGACTTTTTTGTTTAATTCAAAATTTTAACTGAATGACAAAAATGTCGGTAAATATGATGTTATTCAAAATTTTAATCAAGTTTTTGGCAAATAGATGGCAGTATTAGTTACATCAATATATATGTTATTTTAAAAAGCTCACTGCTACTTTAGGAAACAATTATTTAGTATGTGTGCTCACTTCTTCTTCGATGGCGCTACAGCCCATATCGAGCTTTGGCCTCCTGCAACAGTCGCCTCCAACTCCTCCTGTCCTCAGCGGCTGACTTTCAATTTGGTACCTGGAGAAGCCGTGCTGCATCCCCTCTTACATCGTCTTCCCACCTCAGTCTGGATCTTCCCACTTTTCTCTTTCCACCTGGGTGTCCAGTCAAAATTCTTTTTGGGAAGCGTGTATCCGGCATTCTCTGCACATGCCCAGCCCATCTCAGCCCAGCCTGAGGAGTCTCATATGTGCTGAGATGCTAGGGGCCTTATATATATCATACAATTCTGTATTGTGCCGGATGCGCCACTGTTCACCCTCTTTCACGGGTCCACATATTCTTCTCAGCAATTTTCTTTCAAAAGTATCCAGCATTTCAGCCATCTTTACCGTCAGTGTCAGCGCCTCACATCCATATGCCAATACAGTTCTAACAATGGTCTTATATATGGTTATTTTGGTTTTTCTGTGGACACTACGTGACTTAAACACTGGCAGCAAAGAGAAGTATGTTTTGTTGGCTGCTGTGATTCTCCTTCTGATTTCTGCTGGATCCTCATTGTTCTCTGTCAGACTGGAGCCCAGGTAGGTGAATTGATCGGTTGATTGATTGTATGTGTGCTCACTAGGATGCCGTAATTCCACTAAAGGTTAAAAAGACCCTCCACACAGCATTCCCCAAGATGACACTAGGCCATGATCGAAATTATTTTCCTCAGGGCCTCATTTGTGGCGCTCTAATGTGAAAAAAAACTCTTACTACGTTGTGGACTTGAGGTAGTATGAAATAAAATATAAAAAATTTCTATTTTCCAGGTGGTGGAATTGGTCTGGAAAGAGTGGTGATGCTGTACCTGGGATTGGACAACATCCGGAAGACCAGCATGTTCCCCCGTGACCCCAAGCGCCTGACCCCCTAGATCTGGAGACCTGAACAAACAATAATAACCTACAATTACTTTAAGCCATACAGATTTCTAATGATTTTTTAAAGCACTGAATTTTTTGTTAAAATTTAAAAACTTTTATATTCGAAATAAATTTTACGACGAAATAAATCTGTTTAATTATGTATTTATTTATATTAACTCAACACGGGACTTATGCTACTGTGTGGAGCGTCTTTTTAAAGGGAAGAGATCCTTGTTGTGGGAGGGAGGAAACACAGAAGTCAGCAAATCGTTCCACAGCCGAGATGGTAAAATCAATCTGTTCTCATGTGGCAAAATAAAAGTCAATTGTAAACTTATGCTTACGTCAGAAGTATAGCTAACTCAGCTACAAAATGAGGCTGTCAGCTCCAAAAAAAGGTATTTAGATTCTTAGCTTGTTTTTTCAATCTAGCTCCTTTACCCTTATATCTTATAAACTAAGCAACGGATTTTCATGCGATTTTCACCAATAGATAGAGTGATTCATGAGGAAGGTTTTTAGGTATATAATTTGTCAAGGTTTTGTGTAAATTGGTTGAAATATATAAATAAAGGGAGCGGGCTGGCAAGCGGGCGGTGTGGATTTGATTTAACAGATGGTGTTGGTTATAAAGGTTGGGTAAAATGGCGTGGCGTTGTTTCGTTAGCCACAGCAACTTGTGGCCGGGTCTGTTAATTTTTTATAAAATTCATGAATGAAAAATTACAATTTAGGAGTCATTTCTTTAGGAACTGTTTATTTTCGTATTGACATATTTTCGTGGGAGGGGGGTGGCTGATATCTTCGTTTTTATCGATCACCCCCCGCTAGGAAAATGATTAGCTCTTTTTTAGCTCCTTTTCGGGTGTCATCTGGCTTTATTTTAATTTCAAGTTGGCAACACTGTAAGTCAGTAGATCAGTGTTACATAATCAGGGTGGCCACAGATCTGGAAATTATCAGGGAATTGTAAATATTTTTGGAATATCAGGGAATTTTTCAACATTCTAAATTTTAAGAAGAAAAATTTTTTTTTCTGAAAATTTTAGTTCTGCAGGCACATTAAGGCAAGTATTGATAGTAAATTCATAATAAGACTATATACTTATTTTCGTGTAAATCGAATTTTCACAGCCGGGCCTTCAAATTTAGATATTTGCAAAAATACAGCACATTTCCGAGAAAATCGAAATTTCACAGCAGATTACAGTTGCGGCCAGACCGTCAAATACAAAAATTGATATTCAAAGTCAATTCATAAAAAAATACGATATATTTCCATGTAAATCGGATATATTTTCGCACAATTGTTATTTTTTTCGAATCACAGACTTTTTCATGCGCAAGTTTTTCATACAAAAATAATTTTTTCAAAAAATTTATTGTTTATGTTTTTTTTTAACGAGTTTTTGGCAAAAAAAATTTATTTACATTAATTTATTTGTATCTTCTGGTGTGGATGAAATGTCAAAAATTAAAGTAAATTTTTTTTAGTTTCTAAATTAAAATTTCGAAAGATGTGCCCCCACCCTGTATCAAATAAAATACATTAGGAAAAAAAGTGAAACTTGGAATTATCAGGGAATTTTCAAATCCATTTTCTGTGGCCACTCTGATAAAAGAGTGAAGAACAACTTAGGGGGCGTATTACGTAACACAATTTTTGACCTCCCCCCCCCCCCTCCCATGTAACGCACCGTAACGTTTTTCCATACCCCCCCCCTAAACGTTACGTAACGCCCTTTTTTTATCTGAAAGTCACAATTAAGTTGCTCAAAGTACTGGAAAGTCGCTTAAATACCTTTTTTCTTGTTTTAATCGCGTTTGCGGTAATAAATAAAACAAGAGATTTCGAGAATGAAAAGGGTTGCCAACTTGGAAGATTTTAATTTCCTAGTTTTTTTTTACGTAACGCGTTGTTTGAACCCCACCTCCCCGCCTCTTAACGCACAGTAACGTTTCACAAGACCTCCCCTCCTTAAGTGCGTTAAGTAATACTTGAATGGCCCCTTACTGAGGGAGGTGATTTTTTCACAAAAACAGTGTTATATAAACGATTTAAACATTATTTAACTGGGAACGCCAATAACATCACATTACCGAAGATCTATAAATCTTGCAATCAGGGAAAAGTCAAGGGTTAAAATATAGCTAACACAAGTCAAGGGTTAAAATATAGCTAACACATCAATTGTTCAGTTGATTAGTCAGACATCTCCGAAAAATCGTAATTTAACCTGTTGTTTGCCGGGGTAGGCCAGCAAAAAGCACCACCAATTAGCGTTCGCAAAAAGCGGCATCCATGACACCCAATGACATTTCGTGTCCAGCGATTCTGACACTGTCCTTGAGAAATTTTGTACATAGAAAGGTCAAAATCGTAGATAAAGTAATTTTTCCCGCAAGAGCAAGCGATTCTGACCGTGTTCTTCATTCACTTTCTTTATACATAAGGGTCAAAATCGTGTGTAAAATCTCAAACACACCGGCGCACGAACGGCATTCTACGAGTTAAGTTGAGTATGTAGTTATATGTAAAAGTGTACCCTCTATCTGGTACAATACTCAGATTACTAAAAAACACCACCAAATCAATTTGAATGCAGAAAAACTTGTACATAATGAATTAAACAAAATGTTGTTGCTTTCTGGGTCACTAGTAGGATATTTTAAAATGTCATACTAGTGTACCGGACCGTTATGCCTCCCGGTATCATTTTACAGCATTTTAATACGCAAGACATGTGCAAATAATATTTGACTTATGACGAGCTTACGAATATTGCTTTCCTCATAATCTCAAAATATGGTATTGGAGATGTCTGATTAATCAACTGGACAATAGACATATCAAGATATCCAAATGAAAACAACAATTTTTAAGAAAGAAATATCAATTTATTTAAAAACAAAAAAAATTCACAAGTTAACGAAAAAAATAAGAAACATGTTTCTACGTAAATTTGACAGGAGTGTTTGAACATTTGTGTTTTACTGTTTAATGTAACTAAAAACTTATCAATATAATGTAAAAATCAGCATTATCATACATCGAAATATAAAAGCGCAGATTGGCACCAACGGTATTGAAGAATACTCGACGGTATTCTCACATCGATGGCGTATCACAAGACAGTAGTGAAAATCGTCAAAAACAATACAAATTATTATTGTTACATCTCCCACCTTCTTCGCACTTAAAACTACTCACTAAATAAAAAACATCTTCCTTATGATAATCTTAAAAAGAAGAAAAAAACAAACACTTTTTTATTTCATTCGTGTATACAAATTCTTGATCACTCGAGTACAATGTACTACTTTTAAGAAATAAGGGCGATACTCGAAATCCAAAACATTGAAAATGCTGCTAGACGTATTTATTGTCAGAAAATAACTTCCACGTCGCCTTTGGAGATGCTGTGCGGAGGATCCAAGTCTAAGTCCAATATTCAACCTGCAGTACAAACTTGGTAATGTGATGTTTTGCCCCGTAATTGTATTTATTTATTTATTTATTTATTTATTTATTAACGCCCTTTTTCGGGGCTTTTACATTACATATGAATAATAAGAAAATACAAAGCATTCAATGTACATAACTGAACTGTTTCAGCAACAATATTTTATATTTGTTTAAACATAAATTGAAGATGTCCACTGACTTGGTATAATTGTTTCCCTCCATTAGTATTCTGGGCAAAGAAGAATACATATGGTAGTTAGTTCCAGAATTTCTACACTGAAATAAATCTTGACTTCTAGTATTACGTTGTGGAATCCGGAAGCTTATCAATTCTAGCAATACCGGACTATCAACTAAATCATTTAGAATTTTATATAGAAATACCAAGTCAGAGAAAATTCTTCTGTCGGACAATTTGAGCATATTCAAATCATTTAAAATAGTGTTGTAGTTCAACATATTAGCTGGAATACCCATTTTAAAATTTAGAAAACGTAAGAATTTGTTTTGAATTCTTTCAATAGCTTGAACATGTATACTATAATGTGGATTCCAGACGGGAGAATTGTACTCAAGTTGACTTCTAACATAGGCAAAATATAACAGTTTAATACACTTTATATTGTTAAAATTTCTAGTAAGCCTAGTTATAAATCCCAACATTTTTAAGCCCTTATTAGAGATTTCTGTTATGTGGTTAACAAATGAAAGATTTGATTGAAAAGTGATGCCTAAGTCTTTAATTTGTGTTAATGTCTGAAGGGCATTGTTATCAATGTTGTAATTGTAAATTACTGGATTTTTTATTCGAAAAAATCTAACTATTTGACATTTTGAGATATTTAGGTAAAGTCTATTTTCATTACACCAAATTAATAATTTATTGATATTATCTTGAAGAATGTTGCAATGGTGAATATTTTGAATAATTCTAAAAATTTTGAGGTCATCAGCAAAAAGTAAAATGATTACATCATAAAATATTTTTGTAAGATCATTTATAAACAAGATAAATAAGATTGGACCAAGGTGTGAACCCTGTGGAACTCCACTTGTTGCATAAATTATTTCCGACAGAGAGGATTTTATTCTAACAATTTGTTGTCTTCCAGTAAGATAGCTTTCAAACCAGGCTAATATATTGCCACGTATACCAAGTTTTTCTAATTTCCAAATGAGAATTTTATGAGAAACTGTGTCAAAGGCTTTACTAAAATCAGTATAAATAGAGTCTACTTGTTTTTTTTCTTTGAAAGCATTGGTTATAAAATTTTCATAAATAATTAAGTTGGACAAAGTACTTCTACCTGGCATAAATCCAAACTGGTGAGGTGATATTATAGGTTTTATTTGTGATAAAAGTTTGTCAAGTATAAGACTTTCAAAGAGTTTCGGTATGGTGGATTGAATGCATATTGGTCTGTAATTACAAACATCACTTTTATCACCTTTTTTGAAAATTGGAGTTAAATAACTAATTTTCCACCTATCGGGAAAAATTCCACTGGATAAAGATAGGTTAAAAAGTTTGGTTAATGGAAGAGCAATTACTTTGATACATTCTTTGATAAATATTGTTGGGATATTATCTGGCCCAGCAGATTTGTGGATATCTAAGGATTTCACTTTAGTAATTACATCAGAGATACTTATGGTACACTGTGAAATATCAAGAGTTTCATCTAGAGTTGTTGTTGGATTAGGAGCATTATTTGAGTCTGTTGTATAAACACTTTTAAAAAATTTTGCAAATAAGTTAACAATACCATTAGTATTATTGCTGTGGCTGCCATTTAGGTGCATAATGCTCGGGAAATCAGAATCATCTTCTTTAAGAGATTTCGAGTATTTCCAAAAATAACTAACATTATTTATTATGGAATTTTGAATTTCATTTATATAGTTACGGTAGCAGGTCATAGACATTTTTTTACACGAAGTTCTTAAATCTTTAAATTCAATGTAATCAGAATATTTTTGAAATAATTTATATTCTTTATGTTTAAGTTTTTTGGTGACAAGTAGATTTATAAGTTCTTTGGAGTACCATTTTGGATAGGTATTTGGCTTACATTTCATGGTTGGTATATACATGCTAATAGCATTTTCCAAAACAGAATAAAATTTATTGGTAGCTGTGTTGATATCATCATATTGCACAGATGACCAATCAAAAGAGACAAGATAATTACAAATTTGCTCATAATCAGTTCTGAAAAAATTTTTGTAACTGAAAGACAGTTTACAAGTATTAACATGTACATTAGAAATAATAATTTCCAGTGGAGGATGATAAGTGTCAATTGGCACCAGCGGCTCACTACATTCTTCAATTACTAGTGACTCTAAATTAGAAAAACATAAGTCTAGAGTACGATTATTTTCATTTGGTATAGTATTTGCCTGATTCAGACCTAAGAATAACGCCATGTCTAGAATAATGCGTTCCGACTCACTAACACAGATATTATTGTCACTGTTCACCCAGTTCACTTTTGGAAGGTTATAATCACCAGCAAGCAAAAATGTTGCACTAGGATTCCTTTTTAAAATAGTTTCCACTTCCTCACTATGACACCTGTATACTTCATTGCTTGAATTTGGTGGGATATAAATACAGCCCACAATAATCTTTTTATTCTTGGCAACATTCACTTGAAGGAAGATTTGCTCAAGTTGTTTGTGTTTAGTTGTAATTAAGTTTGCTTTATATTTCTTGCTGATAGCGATTAAAACACCACCACCTCTGCTTTTAGCACTTGTCAATGTATTTCTATCTAATCTGTGTACATTATGATTTATGAAGCCTAATTCACTAGAATGAATATTTGGCTCTAACCACGTTTCAGAGAGTAGTACAAAGTCATGCTCTAACATTGGTATTGTAGACTGAAGAAAATTCAATTTTGTTTTAAGGCCTCTGACATTCTGGTAGTATATTTTCATTTTGTTTAGTTTTATCCTATTACTTCTGTTTTTCTGATTTGACCTCTGCTTTACTGATTTGATGACGTTGTGTGAGAAAGTAGGGGAGTGTGAATGTTTATTGGTGGAGCTTATTAATGGCATAAAAAATCGATTTTCTTTTTTTCTGCTTCAATTTTTCTCAAATGTACTGAACATTCATCACTCCAAGCAAAATGGTCAGTTGGCAATTTTAATTTTAGTTTTTCATTAATTTTTTTGCAGTTAATGCACTGAACATCATTTTTACAGTTTTCATTGTCATGTGCTTCGGAACATCGAGTGCATGCTTTTTCACTTCTGCAGTCTTGTGCTTTGTGCATATAGCCATTGCACTTGTAACATTTTAGAAGAGAGATGTTGTCGAAAACTCTACATCTATCCCATCCAATATTAACTTTACCTTCGTGTAGCATTTTCTCGTACGTTATTCCATCAACTTCCGTGAAAATGGTGTAATTAACATCGCCTCGTTTGGTTTTCACTTCTTTTATAAATTTTACCTCAATTTTAGATTCAACTGTTTCAAGGTAATCATTTTGCATCTTAATTTTTGAAACAATTTCATCTGGAGTATATTTATCAGATAAACCAATAATTTTTAGTTTTGGATACTTAGGTTTTGGGGTATTAACATCATATTTTTTTCCCATCTTAGAAATAATTTGTTCTTCCATTTTTTTCGTTGAGGTATGTTATATTACTGGGCCAAAGAAAGCAATGCACACAAGAAAAATGAATTTATTTTCATTTTAACTCATCTATCATCTTTAGGGATGCTGTGCGGAGGTTCCAAGTCTAAGTCCAATATTAATATTAAACCTGCAGTACAAATTTGGTAATGTGATGTTTTGCCCCGTAATTGTATGTTTTATTACTGGGCCAAAGAAAGCAATGCACAAAATAAAAATGCATTTATTTGAATTTTAACTCATCCATCATCTTTGGGGATGCTGTGCATACGTTCAAGTATAAGCCAAAATATAAATTACAGTACAAACTCGGCAATTTGATGTTTTATTACTGGGCCAAAGAAAGCAATGCACAAAAGAAAAATGAATTTATTTTAATTTTAACTCATCTATCATCTTTGGGGACGCTGTGCAGAGGTTCCAAGTCTAAATCCAACATTTAACCTGCAGTACAAACTTGGTAATGTGACATTGTACCCAGTAATTTCATGTTTTATTACTGGGCCAAAGAAAGTAATGCACACAAGAAAAATGCTTTTATTTTTATTTTAACTCATACATAATCTTTGGGGATGCTGAGCAAAGGGACTTTTTGACAAGAGAGTGTTTAGCACATAAAAAAATCCCTTCTGCCCATGAGATAAGCCAAATATTAAAAATCTTTCTGCAAGAGATAATGATTTCCATTGACCTGTCTGATTTTCAAAGGTCTTATATATCTGTGTAAAAAATATGAGATAGTTCAGAACACCTTCCTTTGAAGTACTGGTAGAACAGACACAGCACTCCCACTCAATGTATACATACATTCCAACACCAGCTACAGGATGACATTGGGCTTATTTCCTGTCTAATTATTAATTTTGTACTGTTTTTTTTTGGATTTTTAGTAAAGCCCGCATAAAATCACACATAACATAAAACACAGTTTATAAAACTGTAACTTTTACCGCTCCACTTTACAATATAATTTTTAAGGTTTCAATTTCACGTCCCGGGAGCACACGCAAAACCTTTTGTAAAATATATATCCAGTTTTAAAATCATTGGTTTTTTATAGGAAATAGTAATGCATCAAGCAGTTGAAGAGTCCGCATAGATAACACACTGAGACACAGAAGTTTGTATTTTGAAGATAAACACATTTAAAATTAACATAAAAATGTATCATTTTTTAATGCTTTTACCAAACTTTTAATTTATATTTTCTTTTTTGAGATCTGTCAATTTACGGCCCCTTAAATGGTGACATTTAGGGTGTATTTCACCATCCTCCTCATAGATTATTCATACGGTAACGTACATTTTAACTACTCAGGTATTTTGCGATAATGCAAGTATTTTGTCTACGAACTGTCAGATTTATAAAAACTTTGTGTTATTTCCGCTTCGCAATTAAAGATCTATAAATGAAACATTTTTAAACGTAGCCGAATACTAAAAACTGTTTTTGAAAGATTATGAAATAAGGTTCCAAATTGTTATATTACAAATAAACATTAACATTTATAAATATTAAAATTTAGAATGCTAACATAAAAAAATTGTAAAAATGACTCATGTGATGTTTTTATGTGAAAATGGTACTAAAATCACAGATTATGTAAAAAAAAACACTTATTCTATTGTATAAATGTATAATAAACAATTTTTCACTTCCTTTTTTACCATTTCATACAAGAATATTTAATAAAAAATTAACAATGTCTAACGGCGCATAGGTGATTTGGCGGGTGAAAACTGTTTCTACAAAACAAGTCCTTTTCTATGTACTTCTATGGACAACTTTGAACAGAGATGTGAAGCTTAATTCAATATGGATCTTCTACTTTTTGTTTTAGGGTTGTCACTAGAACAATAACAGAGTTATAACGACTTCTGTGGGAACACACGCGTTAGCGTGAAAACACGCTTATTGTACTTGACTGCTATTGTTATATTGTCGTGTAAACATGCTTACGGGTCGGAGTGGTTAAATTAATTGTACAGGATTTATTTATTTAAAAAGACTGAGTTTACTATTTGGCACTTGAACCTATGAATAATTGCTACATATAGGATAAGTTAGCCAAGTTCTTTACCAGTTGCGAGTATTTATTTGTTTATTTATTAATATTCGTTATGTGTATGGAGAAGCTATGAGGAGGACGGTGAAATACCCCTTAATCTAATTAGATAGATCATGCAACAAACAACCTAACAAACATGACAGCATAACTTAACCCCTCCGCAACGTAAGCAGATATATGCGTTAAAAATATGACAGCAGTCAAGTACAATAAGCGTGTTTACACGTCAGCGCGTGTGTCTCCATAGAAACCGTTATAACTCCGTTATTGTTTTAGTTACATCCGTAAAATAAAAAGTGAAATGTCGATAGTGAATCACGCTGCACATCTCTATTCAAGTTGTCCATAGAAATACATAAAAAGAACATACTGTCATCGCGCAGTCTGACACATAATTTATCCCACCAAATTTCCTACGGGCGCCCGACATTGTTAATTTTTATTAAATATTTTTATATGAAATGATAAAAAAGTGTTTATTACACATTTATACAATAGAATAAGTATGGTTGTTTACATAATCTGTGATTTTAGTATCGTTTTCACATAAAAACATCACGTGAGTCATTTTCACATTTTTTTAATGTGTGCATTCTAAATTTTAATATTTACAAATATTAATATTTATTTGTAATATAATAATTCGAAAGCTTATTCTGTAACCTGTCTAAAACAGTTTTTACTATTTGGCTACGTTCAGAAATGTTTCATTTATAGAGCTTTATTTGTGAAGCGGTAATAATACAAAGTTTTCGTAAAATGTCATTTCGTTAACCCTTTGTTTGCCGGGGTAGTTGGGGTTGGTTGTCCACCAATTAGCGTTCGCAAAAAGTGGCATCCATGACACCCAATGACATTTCGTGTCCAGCGATTCTGACACTGACCTTGAGAAATTTTGTACATAGAAAGGTCAAAATCGTAGATAAAGGAATTTTTCTTTATACATAAGGGTCAAAATCGCGTGTAAAATCTCAAACACACCGGTGCACGAACGGCATTCTACGAGTTAAAGACATTAAAAGTGCATATTGGCGATTTTCTGAGGGGTTAAATTACGTATAATATATTCAAAAAGTCAGTTTAAAGAACAAAGCTTTTTCACAAATTAAGAGCTAAAAATACTTAATTGTCATTTTCAATAAAATAAAATATAATTTTTTTTATAACAATTTTCAAAAATGCACTCAGCGTGTTATCTATTAGGGCCCTTCAAATGCTCATCCTTTTTTAAAACATGCTACCTTTATGCTCCGAGAACCCGACATAAAACAATAACAAAAAAAAAAACAATTTGTTCAAATAATATTCTTCGACTCAACATAAACCAAAAATAAAACCAATAATAAAAAAATGTCTTTCAAATAGATACCGAACGAATACTTATAAGAAAATTACATTTAAAACACTGTTCACTTGCGTATAAAAATTACCAATAGCAAATATGAACCAATTAGTAATAATACTCAATACTGTGAAACCAACCCTTTTTGTAACAAGTGCCTCAAATCACAAAGTAAATTTTCAATTCCCAAAGTACATTATTTTCAAAATGCCTAAATAAATGATAAGCAATTTTGAAAATATGAAAAATTTATATTCAAAGCTTTGAAATGAGAGCTTAAAAATATTACAAATAACATCGGCATAATTTTAAATACAAAATTGTGATGTATTTTAAAAATTTATAATATTATATAAATCTATTTACAAAAGTGTTTTTTTTTTCTGGTCAAACTATGAATGTAATGCTATAAATTTATAGTATGTATTTATTTTAATTTTTTTATTATATCAGCACAGCGATTATAAATGAAATGGTACAAAGTAGTAAATGTCTGAAGCAAAGCACTTATATTTTTAATGTCAAGTCCATCAAATCACTTACAATTGAGGAACTGGATGCCCCGCACAACGTCACCTTTTCGGTATAACGAATCCTTTCTTTATCTGCTGTGTAAATTTTACTTCTGCAGTTTTTACACAGATGTAGTAGCTATACACAAAGTTTTGAACGTAGGTAAAAAAAAAACTGTAGAAAATATTAGTAATTCGATTTTTAAATGCTGGCAATGTTTATTGAATTGCCACACTGCTGCGCATGCGCGTCGGACCGCGCATTTTAATGACAGAGCGGTTTAAAAAACTAAACCGTTGTTTCAGATGTTGCTTGCAGTAACTTCTTAGTCTCTACATATTATGTATTTTAACCTCAAAAACTTTACTTTTAACTTTATTCAAAACTACAATTTTCATTTGCATCCAGATCTTCAATTGCTTTTACTGGTCGTTTAAAATCGTTTCTTCTCAAAGTTTTTAAGTAGCACACCCGCTCCAAAATTGTTAACCTTTAGAATGCCAAGAAAATCATAAGATGACCGGTTAAGATTCTCGACCATGAATCAAAAGGTTCGAATCACTGCATGTGCAAATAAATTTTTTTATAATTGGGGATGTCATAATACCTCTGGCTCCAAACAGTAGAGAACAGTTGGTACTAGAGTGAGGTATTCACATTTAAAAAATATACCAAGTAAGCTAAGTACGCATGTATATGTATTTACCGTTTGCTGAAGATTACTAAATCCCATTTTACAATTTGTGAAAAATTTAATGTTTTCATTAGTTCATTAAATACTGACAGCCTTACTAATAAAAAAAAAACACTATCGACTGTTAACCGGTGACAGGCCGGAGACGCGCCGGCGCGCACGTCATATGCGCATGCGCGAGAAAATAATTCAAATATTTGAATAATATTTCCAACAAAAAACTTTTGGTCTGCGATTTTGGCCCTTCTATGTACAGTATTTGTGTGAAGAACAGTGTCAGAATCGCTTGCGCCATCATTACTCTCGGAGACGCTAAAAGTTTCATTCACCTTGCAACCCCAGAATATTTTTAAAACGATTTCGTCTATGACATTGACCTGTCAGAATTTGCCGCGAATTTAACCGTCGCAATAAATACGTGTTCCGCGAATAAAACATTGTAAAACCTATTAATTTACATAATAAATGCAAGTAATGTTGTTTTGGTAGATAGTTTATTGTGTTGTGAACGTGTTTCAGTCAATAAAATATACAATAGCTCAAAATTAATCAACAAAACATTCAATTCAAAGTTCAAAATGGTGCTTTTTTAGTGTTTTTTTGTGAATTTTCGCGAAATGGCCTGGCCTTTGACGGGTTAAACCGTGTTTCTGCAATGTTGCTAATAACATAATGAAGTTTTTATGTTGGCTGCATTGAACTTTGGTAGATTTGCGCAAGCGCGGCTGTCATGTTTTTTCATTCATTCTCAGGAAAATTTCTGTTGTGACATGTGGTATTATACGCGCATTTTTCAACATGATATCCATTGTAATGACCAATTCACTATTATATTAGTGTAATTGAAAATAATTACTATTATTTGCATTATTTTCGTCAGTTTTAGTGCCTTAAACCCGTCTGCTTGTTTAGGAATAAATACATCCCAAAACATGTAATCGCGTTATACTTTCATAAGACCAAAAATGTCCCAGAGCGTTGTCGCAAATGTTACATTTTAAAAGCTATATGTCTCTCTTCCTCTAATGCAAACATATGTATTTTTCAATAATTTATCGATAAGCCGCCGCATTTTTATGCACAGATTACAGAAATTATACTTCATTTCAACAATTATTACAAGAAACAACTATTTACGAACACAAAATAGGTTTTTAGGTTCTTAGTTTAGGTAAATTAAGTAATTCATGCGTTTTTAGTTTGAAACGAAACTTCGCAAATCTCAAATACATACAAAAAAACATGACCGTAATGGAGACGGTAATTTTTAAACTTTGAATGAAAACCGTATTTTAATGCATATTTTCCCGTCTATCTCGACTGAAACCGATGGTTCTTGTGGTACTTAAGTTTAAAAGTAGTTTAATTTTCAAATTGTATGCCTATTTAAAGTGTAGCGGCATGCGGCTATTGTCGATAATTTACCTATTTTTCTTTTAACCTGTTAAATGCCAGGCCTTTTCACGAAAATTCACTAAAAAAGCACCACTTTGAATTTTGAATTGAATGTTTTGTGGATTAATTTTGAGCTATCGTATATTTTATTGACCGAAACACATTCCTACAACAATAAACTATATACCAAAACAACATTACTTGCTTTAATTACGTTAATTGATAGGTTTTACGATGTTTTCGTCAAGTAAAATGCATCGACTTTGACAGATAAAATTCGCGGTAAATTTGACATTTTGATGCCACAGATAAAAATATTTTAAAATATTCTGGGGTTGCAAGGTGAATGAAATTTTTACCCATCTTATGGGGAAATGTTGGCGCAAGCGATTCAGACCTTGTTCTTCATACAAATTCTTTACATAGAACGGTCAAAATTGCAGATAAACATATTTTTTTCGCATACAGTGTCCGCGCGTCTCCGGCAAAAAGAGGTTAACCAGAAAGAGAATGAAATAATGCTTCTTTTTGTCTTTGAAATATGAAATCTACCTTGCATAGATATTTTACAATCTCGATCCAAAGTGACGGTTTCTGATTTTTCGTGCGAAACTGAGGTTTCCGGATATATTATATTATTCATATATTCATATTGAACCAAGCAGACGGGTTAATGTCATAATTTTATCTAGTTTCTATAAAGGTATTTGTTTTTAGGACATCTTCAAAAATAAGAATTATATAAGACATTTAAAATACGATGGAAAAATTCCAAAAATCATTCAGAAATTATTGTTAAAACAAACATATACAGTAGATAAACACCCTCTGGCTGTGTGAGCCATGTATATATAATTTTCCACGAACAATTTTTTGTCATTTTTTAATTAGTAGTGTTTTCACATCCACGGTCAGTTATCAATTAAATTAAATTTTTAGTGAGGCTGTATGTATTTTTATTTTATTCATTGGGAATTCACATTTCATTTTACAAGTAATAATACATAAACAAATAATACTATGCGTATTTATAATAATGTTTATAACTTGAACATAGTTATGTTGACTTCACTTTGACAGTTCAATACAAAAAGTAACGTTTAATACATAAAAATAAATATATCAAAAGTCATGCTATGACATCGGTGATATTGATATTTTGCAATCGGGGAAAATTTAATATTAGCAGTTGCTCAGATTGTATGGTGAAAGGGACCATTGACATAATTATTACACTGTAAAAAGCTTGGCATTCTAAGGGTAAGTTCATAGAGTTAAGTGTATTCTTAAATAGGTAGGTACTGCAAGACAATCATTTTTTTTTAATTTCTAGTAAATACTTCACTAAATCTGTGTAAGTTTTTCTAAAATTTTAAGTAAGTACAGTAAGAACCTCATGGCTATTGTAACATTTTTAAGTAAGATTCAGTGAGTTAAAATTTTTTAGAACTTTCTTCTTTGTAATTAGGTAAGTCAATTTACCTACTCAAAATTCAATAAGTCTCTCACTTTTTATTAATTGTTTTTGTATTTAATTTGTAGAACTACGTGTATTTAAAAAAAAAAAAATTTAAATTAAATTTAATAATTTTATTATCAAATTCTGCAAGTATTTTAGTATTTTTTGATACAGCTGTTTCGGCTTACAAGACCATTTTCAAACTGTGATTATTCCACTTTGAGACGACTTGTTTATATGATTTTAAATGTCAATTTTTGAAGGTGTCTAAATTGATTTTACTAGTTAAACCAATTTGCTGAGACACTATTGTGCGGGGTTCGGAATCTATTTTCCCCGCACTAAATTTTAGAGTTTTCTTAATTGTTTCATAATGATGTTACTGCTATGACTCATGTGCGTTATATTGTTTAGGTTTTGTAAACAACTAAGTAGTGGGGAATAAATAATTTTCCTTGTTTTTTTAATTAGCGTTACGTTGGGGTAATTCGTTCATTTATTGATTTCTAATTGTTCAAATAAATTTAATCTAAGATCCTTTCTTAAAAATTAGACATCTTCAAAAATTGACCATTAAAAGTCCGGTCAGTGGCAGAGTTAGTATCGTGTTTGGGTCTCACCCAGGAGTCACGTGTTCGATTCCTCGGCTGGCTAAGTCCTCCATCACGAAACAAGCAACATTTTTCTGCTTGCTGTGTTGGTAGTAGGAGATTCTTAAATATTGTTGGGTTATTCGTATCCCGGGAATGTTTGACTTAAAAAAAAATCGTGTAAATAAGTCGTCTTAAAGTGGTTTAGCCATAGTTTGAAAATGGCCTTATAAGCCGAAACAGCTGTAACAAAAATAAATACTAAAATACTTTCAGAACTTGATAAAAAGATTATTAAATTTAATTTAAATAAAATTTTAAAAAATCTAACTTTTTAAACAAATCGCCATCAGAAGTAATATTAAATGCGTGTTTTCACGTACGCAGAAGAAAATTTCTTGTTTTTAAGTATCTACCTACGCAACCCTTCGAGACGTTGTTAGCACTCTGTAAAAAATGTTCTTTGCTCTTGCTGAGGGAGACACCCCTTGGCTATCGCGGCAGTCAGCCAAACAGGCGCTTGAGGTCGTCCTCGTACATGGCGATGAGGAGCATTATTCCGATGCCGCAGGCCAGGCCCGACAGCTGCAGCAGGCACTGGCAAAGGGAACCCTCGCTGGAGTGGGAAGACGACAACTCGGGGATCTGAGGAAGAAAATCAATTATTTGTTAAATACTCTAAACAGTAAAAAAAACAAAACAAACCCTTAACTCTTCAGAAACGGACGGTCTGTTTTATATATTCTGCTTTAACCTCTTATTGGCGGCCGGAGACGCGCGGGCGCGCGCGTATTGTGCGCATGCGCGAGAAAATAATTCGAAAAAAATGCAAACAAAAAATGTTTGTCTGCGATTTTGGCCCTTCTATGTACAGAATTTGTATGAAGAACAAGGTCAGAATCGCTTGCGCCAACATTACCCCATAAGTTGGGTAAAAATTTCATTCACCTTGCAACCCCAGAATATTTTTAAACGATTTTATCTGTGGCATAGAAATGTCATTTTTGCCGCAAATTTTAGCTGTCAAAATTGATGCGTGTTCCTCGACTAAAACATCGTAAAACCTATTAATTTACATAATTAACGCAAGTAATGTTGTTTTGGTACATAGTTTATTGTTCTAGGAACGTGTTTCAGTCAATAAAATATACGCTAGTTTAAAATTAATCCACAAAACGTTCAATTCAAAATTCAAAGTGGTGCTTTTTTAGTGAATTTTCGTGAAATGGCCTGGCCTTTCAGAGGTTAAAAGACGGATTGCAATTTTTAGAGCTCAGGTGTCGGGTGGGAATGCTGTCCTATTTGGAATGCTGTCCAGTATTTCAATGGAAAACGTTTTTGAATTTTCGGAATTCACTCACACTTTAATATTATCCTTGTAACTATAATCCATACTTTCAAAATTAGCATCACGGCAAGAAGTATTGTAGGGTCTACGGATAATGTCACAATGCGGTGTGTGAGAGAGATGCAAGTAAATGATTACTTTTTTCCTTTGGAGGAAAAAGACGTATGTACATTGTGTATCCCATCTTTTGAAAGAGCTGCAGCATTATAGCTATAAAGAATGTATGTTTATTGCCTTTTTTTGCTGTCACAGTGCCGTAACCGTGGATCGTCACGTGGAATCGTGTTATGGAAGTTTGTTACATGTTTCCATTACTCTTTTTGTAAGGAAGTGTTTCCTAGGATTGGATGCAAAAGGTGTCTTGTTAAATTTTTTTAGTGTCCTCAGGGGAAGATTGAGGATGATTGATTGATTGATTCCCTTACCATGTCCACGAGCGCGATGTAAAGGAACATGCCAGCAGCTGCGGCGAAGATCCACTGTGTGGCCTCGGGCGTGTGGCCGGCCGCCACGCCGACCACCATGCCCAGCAGGCAGAGCAGCGAGGACAGCAGGTTGTAGCACACGGCGCGACGGGCCGACATGCCTGCCTTCAGTAGCACCGCAAAGTCACCTGGAAACGGACAACACATTATTATAGTACATCAAGTATATATAAATAAAATAATTTTATTGTCGCTCTGTCGGGCTTAATTCAAGTTTAATCATAAATTAAAATATTTTAATTTCAAATCCGCCACGTTGTTCTAAAACTCTGAGTGAGAGCGCTTAAGAAACGGTCATCGGTCGAAAAGGGACTGCAACCTGCCACATGTTAAAGACCACAGTGAATAGCAAGTGTCAAGTGCGATGTGAGTGATTTACGGAGGTACACTTCGCGCTATGGTGTTTGAGGGCAAAATTATTTACGACCGGGCTACACTACTTAAACTCAACAGTGAAAGTGTTTTGGACCCAATAATAAGTGCAAAGATTTCGCAGCATAACCTCGAACGCGGTAATATCACTACCCATAAAATCAAAATTAGATTCAGGGGCTGTCGTGGAGGGAGGAACAGGAAAAAACATCTGGGCATTGAAATAGTTACGTCACCACCAATACCCGAACAGGGAAACGTTCCTACACAAATCCTCTCAAAGCCTGAGAGAGAATATAATATTGTTAAAACACGTGTTCAACGGCATGCCAACTGTAAGAGCCGTCAACTAGGTATTGGATGTTGGAATGTCAGATCTCTCAACAATAAAGTAGAGGAGGTAGCGGAAGTGTTAAATGAACAGAATCTGCATATTCTGGCCATAACGGAGACTTGGCATGAAAATAGCGACTCTTTTTCAATAAAGAGACTTCGAGCTTTAGGGTACGCGGTACTAGAAGAAGCCCGACCTAAAGCCACGATTTCTGGGAATGATAGCATCTCTAGCGTAAATCACGGAGGAATAGCGATCTTAGCTCGCCAGGGCTTACGTTTGACAAAGTTGTCACTAGGTACGTACGTAACTTTTGAGTACCTGGGATGCCAAGTTTTTTCAGCAGGAGCATCATTCATTTTATGCACCCTGTACCGACCTGGCTCAAAACAAATTACCTCGGACTTTTTCAATGAACTTTCGTATTTTCTCGAGCGAGTTGTAGGACTTTCCGATACCATTTTTATAACGGGCGATATTAACATACACCTAGAGCGTCCGGATTCACCCAACACCGTTAAATTTTGTGATTTATTAGACTGCTTTGGATGCCATCAATGGGTTAATGCTCCAACTCATGATGCAGGCGGAATTTTGGACATTTTTGTCTCAAAGTCGAGCGGCCCACCTTTGGTAGCGGATAGCGTGGATATAGGGCTATCAGATCATAGGCTAATTCGCGCTGAAATCGATTTTAACCCTCCGAAAATCCCATACGTAACTATCACGTCAAGAGCATGGCGAAGCTTTAACTTTGATGAGTTCCTGTCTGAACTAAAGGCTTCACCGCTTTGTACACAAAGCGTTTGGGAAACAGAGTCACCAACCAAACTGACAGAATATTACAACACTTTTCTTTCAACCCTTCTAAATAAATATGCTCCAACTTCAACAAAAACTCGGCGACTGCGAAATTCTGATGACTGGTTTGACGAAGAATGTCGGAGCCAGAAGAGATCAATGCGTAAATTGGAGAGGTCCTACAGACACTCGGGCGTTACTTCACGGGACGATTGGATTCGGGCTCAAAAGGAGTACGCATTATTAATTCGCTCGAAAAGATCTGAATATTGGACAAGCAGGATCGATTCAGAGCGTCAAAATCCACGAAGTCTGTGGAACTCTATTAAGACGGTCATTGCCGATGTACGTGCACAAAATACAACCGACATAGCTCCGGAAATCTTCTCCAAATTTTTTCTTGACAAAATTAAGTCAATACGTGACCTAACAGCCTCCGCCCCACCACCGTATTTTACTAAAAGCAAAAGCGGAAACTTTTCTGCCTTCAAACCTACAACCATCGAGGAAGTAATGAAGTTAATACTTAGTTCACCGAACAAGCAGTGTTCACTAGATCCTATTCCAACGTGGTTACTGAAGAAGTGTTGCAAGGAAATATCTCCCTTTCTAGTTCATCTTTTCAATAAGTCACTCAGCATGGGTGATTTCCCTAAACCCCTTAAATCAGCTGTTGTAACTCCACTAATAAAAAAACCGCAATTGGACGCTGAAGATCTCTCAAACTACCGACCCGTTTCAAATCTTCCATTAATTTCCAAAATCTTAGAAAAAATCACTGCTTCACAGATAATATATCACTTAAACTCAAATGAATTGCTGACTAAATACCAATCTGCATATAGAAGGTTTCACTCAACGGAAACTGGAATACTACATGTTTTGTCAGACATAACTCTTGCTATCGAGTCGGGAAAACTGGCACTCCTTTCAGTGGACATGAGTGCTGCTTTTGACACAATCGACCATGATTTTCTTATTAAACGATTAGAAGAATCCTTTGGTTTAAATGGCGGCGTTAAAAGCTGGCTGACATCGTACTTGGGTAACCGTACACAAGCCGTAAAGGTAGGGAAAAACCAATCAAAATATGCAACCCTTTCATCTGGAGTACCCCAGGGGTCTGTTCTGGGCCCACTTCTTTTCATCCTCTTCACAAATGATGTCGCTAAAATAATCAAATCATTTGGCCTTCTATCTCACTGCTACGCTGATGACCAACAAGTTTACTTTTACTGCTTACCAGAGGAAGTAGACAGTCTAAAAACTCGCATAATTGAGTGTCTAGAAGCAATTACCCGCTGGATGACCTCAAATAGATTAAAACTTAATCCGTCAAAGACTGAGTTTCTTTGGACTGCCACAAGCAGACGTCAGCATAACATTGATAACTCCCCAATAACCATTTCAGGAAGCGACATCACTCCAAAGACTTGTATAAAACTACTGGGTGTCAATCTGGACGCTGATTTTTCCCTTAAAACTCAAGTGAACAGAACCGTAAGCACGGGATTTTTTCAATTGAGGCAAATTAAAGCAGTAAGGAGAAACCTGCCAACTGAGGCGACTAAATTACTAGTCAATTCGTATGTGGTTTCACGCTTAGATTATTGCAATGGAATATATGCAAGTCTTCCAAAATATCAAATCAACAAATTACAATCCGTTTTCAACGCTGCGGCAAGACTTATCACCGGCGTATCTAAATATTCCCACATTTCAGAGCATCTCAAAAATCTACACTGGCTGAAATGTCCTGAAAGGATCCAGTTTAAGCTCTGCTGGATGGTATTTAAGTCCCTTAACGGAATGGCTCCGGCTTACTTATCGGAATTGTGTATTCCAGAAAATTCCAATTATCGTCAGTCAACCCTGAGGTCAGCAGCGTCATCAGCTATCGGAAGGTTAAAGGAACCAAAGCGCACACCAGATACTAAGTTCGGTGAGCGCGCTTTCGGAGTGTCAGGACCTAAAGCCTGGAATGGACTGCCATATGACTTAAGAATGATCACAGACGCGGCGGAATTTAGAGCTAGACTTAAAACTCACCTTTTCAGACAGTCGTATCCATAATAATAATAATAATAACGTAGTATTTATATAGTGCAGTTTTGTGATATTTCACTTCAAGTGCGCTTGATTATAATTAACTTAAAATTAACCTATAGTGTTCCTTACGAGTCCTTAAAAAATTAATTAAATAATGTGAAATAACGAATATACAAAATATACAAAGCAATTCCTAAAGAACAATATTAACAACAATAGTGAGTGCTGTTTGGCACAGGACAATATATAATGATAAACCATCACGGTGCCATTCAACAAGAATCATTTAAAATAAATTATATAGAATAGGAGGCAGTTAACATTTAGAAATAATACAAAATCAGAGTGCACATAAAACTATAGTAAGGAGGTAATCGAAACCAAACAATTACCAGAAACTTGAGGAACATGACTTATTAGTGGATTGAAAAGGAGTTAAAATTCATGAAAGGTATGATTTTTTAAATAAGTTTGTTTTTAAAGCTCTTTTGATTTCAGCCAAGTTCTGGATATTAGTAAGAGATGAGGGAAGTTTGTTCCAAGTGAGCGGGCCAGTTACACGAAAAGATCGATCATAGTAAACGGCTCGATTTGACCTAGAAAGTTCGACTAAACGATTAATAACATCTCGATCTGCTGACCTTAGAGTAAGCTGCCTATCGCTTAAGTTTTGTCGGACACATAGTTCCGATATATAGGCTGGCGCCATTCCTTGCAATGCTTTGAAGGTCATTAAGCAGATCTTGAACTCTATTCTTTCAGGGCATCGAAGCCAATGAAGATCCCTTAGAAGCGGGGTTATACGGCAATACTTAGATTCACCAAAAATCATTCTCGCCGCAGCATTAAAAACGGACTGGATTCTATTCAATTGTTAAACTTAAAATCTTTCACCTTCGCATTCAATGCCCTTGACACCATAAATAACTAACCTGTAAAAACGTAGAAAAAAAGAAAAAAAAAAGTAAGCGTTTGTGAAGGTCATTTCATGAACATTCTCCAGCCCTAAAGAGTCCTAAATATCAACAATACTTTTGCCACTAATCTCCAATAGTCCTAAATTTTCCAGTATTTTAAAATAAATACCAACTCTACTTTTACCACTAATCTATTTATAAATGTAATACTAGGGTAGCAAATAATGTAAAATCATGCAATGTCCAGTGTGTTAACCGTAATGTCCTCCGCGTGCAAAGCCGTATCTTCTCCATAAACTTTCTAATTAAAGTGTGTTTATCGGAAGTGACCAGCCAGGTAAGTATGTTTCTGTATCCATTTATAAATAGTACAATTAGTTAGAATCTAAGCATTCCTAATAAATTGTACAGCGCCCTTGAGGTGATTTTTCACAAAAACGGCGCTTTATAAATTATCCAATTATTATTATTATTATTATTATAGATATACTAATGAACCTACTAACCGTACGTATTAACCCAATTAATGAATCTTACAACTCAAAATGAAAGTTAAAATGCAGGAGACATTTATATTATTTCAATAACCAGAGTCAAAAGACTAACAATAAGAGATATTGTAAGAAGGGTAAATGCAGGTAACTCAATTAATGGAGGACAATCAACAAAAAACTGTCCAAAGCAAAGCTAGCGGCCCACAACGGAGTGCCACTACAGGAACCATTTATTGGATAACCATCATTTCTGCCATAGGTACTCCTAAGTGGTTTGCTATGTTTGACGACTTACAGGTGATTTTTCACAAAAACGGCGCTCTACAAATTATCCAATTATTATTATTATTAGCAAGAGGGACAGGATCGGGAGAGATTGTTTGATTTCTCCAGAGCAGGACTCTCTCGGAACATCGCCTTGCCCCGCAGTGGGAGGGTTGGGTTCGTACGTCGATTACTCCTGGATACACTGACCCCCAGATTCCTATCCACCCCTCATACTTCTCAAAATTTCACCATCCACACATCATCCCCAAAGATGACAATAGGCCCCGAGGGAAATTATTTACCTCAGCCTCCTGTGTCGAACTAATGTAAGAAAAAAAAAATGCTGTTTCAAGAGTCTGCAGTCCGATGATGGTTGATTTTTCATGATGGTCGATTTTTCATGATTGTCGATTTTTCATGATGGTTGATTTTTCATGATGGTCGATTTTTCATGATTGTCGATTTTTCATGATGGTTGATTTTTCATGATTGTTGATTTTTTAAGATAGCTGATTTTTCATGATTGTTGATTTTTCATGATGGTCGATTTTTCATGATTGTTGATTTTTTATGATGGATGATTTTTCATGATGGTTAATTTTTCATGATTGTTGATTTTTTATGATGGATGATTTTTCATGATGGTTAATTTTTCATGATGGTTGATTTTTCATGATTGTTGATTTTTCACGATGGTCGATTTTTCATGATTGTTGATTTTTTATGATGGATGATTTTTCATGATGGTTAATTTTTCATGATGGTTGATTTTTCATGATTGTTGATTTTTCACGATGGTCGATTTTTCATGATGGTTGATTTTTCATGATTGTTGATTTTTACGATGGCTGATTTTTCATGATGGTTGATTTCTCATAGTGGTCGATTTTTCATGATGGTTGACAACTTACCAATTTCATGAGGCAATTCGTGGCACAGGACAGCTATAGCCGTGGAGAATCCGCCCGCAATGTTACTGGAAAAGGCAGCACCTGAAATCATTCAAAACATTTAATACTTTTCCTTGCATATTTTCACAGTTCCAATCAATCAAAATAGCTGTTGATGTATCTAGATTGATTGGCCAATATGTAATAAACTTGAAATATTTGATGTGCGTAGAATGTCAGTACTCTCTCAGTAATCTGACGTTCGAATATTCGAAACTACCTTGTAATGTTCTTTAATCCCAGTGATTGAGATTACTTGAAATATCTTTGGGGAAAACTCCAACCAAAGATAGAGGTTCATCAAGATTACAAGTTGCTTTATTCACGTTATCGTAAGGTTTAAAATAAATATTTAACTGAACCAGATGTCCCTTACTATAGGAGACTCTTTATTCTGAAGATGGTTGCCCAAACTGTCGGAGACGTCGGCTATTTCCGTAACCATTTGTGCATTAGACACGAACAACAATATATAATGCTAAAGATATTGAAATACAAGAGATAAGCTATGATGGCCGCCCGACCGTCGGCGGACTACCGTCAAATGGGAATAGATTGAATATGGAAAGAATTCGTTCTTTTAGTTGATTTTTGGAAGGTTTTCAGTAGTTTTGATTAACAATATCGACGACGCCAGGAAACACAGTCCCATCCAGTAAAAACTGCCAATAGCACATCTCTTATATTTCTATATCTTTGGATGATACTCTTCTTAGGTACAATTTTACAGACATCTGTTGAGACAACTAAAAATACATATAACTGTCAAAACTAAGGCCATCTGTTGAAGGATGTTGAAACTACATGTTTAATCCTATATATTACATACTACAATCGGCCATTATCTTTACTAGTTTACTAGCACAAAATAAAGCTCTATAATTTGTGTCAAATTTACTAGTCCGCCGCGTGCCTAGACTCGAGCTTTGTACACCAACGGGTGTAATTATACACACCCACTCAAGAAATCATACCACTGTCTAACGTGCTAGAGCTGACCATTTCACCAGGGTTAATTATTGTTGTTTTAGCACTGTTTCAACGCTTGCTAGAGTAAAAGCAAGAGTAAAAGAAATTGCTAAAGTTAAATATCACCAAAATGCATTTTAAAATCAATTTAACCGCCTGCTTTACGACACTTTTAATTTTTGCTATTACTTTCCGAAAACCGAAGGTTACTCTAGAGTTACTCTGCCACTTTGGCTTATTTAACAATTCCGTTGGAGGTAAGATACTAAATTGGGCGCTTCAACATTGATTATTAATCATGATTAATATTATAGAAGATCATAGTGACGATGAATTCCTCATCCAATGCGTCTTAAAGCGAAAACCAAAAACATATCGACCCCGACCGAATATGATAATTTGGGACGATCCCGAATTTTCATAATAAATTTTTATAATAAATCGTCATTTTAAATGCTGAACACAAATATTTTTACAGGAACAAAGCTGTCAGATGCTACCACAAAGAGAAACAAAATACTGCGGGATATTTTGACAGTTGTTATGGTTAAAAAATAATGCGGCGTGTTTTTTCCAGAATTCTGAGCAATATTCTGCTTTTTAGACTGGCAACACTAATAACCATTACAAAGTACACTTGAAAAAGTGCATGGTCCTATCTAACATCATTGTTACTTTAACTGATGGTTAAAATTAAATTAACTCACGATTTAGCTTTCTGTTGAAACAGATGGCCATCAGATAAGTTCTCTTTGTATTCTAGCAACTGTCGCATGTGTTTCCGTTCGTTTTGTTTTTCTACATTTTTTGTTTGAATAACATTACAAAACAGACATCTTAACTTCAAACCAATATCTCTACATATTATAAATTAAAGTCCCCCGATGCATCTGTCTGTCTGTCTATTCGCGATAAACTCAAAAACGACTGAGCGGATTTTCATTCTGTTTTCACAAATAGATATGAGTGGTTCTTGAGGAAGGTTTAGGTATATAATTTGTCAAGGTTTTGTGTAAATTGGTTGAAATATAATGTCTGTGTGGTGAATGAGCGGGTTGGCAAGCGGACAGTGTGGATTTGATTTGTAAGCAAATTAACAGATGGCGGTGGTGTAAAGGTTGAATAACCATCCAGTAGATGACGTTGTGTTTTATTAGCCACAGCAACGAATGGCCGGGTCAGCTGTTTTACATATATATGTACCAAAGATATTATAAAGAGATGTGCTATCCACTGTTTTTACTGGGTGGGACTGTATTTCCTGGTGTCACCGATATTGTTAACCAATACCACTGTACACCTTCAAAAAATCAACTATATTAATGAATTCTTACCATATTCAAACTATATTGTTATACAATATGTTAGTAGTGTGCCAACCGCCGCACGCAAAGGTAGTGTCCGCCGCGCTATTCGCGATGTTACCGGCTCGAATATTGTTACCGCGCGTGTAAGGTAGTGAGTGCTGTGAGTGAGGCGGCAACCAAATATTAAGAGGGCCTCCGACTACGAATAATATGCCGCCACGTAAGGGGCCGAAGACCGAAAGGTCTCCCGGCCAAGGGGAAACATTAAATATCGGGGAACAATTGAAAATATTGTCCCTGAATATTGAGGGAACATCTCTCTCAAAGGTGGACTTTTTAGTAAAAATACTCAACGACAAAAACATTGATATCCTGCTTCTCCAGGAGACCCATATCGCAGAAAACGACTCACCACGTTTGGATATCCCCGGATATCTCCTAGTGGCAGTGCGGGGACACCCAAAACATGGCCTTGCGACCTACATTAGGCCGGAGCTGCAGAATATTACCCGAAAAATCACGGATGGATTTCACGCAATCGGTATTCAGGTTGGAAAACTAGCAATATTTAACATCTACAAACCTCCAAATGAAGTATGGCAGACACCAGCACTCCCTCCACACAATCACCCGGCGGTGTACGTGGGAGATTTCAACAGCCACCACTTTCTATGGGGCTACTCAACGACCGATAAAGCTGGAGAACAAATCACCGATTGGCCATCAGCACAGGATTGCCAACTTATTTACGATGCTAAACAAAAGGGGACATTCTTTTCTGCGCGATGGCGTCGTGAATACACGCCCGACTTGTGTTTTGTCTCTAAAGCGCCGGACGGAAAACCTGTGAGGGCCTCGAGAACTGTACTGAATAATTTCCCACATAGCCAACACAGGCCAGTCATGCTAAACATAGGTATACAGATTCCATTAACCTCCAGTAACCCGATGCCACCGTGGAATTTAAGACGGGCAAAATGGCGAGAGTTTTCGGAATATGTTGACAGGGTTGTGGATAACATACCATCAAAGCCGAATTTCTACGACCGATTTTCGAACCTTTTGTTTGTAGCTGCGAAGAAATTCATCCCTAGAGGTTACAGAAAAGTGTATTTCCCAACATGGAGCTCAGAAAGCAAACGCCTTCTAGCTGAATACGAGAGGAATAACGACCCAGACACTGCTTCTGATCTTCTCCAGTCTCTGGATGACGGGCGCATGAACAGGTGGAACGAACTAATGGAAGAAATGAGTTTCGAACACTCGAGCAGAAAAGCGTGGCAAACACTCAGGCGACTCGGAGCTGCAAATAAGCCAATTAAGACAACCCCCAAAGTGTCCCCAAATGCTGTTGCTCACCAACTACTCCGCAGTTCAAAAACGACAACAAGGTCTAACATAAGCCACCAGATCAAAAAATCTCTGAAAGCGGCGCGGCTAAAATGGCCGGTGAACCCTAACGATGTGGTCGCCGTTACAGCTGATGATGTAGACATCGCCCTCACTTCAACAAAAGCTGGGAAAGCAGCTGGATGCGACGGAGTTCTTCCAGACTTTTTGAAACATGCTGGGCCACGGACAAAGTTATGGATCGCAAAACTGTTTACTGAAATTTTTAAAACTGGAGTAATTCCAAATATCTGGAAAAAAACTAAAGTTATTGCGATCCTCAAACCCAACAAGCCACCAGAAGATCCAAACAGCTATCGACCCATCTCGCTTTTAAGTACCATGTATAAACTCCTAGAGCGAGTGGTGCTCCGCAGACTTACCCCAATTCTGGAGAAAGTGGTTCCACAAGAGCAAGCTGGCTTCAGACCAGGCCGTAACTGCTGTGACCAGGTGCTAGCTCTGACAACACACATCGAATCTGGATTCCAGAAACGGCTTAAGACTGCGGCAGCGTTCATTGATCTCTCTGCGGCTTACGACACGGTGTGGCACAAAGGCCTCCTTGTCAAGCTCTACGACACCATAGAGGATGGCAACACAGTACGACTTATTGAGCAACTACTAACTGGCCGTACTTTCAGGGTTTTTCTAGGAGGGCTAAAAAGCAAAAAAATGCACCTGAATAATGGCCTTGCCCAAGGCTCAGTGCTGGCCCCATCACTCTTCAATATCTATACCCGAGATCTTCCTCACACTGAAGGCAGAAAATTTGCTTACGCAGATGACTTCGCCATCACAGTCCAAGCCAAAACCCTCAATGCAGCAGAAGAGATCCTTAATTCTGACCTCAAGGCTATGGAAGAATTTTTCCTCAATTGGCGACTAAAGCCAAATGGGTCGAAAACAGTTGTGACAGCTTTCCATCTCAGTAATTCACAAGCAAACGCAAAACTCTGTGTTCAGTTTGATGGAAAAAATATTTACCATGACCCTCATCCCCGCTATCTTGGAATAACTTTGGACAGGAGCCTGAATTACCGGAAACACATGGAAACAGTGGGCAAAAAAACCAGGACAAGACTAAACTTAGTCAATAAGCTGGCTGGTACTAGCTGGGGATGCGACGCCAACACGCTCAGAACGGCATCCATTGCCCTGGTTTTCTCAGCAGCTGAATACTGTGCTCCAGTATGGGCCAGAAGCGCCCACACTTCCATGGTCGACGTTCAGCTTAATGCCACAATGCGAACCATCAGCGGAACCTTAAAATCGACTCCTCTTCCTTGGCTCCCCGTACTTGCAAATATAACCCCGCCAAATATCAGGCGAGAGATTGCAACACTGAGGGAATACAAGAAGGCGCTGCAAAAAAGCGAAATACCCTTGCACGATGATGTCGTTTCTCACCCGGCATGCCGCTTAAAGTCTCGAAAACCCTTCTGGACGGAAGGAGAAAGACTCCTTCGAACACCTCTCACCCCAGAAGATAGGTGGAAGCTTGAGTGGCAATCAGCTAACGTCAAAAACGCCGATCTCGTGCAAGACCCCACTGAGAGACAGCCTGGGTTCTCATTGCCTCGCAAACTCTGGACTGCCATCAATAGAATAAGGTGCTCCCATAGCCGTTGTGCTCACATGATGCATAGATGGGGCCTTAAAGAGTCGGCGACGTGTGAATGCGGTGCGGTGCAGACCACCGAACATGTAGTCAACGAATGCCCGCTCCATTCATTCCCCGGCGGGATTTATGAGGTCCACAGGGCAACGCCTGAGGCCCTAGACTGGCTCGCAGACCTAGATGTCCCCCTCTGACCCCCCACCATACGAAAGAAGAAGAAGAATACAATATGTTTAACCGCTAGAATGCCGTTCGTGCAACGGTGTGTTTGAGATTTTACACGCGATTTTGACCCTTATGTATAAAGAAAGTGTATGAAGAACACGGTCAGAATCGCTTGCTTTATTATCGCCCTTTACCATAGAGAAAACCGCAATGCGCCTGGTCACTCCAAATAATTTATATTAATAATTTACCGGAGCGCGGGAATGTGCGCAGTTCTTGCGCATGCGCGGGAAAAATTCCTTTAATTACGATTTTGACCTTTCTATTGTACAAAATTTCTCAAGGACACTGTCAGAATCGCTGGACACGAAATGTCATTGGGTGTCATGGATGCCGTTTTTTGCGAACGCTAATTGGTGGACAACCAACCCCAACTACCTCGGCAAACAAGGGGTTAAAAAGCGAAGGTTACTGACCTCTAGCATAACATTTCGAAGCTAGTATATTATTGCAGATTTCCTACTCGCAACAGGTAGTTGCACTGATTGAAATTGATAAGTCGATAAAGCAGATTTCTGTATATCACACTATTACATTGGTAGTCATTCGCCATTGTTTATTTTGGTTTAGTGTTAGTCGTTTTTTGGTTATAAATGATATGTTCTTTAGAGAAAAAGCCTCTCTTATCTCTTGGAAACAGCTAGAATCAACTAGGTAATGGTCTGAAGACCACTTTAGTGTTTGTCGGGTCGGGAAAAATATTATTATTGTAACATGTGATTATAAAAGTTAATAAATAAGTTGGAATTCGCCAGTGAAGAAATATTGTCTTAATTGAAGTTCTTCTGCCACAAAAAACCAAACTTACCACAATACTACTGCACACCTGTAAAATATCAACTACTTTCCGTATTCAAACTATTCTCATCAGGAAGTAATCCGCCAATAGTCGGGCGTTCACCATAGCATATTTCTTGTATTTGAATATCTTTGGTATGTGTACTATAATCTGCTGTTTTCACTAATTGAATGTTTGTCTGGTTTTTGAGAATGGCAGATTAGTGAGAGAGTATTATATTCCGAACATCCAAAAACAGTTGAGAGATATATTCCGGGGTGGTTGAAATAAAGTAGTTACCTATAGCCATGCCGTCGGTGAAGTTGTGCAGGCCGTCCCCCATGATGACCATCCACACCACAGAGGAGAGGCTCGAGGGGGGAGAGTGCACATGGCCGTGGGAGTGCGAGTGACCATGATGAGTTTGAGAGTGCTCCCTGGAAACAAACAACACAAATTAGAATAACTCTCAAACGAAAAAATGATCTATAAAGATAATAAACATCCACAACATACATAAATTTGCAGGTATACAAAAAAAAATTTTGAAAATTAGAAAAAAATGAGTTCTTCAGAAAATTTTACACACAAATATCCTACTTCAATGTAATACCTTTCTTTTAAGTTCTGGGAAGGAAAAAGGCATGAGGGGCGGGTATGAATCTGGGTGTCAATGTGTCCAGGAATGACCGGCGTATGAATCCCTCCTATCGAGGTGCAAGGCAATGTTCCAAGAGAGTCATGCTGGAGAGGTCAAAAGATCTCCCTCAACCAGTCACTCCCAGTTGGTGGGCAGACGCTTCTGCCGCCAAGATCCAGACAAACCTACCCCATGAACCCGGGCACCCCTGCTAAGTCACCAAACGTAACAAACCACTTGGGGTGATCTAAGGCAGAGGTGTTGGTTATCCAATAAATGGTTCTCGGGGTGGCGGTACCCATACCCTCCTCCCAGATTGAAACTTAGCGCTAACACAATATTAAATTTGACTTACATAATATTCAAGTTGCATAAAGTTTCATGGATACAATAATGGCTGGATCACTTCTAAATTGCAGTTTTAGTAAGAAAATCACCTCATGGGTGCTTTACAACTTAATTTATATAGTACTAGCAGACCCGGCCGCACATTGCTGTGGCTAACGAAACCTTTATAACCAAAGCCATCTCTTAAATCAAATCCACACCACGCTGCCCGCTGTCTACTGCCCGCTTCCGCTTGGCCAGATACAATTTACACAAAACCTCGACAAATTATATACCTAAAAACCTTCCTCACGAATCACTCTTATCTATTGGTGAAAACCGCATGAAAATCCGTTGCATAGTTTAAAAGATCTAAGCGCACATACATCGTGAGTGACTTCATTTTATACTTAGTAAAGAGTAAAGATAACGATAATACGATATAGATTATAACAATATATTATATATATATATATATAACCTAAAACTTACTATTTATAGTATAATATATAACGTATGTCTTAGTATAGGTAAAATCTATTCCTTATCATTTAGACTTATAACTAACAACTTAGTTGAGATGTATTTACTAGTGGCTTATCTATAATATAAAAATGAATCGCTAAATTTGTTGGTAAGCGCAAATCTCTAGAGCGGCTGAACCGATTTCGCTAAATCTTTTTTTAGCATATTCCTTGAAGTTCGAGGATGGTTCTTACGGAGAGAAAAATTAAGAAAATTGCGCAGAAAATTAGATAATAACAGAAAACATCGCACGTTTGACAGTTCGCGTGTTAGAGAATGACATTTTGCAAAACAATGAATGATTGTTCAATCAGGATTCTATTTTTGAAAAGTTGAAAAATTTATTTAAAGTAGGTACTCCCCTAATAGTTTGAATCGAATCAAGAATTTTAGATATTTTAAATGGGTACCTATGTTGGGTTCTAAATTTAATATACATGAAAACTGGAAATTTGAATAAAAATTGTAAAAGGTGGCACGCGGGCTGTTTAAAAACTGAATGTACTGGGATTGAATATATGGAACGCGGGAGGAGAGTTGGCGGGACGAGGGAGCGGTAAAGGGAAGAGGGAAGGCGGGGAAGGTGGAAGGGGAATGCGGGAGGGGGGGGGACCTGGGAGGGGAGAGGGGAACTTAGGAGGGGGTTTGCGGGACAGGGGAAGGGGGGGAGTGGAGTGGGGAGAGGGAAGGTGGAGGTGACGGAGTGGGAACGCGAGAGGGGAAGAGGACGCAGGAGAAGAAGGGGAGGCGGAAGGGGAACGGGACGAATGGGAAAGGACACTCAGGGAGAAACAATGTCTTTATTAAATGGCATAGCAACGCATGCCGGGACCAGCTAGTAAATAATATTAATAACTAGGACTTACAATAAAGTAAAATTTATGACTTATGTAAGTTCTTGATAAGTTACTCACATGAGTGTTTACATGCATCCAACTTATGGTAATTAATGCTAACGGAAGTTTAACTTACATAAGTACTCACAGCGACCGCTACACTCGTAATTTTATTTGCAATAAGATGGCTTTCTATCAACAATGATTAAGTGCTGTCAAATTTATGCGATTTTGTCAATAAAGACGAAAGGGTCCAAATTAAATAAAGTGTTGCAATAGAAGTTGGCTTGAAAGAAACAATTCTCCGTGCGCTTTTGTTCCATTATTTGCGGAATTGAATGGAGATCTTTAATTTTATCGAATGACAGCAACAGACTTCAAATTCAAATATATCATGTTATAAACAGAATATCTGAGATTAGAAAGGATTAGACCGATTATTAAAAAAAAAGTATGTTTTCAGAAAGCTTTCTTCCACCTGAAAAATAAATGTTATTTATCTCTTCAGTTTTTGTAATCAGACAATTTTCATTTTGTTTACATTTGTTTTCGTAGGTAGTGCTAATTTGAGTTTTATCTAGTGTTATTTTTTTATGTTGTTTTCAGGAGAAAATAATGTAGCCATCCACTTTTCCTAATGAGATTTTATTTCAAATAATAAAAATATTCGTTTTTTTTACAAAAAAAATCCTACGAAAACCTGTTGTTTCATTTTTTACATCTCGCATCGGCGCATTTTGGTACCATTTCTTACGATGAATTTCTAAACTTATCAAACTGATTTCATAAGCCGTGATAAAACCGTAAGTTCGCCTGGAAGCAATTAGATCTGTCAAAAAACTTATGTAAAAACAACTTCTGAAACTTGCTATAAATAATATAAATAACGCTAATTTACTTACGGTGTCCTTTATATTGTTAATTTTGCCCCAAGTCTAATTAAGTCTAACGTAAGCGACCTTCATATGTAAATGCAGCCTAAGGCTAGGCTTTACACTCATAAGCAAAATTTACGACTTAACGTAAGTTGACAATTACATATGCATGCATCCGACTTGTGGTAATCAATGCTCGCGGAAGTTCAACTTGTGTAAATGCTCACAGCGACGAATAGCGACCGTTTACATCTGTAAATTTATTTGTGGCAAGATGGCTTCCTGTCAACAACGATATGCTACTGTCAAATTGAAGTAATTTTGTCAATAAAGACGAAAAGGCCCAAATAAAGTGTTGAAAAAGAATTTGGCTTGAATTAAACAAGGCTACTTGACAGCAACTGTGAATTCAAATACAAATTGTTATAAACAGAAACTTTGAGATTAGAAAGGATTGGACTGATAATAATTAAATAGAAGGATGCTCATTTTCAGAAAACTTGGTTCCACCTGAAAAATAAATGATATTTCATCGGTTTTTGGAATTTTAAGTTGGAGGACTGAACGCCGTTGGCAGCAACAAAAAACTGTCCAAAGACGCGAAACTAGCCGTCCATAATGGAGTACTGGTACCTACCCTGATGTATGGCAGTGAGGCATGGAACTGGCAGAGGAAGGATGAAAGTAGACTGAACGCTGTAGAAATGAGATCCCTGAGGCGTATGTGTGGTAAAACCATGTATGATCGTGTGAGAAATGTGGAAATCCGCAAAGAATGCAAGGCTGATGTAAGCGTGATGAGTAAGATCAAGAAAGGAACGCTCCGATGGTTTGGGCATGTAGAGCGAATGAACGAGGAAAGGAGTGTAAGGAGAATATATGACGCAAATGTGAATGGTAGAAGAAGTCGAGGACGCCCAAGAAAGACATGGCACGACCAAGTGAATCAGATACTTGAGTCGGGCCATGTCAAGAGTCAGAATAATAGAAGAGAATGTATGAGACGTTGTATGAATGTAAACGAGGCAAGGAATGTGTGCCAAGACCGGGATGTTTGGCGGTCCGTCCTCTCTGCCTACCCCTGCGGGGAAACGGCGTGATGGTTAGTTAGTTAGTTTAGTAGGTACTAATTTGATTTTTATATTGTTTTCGGGATATAAGGTGGGTAATTATCCACTTAACCTAATCACATTTTACGTATAAACAAATATTAATTTTACATGAAAAAAATTCTACAAAAACAACGGTCTTTTAATTTTTCACATCTAAAAACAGCGCATTTTGGCACTATTTCTTGCGGCAAGTGTCTGAACTTATCAAATTGATTTGATAAGCTATGAGAAGGCTGGAAGTTGCTATAAATTACGTTAACCCCTCCGAAAATCGCGAATATTCACTTTTAATGTCTCAAATGAAATGTCAGTTTTACGAAAACTTTATGTTATTACCGCTTCACAATTCACAATTAAAGCTCTATAAATGAAACATTTCTGAACGTAGCCGAATAGTAAAAACTGTAACAAATAAATATTAACATTTGTAAATATTAAAATTTAGAATGCAAACGTTACGATACGATTGTACCACCCCAGCCAGGAGTACTCCTGTCCCGGTGAGACCGGTACACCAGGGGGCACTGATTTGTTAGGACTAGGAACACGTGCTCTGAGGATGGGAAGGAGGTTGGAGTTTAATCGACCGGTATACATGGCAACCTAATAAGCCAATATTGGAATTTAGGATGGGCAGGAATAAAGGAATGGATTGATTGAGCCTTATAATTTTTTTCTTTTTCCATATGTCTTCCTTCTTCTTGCCTCTTCTCGGTTTTTCTTGTCTCTTCTTGCTTCTTCTTGTCTCTTCTGGGATCTTGTCATCTCTTCTTGAATCTTCACGGACTTCTTGGATCTTCTCGCATCTGCTTGGTTCGTCTTGTTTCTTCTTGCCGCTTCTTGAATCTTCCCGTCTCTTCTCGGTGCTCTTTTCCCTTCTTGCCTCTTCTTGGACCTGAGAAGGTCACAAAACCCATGAAGAACCAACAAAAGACGAGAGTCCTTTGTTGGTTCTTCGTGGGTTCTGTTGTCTCTTCTTACTTCTTCTTGGATCTTCACGCCCCTTCTTGGCTTGGCTTGTATCTTCTTGCCTCCTCATGAATCTTCTCGCTTCTTCTTGAATCCTTTTGTCTCTTCTCACTTTTCTTGGCTCTTCTTGCTTCTTCTCGTCTCTTATTGACTCTTCTTGTCTCTTCTTGGATCTTTTGGGACCTTATCGTATCTTTTCGACTCTTCTTGCTTCTTCTTGCCTATTCTGATCCCTTCTTGGCTCGTCTTGAATCTTCTAACCGACTCTTCTTGTCTATTTTTTGCCTCTTCCAATCTCTTCTTGACTCTTCTTGGCCTGTCTTGTCTCGTATTGTGTCTTCTCGTATCTTGTTTCGATTTGACTCTTCTGGCATTTTATTCCCCCTTCTCGGTTCACCTTGCCTGGTTTTCTTGCATCTTATTGCCGAGTTTATTCGACCAGTAGGTGCAGGCAGTGGCGGCGTAAGGGGGGGGCGGTCCGCCCCGGGTGCCAAGCACCAAGGGGTGACAACGACAACTCACTCATAGAGCCAAAGAATGCGCACAAAATCTCCCTCTATAAAGACATATCAATATTCAACTACCTACTCTTGTACCTAGCTACTTACATACTAATATCATATTTTGACACCCTTCGCAACCATAAAAAAAAAATAAAACCAACCATAAAACCATACCTTCTTTTTTTAAAATATAATTTCTATTTCCCCAAAAGAATGAATTCATGTTGCGCTTGGTCTGATCTTATACCGCGCATAACATCAAGCGCGGTGTGAAATATTAATGAAAAATGTACGCATATCCATTAAATAACCATCAGAGACAAGATGGAGTGCTCATTACGACGCTGTTAAACCACTGAAGAATAATTTTGGGAAGCTTATATCAACACTCGAAAAGATGTGTAATCCCAGCACCAGCAAAGAAAGCGTTGAAAGAAGAGAAACAGCATCAACACTCACTCACACGTTTTCTATGCTGTCTTTCCTTTTGGTGTGAAGTCCTAGAAGTTAATCAGACAAAAATTATATAAAAAATCTGAACTATCATTGGAGAAGCGTTCATTTTTTTCAACATCAAAGCAACCAAATAGTGGAAAAGATGTCCAACTTAGAAAAAGAGGAAGGAGGAGATTTCGAAAAAACATATGCCTGGAGAAATGGCCCTAGATGCCGGACTTACATACATTACCAGGGTGCTGCAGAGAGCAAGGTTAGAATATCATGATAGATTTTACGAAGAACTAGACCATCGTTACGGGGCGATGGATTTTATTCTGGTCACATTTAGTGTTATTCAGCCTAAAACGTTGGTAACATCACCAGAAAACAGTCTTCGTGGAATGGATCCAAATCTGTTAAAAATTTACAATGAATTTTCAAGAGAGGACATTGTGTTAAAGATTTTACGATTGAGGTGCCATCTGGAAGCCGTCAAAATTTCTGCCCAAGAAGCGGTTCAATGGATTACATTGAAGCTTCTCAGCTCAGATTCATTGTAAAATGGGACCATTCTAAGTTTAGCGCTATGTCTTAGATTTTTTTAAGTAACAATTTGTGTTTCGGTGGCTTCATGTGAAAGAAGTTTTTCAAAGTTAAAATTAATAAAATCTTACTTAAGGCGATCCACTAGTTCACTACTGTGCCGTGGACAGTAGTTCTTCGGTGGACGCCATAGGGGTCACTTTGAATAACCGAATTCGTCGACTAGCGGCCGTATTGTAAAATATCAACGCGAAAAATGCATATTTTATTTTATTTTGGGAAGATTGGGTGTAAATATCAACTTTTTTTGCGATTATTATAAAATAAACTGAATTTGCCACATTACACAATAAAACCATATCCGAAAAGGGGTTTATAAATAGGAGAGTTTGGACTTGAAAGTGTGTTTTTTAGACCTCATACTTTATTTTTTTGTAGGCTTATTAAAAAACTTATAAAAAAAATGACCGATATTTTTAAGGGCCAAGGTATGTTCTACACGCAGTATTTAATTGAAGCATCTACAATACTTCTAAGCGATCAAATTTTCAAAACAAAAACATATGATTTTGCATTATTTACTATGACTTCATCTTAAGAGCGTTTAACCAGCCAGCGGACGAAAATCCACATTTCGTCGAAAGTTGTTCTTGCGATCGTGCAGACCGGTTACAATGAGAAAGATTAAGTATTTGAACTAAAGATAGTTCGACGACCTCCGTAGTCCAGTGGCTAAGACTCTTGACTCACATTCCGGAGGTCGCGGGTTCGAACCCGGCATGCGCAAATAAATTTTATTTGATTAATTTGTGTTATTTCACAATTAATTCATTTAAAATAATATATAGTATATTTGCGGCATGTTCCAGAGTGGAAGATACTATTAGTATCGCCCTGGTGTAAGACCACCATTCAGAATTGAAACGTTGCTTGAAAATGGCTTTAGCCGTGTTTAGTGACCAGATCTGAATAGCCAGGTACTTCCCAACCTTCCTCATCCCCACCTCCTTCCCCTCCCCACTACCTTCAGCCTCACAACATACCCCAATTGGGGATGCCATAGTCTCACTGGCTCCAGACGGGAGCAGTTGAGATTCTTGTGCGGTATTCACTGTAAAAAAAAAAAAAAAAAAGGTGGATCTTATCTTCAGTATTCATTAAAAAAAATATAAAAATGACTCAAGTAATGTTATTTTGTGAAAACGGTACTAAAATCACAGATTATCTAAACAACAATACTTATTCTATTGTATAAATGTATAATAAACACTTTTGTCACCTCACTTTTTTATCATTTCATATAAAACAATTTAATAAATATTTTCAAAGTCGAGCAGCCCGGAGGCAATTTGGAGGGTAAAAATATGTGTCAACCGCGCGACTGACAGAATATTCTTGTTATGTATTTCTATGGACAACTTGATAGGGATGTACAGCTTGATCCACTATCGACCTTTTACTTTTTGTTTTAGGGATGTCACTAAAAGAATAACGGAGTTAGAACGACTTCTATGGAGACACACGCGTTGACGTATAAACACGCTTATTGTACTTGACTGCTATCGTATTTTTAACGCATATATCTGCTTACGTTGCTGACCGGTTAAGTGACTTTCTGTGTCGTTTACATTGGTAATTTGGCCACGAATCGCTTACGTGAGTCGTGTGCTACTTACGGGAAAAAACTTACGAGTGTAAAAGCAGCCTTACTGTAAATTTTATTGAATTATCCAAGAATATGAGATTCCTAAAATAACCTTTTGCCCTACAAGCAGATGTGAGAGTTACCAGTACTTTAATTACGGGTAATGTATGTCTGGATTAGTATTCAATTAAAATAATGGCTTACTTCAGTAGAACCGGGAGGATTAAGTTAATGGCTTCAGAGTAACTGAAGGATCAACTTAATGGCTCAGATTTATGGCCCATCCGGGTTGGAATTTGTAACAGCACGCAATGTGTAATTATTTAAAAATAACAATGCAATAATAAATTACTTGTAAACGGTATCAGTTTATCTGAAAATGGTGGTAAATCCACAAAACTGATGTGAGATTGTGACCACCAAATTGTGAACAAAGGTATGAAAACACTAGGCTTTGTATTACGAACAACTAAAAAATTTAATTCCTTACATGCTATTAAACTATTGAAAGTATCTCTAGTTAAAAGCCTAATTGAATATAACTCAGTAGTTTGGTCTCCATCTTACTAAATTCACATTAATAACATTGAACGAATTAAAAAAAAATTCTGCTTTTGCTTGAAATGGCTTTAGCCGTGTTTGATGACCAGATCTGAATAACAAGGTACTTCCCCTCCTTCCTCTTCCCCAACTCCTTCCCCTCCCAACTACCTTCAGCCTCACAATGTACTCCAATTTGGGTTGCCATAGTCTCACTGGCTCCAGGCACTTGGGAGCAGTTGGGACCTCTTGTGCGATATTCACATTTTTTTTTAAACACTTAAGTAAGTGGAGACATTGGTTTCCATTCAAATCTACATGCATACGCAGAAGTCATGCGTTTATAAATTTAAGGCTTTTTTTATGATTTCAATTTGCTTGAAATTAAACAGTTTTGATAAAAATAATTGTAATTTTCATTCTAGTTTCCACACATACTAGTACATTGCAGCATTATTGTGATAAGGAACTTAGTGTACAGTTACGATAATTGCCCCTAAAATCATAAAAAATCAACTTCTTTAATTGCCCATTATTTATATTGTGCATATCGTCGCAAAAAAGCAATACTGCTGTAACCGCCGCTATGAAAATGCTTTATAAACACCATTTTCCAGGGCTTTTTTTTTCTGCGTCGATCTATCTGACTCTACGATGATAAATAATAACTGTACGACGTTGGAAAAATTTGCCGTTTTGTCAACAATACGTTTTTTAACTGATGTACACAACACACCCCAAAATCCTCAAAAATATTTTCGTAGGTAGTGGCGGTTACAGCAGTATTGATTTCCTGCGACGATATTTAAAATCACTACTGCAGAATAGAAATTTACCTTGTTAAATTAGTACCAAGTATCACCAATTAAATTAAAGTGGAAAAAGGCGCTGGTGTTCAAAGCCATGGAAATAAAATGTATCATTTGAAGAATTTTATGTTATGCTTATGTACTTAAAACTCACTATTGTAAGATAAAAAAGGCTTACAATAATTTATTCAAAACGCCACTCAAATTGGAAAATGGCTAACTGACTAACTAACTAAGGGGTAGACAGAGAGGACGGACCGTCACACAACTCGGTCTTGGCACACACTCCTTGCCTCGTTCACATTCATACATCGTCTCATACATGCTCTTCTATTATTCTGACTCTTCACATGGCCTGACTCAAGTATCTGATTCACTTGATCGTTCCATGTCTTTCTCAGGTGTCCCTAACTTCTTCTTCCATTCACATTTGCCTCATATATTCTCCTTACACTCCTTTCCTCGTTCATTCACTCCACATGCTCAAATCATCGGAGCGTTCCTTTCTTGATCTTACTCATTACGCTAACATCAGCCTTGCATTCTTTGCGGATCTCCACATTTCTCACACGATCATACATGGTTTTACCACACATACGCCTCAGGGATCTCATTTCTACAGCATTCAGACTACTTTCATCCTTCCTCTACCAGTACTCCATTATGGACGGCTAGTTTCGCGTCTTTGGAGAGTTTTTTGTTGGTGCCAACAGCGTTCAATCCTCCATTAATAAAGTTACCTGCATTCACCCTTCTTTCAATATCTCTATCAGCCTTCCCATATCTCGTAAACATACTTCCCAAATAAACAAACTCATCCACCTGCTCCAAGTATTTATCATTCACAACAATAATGCATACTGTTTTAGTACTCTCTCTTTCAAACACCATGACCTTAGACTTACTTACATTCATCATTAACTCATTCTTCATACATACTTCATTCATCCTTGACACGAGAGACTGTAGATCTTCCACACTGTTAGATATCAGCACCGCATCATCAGCATACAACAGGCAACATACTTTCAGATTACTCAATTTCGCGCCCAATCCCATCTCTTTCAATTCTTGAATACAATTATCCATGTATAGACTGAAAATGGCACAGTGTCCAAAGTCACAAATACATTCGATTCCGCTTAATTTGTACGCCGGTTTATCGGGACAGCCGGTTATTTGGGCCAAAACAAGGAACAGAAAGCAAATACATAAACTAATACTGATTTACTTTGGTTATCTAGGACACCATTCCGTTTAATTGGAACAAATTCCGGTCTAAAGTCAATACAAAACGTGTAGTAAACTAATTTTAGTTAACCCATTGGCCACAAACCCCGGCAGCCTGTCGGGTGTGCAACTCAGGTACTTAACCACAAACCCCGGCACGCTGACGGGCTAGAGTAGGTCCGCCAAAAAACGGAATACAAGCTCAATAGTGACATTTTTGAATAAAATTTTAAATGCCGAACTCTCTGTAGGTAATTAATCATTAATTTCATAGAATTGGCAATAATATGTTTCTTATGTTTTTTCCCTGATATTGGTGTTCCAAGTTTTGTATGCAGCCAGCCGCCATTTAATTTCTTCAAAATTGCGAGTGGTTCTAGGCTTTTGGTAGTGACCCTGAACGTCGCTGATTGCTTTGAGGACTATCATACCAAATTATTTTATTAGTTATTAGTTTACATGTATATAAAAAACAAAAATTATTATTGTTCGATTTATGAATATTATGTTTTTTGCAACTTTTTTAATAAAAATGTGGAAAAAAACTTATGAAAAAAAGAGAAGTTTATATTTGTATCCTTATTTATACATATTTAAATATTTTTTATATTTTTATTTTAATGTTTTTCTTTACCTTAATCCAATATGTAAACAAATTTAAAGAAATTAATTCATTTGAATATACGGTTCAAAAGTTACAATAGATTTAGTACACAATGCAGGTTTTCAATTTTTGATACAAAATTAATTCAGTGGTGAAGGCCAATTTTTTAGCTCATTAATTCTGTGGCCAATGGGTTAAGAAGGGCGGATGACGGGAAGTGACGCTCTACGGTATTTCTGAGTTCGTTTATCAGTAATTCAGTAGAATTCGCCCACGCTGTCTGCTGACAATCGTCAACGTAAATTTGCACAGTTCTCAGTACACTTTTGGGCGGGTGTTTCATTTTTTGGGTTACTGTCATTATAGAATGTAATTGTTGCTTCATGATTTTATTTGGGCCTATTTTATTCTTTCATTTTCATGCGTACCTTAAGTTGTTGCATAATTATTTTACTATATAGAAATACATATTTTTTAAATTTGATTAAGTTTAAAAATACATTCAAAATAACTTGAATAACTGTAGTATGTACACATAAAAAGCTCAATTTTCAAAAAAAATGTTTTTTTTTTCACCTAGGTATCTTAACCTTTGCTTATTTGGGACAAAACATAAACAAAAACCCTGGGGAGGAGTAAACGTTGCTGCCATTAATCAGAGTTATTATAAAGATTATTCTAAAACTACCGTTCACAAGCAGCTTAGATGAAATTATTAGGAGAATCTGTGTTTTAAACATCAGGCAACTTTGTGCCAAAAACATTCTAGCGTACCTCTTCAAAAACAGAACTGCTTTTGAAAATGTCCAAATTGCTCGAGATACTACAACCAAAGGACATAATCTCTTACTTATCCCTTCCGCTAAAGAAACTAGCCAAATAAATTTTAGATACTTTGCAACAAAGCTATACAATGCACTCCCACTGGCCATTAGACAGATCACAATTTATTTTAAAATATGAATCAGACATCAAGTCTTGGATCACCAGCCAAGACAGATCTAACATCAAATATTTTATCAAAACCAATTTATAAGTATGCAATTCCAACGGTGTGATGCTGACTGCCTTTTACTTTAAACTTAACATTGTGTTATTTGTATTTATGTTATAAACTGATTATATATACACAGTGGCGCAAAATTAATCACACTATCGGAAGATGTTATAATTTTTGCAAATGGCGTCGTATGTCAATCATATTTGACATTTGTGAACTAGACAGCTGCAGAATACAAACAAACAAACAATGGAGCGCAATACTCCGCAAGAGCGTGGCATAATTGTGTCGATTTTAGCTTTAACGCTTTTAGCGATTTTATGTTGAAAGTCATCATGAGCGACGAGTAGCATTTCTACTTAAGCGGTTACGTCAATAAGCAAAATCTTCGTTTCTGGGGCACTGAAAATCCACGTGTGATGCACGAAGAGCCATTACATCCATTCAAAGCCACTGTGTGGTGCGGCGTTCACGCGGGAGGAGTGATTTTTTTGAGGACGCCATTGGCATTACAGTCACTGTTACTGGCGAACGCTACAGGGCTATGATAAGCGGCTTCTTACTGCCGGAATTAAATGATACTTGGTGAACATGTGGTTTCAACAAGACGGTGCAACCGCACACATAGCACGAGCCACAATGGATATTGTGAAGGAAGCGTTTCCTGGTCGCGAAAAAATATGTTTTGGCGATTTGGCATGGCCAGCAAGATCACCCGATTTAACCATCCCAGACTTCTTTCTTTGGGGCTACTTGAAGTCGGGGGTTTACGCCAACAAGCCTCAGATAATCACAGCCCTTAAGGAAAATATTCGACAGGAATGCGAACAGTTATCACCGGAAATCTTGCAGAAAGTTATGGAAAATGCGATAAAACGGGCACAAATGTGTATCAACACTGGCGGCAGCCACTTGACGGATATCATCTTTTCCACTTAACAGAAAAAATTGTAAAAGTCCAAATAAAGATTTCCATTACAAAATATTTTTTTTTTATTTAGTAAAAAAGTTATTCAAAAACAAAATTGGATGATTAATTTTGCGCCACCCTGTATTATAAAATGCACCTCCACTAATGTATGCATTTCCAATAGTATGATGATGATCGTCTGTTATTTTAAATGTAATATTGTATTGATATTTGTATTTTTGTTATAAACAGTGCCTGCTCTCAACTCAGGAGTTCCTGTGAGGCAGGAACAGCAGATCACTAATTGTAAAAAAATTAATAATAATAACTAAATAAAATAAAACGATTAGGCCTGATGTATCCGAATTGCATGGACTCTACGTTATTTCAATAATGAGAGCATTTTGTTGCATGATACAGAAGCTTTGACGTAGGAATTTATAGTTATAAGAGCCATTTTCGGTACAAGGGTCAGAAAGATCACATTAAAACTGCAAGCATGTAGCATATTAGTTTACATGTGATTAATATGACACTAATTTAGTCTGCACGGGTTAAATTTCATGTTATTATAATGAGTGCAATGTCACATGACTCATGATGGTGATTAATTAAGAATTGAGTTACTGATGACATCCGATAGTATTAACACCCTAGCGTCTGTATAGTTGAAATTTAAGAACCCGACTTCGAATATATCTGTTGCCGCGCCTTATGCAAAACCATTTTCGTACATGAAGTATGAAGCCGGCCAGCCGTGGTCGAGGTGTAAGGCTTTTGACTCACAATCCAAAGATCGCGGGATCGAATCCCGGCATGCGCAAATAAATTTTATTTGATTAATTTGTGTTATTTCACAATTAATTCATTTCAAATAATATTTAGTATATTTGCTGCACGTTCCAGAGTGGAAGATACTCTCAGTATCGCCCTAGTGACCGTTCAGAATTGAAACATAGCTTGAAATGGCTTTGGCCGTATTTGGTGACCAGATCTAAATAGCCACCTTCCTCCTCCTTATCTCATTCCCCTCGCACTACCATCAGCCTCATAACATACCCCAGTTGGGGATGCCATAGTCTCACTCCAGACGGGAGCAGCTGAGACTCTTAAGAGGTATTCACATAAAAAAGGGCCTAGCAGCAAAAACCCGTTAGCTAGTATTACAATATATACCCAACTAATATTATCCTGAAGCGTTTGTGGCACAATCTTCACAATGTCTTCGGATAATCACACGGCTAACTTGGTACTTTCACAATTTAACAAGAGATGTCTCGCATTTCTTTCTAATTATTTGTTATTGACATTCCGCAAACTGAAATTATTGACTTAACCCCTCCGAATTTCGCTTGTGATGTCTCAAACGAAATGACATTTTACGAAAACTTTGTGTTATTACCGCTTCACAATTAAAGCTCTATAAATGAAACATTTCTGAACGTAGCCGAATAGTAAAAACTGTTTTAGAAAGGTAACAAAATAAGCTTTCGAATTATTATATTACAAATAAATATTAACATTTGTAAATATTAAAATTTAAAATGCAAACATTAAAAAAAATGTAAAAATGACTCACGTGATGTTTTTATGTGAAAACGGTACTAAAATCACAGATTATATAAACAACAATACTTATTCTATTGTATAAATGTATAATAAACACTTTTGTCAACTTGCTTTTTTTATCATTTCATATAAAAATATTTAATAAAAATTAACAATGTCGTGCGGGGTCGAGCCGCCGCACAGAGTCGTATTTGCACGATCTACGCGGCCAAAAGTCCCAATCTCAAAATAACAATACTATTCATAAAAACCGGTTCCCCGAACAAAGGACTAACCCGTCAACAGAACCCGTGCCTTTTCTACCTGCTAATGCACACCACGCACCCGTGGCGTCAGTCGGAATTGAACCGTTTCACCTAGTGTAGTATCTGTTCTCGGCGACGCGCTTTATTATACGAACTTCCCAAGTTATTTTTTATGTTAACAAGTTCTTGTTACAAATTGAAAGTGATGGATTCTAATGAAGAAGGTAAGAAACTTACAAATTACATTATAAAAATCATGGTAAACTACAAAACAAGATTATTATTTCAACTTATAAAAAATGGCTTTTTCGTACCCTGATTTCCTTCAATATTTTTCTTTACTAGAGTTTTTGTTCATGTATCGGGGTAGATCGGGCTATGGTTATTATTACAGGTTGTTTATATGATCCTTTTCCTTATAACTAGTATCAAAATCGTGTCCGGAAACTTCCGGATAAATATAGTTTTGAGGCGTTAAAGATATGTAGCGAAATTTCGTATTAAATTGGAAATGTTTGTTAGTGTCTTTTAACTTAATGTATATTTGTTTTAGGTTCAGAGGGTGCATCAGGAGTAAAGATTGTGACTCGAAAATACTTATTCGAACGCATGAAGAAGGAAAATTTGCCTAGTTTAGATGCAAAACTAAACTATCTATTGTCATGTGAAAATTATAATTAAGACCAAATTATTAAATTGAAACATGGTTTTGCCCTTTTCAAATCAGAACTGAAACAAAGGTGGGTCAAAGCTCATTATAAAGAAGCTAATTTTCTAAAATACAACCAATCTTGGCTAGAAGGTACTTTCGAAATACCTTTAGTTGAGACACAAAAACGGCCAGGTCGGCCATTTCGGCAATACCAATGATGGCAATACCAGCAGAAGGTTCTTTGAGGACCCCAAATTAGCTGCGAAAATAACTGGCATCAGCTATGAGCTAATTTACAGACTATAAGTCATATTGGAAGCAATTTCAAGCGGATTCAAAATTAATCCCGTCCGTAAAGTATTAAAAATATGCTTCAGAACCTGCTCGCGTTTATGTGGACCTATATGAATGGCACCCTATGACGCCAACAATGCACAAGCTTTTAGTCCATGGCGCAGTCATCACCGAAAAGGCATTATTACCAATCGGACAGCTTTCCGAGGAAGTAGCTGAGGCTCGCAACAAACATTTTAGATGTTACCGCCAAGATTATGCGAGGAAATTTTCAAGGGAAAGCTGTAATCAGGATATTTTTAATCGCCTTCTACTTACTTCTGATCCTATGCTAAGTAGCATGCGGACTGTAAAATAAAGGAAATCTGGAACATTTTTACCTGAAACTTTGGCCATGTTTGCACCTGCAGACCCCAATATATCAGAAAGTTCATCGGAGAGTGATGAAGAATGCCAATAAATTAGCATTTTTATTGTTATTTCCCTTTGTACAGACCAAAAATTGTAGTATTTTGATTTTTTTTAAATATATAATGTATGTAATCTTGAATTTATATATGGGTGATTCCATTATCGCGGGTGCAACATTTAGACGCATATAAAGCTTCTTAATAATTAAACGAAAAACATTTTTAATGAAATTATTATTGGAAGAGCTACATTTTAAGTTGTTTACTTTTTATTAGTTTATAAGAATTTTATTGAAATATTTAAATAGTCAGGAGGGAGGTTCAAAGTGCGATCGCGGGTGCAACCAATTTGGCCCACCCTTTCCAGATCATAAGACAAAAACACAAAAGTCTGTTAATTGTGATACACGTATTATATTCTGCCTTGATATTTCGTAAGGCGTTAAACTAATCAACTAAAAAAATAAACAAATATATAGAAAACAAAAACAAGCAATGAATTATTAGCTTTTCAAACAATCGCGGGTGCAACATCAAATTATCGCGGGTGCAACTCGTCTAGTTTAAGTGTATATAAACATCAATAAACACTGATAGAGGAACGAAATAAGAAATCCAACAATGCGTATTACTAATCAGTACACTTCTTTGTCATTTATGTTAATTATTTATTTTCGGTTACGTCAAAATTCGCCGAAAATTCTATGAACGTATTACATCCATCAATCCTTTTCAAAAACAAAAATTTGGTTTTTTTCTTATTTTGTAGAATTTCTTTTTATATTTTGTAATTTGTAAGAGATTCCAAATTATTATCATCCCAATCACTTTCTGTTTCAGTGGTAGTTTTCGGAGATTTCAAAACCAATATGCATTGGAGAGGAGACAGTGAGGTTCGCGCCATGGAAATGCTATCGCCGTTTTCAGATTAAAAGAAATGTTTTGATTAAATGCCTGATTTATTTTTCAGTCCTTCCTATTAATCATCCAACGTGACCATCTTTTTTTAACTGCTTTTTTTAATATAAAGAAGATGTTTTTAAGAGAGACTGCGTGCCAAATCATAGAATTTCTATAAAAAAGCTAAATATAATATAAACAAACCTATTAAATATAAATCACTAGTAATACACAGCATATATTATTATTGAAGACATAAAAAACAATAAAATATATGATAAATCACACAATAAGGGTAGTTGTCAAAGAGTTGCACCCGCGATTCTAAAACACAATCGCGGGTGCAACCAATTTGAGTCAACGTTTATTTCAATTCAGCTAACATTATACTCTTAAAAACGTTTTATTCAAGTTTGCCTGTGATTTCTTCTTACTTTTACAAAGTTTCAAAACGTTAGCACTTTATTTCTGTGAAAAACACAAACTTTTATATCTTTTGTATCGCGGGTGCAACAAGCTAACAGTGACTTCTTGTAGTCAATGATGCTTAAAAAATAACAACAAGTACTTACATCTTTCGGCACATAAGAATAAACTAATATTGTCACTACACGTTTTGCAGTAAAATATAACTTCAAACTATCGGTAACAGCTGTTTCGCGCCAGTGTTGCACGGTGTGATTTTGCAGTTTATATACCGATTCTTCGAATGATAATGTTTCCAAGCGCGCCAAAAATTTCAATATGAAGTAAAATTCAAAATTTTTTTTTTATTAAATATTGACCTTCATCTTTGCACTGATATCCAAAAAAGTAACAAATACTGCGATTTAAAAATTACTGTCGAGAATCGTCTATAGCGGAATCGCCCATATATATTTATTGTGAAAAATTGTTTTTTAATTTATTTACATTGTTTAGATACCAATTCAGTATAAACATATTTTTGGCCGCGTAGATCGTGCAAATACGACTCTGTGCGCCGGTCTGAAATTTGGCACGAAAAATTATGCGTCAGATTGCACGAATGACAGAATATTCTTGTTATGTATTTCTATGGACAACTTGAATAGGGATGTACAGCTTGTTCCACTATCAACCTTTTACTTTTTGTTTTAGGGATGTCACTAAAAGAATAACGGAGTTAGAACGATTTCTATGGAGACACACGCGTTGACGTATAAACACGCTTATTGTACTTGACTGCTGTCGTATTTCTAACGCATATATCTGCTTAAGTTGGTAACCGGTTAATTTTTTTTTTACTGTTGATTATTTGTTTTACATATTAAAAAATGGATGATCGAATTAAAAATTTATATCTGTTAATATCAATTAGGCCATAGGCAAGATACAGAAATTAATATTTTCAAAATAAGTACCATGTATGGCAATTTTTAAGGTGTCAATTTTTTTATGAATCCTAAAACTATGGGATAAATATAGGTGCATTCAATGGCTCTCTAACACTATAAGCAGTTCTCACGTCTCCATATTAAAATTCGATGGTATGATTTTTTTAATTAGGGCGGGAAATTTCCAAACTGAACGCTAAAAACTTCCTAGCGATCAAAGCTGAAAACGATCATATTGCAGAACACTCCTGTGGTTATAAATGCGAAAGTGTGTTTGTTTGTTTGTCTTTCTTCCACGTCGCAACAGAGCAACCGATCATTGATATTTTTTTCGTAGGGATAGTTGGAAAACTGTAAAGTGACATAGGCTACTTTTCATAACAGAAAAACATTAGTGGAAAAATTCTTCTTAACCCTAGATAACTAATTGCTCGTCGAGGCGATGACGCACTACTCGGCGAAATTCCTACTTCCCCCTGCTCTCCGACCTTGACTCTTTCATTACCTTCCTAATTTGAGCAAACAGTGCAGCACATGACGTGATTGCGGCCACACGCATACTAGGACGTGCCCTATAACCATCTCGTCGTCCGCTGGACGAAAGTTTAGTTTAATGTACGTACCTTAACAATTTTATTGTTAAGGTACGTACATTCATATATTCTTATATTTATTGATATTCTTGGCGAATCTTCTACAATAGAAGCTCCGGTTCCATCTACGTAAAATTTGCTATCTGTGTCCATCCAAGGCCCGGAGGATGATCAAACACCGTTGCACCAGATATAGAAAGGCTATTTGTGGTCCACATAATGTTGACATGAATGGTCACTGTGTAGACTGATATTTTGATATTAATTTGTACTTAATTTGTTCATTATAAACCTTACTTTTGTGCCATGTAACAAGTTCCTATCTTAATTAAATATTTTTGATTTATTTGCGTAGTCCACTCAACGAAAGTGTAGTTACAATTAAAACAGTTTAGTTATCTAGGGTTAAACAGTTAACCCTAGAGTGGGCGCGCTATGAGCATTTTGCCGCCCTCTGTAAAAAAACCTTGATAATTCTTAAATCTACTGCGCGTAAACTTTGCGCTTTATAGTAGCTGCCCCCACTTTCATTCGCAACCCGTGGCGAAAGACTGGACGCCATAAGTGCGCGGGGAGCCGCTTGAGAAGGAGGTTGTTACCATCGAGTGTCGTCCGGCGGCAATTTGCTCACTGCGCGCCCACTCACGTAAGTAAAAATTGTGCTTTATATTATTTACGATTTAGCTAATCTTTATATTTTTTATAAAGATTAGCCCAAAATATCCTCAACACTGGCCGCAACATTACTATGGATAACTTTTTTTACTTCAATACCTCTCGCTGATCAGTTGCTAGATCATAGAACGACCAACTTTACGTAAAAATAAAAAAGAAATTCCACCTTGTTTTCTGAACACCAAAGATCGGAAGAAACCATCTTCGATGTTTGGGTTTGGTGAGAAGAAAGTTTTGCTGTCTCATGTTCCAGACAAGAAGCAAAAAAAGTAGTATTACTATTATCAACTTTTCATGAGAATGATAGAATCGACGAAAACACCGGACCTGCTGCAAAGCCCGAAATGATTACATTTTAGAATGAAATCAAAGGTGGTGTTGATGTCGTGGACCAAATGAAAGTAGTAATTCTGTTGGTAGAATGACTCGCAGATGGCCAACTAGGTTGTTTTTTTCAATGATGAATATTGCCGGTATAAATAGCCAAATAATTTACAAAGCCAATACTGAACACTTGATGCTGCGCCGACAGTACTTGCGGGAGATTGCGATGGTCCTGGTTAAGCCATATATGACCGCAAGGTCTTCTGTAGATACCTTAAATATTCCTCTGAGGAACCAAATTACTCGCTTTGTTCCTATAGAACAAGCATCATCTTCAAAGAAGGAAGGCAAATGCAGTATATGTCCATCAAAGAAAAATAGGCGCACGAAAAAAGGGTGTTGCAGATGCTCAAAATTACTGTGCAATGAACATTGCACATACTTATGAGAAGACTGTTTCGCCAAAGCATATCCTGTAGATTTGGAAAATATTTAATATTGTTATTTTTTCCATTTTTAATAAATATTATAGAAGGACAATGAAGGATAACTAAAAAAAGTTAATTTAAATGTTAAATTTTGTAAAGTCGATTGTAAACCAAAGTTCCTTCAACAGAGTTAAAAAAATATGTTAATTTGTCATACCTTATTAGTGTTTTACTTAAATCCCGAGATTACAAATTAATTAAATTGAATTATTCCTTCTTAAAATTGTCCACGAAAATGAGCGGCAAAATGCTCCCCACGCGCCCACTGACGTTTTACAGAAAGACGCGCCCACTCTAGGGTTAAAGAGAGCAGTGGAGGTTCGTGACTTTTAGGTATATTGAGTGCTGATATTAAAAAAAGCATTATTGATGTTGTTGTAGCCGAAAAAAAAAAAATTTTTTTTTTTTAAATCAGTTTTTTGTATGAAAAATTTCAGGAAGTTTCAGTTTGGCGGTGTGCCGCACCGATTTCCTGAAAAATCTTCATACAAAACACCGATTTAAAAAAAAAATATATATATTTTTCACATACGACAACATCCACATGATGCCATTTTTTTTAATATTAGCACCCTAGCACACCCAAAAGTCATGAGTCGCCACTGAAGGAGAGTGAATCCGCGGATAGTGTAACATATTTCAATATCTAATATGTATTTGAATTAATGAACTTTGATACATGACTCTTATCATAAAAATACAAACAGGAAAAATTAATGATTAAAAATAGACAGCTTTCATCAAATTAATCACAAATGATTAACAACCTTATTCATAAAAAAAAAAACACTCAGGATCATTAAAAAAGTGTTTTTTTACACATTGTATATACTCTACATTTTGTTTTTCGAATTCTTAGGGTGGGTTTCTTTCTTCATTTGCACTCTACTTTAGCTTAGCAGTTTACAGTTCCTTTTGCAGTGCATTTGACATTTACGGCAAAATGGGTTTTTTCACGATGCCAACTGCTTAGGTAAAAGTAAATAGGGATGAAAGCATAAAAACTAACCTAATTCCCACATTTTCGTATTGGGAACTGTGTATATATTTTTTTCATATGTAAACCCACACAATAAATGTCAAACATTGTGTGCGACTTGCTTCATCTACGGTTGCGTTGTTGTTTGTTTCACGTTTTAACTAACTAACTAACCATCACGCCGTTTCATTTCCATTTCATTTTCATTTCCCCGCAGGGGTAGGCAGAGAGGACGGACCGCAAAACAACTCGGTCTTGGCACACACTCTTTGCCTCACCCTTATTCATACATCATCTCATACATTCTCTTCTCTATTATTCTGACTTTTGACATGGCCCGACTCAAGTATCTGATTCACTTGATCGTGCCATGTCTTCCTCGAGCGTCCCCGACTTCTTCTACCATTCACATTCGCGTCATGTAAATTCTTCTTACACTGCTTTCTTCGTTCATTCGCTCTACGTGCCCAAACCATCTGAGGGTCCCTTTCTTAATCTTACGCATTATGCTTACATCAGCCTTACATTCTTTGCGGATATCCACATTTCTCACACGATCGTACATTGTTTTATCACACATACGTCTCAGGGATCACGTTTTAAATTGTAATAAAATTATTAGCAATGAGTAATTCTTTCGAATAACATATCATATCTGCAATTAATGTAGTCAAAATTCGAGCAGTTTCTTTAAACGCAAAATCGGCATACAAAATCTAGGTCTTCCATTAGATAGAAATTCCTGCGTATATTATGTCGCTTTACACGTCGTGTCATATAATTAATTATTAGTTCATCGTCAGAACCTGATGAACTGTCACCTGTTGCGAACATAATGATAAAATACTAGCAAATACCGTAAAATAGATTGCAAGAAAATCTCTGAACTGTCACCAAAGTGACATTTAAGACAACGGCCGCCATTTTGGTTACCTTTACTTTAGCATTTGCAGCACCATTGTGGGCCTGTAAGATGTAAGGTGAAAGTAAACGGTAAATGTCAAATGAAAAAACCCATTTCTACGACTTTGACCGTTTACTTTTACAATTCGCATTGCATTTAGCATTCTCGGTAAATGAAGAAACCCACCCTTACTAAAAACGAAAAATTTTCTGTAGCGAATAAATGTCATGATTAAGGTCATGTTTTAGATGATTGTTGTCGATTTCTACTCTGGTTGTTGATTTCTATTCTAACGACCAATTCGCTATTATATTCATGTAATCAATATATTTATTATTATTTGTGTTATTTTTCGTCAATTTATCGCATAATAATGGTATATTGTAAATTGAACTAACAGAAAATGGTTTAACCCCACCGATCTATCGCGAATATTCACTTTTTACGTCTTAAACGAAATGTCAGTTTTACGAAAACTTTGTGTTATTACCGCTTCACAATACAAGCTCTATAAATTAAACATTTCTGAACGTAGCCGAATACTCAAAACTGTTTTAGAAAGGTTACGAAATAAGCTTTCAAATTGTTATTTTACAAATAAATATTTACATTTGTAAATATTAAAATTTAGAATGCAAACATAAAAAAAATGTAAAAATGACTCACGTGATGTTTTTATGTGAAAACGGTACTAAAATCATGGATTATGTAAAAAAAAAAAACAATACTTATTCTATTGTATAAATGTAACAATTTTGTCACCTCACTTTTTTATCATTTCATACAAAAATATTTAATAAAAATTAACAATATCCAGCGGCCGTAGGCGATTTGCCGGGTAAAATAAATGTCAACCGTATGTCTGACAGAATAGGTCTTTATATATTTTTTTTTGGAGGCCTGGAATAGGGATGTACAGCTTGATTCACTATCGTCCTTTTACTTTTTGTTTTAGGGATGTCACTAAAACAATAACGGAGTTACAACGATTTCTGTGGAGACACACGTGTTGACATGAAAACACGCTTATTGTACTTTACTGCTATTGTCATTTTAACGCGTATATCTGCTTACGTTGCTGAAGGGTTAATAGGTTATATTCATATTGCATTTTAGGGTCTTTATTTAAGAATTTATTAAAAGTGATGTTTTTTTCATAACTTAAATGTATGTACAAATGTATTAAATACATGTGTATCAAAGAAATTAACATTTTAAGATGTGCTAGTGACTTTTACAGAAAGATCAGTAAAGTGACTGGACCTCCAATGTGGAGCTACTGTAAAAAAAAGTACCGGAAACCAAGAACTTAGCAAGAAGCTTAGACATGTCGTCTCTATCAATTTTAATATAGAACAAAAACGGCACAATACAAATTTTTCGTAATATTAAAATGTAAATAGCAAAGAAAATAAACTCACCTCAAAATAACAGTATAACTCTCCTCCGGATTTCCAGACTTCTTCGCATCCAGATCTTCCATCTCAGTCGCACGATCAGCGCTTCTCGATCTCTTATGTCCATCGCTCATCTTCCTGCTCTTTCCCCCGTTTGTCGCCTCGAACCTCTTGTTGGCCAAGGCGGTCGAAAAGTCTTCTTTCACGTAATCCTTCGGCTGCAAACGATTGTTAGAATTGACACTAATCACCACACTCTTTGAATCTCCAGATAGCAACGTATCGTTCACGTCCGGTTCTATGTTGTTCGAGTTTGAATTGTTGTCTTGGTCGTTCAACACATTTGATGATACAACGCTCAAACCTTCGTCAGTCTTTTCGATTTTTAGATTCGTCTGTTTCGGCGTGTTGTTCTTTAGTTCGCTGCGTGGCGGCACGTGGTGATCGTCTTGCGTGTCTGTCGCAATCTCGTCATAACAATACGGATATTCTGAATATTTATGCTTACAAATTTTACCGGAGCTTTGAACCGTGTTGGGTTCTTCCGATTTGGAGTGCGAACTAGGTTTGAATATCGACAAACCGGTCGGCAGTTTTAAAAACCCATCCTTACCGGTATGGGAGCTGCAGCTACCAGAGCCCTTAAGACAGCCGATGTCGTTCGTCATAACTCTCACGCGTAACGGGAGTTTGTTTTTCTTATCATTTCGCATGCGTTTTTTTCTCCATTCCGTAATCAACGACAGACACTTCTCGGTGAAATAAAAGAACACAACGCCCAGCATCGCGACCAATCCCTTCCACATGCTGTCGGTGTGATCGTGTTGGTTCTGTTCTCCGTGGCCGTGAGAGCCAGAACCCAAAGCGTGCGGTAATAAATGCAGCATAGCGTCTCCGGACAATGTCCCAACCGCCAAGGCGACCAAAAACTGCAGAATTTGTTGATAATAAATGTGATGCATGATTGGTATCACCGCAACTCCCAATAAACCGCAAGCGCTGATAGCCAGGATGCATAATGACGAATATGCCCAGACCATTGTGCGATTTTGCGGTCTACCGGAATCCTCAGTATCTTCATCGTGGTTGTGATCATCGATCGCGTACGGAAACAGAGATTCTAGCTTATTCTCTCCGCTGATAAGGCTAGGATATTCTCGCTCCACGACGCAACCTTGTCTTTCGTAGGACGTAGGTGCGACCTTCTGATACAGAAGTATGGGACAGATCCTGGTCAGGATTCTTGCGTTCAGGCGTATATTGGCTTTAAGAGCTCCCAATGACTGGTTGAGAGGTTTGGGGTTTGCTTCGTCTTCTGTATGAACGTGTGTATGATGAGATTGGTGAGGAATGGCTTGCTGATTGAGGCTGGATACGAGATCAACACTGTTGACACACTGAAAATAAAATTATAAAAAATTAATCTAACAAAAGAAATTATGTATTGCAATATTGTGGTATAATTTGTAATGCTTTTAGATGTTGAACAATAGTGGTAAAAAGTAAACAAACCTTTTGTTAAAGAAAATAGAAAGTTTATTGGCAAAGAAACTAATTCATTGTTTGGTACATTGCAAATTGTGTAAATGCTGCCAAGTAATAAAAGAACAGCAAAAACGAGGTCTTAGGTCAAAATATAATAAAGGTACAAATGACATTTCGAACCTATAACTTCTGCAGGGATTAAGAGAAACAAACAAGATAAGAAGGGGAATTTGATTCATATTTAATAACTCAGGTACGCCTCATATGTCATTAGCCATTACATATGTCTAGCCGTGTTGTAGGTAGCTTGAAAACATGCTAATGGGTCCAAGTGGTTAAATAACGCGGAAGTTATACAATTGAAGATGTTGCACTGTTTGTGCAATGAATTGCATATTTTGGAAGTGGAATTTTGGAGACATTGACGAGTGTTCACCACATCAAAGTCTATTAGGTACTGACGGTGTGCAAATAAATTTAATTTGATTAATTTGTGTAATTTCAGTTAATTAATTAAAAATTATATATTGTGATTCATTTAAGTATCTGGGCTCACTAATCCACAGAGACGGAGGATGTGCAGCGGATGTCATCCATAGAATAGGTGTGGGATGGATTAAATTTAGATCCGTAACAGGAATATTGTGTGACTCCAAAATGCCTATAAAACTTAAAGGAAAGATATACCAGACTATTGTAAGACCCGCAATAATGTATGGCTCCGAATGCTGGACTATGTACAACTCCTACTCTAGGCAACTCGAAACAGCAGAAATGCGAATGCTTAGATGGTCGGCAGGAGTATCACTAAAAGATAAGATCAAAAGTTCACGCATTCGTGGTAGCCTGGGTGTCACAGACATAAATAGTAAGCTGGAAGAACGACAGTTGAGATGGTATGGACACATAAGACGGAGACCATCGGACCACACAGTGAGGCAGGCAATGTCTATGGAGCTTCATCGACAGTCATCCAGAGGAAGACCGAAGAACTCCTGGATGACTCAATGCGCCAAAATTCTTCAGAAAAACGGCCTGGATGAAGGCGATACCCAGAACAGGAGAAATTACAACCTGAGAACGAGAAGAGCCGACCCCAACAGCCTACCTAGGCAATGAGTTGTGACAGCGCAAGGAAGAAGAGAATTAAAAATTATATATAATATATTTGCGGCACGTTCCAGAGTGGAAGACACCCTCAGTATCGTCCTGGTGTAGACCACTATTTTCAATTGAAACGTTGGTTGAAATGGCTTTACGTGAGTTTGGTGACCAGGATTTCCCCACTTTCCTCTTCCCCATCTCCTTCCCCTTCCCACTACATTCAGCCGCACAACTTATCCCAATTGGGGATAAAATAGTCTCTTTTGCTCAAGACCGGAGCAGCTGGGACTCTTGCTAGGTATTCACATAAAAAATTATAAAAATGTATGATATATACAGGGTGTAACAGAACGTACCCGAGGGATTTTAACCATCGATTCCTGACATTATATGGAGTAAAAAATGTAAATGAAATTTTGGTCTCCTGTGTTATTTTTTATGTTTTTTTCTACAAAAACATAAAAAAATGGCAGGTGTTGGGGTGTTGAGACAGTTGGAGGCGGGTTGAGGGGTTGGTCGGTTACTCGGCTGAGTGACCAATGACAACAAGCGGAAGAAAATTTTGTTTGAATTTGAAGAAAAAAAATTTAAAAAATGTCACAAAAAAAAGTCACCGGAGATCAAAATTTCATTTACATTTTTTACTCCAAATATGCTCAGGAATTGCTGGTTAAAATCCCTCGGGTACGTCCTGTTACACCCTGTATAACAGACAACATTTTATTTTTTTTATTTTAATATTCAGTGCATTGTTTATTACGTTTATTGATAAATTTATCGTCCACAGTGCCACAGCACACGCCCATATTGTAGTGGTCGTTTTATATACAGTATTTATTATTATAATGCCATAATGCAAATTAATGTGGGTGTAAGTCATTCTAGTGGAACACATTAACTTGACAGACCTGCTTTACTAAAGACAATATACAATATCGATATAGTGGATCCAAGTAATGAAAAATATGAAATTATTGTCACCATTTTCGGTAATTGTTCGGAACAAACGTCAACGGTTAATACGCACTTTTTTTTGATAAAACTTTTAGATTCTTCTTAATTACCATAAAAGACAACTATTTGCATTGGGGGAGGTTGAAAATGTTACATTTTTAATTTTATTTACGTAAATTGAAAATTTGCTTTCACACTGTCAAATCACTCTGTTTGCAGTTCGGAACAAACGTCAACTGTTAATACGCACTTTTTTTGATAAAACTTTTAAAATTAAGATAATATACACAAGTCCTCTACACAAACCCTGCGTAACCAAACAAACCATTCAAAAACGTAGGCTGTTTTTTAAAGTAAAGATGACATACACAATCCCGTTACATAACCGTTGACGTTTGTTCCGAATATTTACCCCATTTTCCTTCCTCAAGAGCGCTTTAAAAGAGGCGTCTACTAATATCTACAGGAATTCCAAAAACTGAACAAATCGGACTAATATCTATGAGAACCAAAGTGATGACGAATATCTACAGTTCAAACTGCTGACTAATATCTATGAGAATCAAAGTGTGGATGAATATCTACAGCACTGGCAGAGGTTGGATTTGCAATTATGTATAGCATATTGAAATATATAATATTGCGTGTGCAGTTTAAAAAACTTAATTTATGTATGTATGAATGTAAAAATCCCTAATATCGGACTATTGGACACATTTAGCTGATTATTAAGGATTTGGGTTTTTGTTTTAAAAGCTTTCTTTTTTTCGAGTGCTTCTGAATTATTTATCTGTTACCATGACCATTTCTATGTCGGTTAGGTTAGGTTGTGGTGCCGTGTATTTCGAAATAAATAAATATCTTTGTATTATGACCTCCATGTTTGTTCAATAAATTATTTTCCTCATAAACAGCAAAACACGTAATATTATGCAAAAACTTCATGTATGTACTTTAAATGTTTAAGCCTTTACATAATTAGTAATTAAGTAATTGAAGTAATTTATGCTTTTCCATACAACCTCTTGCTCAGATGCCCTCTGTAGATATTAGTCCAACCTACGCTCCATAGATATTAGTCACCACTGGGACCGTCATAGATATTCGTCTGACCTTAGCTCCGTAGATATTAGTCCTCACTCTGAAGTTCATAGATATTAATCCAACATATGAGCTGTAGATATTCGTCCGACATACAGGCTGTAGAAATTAGTATCTGGAGTCCTTTAAAAAGCTATAAAATAATTAATAACTGTAATGAATGTGTGACTGAAGTCTTATACGAGAGTTGTCACAAAAGTGCAACAAATGTATTATGTTATATTTAAATTTATTAAAAAAAAATTTACGTAAAAAAGAAGATTCGTTTAAAGTATAAAGAGTTTGCATATTTGTCTGGTCTCTCTCTATATTCATTATCTGAGATAACACATTCTGTTAATTACAGTCTATTGACTATTATTCCACAATCCCAATTTCACAGAAACTTAACCCGTTGGGCCTTGGCCTATTTTGTCAGAGTCAAAATATTTCCGCTTTACAATAAAATCCAAATAAATGGAATATTTCCATGGACATATGCATATATCTGCCCTAAGTGATAAAAGCGTATTATTTCCCCCTCCCCCTAATGGTTCCATGGAGCCAGCTCGACTTACGAGAACCTCGCTTGAATCTAAAAAATGTGACGTCATCATTCTTGTCCTGACCAGCGCCGCACACACATCGTACAATTTACAAACAAATATGTGAGCTTGTGCTATACATTATACCCTAAGATATGTGGACAGTGGCGGTTCGTGGTCTTTTTAACAGGGGTTCAGAAATTCAAGAGAAGATATATCTCATCAAAATTTACTTGCGTTGTCCTTCGTCAAACCGTCGATTATAGCGTCACTCACACAACATAAGTGGGAGAGGTACCTACATACTATTGTTTTCAAATCACTTGTCACTCAACACAATTATTAATAATATCGAGAAAACGACAAAAATTTAACTTTTTAATTTTTTTTTTTAATATATTCATCGCGACACTCGCCTCATCGGACACCGTGTTCGAACAATGTTCGGATATCATGATCGGGATCGTCGCACAACGAAGTGTGAATTTTGCATACAGAAGGCCTGGTTTTGTTAAAATCACCGTCAGAGCGGTTTGCAGGAGTAGCATCTTTTTGTACGGAGCATTTGGTGCGCGTTTCGAAACGCACCAAATGGGAATAACATATTTGATGGCGCGCTACCTATTGTAGTGTTTATAATATTATTATATTATTACATTACGTACATTTATTTTTACGTTACGTATTTCATATGTTTATAATATTATTATAAAACAAGTTTGTTTTATTTTCTCATCTTATTAATGGTGGTTCACCGCACAAACGCACTTTAGAGAAAACCGCCACTGTATGTGGATATAGCGAATGTGGGTGTTTCTCCAGTGAGCTCGTCGCTGGTTACAGGGATAAGTAAATTACGAAACATTTGTAAAAGTGTCTTAACTAAATACGGCAACAAAACAATAAATAGGGAGAACTTTCCTTTGCCGCATTTGGACTACGCAAATATGTTAATAAAGTGGCGGGCAATTCGCGCTCCCATGTAAAAAGGTCTATTCATTCAAAAGAAGATTTTGCTTTTAAGAACTAAATGATGATATTATAATGCGAGATGCCTATATACTGCCAGATTGATTTTTTAACGAATCACAGTCATCTTTCCCCTCTTCGCCCTCCATAGTTTGGTTTTACCCCTCATCTGTATCTTCTTGTCTATCCATTTGGATGTCTATGAATATTTCAGAAGATATCCGAAAACTAAAAACTGTTTCTGAAATGTGAATTTTGTAACTAAAATTAGTAAAATTACTGATAATGAAGAAAAATAAAAACACATACAAATTTTATTAGACAAATGTATACGTTACTGTCACCTCACTTTTTTGTCATTCTATGAAAATATAATTTTAAAAATTCTTATTTTTCCAATATTTTTTTTCAAATTGCAATCCGAAACTTTGGTTTTGTAAAGGTGTACATTTTACTTCTTTTATATTTGTATAAAGTGTGGTGTTTTCTCTATTTAACAGCGTTTAAATCTTATTTTTCACTATGATAGTGAAGGAGACAATGATTTCTGTGAGACCTGTGAGAATGGTTTTATTGGCACGCCTGCCTTTTCAAATATGCAAGAGCGAGACGGCAGAACTACAGTATAAAAGGTGATGAATGTTCCTGCTCACTTTCCTTACCTACAGACAGCTCCGTTAGCTAGCACTTAGCTTATAACTAGAGATGGCAAAATTTCGTTTTAACTAAAAACGCGAAAAAATAGCGAAAAACGTGATTTTGGCCGTATTTCAGCTAAATTATTCTATTTAGCGAAATAGGCGTGAATTTCCCGAAAATATATAATATTGAAACGTGCGCAATGCTATCATTCAATCAGTTAAGTGCCATTTCCATTGTTTTTTGTATTTACCTGTATTTCAAATATGCCTACTTTATTGCATTTTTGGAAGCCTGTCCTACCTCTTTTTACAATTTTGTTACTATTTTATGTGTAAATATTTAATATTTTTGTACTGTAGGCTAAAATTGCTTTTTGACATTACACAAATTGTGCGAAATAAATTACGCCTATTGATGTTAATTGCAATCTGCATTAGTTGTGTTTGTGTTCGACCCGTACTTAGAGTTTCCTTCCTTATATTAATTTAATATTAAAATTAATTATTTATAATCTTTCACATGGAAATACTTGCAAATGAAGGTTAAACATATATTTTACCAAAAATACTTAAAATATGCGCTAAAAACATTCAGGAAATACTTTTTTTTTCTATTTTGCTACAAAACGCTAAATTATGCCTCAAAATGCTATAAAATGCTAAATTTCCAATTGTTAATGCTAAAAAATCTGAAAATTAATGCTAAATTTTGCCATCTCTGCTTATAACTTATATTGTACAAATAAATGTTTCATCTCGTCCACGCGCGTATTATTAAGATCTGCAAGATCACATCACACGCCTACACACACAAAAGTCTAAATAACAAGATTTATCTCAGTTGTTCTGAAAAGTGAGCAAATCAGTCTGACGGGTTAATATGAAGGGCCATTATATTTTACTAGGATTAAATTAGATATTGTGGGATAAAATAAAAATGGTATTTACGTGTGAAATCTTTTAAAATAAATTAAAAAGACACAGAAATTAAAATTGCAAAATATGTTTTGTTTGTCCGGTTTTGATTCTATTACGGCACACATGTTAAAATCTATGAAATCTTACTTAATAAAACCCATCACTCATTTAATAAACTTGAGTTTAACGAAAGGAATATTTCCAATGAACTACAAAAACACAATAATCTCACCTATTTACAAATCTGGTGATCCACACCAAGTAACGAATTATCGCCCAATTTGTCTAATTTCTAACATAGGAAAGATCTTTGAAAAAATAGTAAAAAAACAATTAGTAAATTTCCTAGATAGTAATAAAATACTGCACAAAAACCAGTTTGGTTTTATTAAATCACTCAGCACACAAGATGCCATTGCTAACGTAACTTCATACATTTACGAATCATTAGATAGAGGTAAAAAATGTGCGGGCATATTTATTGACCTCAGAAAAGCATTCGATAGCATATCCCATGAGATGCTATTAAAAAAATTAAATGATATTGGCATAAAAGGCAACGCGATTAAATGGATCACCAACTACTTAAAAAACCGCCCTCAAGTGGTAAAAATCAATCATGTTAATAGTGATCAAGAGATTTCAAGCTTTGGAATCCCACAAGGTACAGTGCTTGGACCAATTTTTTTTACCATATATGTAAACGATTTTTTTTTTCAACATTTAAATGGTCAAATTACATCATACGCCGACGATACAGTATTAATAATAAGTGAAAAGACTTGGGAAAATGTAGAATTAAAGGCCACAGAAGACATCAACACGCTTAAGAATTTTTTCGACACTAATTTACTATCACTAAATAGTGAAAAGACATTTGTAATTCCATTTGCAATCCATCCAAACGATGCTCCCAAAAATTTTAACATTGTCATACACGATAATACTAAAATTCATAGCCAAAATTATTGCAAATCAAACTGTACAATATTAAAAACAACAAATAAAATTAAATATCTCGGAGTAATTATCGACAAAAATCTGAAATGGAAGGAACAAATATGTCAGGTAGTAAACAAAATCAGAAAATTAATATATATATTTTTAAGAATTAGAAATTTTCTGTCGATAAAAAATCTATATTTAATCTACTATGCCTTAGTTCAATCCACTCTACAATACGCTATTATTAGTTGGGGATCCGCGTATAAATGTAACCTTCCAATAGAAATTGTACAAAGAACAATTATTAAAATTATATTAAAAAAATCCTTAGACTACCCAACAGAACGCCTGTTTGAAGAATTTCAAGTACCCATATTTAAAGATTTATATATTAAAAATTCATTAATTCAAATTATAAAAGAAAAAGATAAATATCCATTTTTAAATGAAAACAGAACTCGACTTAAACATGTTTTTCTATGCCCAAAACTAAATACGTCTTTTGCATAGCATCATTATACTTACCAGGGAAGAACTTTTTTCAATCGTCTACCAGAAGAAATCAGAAGCATTAATGATAAAACCCGAATACTACTCTCTCTCAAGAGACATTTTAAAAATATTCTTAAGAAAAAAACTACTGTCAATTAATCTTACAAATATTCTTAGTTTTCCATAACATTCTTTCTTTTTTTAAAAAATACACACCATTATCAAATAAATACTGCAGCTCACATATATATATATATTTTTTTTTTAATTATTTATTGAAACATTTATTCTAATTACAATTTTACAACAAATATATATATTTTTTTACAGGTATTTTTTTTTACTACCCTTCCATTTAAAGCATTTGCTTGTGTATGGAAGGGGAGTGTACATAGATGCTATTAGTTATTAGCAGTGGCGGCTCGTGACTTTTGGGTGTGCTAGGGTGCTAATATTAAAAAAATGGCATCATGGATGTTGTCGTATGCGAAAAATAATTTTTTTTTTTTTTTCAAAAATTGGTGTTTTGTATGAAGATTTTTCAGGAAATCGGTGCGGCGCACCGCCAAACTGAAACTTTCTGAAATTTTTCATACAAAAAACTGATTTTCAAAAAAAAAAAAAAAATTTTTTTCGGCTACAACAACATCAATAAAGCCACTTTTTTTAACATCAGCACTCTAGCACACCCAAAAGTCACGAGCCGCCACTGGTTATTAGTTATAAGTTAGTACTTAAAATAATTAATTGTACATAAATATATGTGAGCTGCAGTATTTATTTGATAATGATGTGAATTTTTTTTTAAAAAAAGAAAGAATGTAATGGAAAACTAAGGATATTTGTAAGATTAATTGACAGTAGCTTTTTTCTTAAGAATATTTTTAAAATGTCTCTTGACAGAGAGTAGTATTCGGGTTTTATCATTAATGCTTCTGATTTCTTCTGGTAGATGATTGAAAAAAGTTCTTCCCTGGTAAGTATAATGATGCTGTGCAAAAGACGTATTTAGTTTTGGGCATAGAAAAACATGTTTAAGTCGAGTTCTGTTTTCATTTAAAAATGGATATTTATCTTTTTCCTTTATAATTTGAATCAATGAATTTTTAATATATAAATCTTTAAATGTGGGTACTTGAAATTCTTCAAACAGGTATGTACAATTAATTATTTAAGTACTAACTTATAACTAATAGCATTTATGTACACTCCCCTTCCATACACAAGCAAATGCTTTAAATGGAAGGGTAGTAAAAAAAAAAAAAAACCTGTAAAAAAAAATATATTTTGTTGTAAAATTATAATTGTAATAAATGTTTCAATAAATAATTTAAAAAAAAAAAAAAAAAAATGTAGTGCGAAAAAAAAAACATATCAAAATACCAATTTCAGTTCCCTGGATAAAATGTTATAAAATGCAGATACTACGGTAGGTTGCTAGTTCCGAAAAAACAGTTTTATCATTATAATTTATTCATGGATAAACTAGTCCCAGCAAGGGCTCGTATGGATGTCATCTGCGTTCATCCTCTTCCTTCTCATGCATGTTACTTGAAAACGAAATAGTTAGAAGGTATTAGAATGATGACGTTACATACAATCTCTTGCTGGGACTAGAATAAGACTTAGTGAAGAGAAGTCGATAAGAAGTCTTATCAATCTTCGTCTATTTCAAGTTTTAGGGCCTGATATTGTTCCGAATAGAAATTGCATTAGTCAAATAAATAAAATAAAAAAAGCAATGCTCACAGCAACATTGGGCGAACTGCTCCTCTGGCCATTGACCACCGCCTCAATGGGGGCGTGCTGCACCCTCTCCGGCTCCAGCACCATCCGGTCCAGGTCCAACTTCTTCAGCATCTGGTCGAACCCGGCCAGATCCATCGTCATGGACTCCCGGTCCCCAAACTGCATGAACAGCTTCTTCACATAAAAGTCCACATCGATGTTCTTGAGATTAATTTTGTATTCGGTGGAGTTAGCCACCGCGACCGAGGTGCCGTTCGCCGTGTCAGAAGAATTCTTGTTTTCACCTTCTGGTAAATGCGCATCACGTTTTCTCCGCTTGAAATAAATCTGTTCGTTGTCGTGAAGCTGCGCATTTCCGACGTCGAGTGAATTTTCAGCGGCATTCAACAACGGTAAATCGTCCGTTTTTTTAAATTGGAGTTCGACTTCGTTTCTCAACATGGTGTCTAAAACATCTTTATCGGCGTGTTTCACGTCTGCGTTTTCCTTCGCCACCTTGGATCTGCGATTGAAATCGAAGATATTCGCCGTCGCTTCCAAGTCTCTATTGCTCTTAATCGCCCAAGCGTAATTATTATAATTGCTATTACCGTTCTCTGGTTCGTCTCTTTTTAAGTCTAACATACGTTCATTGATTCTCGCCTCGTTCAAATGTGGATTTGCCCCGACCCTCTGTTGAATGTCTTGGAGCCTCTGCGATATGTCTACATTGTAATTATCTTCGTTCAATTGGCTGCCACTAGACGAGTCTTCGAGCTTGGCACTTAGATTCCTCCTTTTACCTCTAAAATTCCGATCGCTTATTATATTAACGTAACGCCCGTCCTCCATGGAATCTCCGACAAACTTTCCGTCGTTGCTAAGCGCGTTGATTTTGAAATGAGCCGCACGTAATTCCGGACGCTTCTTGCGATATCCACTTCTATCATTGAGATTCACTGGCGCGGCTTGGATATCATCATCGTAAATATTATCTTTAACCTTATAAAAATACGTCCGCAGTTTAGACTCGTCGGCGCCTATTTTATCGGGACTCTTAGTCTTGTAGAGATAGTGGCTCTTGGCGTATCCCTTTGCCAGGAGAGCGTTAACTTTGAATCTCTCGTGCCTCAAGTCCTGGTATTTGGTCAGCCCCTCGGTTTCGGGAATGAGGCCATCATGAGCGGAGCACGAAGAGTGAGTGGCGCACAGCAGGCAGATGCACACCGTCACCAAATGATTGGACGACGCCATCTTGTAACATCAAAAGCGGCAAACGGCAAGAAAATTCACTTATTGATTAAAACAAACTATAAAAATTTAAGTTTACGCAGAGATTAAAGATAAATTCAATACTTCGGTTTTAGGAACTATTTACTATGATTATCAGTATAAAATTAGACACCACTTTACGTCTAAGAATTAAAAACGAAAATAACAAACTAAAACTTGCAGCTAAGTCACAACACTTAAAAACGTAAAATAATACTTATTCAATTTGGTATAGAGTTTACTTGAAATGTTTTTACGACATCAACGGTAATCGAGTACTCCTTTTGAAGTGAAGCGAAAACAATTTGGATTCTTCCGCTATCGTGTATCAAGATGTTCACCGAACGAGACTCCGTGCAGCTCCTGACCGTGGACCATTCCCACAGAGTTTAGATGGTGATGTGTTCATCGTGCTTCTGAATTCTGAAAAGAAATAAAAACATTTTTGAATACAAGAATTTAAAAATAACATTCATGGTTTATGGTTTTTGTGATTAGTTTGTACGACTGCAACTCATTTTTATAATCTTATAAATAGAAATTTTATGAACATGTTTTGCTTTTATTTATTACTATGCGTGACAGTCATTTTCAAATGCTAATATTAAAATGTAAAACTTTTAATGAAAATTTCGTAATCTTTATTATATAAAAATTAACGTTTCTTTGTTTGTCAGATAGCGATAGCGATGAAATTTTGGTGATTTGTTGTACGCATGTTCGCAAAGTTTTATATATTGGTGAGCTCTGGCATTATGAAATTATTTCTTACACCATTCATCTGATTGCGATGAAACTTTGGTGATTTGTTGTATGCGTGTCCGCAAAGGTTTCTATGTATAATGGTGAGCTCTGGCATTACGAAATTATTTCTTGCACCATTCATCTGATTGCGTTGGTGATTTGTTGTACACATGTCCACAAAGGTTTTTATGTATAATGGTGAGCTCTGGCATTATGAAATTATTTCTTACACCATTCATCTGATTGTGATAAAACTTTGGTGATTTGTTGTACGCATGTCCGCAAAGGTTTCTATGAATAATTGTGAGCTCTGGCATTATGAAATTATTTCTTACACCATTCATCTGATTGTGATAAAACTTTGGTGATTTGTTGTACGCATGTCCGCAAAGGTTTCTATGAATAATTGTGAGCTCTGGCATTATGAAATTATTTCTTACACCATTCATCTGATTGTGATAAAACTTTGGTGATTTGTTGTACGCATGTCCGCAAAGGTTTCTATGAATAATTGTGAGCTCTGGCATTATGAAATTATTTCTTACACCATTCATCTGATTGTGATAAAACTTTGGTGATTTGTTGTACGCATGTCCGCAAAGGTTTCTATGTATAATGGTGAGCTCTGGCATTATGAAATTATTTCTTACAGGATTCATCTGATCGCGATAAAACTTTGGTGATTTGTTGTACGCATGTCGGCAAAGGTTTCTATGTATAATGGTGAGCTCTGGCATTATGAAATTATTTCTTACAGGATTCATCTGATTGCGATGAAACTTTGGTGATTTGTTGTACGCGTGTCCGCAAAGTTTTCTATGTATAATGGTGAGCTCTGGCATTATGAAATTATTTCTTATATGATTCATCTGATTGCGATGAAACTTGGGCGAGTTGTTGTGCTCCCGCCTGCGAAGGTTTTATATATATATTGGTGAGCTCTGGCGTTATGAAATTGACATTATAAAATTGACTTACAAAATTACAATAGTTAGCGCGACTTGTTTGAAAAATGAGTGTATTTTGGATAGTTAAGACAAGGACAAACATCACCCCATAAACTCGGGCACCCCTGCTAAATCACCAAACGTAGCGAACCACTTGGGGGTGACCTATGGGTGACGTATGACAGAGGTGTTGTAATTCCCGTAAGTAAGTTTAAAAGTAAGAAAATTAGAAAAATATAAATCCGTACACAATGCCATCTCTGATACTGACAAAAGCAAACACGGACAGTTGCGCATTGATGATAGCTTCATTGTGTAATTTTTAACTTAATAAAAAAACTGAATTTAATTCAACAGTTATTGATTCTGAGGCGGTATGAAGTTCGTCGGGTCAGCTAGTATTATATACAAACAAAAAAGAAGACAAGAGTTTTACAATATTTACAAAGCAACTCTTCGGTTTATTTATAGAAATTTTGCAGAACAAAAATTAATTTAATTGAAAATACTTTTTGTAAAGTAGGTTTTATCAAATTTAACATTAGACGAACTTATTTAAAATTTTATATTGATTTAAAATTAATTCTTTACTATCCGAAAATAATGTACAACTAAATTAAACGACGTGAACGACGGAATTTAATATATTCATTCTTTATTATTTAAACAATCGTCATAAGTGATAAAGTGATAACCTTATACCGCCTAATTATAAATACGTAATTATTACAGATATACCGAAAAAATGTTATACAGGATGTTACAGGACGTGCTTCACTTACTTTACCCAGTGATGCCTGACATTATTTGGATTAAAAAATTGTAATAAAATGTTGGTCTCTGGTCTTCCACGTGGTCTCAGCTGAGTGGCACGTGGAAGAAAAGAAAAGCCCAACCCTCACTACCGACCCTAACTGTCCAGTTGAAAAAAAAAAAAAATAAAAAAACAAAAAAAAAAAATAAAAAAAAAAAAATAAATAAAAAAAAAAAAAAAAAAAAAAAAAAAACCTCAAAAATGCGTCTGGAGGCGTGAAAACATGAAAATGCTTCTCTGAAAAATGTTTTGTCGCCTATAATAAGCGTTAAAAAAATAAGAGGGGGAAATTTGTAAATACTAATGTTAGAGGGAGTGCGCTAATATCAAAAACGAAAATTCTGAAAATGTTTTGCTCTATTTTAAACACGACTCGTTTAAAATTGAGCAAAAATCTCGTGGGAAATGTCTGAAATAACATTTAATTAATATTATTGGATGATTTTTATAGCGCCATTTTCATTAGAAAATCACCTCAAGGGCGATTAAAGACTGTGAATTTTTTCATACATATAACTTGTAAAATAACAGAAAAAAACATGTTTATACTAATTTTCGGAGCATGCTTTGCGATTTTTTTCTATCAAGGGAATTTCATATAATTTTATAATTTTAAACAGTTTCGGCGTTGCAATTGTATTGATATTATCTTAAAAAATAAAATAAATTTATTTAGAAACTTAAAATCTTGTATTCAAAAGAAATATGTTATAAAACGGTAGAAATTCGGAATGCCGCAGCAGAAATGTCGCTGTTCCGGAAGAAAAACTGATGAAATCAGTGAAGAAAGTAAAGGTAAATATTCGGAACAAACGTCAACGGTTATGTAACGCGATTGTGTATGTTATCTTTACTTTAAAAAACAGCCTACGTTTTTGAATGGTTTGTCTGGCAAAGCAGGGTTTGTGTAGAGGGCTTGTGTATATTATCTTAATTTTAAAAGTTTTATCAAAAAAACGTGCGAATTAACCGTTGACGTTTGTTCCGAACTGCAAACAGAGTGATTTGACAGTGTGAAAGCAAATTTTCAATTTACGTAAATAAAATTAAAAATGTAACATTTTCAACCTCCCCCAATGCAAATAGTTGTCTTTTATGGTAATTAAGAAGAATCTAAAAGTTTTATCAAAAAAAGTGCGTATTAACCGTTGACGTTTGTTCCGAACAATTACCAAAGTAAATTAATCAAGGCTCTGCAACCGGGCCCGAAAAGAAGAAGATGGAGAGATACGAAATTACGAATATTAGAGGAGAGCGCTAACATTTGCAGCGACAAAATCGATGCGAAAAATGCGAAAATGTTTAATAAAACACGACTCGTTTAAAATAGAGCAAAAATCTCGCGGGCATTATCTTAAACAGCATTTAAAGAAACACTGTGAATTTTTTCATACATATAACTTGTAAAATAACTGAAACAAACGTGTTAATAATAATTTTTGGAGCATACTTTGCGATTTTTTTGTATCGAGGGAATTTTAATATAATTTAATATAATTTGCGTTTCGGCGCGGGCAAAGTCTAGATATTATCTTCAAGAATAACATATATATATATATATTTTTAAGAGCTTTAAAACTTACAGTGTTTAAGGGAAATATGTAATAAATCGGTACAAATCCGGGTTGCGGGCCCTTAAAGTAATTCCTTAGAAGGAAGTCTTCCGATCAGGGTAAATTTCGACTGCAGGGTTTGCTCAGTGTACAAAATGTTAACACAAATGTATGTAAAATTAGTTTAAACTTAGATGATATGCCAACGTGCCTTCAAAGGAAACCTATGTATGTCAAATACGTTTTGCGATTATCGAGTGCGCGATCTTCGTCTTGTAGGCCAGAACTTTACCAATAGGCTACAAAGACCGAAAATTCACGAATATACTTAATAGTATGCTTCGCATGACCTACTGAACATTAATATTGTAGAGTTAATAATATTATGCCACAAGCGCAGCGGGTTCAAAACCACGCAAAAAGTTCGGCACGTTTTGCTGATTGCATTTAAAAAAAAGAGGTAATTTTAACCGGTTCCGCGACTTTTCATCCCGCAACAAAATATCCCCAACAAAATATCCTCCGACAAAATATCCTACGGGCAAAACATCCCCCAATAAAATATCTACTGTTCACGAAACATACAATATCACCAACCAACAGTTTCACCTTCTCAAACCTACCTCACACCCAACATAATATGTTAAAATGTTTTCAACATATATTACGTAAAAAGGGTAATCTTCTAATATATAAAATTCTCGTGTCACGGTGTTTGTTGCCATACTCCTCCGAAACGGCTGGACCAATTTTGATGAAATTTTGTGTGCTTATCTGGTAGGTCTGAGAATCGACCAACATCTATTTTTCATACCCCTAAAAGTAAAGGGTGTTCCACTCCGAAGAAAATTATTTTCCCCATACATTTTGTATGGAACGAATTCTCCTATTTTAAAAGAACTGCAGCAATATTGTAAAGGGTATAATATTGAACTGTGAACCGGGGGAGGGGGGAGGGGGGAGGGGGGAGGGGGGAGGGGGGAGGGGGGGGGGGGAGGGGGGGAGGGGGGGAGGGGGGAGGGGGAGGGGGTAAAGGAACTCAGGAAGGGGGGTTAGCGGGACGGGGGAAGGGGAGAAGTGGAGTGGGGAGAGGGAGAGGGAACGCGAGAGGGGAAAGGATACGCAGGGAGAAACAATTTAGATCAATTCAGCTAATAAGTTGACAAAAGTTTTTGATTCTGAGGCGGTACGAAGTTCGCCGGATCAGCTAGTAATTAGGTAAAAACTGTAATAGATAAATAAAACAAAATAAATGATAATATAGAAATAAACAAAATAAAATAAACCTAACCTAAAAAAAAAATGGGACAAAAACAGACATCCTGTAAAGACAATAAATTATTTTAGTTATTAGTTTTTGGGATATTATGCCGTGTTGCGCTACCTCCTTCTTTAGTCAACGTTTCGGACAGCGTTACAGTGTCCATCATCACACATCTGCCCTGATCACACATCTGCCCTGATGATGGACACTGTAACGCTGTCCGAAATGTTGGCTAAAGGAGGTAGCGCAACACGGCATAATATCCCAAAAACTAATTACAAAAATACTTTTGGGCCGTGAAAACCTAAAATCGTATCCAATAAATTATTGTCCAAAAACAGTAAAATGGGACAAAAATAATACAGACACCTGTAAATACAATAAATTATTTATTGTTCAAAAATAGAAAAATGAATTACAAGGTTAGGATATTTTTTAGGTTTCAGTAGATATTTTGTTGGAGGATGTTGGAAGAGGTTTTAGTAGATATTTTGTGGGGGATATTTCGTCGGGGACATTTTGTCGCGGGATGAAAACGCGCATTACCATTTTATTCATTGAGATAACTCAATGATTTTAACCTACGTGAAAAAAATACATTTTATACATATGTACACGATTTTTTCGCTGCTTTGATATAATCCCTTTTTACATAGTGCCGAGACCTTAAGGGCCCGCAACCCAGATTTCTACCGATTTATTGGATTTATTACATATTTCCCTTAAACATGGTAAGTTTTAAAGCTCTTAAAACAATATATGTTATTCTGGAAGATAATATTTAGACTTTGCCCGCGCCGAAAAGCAAATTATATAAAATTCCCTCGATAGAAAAAAATCGCAAAGTATACTCCAAAAATTATTATTTACACGTTTGTTTCAGTTATTTTATAAGTTATATGTATGGAAAAATTCACTGTGTTTCTTTAAATGCTGTTTAAGATAATGCCGACGAGATTTTTGCTCTATTTTAAATGAGTCGTGTTTTATTAAACATTTTCGCAATTTTCGCATCGATTTTGTCGCTGCAAATGTTAGCGCTCTCCTCTAACATTCGTTATTTCGTATCTCTCCATCTTCTTCTTTTCGATCCCGGTTGCAGAGCCTTAAAACCTCAGGCTGAGTTGTTCGCTTTTGGAAATAACTCACATAGGTCTCATAGAAATCGTTGTATCTCCTTATTTATTTATTGATTAACGCCCTTTTCGGGGCTTTTACATTATATATGAATAATAAGAAATACAAAGCATTCAATGTACATAACTGAACTGTCTCAGTAACAATATTTTATATTTGTTTAAAAATAAATTGAAGATGTCCACTGACTTGGTATAATTGTTTCCCTCCATTCTGGACAAAGATGAATACATATGGTAGTTAGTCCCAGAATTTCTGCACTGAAATAAATCCTGACTTCTAGTATTACGTAGTGGAATCTGGAAGCTTATCAATTCTAGCAATACCGGACTATCAACTAAATCATTTAAAATTTTATATAGAAATACCAAGTCAGTGAAAATTCTTCTGTCGGACAATTTGAGCACATTCATATCATTTAAAATAGTGTTGTAGTTCAACATAATTGCTGGTATACCCATTTTAAAATTTAGAAAACGTAAGAATTTGTTTTGTATTCTTTCAATAGCTTGAACATGTATACTATAATGTGGATTCCAGACGGGAGAATTGTACTCTAGTTGACTTCTAACATAGGCAAAATATAACAGTTCAATACACTTTATATTGTTAAAATTTCTAGTTAGCCTAGTTATAAATCCCAACATTTTTAAGCCCTTGTTAGAGATTTCTGTTATATGGTTAACAAATAAAAGATTTGATTGAAAAGTGATGCCTAAGTCTTTAATTTGTGTTAATGTCTGAAGGGCACTGTTATCAATGTTGTAATTAAAAATCACTGGATTTTTTTATTCGAAAAAATCTAACTATTTGACATTTTGAGATATTTAGGTAAAGTCTATTTTCATTACACCAAATTAATAATTTATTGATATTATCTTGAAGAATGTTGCAATAGTGAATATTTTGAATAAGTCTAAAAATTTTGAGGTCATCAGCAAAAAGTAAAATGATTACATCATAAAATATTTTTGTAAGATCATTTATAAACAAGATAAATAAGATTGGACCAAGGTGTGAACCCTGTGGAACTCCACTTCTTGCAAAAAAAAATTCCGACAGAGAGGATTTTATTCTAATAATTTGTTGTCTTCCAGCAAGATATATATACCAAGTTTTTTTAATTTCCAAATGAGAATTTTATGAGAAACTGTATCAAAGGCTTTACTAAAATCAGTATAAACAGAGTCTACTTGTTTTTCTTTTCTTTGAAAGCATTGGTTATAAAATTTTCATAAATAATTAAGTTGGACAGAGTACTTCTACCTGGCATAAATCCAAACTGGTGAGGTGATATTATAGGTTTTATTTGTGAAAAAAGTTTGTCAAGTATCAGGCTTTCAAAGAGTTTCGGTATAGTGGATTGAATGCATATTGGTCTGTAATTACAAACGTCATTGTCATGGTGGGAAACGTTACTGTCACGGTGGGAAATATTATGATCTAAACGGTGTTGGAAACAGAAAACGCGGGAATTCAGCTAGTTGGTTATAAAAAATGCGCTGTCAGGTTTGGGCGCCGTGTTGATAAACAAATAATATGGCAAATCTTTGGTTCACTGCTCGAGATAATGTCTAATTAAAAACAAACAAAAAAAAATGCAAAGTCATTTCATCTCGCTACGACCCAACGGCAAGCACCCGTGCCCAGAACGTTAAAAATATCATTAAAAATCCGTTTCGCGTCAGTTGCTAAACACACTGCATCCGATAACGTAAAAATAACTTTTATAATGTAAACGTACCATTATATTAGTATTTATTTTATAAATCGCGATATTATTATGATACATTTTGGTGATGTTTTGGCTAGATAAAATAGTATTAAGATAAGTAATTCTAAGTAAACGTCAAGGCGATTCATTGCATTTGATTTATAAGAAAACGTACATAAGTTTTTTTGGGAGGAATGCAGATCCTGCCAATGTCTGGAAATTTAATAAAAAGGCACTTTCTATATGAGAAAAGTGTGGAGAAGCTGAATAAAAAAAAAAAAGGCGCGCTCGGCAAAATTGAGGGAGATACAGCCGTTCAAATTATAAATAAAATTTCACTTCGCGAACCGATACTGTCAGTCCGCCCGCCATTTTGTCACTAACCTAAGAAAAGAAAGTGCCACTTTATAACGCCTACTTGCGTCAAGGCAAGAAAAACATCCCAGTTTTCAAGTAGTTTAGCGGCTACGCTAGGTTTGTGTAACATGGTTTGTGATTCTGGCGTACAATCTCACAAGACGAAAGCTAATTTTAATTTTACGTAATCGAAATTTAGAATGAAATATTCTCCACTTCCCCCAATGCAAATAGTTGTCTTTTAATGTAATTAAGGTGAATCAAGATAACAGTGACAAAATGGCGTAGTATCGGTTCACGAAGTGAAATTTTATTTATACTTTAAACGGCTGTATCTCCCTCAATTTTGCCGAGCGTGCCTTAATTTTTTTTTATTCGGCTTCTCCAGGCAGGATATGCATTTCACCCGTATTTTTTATCTACAATAGAGGTGATTAATGTTAAATCCTAAATCACTATTTTCGATAAATCCTTTACTACGAATTCGTTTACATTATAAGTGTGTATATACACACTGTTTCAGGGCCCGCAACCCGGATTTGTACCGATTTATTACATATTTCCCTTAAATACGGTAAGTTTTAAAGCTCTTAAAAAATATATGTTATTCTTGAAGATAATATCTAGACTTTGCCTGCGCCGAAACGCAAATTATATAAAATTCCCTCGATAGAAAAAAATCGCAAAGTATGCTCCAAAAATTATTATTAACACTTTTGTTTCAGTTATTTTACAAGTTATATGTATGAAAAAATACACAGTGTTTCTTTAAATGCTGTTTAAGATAATGCCCGCGAGATTTTTGCTCTATTTTAAACGAGTCGTGTTTTATTAAACATTTTCCCAATTTTCGCATCGATTTTGTCGCTGTAAGCGCTCTCCTCTAAAATTCGTAATTTCGTATCTCTCCATCTTCTTCTTTTCGGGCCCGGTTGCAGAGCCTTCAAACGGTTTCACAGAAAATGCAGTATCTCCGTTAATTTAACGAATTTATTTAAAACATTTGATGAGCATTCTGCATCTTCACAAAAAAATAAATTAAAAAAAAATGACAATTTTTTGTAGTCTGGTGACATCAAAAACATTATCATTGTTTATTCCATATTTTTCAAGTGTTCGATGAGGAAAAACAAAGTGGAAACTCGGGCGGATGCGGGTATCAAGTCCCAGCAGAAATCGTACAATACGTCATCATTCTAGTATCTTCTGTCTTTTTCGTTTTCAAACAAGACGCGTGGTAAATAAGAGAACGAAGGTCAATGACGTCCGTACGAACTCTCGCCGGGACTCCTTTAGTAAAGGGCGCCTTCCATTGCGAGCGGGAAAGAGTAGAGCGGAGCGGAGTGGGAGCTGAGCGAAATAGTTTTGACCTTCCATCAAAAAAGAGTCACTTAGAAGATAGGCGTTTGCCTTCCACTGCCCGTGCGAGAAATGAGTGGGGCGAGCGGAGCGAGGTCAATGAAAAATGAGAAATAGTTTTGCGCTTCCATTGAAAACGAGTCAGTATCGCTTTGTTTCGAAGTGAACGGAGTGATTTTTGTGATGTCAAGTACTGATTCTAGTGAATATGATTCTGACAGCATGTATGCAATGAAAAAAAATGTTAAGTATGAATTAAATGTACATTTGTAAAAATAATCTTATCTCAAAAATGTAAAAACTTTAAAAAAATAATTTACTTTCTTATTTCCGCCAATATCATAAACCAATAATGGTTTTCTAAGCCGAATCCTTTATGTTGACAATCTTTGCTAGTCGTATCCTATAAACGAAATTGGCAAACGGCTTCAATAAACACCTCCACCTCGACAAAAACGCAGCGAGGCAATTGAATTGGCTACATTCTTGAGCGGAGTCCGCTAGAAACTAGTCGGCGATGGTGTGCGCGAGCGGTCTCTTTCGGACCTATTTTAACAAGTTCGATCCGCTCCGCTTTCCTCGTTCCTGATGGAAGCACTTGTACGCAGTTAACGTGTGCGAGTCGAGCGGAGATCGTACGGAGTCCGCTCCGCTCGCATTAGCGGAGCGGACTCGTTCGAAACTATTTAACTCGTTTAGTCCGCTTCGCTGGCCTCGTTCTTGATGGAAGCACTTGTATGCAGTTAATGTTTGCTAGTCGAGCGGATTCCGTAATGAGTCCGCTCCGCTCGCAGTGGAAGGCGCGCTTAAAGGGCGCCTTCCATTGCGAGCGGAAAAGAGTAGAGCGGAGCGGAGTGGGAGCTGAGCGAAATAGTTTTGACCATCCATCAAAAAAGAGTCACTTAGAAGATAGATGTTTGCCTTCCACTGCCTGTGCGAGAGAAATGAGCGGGGCGAGCGGAGCGAGGTCAATGAAAAATGAGAAATAGTTTTGCCCTTCCATTGAAAACGAGTCAGTATCGCTTTGTTTCGAAGTGAACGGAGTGATTTTTGTGATGTCGAGTACTGATTCTAGTAAATATGATTCTGACAGCATGTATGCAATGAAAAAAATGTTACGTATGAATTAAATGTACATTTATAAAAAGAATCTCACCTCAAATATGTAAAAACTTAAAAAAAATAATTTACTTTCTTATTTCCGCCAATATCATCACACTAATGGTTTTCTAAGCCGAATTCTTTATATTGACAATCTTTGCTAGTCGTATCCTATAAACGAAATTGGCAAACGGCTTCAATAAACACCTCCATCTCGACAAAAACGCAGCGAGGCAATTGAATTGGCTACAGTTCTTGAGCGGAGTCCGCTAGAAACTATCGGCGATGGTGTGCGCGAGCGGTCTCTTTCGGACCTATTTTAACAAGTTCGGTCCGCTCCGCTTTCCTCGTTCCTGATGGAAGCACTTGTATACAGTTAACGTGTGCGAGTCGAGCGGAGATCGTAAGAAGTCCGCTCCGCTCGCATTAGCGGAGCGGACTCGTTCGAAACTATTTAACTCGTTTAGTCCGCTTCGCTGGCCTCGTTCTTGATGGAAGCACTTGTATGCAGTTAACGTTTGCTAGTCGAGCGGATTCCTTAATGAGTCCGCTCCGCTCGCAGTGGAAGGCGCGCTTAAGGCTTAAAAAATTTGAAAAATAAATCTGATGATGTGCGTGATGTGAAATAGTCCTGTGCAATGTAACGCGTAAAATTATTCATAAAATTTTTAAAATTGAAACTTTATTGTTATTTGATTTTAATAGTAAGTCTATTTTGAAAATACGTATTACTTTTGTTAAAATTTTTGACAGATCTAAATCAGAATAACTAATTATATTTAACTAGCAGACCCGGCCACACGTTGCTACGGCTAACGAACACAACGCCACGCCAATACCCAACCTTTATAACCAACGCCATCAGTAAAATCAAATTCACACCGCGCGCTTGCCAGCGGAGGCGTCTACTAATATCTACAGGAATTCCAAAAACTGAACAAATCGGACTAATATCTATGAGAACCAAAGTGAGGACGAATATCTACAGCTCAAACTGCTGACTAATATCTATGAGAACCAAAGTGTGGACGAATATCTACAGAACTGGCAGAGATTGGGTTGGGTTAGGTTAGATTAGTTATTACGTAATTGAAGTAATTTATGCTTTCCGTAAAACCTTTTGCTCTTACTTGCTGTAGATATTAGTCCAACCTACGCTCCATAGATATTAGTTACCACTGGGACCGTCATAGATATTCGTCCGACCTTAGCTCTGTAGATATTAGTCCTCACTCTGAAGTTCATAGATATGAGACAGGCTATAGATATTAGTATCTGGGGTCTTGCCAGCACGTTCCCTTTATTTATACATTTCAAGCCAGTTTATACATAACCTTGACAAATTATATACCTAAAAACCTTCCTCGCGAATCGTGAAAACCGCAAGAAAATCCGTTGCGTAGTTTAAAAGATGTAAGCGCACAGACAGCGGGAGCGACTTCATTTTATACTATGTGAAGAAGTTTACTAACGGTGTTCATTCGAAATGCATATTTCTATTCGTATTTTTAATTATTTTTTTACTGATAAGGCAATGAACTTGAGAATAATGGTTTATAAATACTTTCAGCGTCACAAATTCTACAATTATAATATCCCGTGATTTGAATATAGTACAGAATACAATAAAAAAAACTAACTTACTAAAAAGATTCCACGAATTCAGCTACTCAATTCACACTGTAGATGTCGCCTATTTGATTATGACTATAATACTGATGCTTGGCGTTCTATCCGCCGCCTTATAAAGCGGAAACTCGCGCAGAAGGTTCCAGAGGGGCCGCCACGCCTCTCTGCCTGCCCGTGCGGACAGACCGCCACGTTGCCAGGCCGTCGGGCAAACAAGCGTCAACAATTAACCGTCCGACCAACTCAAATGTCGGAATGTGGTGTGCGGTTGCGCGGTCAGCTCAACCAAAAGCACTCATCAAAATTACAAAAAAAACCTAACCTTATTTATAGTGCCGGCATTTCGTCTGTCTGTCGTGTCTATGGCCTGCCGCTGAGAGTTCAGTTGCAGCCTCTTTTTTGTTTGTGCACACCGCACAAGAGTGCAACCTTCAAGGCCCGCTAGTAAGTGCTCAAAAATAAGAAGAGGAGGTATGTAAATACGAAGGGTGAAATGCAGATCCCGCGAATGTCTGGGAATTTAATAAAAAGGCACTTTTTAGATGAGAAAAGTGTGGAGAAGATGATTAAAAAATAAATTAAGGCGCGCTCGGCAAAATTGAGGGAGATACAGCCGTTCAAAGTATTTAAAATTTCACTTCGCGAACTGATATTATGACAGTCCGTTCGCCATTTTTTCACTGTTTATGTTGGTATCCCAGACCTAATACAAACCTAGATACGATTGTAGCTGACTTCGTGGGATAAATGATAAGGCGCGTAATTATGAAAAACAGAATTAATAGTACGCCAGAATCACAAACCATGTTACACAAACCTAGCGTAGCCGCTAAACTACTTGAAAACTGGGATGTTTTTCTTGCCTTGACGCGAGTAGGCGTTATAAAGGGGAACTTTCTTTTGAATCACAAACCATGTTACACCAACCTAGCGTAGCCGCTGAACTACTTGAAAACTGGGATGTTTTTCTTGCCTTGACGCGAGTAGGCGTTATAAAGGGGCACTTTCTTTTGAATCACAAACCATGTTACACAAACCTAGCGCAGCCGCTGAACTACTTGAAAACTGTGATGTTTTTCTTGCCTTGACGCGAGTAGGCGTTATAAAGGGGCACTTTCTTTAGGATGATTACGAGTGCTACCAACTTTAAGATAGTATTTAGTTTACAGATTTATAAGTCTTTTAAAATGGCGGGCGGACTGACAGTACCGGTTCGCGAAGTGAAATTTTATTTATACCTACTTTGAACGGCTATATCTTCCTCAATTTTGCCGAGTGCGCCTTAATTTTTGTTTTATTCAGCTTCTCTACACTTTTCTCATCTAGAAAGTGCCTTTTTATTTAATTTCCAGACATTGGCAGGATCTGCATTCCTCCAAAAACGAATATTAGAGGAAGCGCACTTATATTAAAAACGATAATAATAAAGCGAAAATTGTGAAAATGCTTAATAACATACGACTCGTTTAAAATAAAGTAAAAAATCTCGTGGCAAATGTTTTAAATAGCCTTTATTGAAACACTGTGATTTTTTTGATTCATTATTTGTAAATAACAGAAAAAGCGTGATTATAATAATTTTCGGAACTTACTTTGCGTTTTTTTTTTCTGTCGAGGGAATTTCATGTAATTACCGTTTCGGCATGGCAAATGTATAATATGTCGGCAGCCGTTCGTAAAATCGGGCAGATCATGCCTAGCTACTTCGTGAAGTGCCTCAGGCGCATCATGATCGGCCTGATTTTACGATTTGCCTGCGGCATAAAGATATTATCTTAATTTTTTTTTTTTTTAAAACTTAAATTCTTCTTCGTCTCCTGCGACCTCTTCCCCTCTCGCGTTCCCACTCCGTCACCTCCACCTTCCCTCTCCCCACTCCACTCCCCCCCCCCCCCTTCCCCCGTCCCGAGTTCCCCTTCCCCTTCACACGTCCCCTTCCCCTCCCGCGTTCCCCTTTCACCTTCCCCGCCTTCCATCTTCCCTTTCCCGCTCCCTCCAATATGACGAATCAAATTTCGTCACAAATAAATTTGAATAAATAATTTTGTGTTATGAAAGAGTCTCGCTCTGTGCAGCAAAGACAAAGAAAGTGATGACAGATATGGGTGCAGGTACTAAAAGGGAAGAAGAAAGAAGTGCGGGGTAGAGCCACAGGTCTTACCAGTTCATAGGGCATGCCGAGACAGACAGTCAAGACCGGGACGGAGAGGGGACACGTATAGTGTACAACGGCAAGTACGCGTTCCCCGCCCAGCGGCGTGATGCTGGGCGGTGGATGAAGAAACAGGAGTCAAGACCGGGACGGAGAGGAGACACGTATAGTGTACAACGGCAAGTACGCGTTCCCCGCCCAGCGGCGTGGTGCTGGGCGGGGGATGAAGTCAAGATCTAGAAGGGGAAGAGAAGGTACACGAGTGGTGGTGCAACATCAACTACGGGTTTCCCACCCAGCGAGGTGGTGCTGGGCGGTGGATGAAGAAGTGGAGTCAAGACCGAGACCGGGAAGAGAGGAGACACGAGTGGTGGTGCAACATCAACTACGGGTTTCCCACCCAGCGAGGTGGTGCTGGGCGGTGGATGAAGAAGTTATAGTGGAGTTCAAGGAAATGATTCGCAAAACATACGTTCCTCCGCCCGGCGACGTAAAGTTGGGCGTGAGACGAAGAAAGTGCGGTGACCATACGCGGCGAGTGGCCAAGGTGCGAAGTGAAGCAGACGACTTCAGGAGACTTCAGACTTCAGAGGCAGGAAACTCGGCTAGGAAGGCCTGAGCTGCTGAACCGGAGGAGCTGCCATCGAGGACCTCAGCCTTACCAAGGCACCCGCAGAGAACCCAGTGACACGAAGGTAGTTCAGTGAACAATTAACTATGACGATGTGAACAATAGAGAAGCAACCCCGAACCATATGACAACTAGTTAAGATTTAGATATAAGTAGATCTAAGTATAATTAAGATTGTGTATTAAGACCTTGCCAAACCTAATTAAAATCCTAACGTATAAAATCTCTATAATTAAATTCCCCCCCCCCCCTTTGTCCCAACCCAAGCGATCAGAACTGGAGAGAAGGCAGAGAAGGCAGAGTGGAGAAAGTACAGAGGTAGGTATAAAAACTGCACTTACTTAACCTTACATCAATGATTATCCTGAGCTAGCTTCCTGTAACAAGGTGATACGTTACACCAACCCTCCTCCCGCGTTCCATATATTCAATCCCAGTACATTCGGTTTTTAAACAGCCCGCGTGCCACCTTTTACAATTTTTATTTTCCAATTTTCATGTATATTAAATTTGGTACGTAACATAGGTACCTATTTAAAATATCTAAAATTCGTGTTTCGATTCAAACTATTAGGGGAGTACCTACTTTAAATAAATTTATCAACTTAAAGATTTTCAAAAATAGAATCCTGATTTAACAATCATTGTTTTGCAAAATGTCATTCTCAAACACGCGAACTGTCAAACGTGCGATAGTCGTTAGGTTTTCTGAAATTATCCAATTTTCTGCGCAATTTTCTTAATTTTTCTCTCCGTAAGAACCATCCTCGTACTTCAAGGAATATTCTAAAAAAAGAATTAGCGAAATCGGTTCAGCTGCTCTCGAGATTTGTGCTTAGCAACACATTCAGCGATTCATTTTTATATATAAGAAGATTATTTGTTCTATAAACAAAAAAGAACAAACTGCGGTTTACATACGTCTTCTCCGCATAACTTTCAACTGGAGCTTTGCTATAAAAAAGATGTAAAACGAATTTATTGAATGAATCTTTAATTTAAAAATTATCCTTGATGTTATAACATTATTTCCAAAAATACGAGACAAAATTCCACGTTTTTCTGTGACAATTTCAAAACAAATTATCAAGCGCACATATCCCTAAATCGAATACAAAATTTTGGTAATAAATTTGGTAATGTCGTTGATATATTTAGAGATTCCGTAGCAGTGCTTAAACGAAATCTACATAAACACTTTGCTGAAATGTATGACTTCACCATTCCATAGTGAAAAACCCTTTATAGCTTCTATCTATTTCACTCTTTTCTTTTAGACTTTTTAACTTTAATATATATATGTAACTTTACAAATTAATATTGTAATTTAATTTATATTTCGATTATGCTTAAGTCCCTACTAATGCTGATTAATTTCAATCCCGTTATTTTTGTTTGTAAGTACAAAAAAAAAACTGTTCTCCACAATGGTACTCTATATTATTTGTAAAACATTTATGTAGGTACTACACATATAATAATTATTTTATTCATATATGTACTTAAACTTTTATATGCCATATAGTTAATGTAATAATACTTATAACAATGTATGTAAAAGCCCAATGGGCGTTTAAATAAATAAATAAATAAATTATTGTATCATTATATTGTATCATAAATATTAATTGGATCATTATGTTTAATAAAAAAGTTTATTTATTTTTTATACCTTGGAGGTATTTTTTTTTTTTTTTTTTTTTTACATTAGCTCCACACAGGAGGCACCGAGGAAAACAATTTCTCTAGGGGCCTATGTCATCTTTGAGGATGCTGTGTGGAGGATTTTTTAAGGGAAAGAAAGGAGAAGAAGATATGGGAAGGAAAAAGGTATGAGGGTTGGGTAGGAATCTGGGGGTCAGTGTGGCCAGGAGTGACGAACGTATGAATCTATTTCTCACACTGCGGTGCAAGGCGAAGGGTCGGGAGAATCCGGCTGGAGAGGTCAAAAGGCCTCCCTCAATCAGTGTCCTCCGATCCAGCCTGCCACACAGTGGTTGGGCAAACGTATCCGCCACCAAGACCTAGACAAACCTCATCCCATGAACCCGGGCACCCCTGCTAAGTCACCAAACGTAGCGAACCACTTGGGGTGACCTGTGGCAGGGGTGTTGAGAAAAAAATAATTTCTCTCAGGGCCTATGCCATCTTTGGTCTTGCTGTGCGGGGGGTCTTTATAAGGGAAAGGGCTGAGAGAAAGTTCTGGGAAGGAAAAAGGTAAGAGGGGTTGGTATCAGCCCCCAGAACCAGACAAACATCACCCCATGAACCCGGGCACTTCTGCTAAGTCACCAAATGTAGCAAATCACTTGGGGTTATAAAAATGTACGAAATAAATCGTTAAAAATTCACGAGCACACCAATTTTGTTGTAGGTTCGTAAAAATAAATAAATTTAGAAAATGCGGTGCGTTATTTAAAAATATATATATCCACACAATGTTATGTTATCTATTTTAACGCGTGATTCTCGTGACGTATGAGTACGTATCCCATTTGATTTAAACACACCTGCCCCACAACGTGTTAAGTAAATTGCCTTCACGCAACGTACCAATACGTCACGCCGTAAAATTACGTCGTACAAACACACCGCTGTAAAAAAACGTTGATATATTAACGTACAGGCGGCGTATCGCTACGTCAATGTGCATACAGTAGAGACTAGTAGGCAGGAATCTCTGGCCTGTTATTCATAAGTTATTTTCGGGAGTGCTTTAGTAGTGAATGAGGGCAGTCGGTCTATGACACGCCGCGTTGGGTTCGATTCCCGTCGAACGTGCGGGTTATTTTTACAGCAGCACATAATTCTGGAATACGCGCTCTTAAGAGGAAACCCGGTCGCCGAGAAATTTGAACAATAGGAACGGTTGCTGTCACTGTCGCTCTTACTCCCCCGAATACTGAGTGAAAGGGACAACAGCACCTCAGGCTGATAATCTCTACATATTATAAATTAAAGTCCTCCGCGTCGTGTGTCTGTCTGTTCGCGATAAACTCAAAAACTACTGAACGAATTTTCATGCGGTTTTCACCAATAGATAGAGTGTTTCGTGAGGAAGGTTTAGGCATGTAATTTATCAAGAATTTATCTAAATTGGTTGAAACATAGTTAACATGTTAGATAGTTAAACATGTTAGAAGTGTCGGAAAAAGTCAAGCCGCCTGGTAGCTTTCATCGAAAACGCTGCCTAATCCTTTTGGGATATAAAGAAACAATGCATGGTGGGATATTCCTCTTTTAGAGATTTACAAAAAAGTCCGCGAAGGCATATATCTAACTTTTACGGATAGCTTACTATACCCATCCTATCTTCTAAAAAAATGGTCACGTACATTGCGGTAATTGAAAAGTTATTTAGACGGATACAGTATTAATCCTTATTAACTTAAATACGTTAGTTACCCTTACATTTCATGCACATTATTATAATCTTTCACACCATCTATACGTATTATAAATTAAAGTCCTCCGCGGCATCTGTCTGTCTCTTCGCGATAAACTTAAGGACGGCGGTGGTTATAAAGGTTGGATAACTTATTCAGTAAAAGACGTTGTGTTTTATTAGCCACAGCAACGCGTGGCCGGGTCAGCTAGCACCTAAATAAAATCATCAAAATCGAGGTTTTGAATTCTCCACCAAAACTGGATCAATTTTTCAATCAAGATTCTTTTACTAACTGTGTTAGAAAAAAATACTCTATGTCTGTTCGTTTTGTTTTTTTTTAAATACATTGTCTAGTTTGTATATTAAACGTCTGGTGATGGGGATCAAAGTAGGCAATTTTAACGATTTTTGAAGGGTCCTTCCTACTATAAGAGGTAACTTATAAAAAAAAAGCAAAATGTACCGAAACGCTAGTGGTCGATATTTATATTACATTAAAAATATTTGTAGTAGTGTCAAAATCCAGAGAGGAAATTGGGGAACACGCATAGAGATCCAATTTTAATAGACGAGAAGATACAGATGAAGGGTAAAACCAAACTGGGGGGCGAAGAGGGGAAAGATGACTGTGATTCGTTAAAAAATCAATCTGACAGTATATAGGCATCTCGCATTATAGTATCACCATTTAGTTCTTAACCCGTCTAATCACAGGAGACCCAAGTTGTCCCAAAACATAATATGCCGTTATAACAGGAGACCCAGATTGTCCCAGAGCGACAGTGCATTATTAAAAGTTAGATATCTCTCTTCCTGTCATGCGAATATTTGTGATTTCTTTTATGTTAGAAACGGAATCAAATAATGCTTCTCATTGCCTCAGAATTATATGAGCTAGGTTTTTCAGATATTTTACAAACCCGATCAAAAGTGACGGTTTAATTTTTCGCCAATTTGTGACGTATCACACATTTAATTTTAAAATAAAATTGTATGAAAGTGATAAAAAGTGAGGTGACAGTTTTATTACAAATTTTATTTAGAAAAGGAGTCTGTATTTTAAATTTTAAGTTTATTCTATTTTAATTACTTTAATTCGAATATTCGCAGGTATGCATTTTTTAGCCAATTTAAATTTCCAATATTAAAATTTTAATATTTAGAAACAAAAATGTTGATTTCTAATGAACACACCGGAAAGATTATTTTATCTAGATTTAAGAACAATATTTGCTTTTGCAAAAGCGTTAAAAAAACCAATAAATAGGAACATTTAAAATGCATGGGAAGAACCAGGAATTTTGCGCGCAAACCTTGACAGGCAAAATTTGACAGAAAATTATTTTCTTATTATTCGAAGGGTTAACAGCAAAATCTGCTTTTGAATGAATAGACCTTTGTACATGGGAGCGCGAAATGCTCGCCACGTTATTAACATATTTGCGAAGTCCAAAGGCTGCAAAGTAAAGTTCGCCATTTTCACAGACGATAATTTTGTTGTCGTATTTAGTTGACACTTTTACAAATGTTTCATAATTTACTTACCCCTGTAACCAGCGACGAGCTCACTGGAGAACCGCCCACATTCGTTATGATCGACATATTTTAGGGTATGATGTGTAGCACAAGCTATCATTTTTGCCGCGTTATTTCGTAAAATGTACGATGTGAGCTCGACGCTGGTCAGGAAAAGAATGATGACGTCACATTTTTTAGATTCAAGCGAGGCTCTCGTAAGCCCAGCCGGTTCCAAGGAAACGGTACGGGGAGGGGGAAATAATACGCTTTTATCACTTAGGGCAGGTCTATATATATTCATTTGTCTATGGGAACACGTTTGTATGGACAAAACGCCCGCCCGGTTTCCTCTAAAGCAGCGGTAATTAATCGGTGGTCCGCGAGATCTAAAATGTGGTCCACGAAACATTTATTCATTTACTACAAAACCGAATCGAGAGGTATCCAAAAGCTGATTCGTAACCCTTCTGGTATTAATAATGGAGAGGTAGCCGAAGAAGTCCAAGAAGGGCACATTGAACTGCAAAATGATAGTAATTGCAAGGACGCGTTTAATTACGCGATCAACAGTTTATCATTATTGTACCGTGTGGTCCCTGTGAGAACAAATAAATGTCATAGTGGTCCTTCGTCAAAAACCACCGCTCTTAAGCAGTGGCTCCCAACCCCCGGGCCGTGGACCACATGATACTACGCGTAAGGGCCCGCTTAAAAATCAAAATTACGTAAAAAAATCAAACTTGCACAATAAAAAATTATATAATTATCCACAAAAAAATACAGTGGAACCTCTTATAACGAGCACCTCCCATACCGAGTAATTCGCATAACGAGCAAAACACATTGTTTCGTGACGATGCACGGGGGTGAGAGTAACTTAGCGGCTACTCCTTGCTATTTAAAACGCTTATCGATTTCGATACGAGTTATGCCCGACCACCATACAAGTTAGGTAATTCACAATTACGTGGTACTCACTGCTGTTGTGTCTTCTGGCTTGGTTTCCGTTTGGTGACAGTCACAGATGTGTCCATAAGCGCTCGATAATTGGAGTTATTTTATAATCCACGACAGAGATCTGAGTCACGAGTCGATTCTCGTAAGAAGTTCACACAAAGCATACGATACAATACGACAGGGTTTACACTTTATGATACGATCAGATAAATAACACTTTGACGTAGAGCGAAATGTCACGATACGATGATGGTTAGCAACGGACTGACGATAAAGCGGTACTAGACTAATGTCCACCGTGTAGGTAGGTACACTTAATGTGCGGAATTCCAAAAATCTGGATTCCTCCGATCCCGTACGTCGATCGGAGCACAAAGCGAATGAAACCCAACAGCGTTATAAAACACACATTTTGAAAAAAAAAACGCTCCCTTAACGAGTGACTTTTAGTACAACGAGCGACATTTCGCATAAAGCAAGGAGAAGTCCCATCTTCACGTTACTCACTTGTGAGCCGGGACTTCCGCGCCAGTTCATCAGTCTCTGGTTAGCACTCATTCCGCTAGCACATTAGTATTGCATGTGCTCTTACATTTTTTTAAATTTAATGTTTTTTGAAATATATATTTTTTCATTATTGCGTGTGCGGTGATAAAGGCGATTAAGTATATTTGCGCAAGTCTTCAGCTTAAGAATACTTGAAGAAAGCCGATCAAGTATACACACCTAAGAATTACTTACACCTTTAAGAATTTCTACTTGAAGGTGTGTGGTGATAAAGCCCATCAAGTATACTTGCGCAAGTCTTCAACTCAAGAATATTTGAAGAAAGCCGATCAAATATACACTCCTAATAATAACTTAGGCCCTCCGTTCATGGAGACACTTACAATCTACGTAATTGTGATGAAACCACAAGTACCCTGCTGATATACCACTTTTTAATGCTAGTCTCCGTACACGGCGCTATCCGAAATATACTAAACTTGATCATTTTTCACGTGCAGCCGTGGAGTGAACACGCTGTCATGCGATGTCGTATGACTTTTTTTCCAACATCAATCCATGCCTTCTCCACTAAATCGTTTCTTACGTATTCTGGTAAAGTATAGTTACGTAAACATGCATTTTTTCCACTTCCAGAACAAATCTAACATTACTTTCATGTTCCGACGTCATTTCTGTCAAACGTCAAACGAATAAGTATCAGACAAAAATGATGCGACGTGTCGCGCGCGATCAGCACTGTCGGTATCGTGATACTGATTGGAAACCGACGGCCACCGCGTAGCGCAGTGAACGGGCACCAGCTAAATCGTACGGGGGCATAGAGATATACAATAGAGGCGCCATGCCGTACAAATATTTTCGAGATTCGTGTTCATCTCAGGCTTGCGGAGGCATACGGGAGGGGTAGTTCGACACTTTCCGTTATCTACCGAACTGAAACATGTGGTCCGAAGGGCACGAATGCGATTGCAAAGCAGAGGTTTACAGACTTTTCAAGTAGAGGGCCGCATACAATGACAGCAAAGTTCATCAATTATATTAATCAACCTAGTTATTTTTTACTTTTGCAGTGCCTATTTTTGGTAAACTTTCGAAATCACTGGTTACGCTTAATACAAATATTTTTTGAGAAAAATCTTTAGATTAACCTTAATTACTATGAAAGAAAAAAAAATGCGATGGAAAATATTGCATTCAAAGTTTCAATTACGAGTATGACATTGCGCCATTCGCGGTCGCGAGTTCTGGAACGAGTTGAACTGAGCTCTGAAGCCGGGTATTGAAACATTTAAGGGACTAACAATAGACTCCACACCGAGCGCGAGCCGCCATGTAAATATACCTGCAAAAATGTACAAGAATGCAAGTGTCCTTAGACGGTTTTTGGTGGTCCACTAAATGCGTGAAATAGAGAATTGGAGGTACTACCTTCAAATCCGTCGAACCAATTTATTCGCTTATTGTCTCATCTATTTATATGTATCAATGTACGGGGGGTACTTACGATCGGCGCGAGGATCGAGTAGCTTGTAAGTACCTCCGTGAACGGAGGAACTTACACCTATAAGAATTTCTACTTGAAGGTGTGTGGTGATAAAGCACACCAAGTATACTTGCGCAAGTCTTCAAGTTAAGAATATTTGAAGAAAGCCAATCAAGTATATACCCCTAAGAATTACTTACACCTTTAAGAATTTCTACTTAAAGGTGTGTGGTGATAAAGCCGATCAAGTAAGAATTACTTAAACCTTTAAGAATTTCTACTTGAAGGCGAGTGGTGATAAAGCCGATCAAGTACACTTGCGCAAATCTTCAGCTTAAGAATACTTGAAGGTGCATTTTGCTGGCCTTAGGAAAATTGCTCTTATTCTAGCACACGGACATACCCACACTACAAAATATCTCTTCAGTGGACGGAGTCATTTTTAGATTCACTCGGTCAATCTAGATTCTAGAATATCTAGATAATATTATTATTATTCAGCAATACATACAGGTAGCCACTTCAAAATACTTATTTAATTATGTGTCAGTGTCGTGCGTGGGCCAAGAGAGAAAGCTATCAATAAAATACTTTTTACATAATTTTGCACCCGAAAAAAAAGTGTTTTTTTGCTCATCTCACGCCAGCAAAGTATTTATATCAAAGTGTGCGTGCATAGGTATTCTTGTTGGGAGAGTTTTCGCTCGACCTTCAAAATTGCCAGTTCTTGGTGCTTAAGCGTTTTATGACTGGATTTGTCGATAAGGTTGATAAAGCACAATATAAAACAAGTGTGAAGCGGAATAAATCATAATTTTTACAATACGCGCTTTCTTCTTATATAGTCGAGTCGAATTGCATTGCTTGCATACAGCACGTGTAAAATTTGTTATTCTACTTAGGAAAAGGAAATGCCAGCAGAAAGGAAAAAAAGTTTGTCATATCTCGGCTGTCGGTGCGTGAAATTTTAGTTCCGAGTGAAATATTTCACGTTCAATGAACTCAACTTTGCATTGAATTTAAGTGTTATTTTCAAAATTGAAACTGTCAAGATTCATGCATTCAGAATATATTTTTATTTTTTAATGAAATGAAAATGACTCGCAACAATAACATTTGGCTGTCATCAGTTCTTTTGTTTTGCTCTTTCAAAAAATATTCTTAAACCAATCTTTTTATTGTGTTTTGGCTGTAAAAAGTTTAGTGTGTTGGAATCTTCTCCCCCCTGATCTTCCAGGAGTCACTTCTTGCTGCTCATTTTCAGATATTTATATAATTTTTTTACTTCTGTCTCTTTTTATATAAGCTGTAATTTTTTGAACAATGGAGGAGGATTTCCCTCCTGTACCCCTTACAAAGCCCCCAGATCCCCCTCCTGACCCTCCAGATGGAGACATTTCAGATAAAATAGACTTTTCAGAACATTCAAACATTTCAGACAATGAATCTGTCATCCTAACCTCAATTAAAAAAAGAAAATTTAGTCCCCTTTCCCCAAAAAAACATGATTCGCCTTTGTCTTCTCAGTCCCCTCCAGCTCTTCCTCAACCTCCTCCAACAATCTTTTACTCTACTCATTCCCGTGGCCCCTACATTGTATATGCGCAAAAAACTGAACAAGGTAAAACCATCCATCCTCTTGAATTTGGTAAATTTCTTTCAAATAACAAGAACCTTTCGATTAAACCTGGAGGTGTTAAAGCCGAGGGTCGCTTCCGAATCTCTGTTGAATTCCTGTCAGGTTCAGCCGCCAACAACTTTATCAAAAATATATTTATTTCATCTAATTCTAAATTCAAGGCGTACATCCCAACTTTCAATGTCACTCGAATGGGCCTGGTCAGGGGTATCTCGACCGATCTGTCCATTCCAGAAATCCTATCCTCACTTTCAACCCCCCAACATATCGGCAATCCCATAAAAGCCAGGAGGCTAAATTATAAGGACACCTCTGAGGGCATCGTTTCCTGGAAGCCCTCCCAATCTGTCGTCATCACATTCGAAGGACAATCTCTTCCCTCCCATATTTATTTATTTTTCAACTCCTTACCAGTTGAAATGTACACTTATCCCACCACTCAATGTTTCAACTGCTGCCGTTTTGGTCATACCAAAGCTGCATGCAGATCCCCTCCCAGATGTTTCAAATGTGGAGAAAACCACTCGGCTGACCAATGTTCTTCTCTCTCTTCACCTAAATGTTTTAACTGCTTAGGCGCTCATTCCGCCATTAACTCTTCTTGCCCCGAACAATCTCGCCAAAAAAATATAAAAATTTCTATGGCCTCTGAGAACTTGTCTTTTCTGCAGGCTTCTAAATTATTCCCGCCTGTCAAAAAATCATTTTCCGAGGTTTTAGCCAGTAACTCTTCATCCAACCCTCTCGCCACCTCCTCAACATCTTCCCGTTCAACAAAATTCACATACAAAAACCCTATCTCTAAACAGGCTCGTGGATACGATCAGCAACAACACAACTCACTTCTCTTAAATCCCAATGGTTCTCCTCTTTCACACGCCACAAATGGGTGCGCAAACAATTATAATTCATCTTCAACAAACTATCAAAAGCTTTCTGAACAACTCTCCCAAGATAATTCTTCATTTATTCAAACTCTTATTATGCTTCTAATTGACCTAATTTCTTCTCAAACTAATCTACCGTCCAACGCTGCTTCTATTATTTCCACATTAAAATCATTTATTCAAAATGGCTCTTCAAGATGTCAGAATTCTTCAGTGGAATAGCCGCAGTGCTATTTCTAACAAATCAAACCTTCTTAACCTATTAAATTCAAACCTTGTTTCTGTGGCTGCTGTCTCGGAGACATGGTTTACTCCATCCACCCACTTTAATGTGGGAGGGTACTCCTGTCTCCGCGATGATCGCCCGGAAGGTACGGGCGGTGGTGCTGCCCTTTTTATTAAAAAATCCCTTCCGTTTTTCCCAATAAATAATATCAAACCCCCCAATGCTGACTTTCAAATGGTTGCAGCTAAAATAAAGGACACTTCCTTTGTTTCTATCTATCTTCCCCCAACATCGCACTTCAATAAACAAGCGTGGTTGCAAATTGTCCGTCAACTAAGCCCTCCTTTCTATTTATTGGGTGATTTTAATGCCCATTCCCCCGTCTGGGGTTCTGCTTTCTGTGATCGAGACGGTCGAAGTGTGATGGATTTCCTAGATGAATCCAACCTTTTTCTTTTGAATGACGGATCTCCTACTAGAATCTCTCGCCCCAACACAAACCCCAGTGCAGTGGATCTCTCCATATGCTCTATTAATCTGGCACCTCTCTCCTCGTGGGTGGTGTCCCCCGACCCCTGCTCCAGTGATCATTTCCCGATCACCATCACTTATCAAACTTCTTCCCATTCAGACAAGGCCCATATTTCGACAAAGATTAAAACAAAACACACCAAATGGGACGAATTTAACTCACATATGGATAAGTTTATACAAAATTTATCCTATACCGATACATTATCTGTCAAAGATGACTACGATAACTTCAAATCAATGCTCGTAACTGCAATCAATAAATCAAATCCTCCCCCTAAAACCAAATCTCTCAAAAAACTCCCTCCATCTCCCTGGTGGGATGAGGAATGTTCCAAAGTAGTGAGAATTCGGAAAGCTAAATCTCTTTCCTATCGTCACAATATGACTATGGAGAACTATCTCATATACAAAAATGCCGAAGCCAATGCCAAAAGGGTATTGAGGTCAAAAAAAAAATCCGGGTGGTACAACTTCTGCAGTTCAGTATCTCCGAACACTCCAATTTCGGAAGTTTGGTCTATGATTCGAAGATTTCGATCCTCCTTCAGTCCAACATCTCCTCGAGCTTCTCATTCTAAATGGATAGACGAGTTCTTGGACGAAATTGCCCCCCCTTCTGTACCTAACTTAGATGAAATAACTCCAATCCACAACACTCCTATGTCTGATCATTGGCTTGACTCTCCATTCACTTTAATTGAATTAAAAAATTGTTTATCAACAGTCAAGGACTCATCTCCAGGCAGAGATGGTATACCTTATAGCATTATCAAAAATAGTAATGATATTGTTCTAAATCACTTTTTAAGCATCTTAAATAAAATCTTCCAGACTGGCATAATACCTGATGACTGGAGTTCTCAAATAATCATCCCAATTCTAAAATTAAACAAATCACCCAATTCTGGATCCAACTATAGGCCAATTGCTCTTTCATCCACCCTTAGTAAAATTTATGAAAAATTAATTAAAAACCGGTTAGAATTTTTTGTCGAGAGTAATAATCTTCTCTCTCCATCCCAATTTGGATTTAGGAAAAAGAAATCTACACAAGATAACCTCGCCATCATCAGCACTGATATTAATTTATCCATTTCTAACAAAGAAGTATGTCTTGCAGTCTTTATAGACATAGAAGGCGCCTTTGACAATGTTTCCATCCCAATTCTTAAAAAAAAACTTTTAGGCCTTGGCTTACCCCTCATGTTTGTCCAATCTATTATTAATCTTTTTCTCGATAGGAAAATTTTCATTGAGCTACCAGATGTTACTCCTCAGTGTAGGTCAATTTGGAAGGGTTTACCCCAAGGCGATGTATTATCCCCCTTACTGTATAATATATACACACACGATATGCATGTCACCATTCCCCCTCAAGTAAAAGTTGTTGAGTTCGCAGATGACATAGCTTTCTTCTTATCATCCAAAATCATTCCATCCGCCGTCAAATATCTTAATGAAGCCATGGATGCCCTTTGCACATGGCTTACTTTAAATGGTCTTGAACTTTCAGTACAAAAGAGTCAGTGTGTTACCTTCTCAAATCGTCATAATAACCCCCCTGTTCAAATTTTATTTAAAAACTCTCCAATCCCCAATGCTTCCGAAGTAAAATTTTTGGGAGTAACATTTGATAGGAAACTTAAATGGTCTTCCCACATTAATAATATAGTTACTAAATGTGAAAAAAATTTAAATATTATCAGATCATTGACTGGCGTTTGGTGGGGTGCACATCCTATCTGCATTAAGTTGCTCTACAATGCACTTATTCGAAGTCATCTCGACTATGCCTGCCCACTTTTTAGTACTGCATCCAAAAATGCACTCAGTAAATTAGACAAAATTCAATCTAAGTCATTGCGAATAATAACTGGCGCGATGCAATCGTCGCCCATCAATTCCCTTCAAGTAGAATGTTCTGATCCTCCTCTTTATTTAAGGCGTCAATTATTTGCTGACAAATTTGTTCTTAAATGTTTAAATTCTAAAAGTCATCAGATTATTCCCAGAGTCTCGTTGTTCAACGACTCAACACATTCATCTACAATCAGAGCTCGAACTAAACCTCTCCCTGCCATCTGTAAAAATTTTCGCTCTCTCTCAGAGCTTCAAATTATCAAAAATGATCTTCTTCCTTTGTACAAATTAAAATATAGTCACGTCACCCTATCCCCAACGATTTTAGAAGGGATTGGCATCCTTAAAAGTCATTCCAATCTCCCAGCCCGTACTGTCAATAATATGTTCAATGACATTATTTCTTCTAAATGGCCCAACTCTTCTCTTTTATTTACTGATGGCTCCAAATCTCCGGACTCTCCTAACTGTGGTATTGGTATTAACGTTTACCACAATAATTCTAATGAAAGAATATTTTATTCAATTTCAAACCAATTTTCAATATTTTCTGCCGAGTGCATTGCGATTATTGAATCTCTCAAATATATAATAAAAAATAATTTTGAACATTCTCTTGTTCTCTCTGACTCTCTCAGTTCCCTCCAAAAACTTAAAACAAGTCCTCTTCTTCATCCTGATGATCACTTTGTATGTCTTATTCGAGTATTGATAACCTCCATTCAAAGCTCTGGAAAAACTGTCACTCTGATTTGGATTCCTGGACATGTTGGCATAGTGGGTAACGATATTGCTGATTCCTTGGCAAAACAAGGAGCGTCTAACCCTACCGTTACCCTCGTAAACCATGTTCCCCTGTCTGATATTTTTTCCATCATCAAAGATAGATCCCGCAATGATTGGTCAGAGTATTGGAACATTGCTAGTCAATCCAAGGGTGCCCGCTACGCCTCAATACAAAGGACTATCCCATCAAAACCGTGGTTTCAAAAATTCCCCCATTTTTCCAAAAAAGAAATCTCCTTACTTATTCGTATGAGAATCGGACATTGTTCCGTTCCTTCTCACCTTTATAAAATTCATGTGCTTGACTCCCCAGATTGTACGTTCTGTGGTCTAGATGTGGGAACTTTAGATCACATATTTTTTGATTGTCCCTCTCTAAATAAATATCCTCTCTTCTATCAAGCGTTATCAAAAATTGCCTCTCCTCCATTCAACATCTCATCTCTTCTAAGTCTGAACTCTACTCCAATCTTCCATAAAATTCTGAAATTTGCACATTTAAATAAAATTAATATATAAATTCACCTTTCCTTTCTCTGTAATTATAAATGATGGCCTAGAACACCCTTGAAGGGTGAAAGCCAGAAATAATTGAAAAAAAAAAAAAAATGAAATGAAAATAAATCAGTGTACCCACTATTTATTCAAAATAATCGACATGCTTCGAAACCAATGGTTTCTTCGTCAGGACAAACATATTATTATAGGTAGTGTCCGACCGAAACAGGACTTTCTACCGAAACCGAATATTCGGTAGCTGTCTCAGTTTCAGCCGAAACTGAAACCGAAACTTTTTCAGACGTGTTAAAAATCTATTGTTTACTGAAATTTGGCATATTTTTACACTTATACAGACAGTTAACTTTTGCAGAGTTTCGGTGCCGAAAACGAAACTCTTTCGAAACCGAAACTGATGCCGAAACTAGATTTTTTTGCCGAACCTTGCCGGAACCGAAACCGAACCTTCGGTCGGTCACTATGTCCTGGTGAAGAAACCATTGGTTTCGAAACGCGTCAATTATATTAATTGAATAATGGTCAACACAGTTATTTATTTTTGTTAAATTAATAATAATTGAATATATTTTAAAGGCGTACTTCTTTCGTTAAAAATTTCGTGATTTTTAAGTTCAAGTGTTCATTTGAGAGGTATGTAAATTTCTGATCTTCTCTCTAATAATTATTTGTAAACAAAAATTATATTGCACCGAAAACTAACAGTAGCATTTATTTTTGAAAAATGTATTTACGCCTTGTAGAGTAAAACTCCCTTATACCGCTTTGCTATCGCTGAAAAGTTTTGCCCTCCGTTGAACTCCAATACCATGTCGAAGCGCTTTCGCCCTCTGTTGAACTTCACCGCTTCGTCAGCGGTCCGCCGTCAGTCGTGGCCCAGCGAATTCTACAAATCAGCCCATTGGCGCCTAATGCTGCGTATACATATGCGAACCGAGACGCGAGCCGAGCCAGGAATTATGAATAAGCAACTGCGGATTTCGCACCATTCGCGATTGCTTCATCCGTCTCCCGTAATTCGTGGTTCAGTTCAAAGGTTCAGCCGATGAATTCGGTACAGCTTTTTTTTACAATAGATCCTCCAAACATGAAGCCCTGATGAAAACAATTCCCCTCGGGGCCTACACATCTTTGGGGATGCTGTGTTGCGAGTCTTTTTAGAAAAGGAAGTTCTGGGAAGAAATTAGGTACGAGAGGTGGGTAGGAATCTGTGGGTCGATGTGTCCAGAAGTGACTGACGTATGGATCCATTCCTCCCACTGCGGTGCAGGGCGATGGGTCAAGAGAGCACGACAGGAGAAATCAAAAGGTCTCCCTCAACCATCCGATCCGGCTCGCCACGCAGTAGGTGGGCAAACGCATCCGCCGCCAAGACTTAGACAAACCTCACCCCATTAACCCGGGAACCCTGCTATGTCACCAAACGTAACGAACAACTTGGGGTGACCGATGGCAGGAGTGTTGGTTGTCCAATAAATGGTTCCCGGGGCGGCAGTACGAACTCCTCAGCAACGTAGCAAGAAGTCATCGATATATTAACTATAGATCAGCCCAACCATACCCAATTCCAATCCCAAAGTGACACCACTTACGAGAAATTTCATAATACAACTACCCATTGAATTCCTTTGCATCTCTTGGGTGACGTAGTTGCTTTACTCGAATTCGTATGTTATGTACATATTTTTTTAGATATTCACATAACTGATTAAATTGTTAATAATACAGTCCGCGATAGCCCATACCTAAAATATTTCTACCTGCCTGAAATTTGTGTTTTAAAAATGATCTTCACAAAGCTAGTAATTCCGTTACCGTTCTGAAAAACAAATTAGCTCCACGCAGACCAACAAAAGGTACAAACCAATGCTTCTTGCGATCTTTTGACTTTAAGATAATGGACTTTCTTTTTGATAAATGTTTTCGTAAACAAATATTTTTGGTTCCGGTGTCATTTTTAAGACCTACACGCCCTGTCCAGATATACTTGGTCGAAGCAATAAGTGCATGGCACCGATATACTCGCTTATGGACCTCCTCACACGTTTATTGGCGACAACCATTTTATTTCAAATCGCTGAAGATCACATTTCTACGGATTATACGTTTTATATAAGATGATTGTCTAGTTAGGGCAACGTTACAACGTAATAAAGACAGACTAGCTTAATCTTTGGATGACAAAGTTATATGCACATACTCCTACAGGGTGTAACAGCAAGCACCCGAAGTTTTTTTTTTATATTTGATACGAATGCTCACCAAAAATCAAATATTTTATTTACACGAATTTGTGTTTTACATATCAAATATTATTTACACGAATTTGTGTTTTGCATATCAAATATTATTTACACGTATTTGTGTTTTACATATCAAATATTATTTACACTATTTTGTATTTTACATATAAAATATTATTTACACTAATTTGTGTTTTACATGTCAAATATAATTTACATTAATTTGTGTTTTACATATTAAATATTATTTACATTAATTTGTGTTTTACATATCAAATACTATTTACACGAATTTGTGTTTTACATATTAAATATAGGTACTATAAAATAACACCGGATAACGGTCTGGTACATTAGTATGACATTTTGAAATATCCTACTAGTGACCCAGAGAACTAAACATTTTTTTAATTCACTAAAAGTTTTTCTGCATTATAATTGATTTAGTAGTGTTTATGAGTAATCAGAGTATTGTACCAGATAGGGAGTACACTTTAACATATTTTTATTTTTTTTACATTAGCTCCACACAGGAGGCACCGAGGAAAACATTTCCCTAGGGGCCTATGTCATCTTTGAGGAAGCTGTGTGGAGGGTTTTTAAGGGAAAGGAAGGAGAAGAAGATATGGGAAGGAAAAAAGTATGAGGGGTGGTAGGAATCTGGGGGTCAGAGTAGCCAGGAGTGACGGACGTATGAATCTATTCCTCACACTGTGGTACAAGGCGAAGGGTTGGGAGAATCCTGCTGGAGAGGTCAAAAGGCCTCCCTCGATCAGTCTCCTCCGATCCAGCCCGCCACGCAGCGGTTGGGCAAACGTATCCGCCACCAAAACCTAGACAAACCTCATCCCATGAACCCGGGCACCCCTGCTAAGTCACCAAAAGTAGGGAACCACTTGGGGTGACCTGTGGCAGGGGTGTTGGTTGTCCAATAAATGGTTCCCGGGGCGGCGGTAACCATACACGCCTCCCAAATTGTGAATATAACTACATACTCAACTCAAATTTCTATTTTTCGGAGATGTCTGATTAATCAACTGGACTATCGATATTTGGAGTAAAAAACGTAGAGGTCATTTGCTGTCCGATTATATATTTTTTTAATTAATGTTTTCTTAAGTTTCTATCACGCGTCATCGCTGATCACTGATTTCACAATCCGGAGGTCGCGGGTTCGAACCCGGCATGCGCAAATAAATTTTATTTGATTAATTTGTGTTATTTCGCAATTAATTCATTTAAAATAATATATAGTATATTTGCGGCATGTTCCAGAGTGGAAGATACTATTAGTAAGACCACCATTCAGAATTGAAACGTTGCTTGAAAATGGCTTTAGCCGTGTTTGGTAACCACATCTGAATAGCCAGGTACTTCCCAACCTTCCTCTTACCCACCTCCTTCCCCCCCCCCCACTACCTTCAGCCTCACAACATACCCCAATTGTGGATGCCATAGTCTCACTGGCTCCAGACGGGAGCAGTTGAGATTCTTGTGCGGTATTCACTGTAAAAAAATAAATAAAAAATTCGCATCGCGATCTGTAACCGCGCTGCTAGAACGAGACGAAATGTGCATTACGTGACCCGGCTGGCTGAACCCGACTACCCAGTTGCGGTTTATGATGGAAAAATATATTTTTAGTTTCTAATTGAAAAAAATGTCGTCGGACAGAGAAATTACATCTATGTTTTTTACGCTGTCTAAAATCCTTCGGATACGTGATGTTACACCCTGTATACATACATTATTTCGTCAGATGTTCAGGAACGAGATTTGACCTTGGCACCATGAAATGTGTGCAATGAACATTGGGCATGGCTTTGTTTCGTTGGATACTTTAAAACATGATAATTCGACAGTCAAGTGTGACCCAATACAGATAGAATATTTTACAATTTCGTGCCCACTGAATACTAGTAACGACAAATAGATCGGGGACGCCAAAGGCATGGCTCTATCAGGTGAAACAAAGAGTTGAGACGGGACATTTGGAATAACATAAGAGTATCTATGAGATGATGTGTGAATTAAGTGTGTCAAAGCAGAGATTTTGAAGTCAGTGCCATCGAGCAACAACAGTTTGCAAATGGCGAAGATTGTTGTTGATATTCGTTGTTACTGCTGATTATTGAGCATGGGTTCGTGGGGTGAGGTTTGTCTGGGTATTTGCGGTAAATGCTTCTATCGGTATGCTTCTACGCGGTAAATGCTCCGGATCGGGAGAGAATGGTTGGGGGAGTCCCTTTGACTTCTACTACAGCCGAACTCTCTCGGAACATCGCCTTGCACCGCAGTGGGGGGATGGATTCATACGTCTGTCACTCCTGGACATGCTGACCCTCAGTTTCCGATCCACCTCTCATACCCATTTAACTTAGCCTTTTTAACTAACCAGAACTTCCTCTCCTTCCTTCCCTAAAAAGACCCTCCACATAGCATCCCCAAAGATGACATAGGTCCCGAGGGGAATTATTTTCCTCAGAGCCTCCTGTGTGGAGCTAATTTAAAAAAAAGCGTATTTAATAAACAGGGAAATTGGAAAATTTAAAATTATAATGATTATATTCTTAACATTATCCCCACAGGAGATTCAGAGGAAAAATCACTGGGGGCCTGTCATCTTTGGGGATGTTGTGTGGAAGGTCTTTTTAGGGAAAGGAAGGAGAGAAGTTCTGGGAAGGAAATAGGTATGAGGGGTGGGTAGAAATCTAGGGGTCAATGTGTCCAAGAGATCTATGAATCCGTCTCTCCCACTGTGGTACAAGGCAATGAGTCGAGAGAGTCCTGCTGGAGAGGTCAGAAGGTCTACCTCCACTAGTCTTTTTCGATCCGAACGCCAAGCAGTAGGGGGACAAACGCATGAGCCGCAAAGTCCTACCACAAAGACAAACCTCAACCCATGAACCCGGGCACCTCTCCTAAGTCACCAAAGGGGGCATACATTAATTACGTGAGCTCAAAAGGGGGAGGGGTCCAGCAAAATCCCTCGTTACTTGAAAAGAATATACGAAGTGGCCCAAAATTAACTCACCAAGGGAGGGGAGGGGTCTGGATTGGAAAAAAAAATGCTCCCGTAATTAATGCATGCCCCCAAACGTAGCGAACCACTTGGGGTGACCTACGGCAGGGGCTTTGATTAAACCAAATAAAAGGTTCCCGGGGAGGCGGTACCCATACCCACCTCTTAAATTGAATAGCGAAGTTTACTTAGCGACAGCACTAACTTCGTGAATTGGCGTTCGCTCGTCCAGGCCTCTTATACTATTGGTTTTTCAAGAGTACAAGACTTATTTTTCTTTTTCTATTTGGCTGTCTAAACCAGCAACCATCGCCTTTACCGCTCGACCACCGAGGCCGCCGGCTAACTGTGAAATACATCACCAAAGCGTCGATGCGTGACCAAGCCAGACAAACCTTGAAGGAGGGCACAGTAAAAAAGGCGAAACGATATAAAAACGTATCAGCCATTGGCCCGGTGTGAAATAACATGTAATATTATAGATAATGTAAATACACTACATTTAGGTAAAGCGAAAACCGAATTTATTTGCTGGCGTGCGTCGTTTAATACCTATACATAAATAATATACGTAGGGGGACCCAATAGTAATGAGAATCGGGCGGCAGAGTGGACAAGTGGTGGAGGAACGGGTTTTGTGTTGTATTGTACGGAAACTCTATTTTTTCCAAGGTTATTATTATTGGTGATGAGTGATGAGTCATGGTGTTATGGGTACGATCCCGAAACCAAGCAAAAGTCAAGCCAATGGAAGAGTGCTCTCTCTTCTCTTCAGAAAAAAAGTCAGGTGAAATCGATCATCAAGACAATGCTCATTGGTTTTTTTTTCAGAGATGTTGTGCACACAGAGTTTGACCCTCAAGGCCAAACAGTTAACCGACAGTTCTACATAGAGGTACTAAAGAGGTTGTGAGAGAGCATCACGAAAAATCGTCGAAAAGGGTCGAATCCTTGGCGCAAGGTGAACGGTTCTTCAACCAGGACAATGCACCTGCTCACACCGTTTTATCTGTGAAGCAGTATTTAAGCAAGCATGGAATGGCCCCGATTGTTCACCCGATTGACCTGTCTCCCTGTGACGTATTTCTGCTCCCTAGGATCAAAAGGGACTTGAAAGGGAAATGTTTTCATACTGTTGAAGAAATGAAACAAAAATCGCTGGAGGCCATAAAGGACATTCTAATCAGTGGGTGTCAAAATTGTTTAGAAAAGTGGAAAAAAGGTTGGACAAGTGCATACATTCTAAAGATGAACACTTTAAAGGCAAATTTTGGTGTAAAAATATTGAAAAATAAAAAAGTTATAGAGAAATTCTCATTACTTTTGGGTCCCCGTAGTATTGTGGAATTTATTGAACACGCGCCCTCCCCAAAATAAGTTGACGCTGTTGTGTTGTCCTATCTCCAATATTTAAATTCATTCAGCATGTATTATTTTATCATTTTTCTTTACTTCCATGTATACCCTCTTTTAATCATAGTTTTGACGTGTGTCGCCTTTTACTAAATATTTCGAGGCATTTTTGTCTACGCGCTCTTTTGTCTGTGGTCATCTGACAGCTTTCTCTTTTTTGGTTATAAATTCTCAATTTAAGTTTTTGCAATTCATTCTACAAATTGAAACCCCAGTGCTCAGGTTAGAATCTAAACTCTGTAAAACGTGCTATTCATCTGATTTAAAATTACAACAATACCCAGTACAAAAACAACCAGTTTTTTACTAACAGAAGGATAACCTCGCAAATAATAACCTCATTCTGTACTGTACGGAATCCCTTGGTTTGGGAAACGAAATAAGTCAACAAAGCTGCTCACCTTACAACTCACGGTAGACTGCCTGGAGACCAGACCCTGGGAAGCTACACAGACGCAACTATACACTCGGACACATCTCTCTTCCTCCATCCAACTTACTATCCACGTACTTGTCCATATCTGACAGTGTGTGGCCAATTTACCTACGTGTGACATTTACAACAATACAATATTGTACAATCATAGTAATAGTAGCGGCAGGGGATAGCGGGGTTATTATAGCTGAATGCGGCATGCTCACGCGCATCGGAAAACTTTCTGATTTATTCATGTACGCATCAGACGGAAAAACAAAAAAATGTGTGTATCCAAAAGCACTTCAATAAACACAATAAAAACACAAACACTTTATTTCTTTGAGTGACATTGCAACGCATACCGGGTGCTAGCCAGTGATTAAAAATTGTAGCCTTGATGATAGCCAACCTACGAATTACGAACCCACCTTTCATGCAATTAATTCAGCGGCTAACATATTACTCTTTTACGACACCATATATTTTAGTAGTGTTTAATTGAAATGCGGTAATTTTGTTTTACAGCAGGTGTGATAAAAGTGGCACGTGATAACGACGATGAAAGATCTACAGAGGATATGTTAAATTGTAAGAATCGGTAAAATAAACTGTTGGCTAACTAACCAACATATCATTTCAAAATTTCAACGAAGGGATATAAGAGAGTGAATAGTTACACAACTCTGTCTTGGCTATAAAAGTGCGACCTTGTAGGATTGTAGACTAATTAACTATAGTAGACAAATTTAATGCTATATACTGAGGGTAAAAAAACTGATCCTCTGCCACGGTTTTTTTATTATTTATCTCTTGTGCCACCTATTAAAGCGTAACAATCCAACACACCCAGTTTCGCATTGATAATATTAGTATAGATTAGGGAATGTACCCATACTGACCAACTTTTTGCAATTTTTAAACCCCCCTAAGAGTCCGCCGCCGCTCATTTGTACCAAGCGTGGTATTTTGAAGGGTAACCGACGAGTTCATCGAAAAGCAATTCATCGAAAGCAAATTCATCGAAAATCAATTCATCGAAAGCAAATTCATCGAAAACGAGTTCATCGAAAATCAATTCATCGAAAGCAAATTCATCGAAAACGAGTTCATCGAAAATCAATTCATCGAAAATCAATTCATCGAATGGTCAATTCATCGAATCGCCAATTCATCGAAAAACATTTTTTTGTAGATATTAGAGCTGTCAAAATTAAATACTCAAAAAGGTCTGTTTAACTGAGTTAAATGTGTTTAGCAACTGTCAGTTTCGTAGTGACAATGCAAAATTTATAGGTTATCTCTTCGATTTCCGATTGTCTGATACTGCAAAAAAGGGATATCTAAGGAACGGTGACCAGACAACTCATAATGAAACCAACTCATAAAAAACTCAGAAAGGTCATAAAGAGTGATGATAAAAAAATATTTAAAAATTGGTTAAATAGGTAAAGTTAGGTTAGGTTAGGTAAGGTTAGGTAAGGTTAGGTTAGTTTAGGTTGACAAATGCTTTTTTAACTTCTCTGTCCGCTCGGCATTTTTTTTTTTTTACATGAGCTCCACACAGGAGGCCCTGAGGAAAATAATTTCCTCAGGCCCTATGTCATCTTTGGGGATGCTGTGTGGAGGGTTTTTTTAAGGAAAGGAAGGAGAGGAGAGTTCTGGGAAGGAAAAGGGTTTAAGGGGTGGGTAGGAATCTGGGGTTCAGTATGTCCTGCTCATCCGCCTCCAAGACCTAGACAAACCTCACCCCATGAACCCGGGCACCTCTGCTAAATCACCAAACGTAGCGAACCACTTGGGGTGACCTATGGCAGAGGTGTTGGTTATCCAATAAAGGTTCCCGGGGCGGCGGTACCCATTCCCGCCTCCAAATTTCTCTCAAATATCAACAAAATATATTTTTTCGATGGATTGGCGATTCGATGAATTGGTTTTCGATGAATTGATTTTCGATGAATTGGTTTTCGATGAACTCGTTTTCGATGAATTTACTTTCGATGAATTGATTTTCGATGAATTGGTTTTCGATGAACTCGTTTTCGATGAATTTACTTTCGATGAATTGATTTTCGATGCATTCGTTTTCGATGAACTCGTCGTGAACCATGTTGAAGACCCCCCCCCCTGAACAGGTCACGTAGTACCTATGGATACGTTCCCTTAGTATAATTTTAACTATCATAGGGATCGCCATAGTAACCTAAACAAATAACATAAATGACAGCGCACGTCAAATAATTTCTTATGGTTAGTTACAAAGCAATGCTTTTTTTTCGTCTGGACAATAAACGTATAATAAATAATTTCATAACGCCAGAGCTTATTCCTAACGCCAGAGCTCACCAATATATACAGCCTATATTACTCGCAAATAATGTAGCTTTCTATTAGTGAAAGAATTTTTAAGTTCATTCATTTTTTTTTGCGTGAAAGAGTAACAAACATACATCCATTCAACCATACATTATACATCCATACAAACTTTCGCTTTTATAATATTAATAGGATTTAATTACAGGTGCTTGTTCAATGCCAGTCTCATTAGGATATGCCTTTATTGAGACAGGGGTAGGAAGTCAATTTGGGAGGCAGGTATGAGTACCGCCGCCCCGGCAACCATTTATTGGATAACCAACACCTCTGCCATAGGTCACCCCAAGTGGTTCGCTACGCTTGGTGACTTAGCAGGGGTGCCCGGGTTCATGTGGTAAGGTTTTTTCGGGTAATGGCGGCGGTTGCGTCTGCCTACCAGCAGCCCGGCAGGCCGGATCGGAAGAGAATTTTTGAGGGATTCCCTTCGGTTTCTCCAGACGTACTCTCTCGGAACATCGCCTTGCACCGCAGTGGGAGGAATGTATTCGTACGTCACTCCTGGACACACTGACCCCCAGATTCCTACCCACCCATAATACCATTTTCCTTCTCAGAACTTCCTCTCCTTCCTTTCTAAAAAGACACAGCATCCAGAAAGATGACGTAGGCCCTGAGGGGACTTATTTTCCTCAGGGCCTTCTGTGTGGAGCTAACTTAAAAAAAAGGTGTACAAACGCATACTAACGTACATTATATAAATTCTAAAGTTAAATACATTGTTAATACAAAAAAGAAAGGTAAAAGGAAGTGTGGGTTAATCTCATAAAGAGTACCTACACTTTTCTTTGAGGCATCGCCGAGGAACCGGCTAAGGGGCGCGGAAGTGTGGCTCACGGCTAGACCGAAAGTCATGCGCATTCTTGCTGGGACTGCCAATCGATTGGAGAGGACTCCCAACCGTTTGCCATGCCCTTATTACTTATCTACTGTGTCTTCCTCCCAAACAGGTGCTTGTAGGATACGCTGGACACAATCACCCAAAGCTTTCCACCTCGTGGACTTTCACCAACCTGTCCCATTGTCACACTAACACATATTGTATCTGTATTTCCCGCTAAGCACTTGCATACTACTTACTAACAACGTATGCAGGGACATTGGAGGTTCGTTATCAAATGTAGAGTCGTTTTTACCAAAAAGAGTCCCCGCAAGAGCCTTGAAGGGGTAACCATCTGTTACCTATATCAGGGCGGGTAAGTCCAATGGATCCACTGTGATCCAGTGACAGCTAGTCACCGTCGGTGACTAACCGAGACAAGTAACAGTGACCGCAATGACGTTATATGTAATTTATAACAACGTCATCAAATATTGCCTTCAATCTTTCCAAATCCGGAAGGATAGTTAAAGTAAAAAAATCCATAGCACTTATACCTAGGGTGGAAGTATCCACATACGAGCTGCTGACGGAAGTAGTCACATTTTGTGTCGAATTCTTGGATTTGAAACCGAAGTATAACAGTAGCTTTGTGTGAAATTCCACGTACACAGATGTTATTTGAGGCGCGGTCGTTAAGCATGGCGTCCGACATGCACTCGTGGCTGGGTTCTGAATGAGCGTAATAATACTGCTCTATTAGAAATTCCGATAAAATAGGCTCGAGGCCTGATTGGTTAAAATAAATAAAGTAATTATATGAAATATAAATGTAAAAATGAATAGAATTGTAGAAATTGATAATTTTAAAAGATCAATTGGATGAATTAATGGATTTAAATAATTTTTGGATTTGAACTTCGACCGAGTATATATATCCTTTGAGGATTAAAAAAGTTATTTTAGCTTAACGATTAAAGAATTATAAAAAAGAACTAGGCTCTCGCCAGAATTAAAACAACGATAAGAAATTAATTGGATTAAAAAAATATAAATAATGCCAGTTTTTTTTTTACTTTAGCTCCACACAGGAGGCCCTGAGGAAACTAATTTCTCTCAGGGCCTATGTCATCTTTGGGGATGCTGTGTGGAGGGTCTTTTTAGGGAAAGAAAGGAGAGGAAGTTCTGGGAAGGAAAAGGATATAAGGGGTTGGTATTAATCTGGGGATCAATGTGTCCAGGAGTGACGGACGTATGAATCCATCCCTCCTGCTGCAGTGCAAGGCGATGGGTCGAGAGTCCGGCTGGAGAGGTCAAAAAGACACCCTCAACCGGCCCTCGACCCCGCCATCAAATTGTGTGGAAAAACGGTTCTGCTGCCAAGACCTAGACAAACCTCACCCCCATGAACCAAGGCAATCCTGTAAGGTCACCAAACGTAGCGAACCACTTAGGGTGACCCATGGCAGGGTGTTGGTTATCCAATATATAGGATGGATGGCGGTACACACCCCCGCCTCCCAAATTGATGTATGACAAAAACTTCACAACATTTCAAGTAAAAAATTAAAATTTGACTCAAAGCACAATCACAATGTTTCAGTACACGTCATTAAGACCGGCCTGACGTTGATCAGAAATTTATTTAATTATTTATTAACGGATTTACGTCCAATTTACAACAAAGTATCACGGAATATGGAAATGAACATTGTAAGGATAAAGAATGGTACATGAAAGCAAAGTCAAACAGAGAGAATAGAAGAAAATAGAATTCTCAAGTCAAGTCAAGAATTTGCAAAAATTAGAGTAAATATAAAATATCTTCAATTGTTTAATAATAAATGCTTATTCAGGTATGTAGGGAGAATAGTGCGATCCCACAGATTCCATAAGGGTTTTTTATAATACATATACAAAATATGTTAAAGAGAAAAAAAAGAAAAGCAGGTGAATATGATCGTACATGAAATAAAGGGTACATGTTTAAAGAGCGAGAAAAATCAATACCAAATATAATCAATAGTAATATCAATGCTTATACCAAAAAAATCAAGGTCTTGACGTGAGTTGACCATTCTACACATTCTGGACAGTGGTGATTTATAACCATAATTAGTCGAGTGCTGATTGGGGAAGAGCAGGTCTTTATTTCTGAGACCACGAGAAGGTATATTGAATCATTGAATGTGATGAGTTGTAGTAATGTAGGTGAATCGATTAAACAGTTAATAATTTTGAAGAAACAAATGAGATCAGATTTTTTCCGACGGTCTTCTAAAGGAGAAAGGTTTAGAGTTTGTTCAATTTCGGCATAAGAGTAATTGCCTCGCTCGAATCCTAGCCTCCTGGCAATCCCTTTTAGGAACCGATGTTGAACGGACTCACTATGACGAATATGGACAGCATAAAAAGGAGACCATATAACACAAGCATATTCAAGATGAAACGTGGCTTGCCCCCTGCCACCGCCTTTCTCCACCGTTTGTTTTTTACGCATCTTTCTCTTTCGCTTATACTCATTGTGCGAGAATGAATCGTACCATGTTCAGGTCGGTCTTAAAGTGTTGCATGTACTATACCTTAAATTTAAACCTTTTGCGTGACTTTACTTCCGGTACGTCACGTTATTTAAATGACGTCGGCGCGGTTACTTATGGGTCAATATGATAACTTTATTTACAAAAGTGCGATAAGAATGTAAACAATGGCGGTTTATCCATTACAGGATGTAATATTGTAAATCACGTGTTCAAGTAGTACATTAGATGATAATACATATTAAATAGATATTTAGATAGGTACCACCAGTACCCACTTTACAAATTTGTCTTGAGTAAAATTTACGACTTACGTAAGTTTTCGACAAGTTATTCACAGGAGCGTTTACATATGCATCCGACTTGTGGTGTAAACGCTCATGCGACCGTTTACATCTGTAAATTTATTTGCGGTAAGGTGGCTTCCTGTCAACAACGATCTGCTACTGTCAAATTTGCACGATTTTGTCAATAAAGACGAAAAAGCCCAAATAAAGTGTTGAAAAAGAATTTGGCTTTAATTAAACAATCCTCCACGCGCTTTTATGCCGTCAAAGGCGGAAATTAATGGAGTTCTTTCATTTTATCCGAGTGATAGCTACCTGACAGCAACCAACTTCGAATTCAGATACCTAATATTAAAAACAGAAACATTGAAATTAGCAAGATTGGACCGATTGAATAGAAGGATGCCCATTTTCAGAAAACTTAAATAAGTGTAAATAAATACTAGTTTTATGGGAAAAAAAATCCGACGAAAATAACTGTCTTTTAATTTTTGACATCTCGCAACGGCGCATTTTGGTTCCATTTCTTGCAGCAAGTCTGTCAGCTTATCAAACTGATTTTATAAGCTGTGAGAAGACTGGAAGTTCGCGCGTACGCGATTAGACCTGTCAAAAAACTCGCGAAAGAACAACTTCTGTAACTTACTATAAATGACGTTAACCTTAGATCACTAACCTTCGTCGAATCGACGACGCATGATTAAAAAAAAACCGCGATAACTTTCGCGCTCGCAACCGTAATTCTTTCATACTCTGGCTAATCTCAATCGGCCCGTTACTTCTGCTATTGACGATAGTGCGGACGATGGGGGAGTCGACGAGCGCCAATTCAGCAACCATGGCTCGTCGCATCGACGAAGGTTAGTGATAACATGACTTTTTATTTTCGCTGGATTTTCACCAAATTTTTATTAGTTTCTAGATTTTCACCAAAACTTTCATTTTATTAGTTAATTCAAGCCAATTGTTTTTTTTTTCAAAATTGAGTTATAACTAATTCAAATACCACTTTTAAAAATGTTACAATTGTTGATTTTGCATGAAAACTATGGTCTCCTTCTTAAGGCTTTTGATTAATAAAATTGATATTTTTTGTTTTTCTAAATAAGAGAAATAATACAAATAAACATTGTTCATTAGTAATAAAAGAAATATGTACAAATTTTATTTTAATAAAACCCTTAAACCCCCATTATTTAGTACCGTAGTCGAAACGACGAAGGTTTTTTTTTATTATTATTAAGTTAAAAGAAACATAATATTTCGCTTTCTTAACTTAAATACAGAGCATATATAGTAATGTATAATAATAAGGTTAATAATAAGCGTCGAAAAATAAGGTTAGTGATCTAGGGTTAAATATCTTTTGGTGTCGTTTATATTGGTAATTTAGCCATAAATAACTTACGTGAGCGATTTACGGGAAACAATGAGTGAAAAGCTAGCCTAATGCTTATTTCAAAAATATTAATAGAAGTGTCCTCGCTAAGGGTCATTTGCTCAACTTAGACCCTTCGATACATGGAGACACTTATAAACTACGTGACTGTGATGTAAGCACAAGTAGCCTACCGATATACTACTCTTTAATACTGCTTTCCATACACAGTGCTGTCCTTAACATACTGAACTTCATTCTTCAGGTGCAGCCATAGAATTAATACGAAGTCAAGTAACTCTAGAGCCGAACACAATAATATTGTTCTTATTTATCTTTACAAGCATGAAGCATTGAAGCCGAAAATGGACGGTTACCTCGAGAGAGTTTCCACTTAGGGTAAGAATAACCTCGTCGAATTTAATGTTTCAAAGACCCAATCATGTTTGATTACGTCTAAAAGGGATCGAAATGAAAATCTTGTCTCCTTCAACGGAAGCAATCTTCCGAACAGGCCCTCCATTGATATGCTTGGTTTAACTCTAAGTGACCAGCTCAAAGGTACGGAGGTTCCATCGAAGACAGAGTTAGGTTGGCCTCTTGGAAGCTGGGCCTGTTGAAAAGGTCCCGCCGATACTTTAATAGTACACAAACGGTAACCCTGTACAAATCTGTTTTTTTCTATGACTACATCTACAAGCCGAGTTAATCTTTTGCTCCCAATTTGATGTTGTGAATCGTGAGTGGCCCGCATTCTGAAAAAGACATATTTTCGCGTTCCGACGCTTTTCTTCGGGACAACAGGATAAGGTCCCTAAAACGGGACGGTTCCGTTAAAAATGGGACGTACGGTCACATTAGGTTTGTTGTGAAGCTGAAGGACGCGGGGTAGTGAAGGATTTTTTTTTCTCTTTTGTTTCTTCAAAACAAAAACAAAAAAATTCTTCCACATGTTATCACTGGACACTCAGCCGAGTAACCACCCAACCCCTCACCCCGACTCTACCTGTCCAATACTACAGATTTTTTTAATGTTTTAGTTTGAACGCCAATTGTACAGGATTTAACATCCTGAATAGTCTTTTTCGTTTTTATACAAGACTTGTGAGAAGGAATTTTTTCGTCGATGACGTACGCATGACCTCTCAGTGGGATTACTAAAGGGAGCAATTGGGACTCCTGTGTGGTATATTCATGTACGGAGACGAAAACAAGAAGAAAATAAAAATACAAGTGTACAGTTCACAAGCGGTAGAAGTGAAACCTTTAGAAAACTAAGGTAGACAAGAGTGGGGAGGCGACGAAGCACCGCACAAAGAGGAGACCGATTATTCTATCTCATTCTCTCGCAGGCTAAATCCTATGGATGTATGTGTAAGTCTCTTTTTAGTGTCGTTGTTTCGTTTCATTGAGTTTTAAATCACAACGGTGCTTAAAGAAATTTTCACTTAAAAATGAAAAGGTTTGATCAATTTGACCAAAAGTGAGCAAATAAATTACTTACTTTGGGTACACCGACACGCCCGTGACACACTTCCACTGGTTCATCTACTCACTGAGCAGAACTAATCCACCGTTGATAACGTCTCTCAGAAGATTGACCGCGCGGCGGGACGACCTTGCCCGCTTGCCCTGAGTCTCTGATGTCGGCTTTTTCCGCTTGCAAATTTTAAAACGCTAGGCAACGCGTATTGATTTCATAAATTTACTGCCAAAAGTTGGTGACCGCATAAACACGCCATAAATTCGTTCTACCATCAGACAGTTCACACAGTTGTGTTGCTAAAATTGCTTTACCGAACCCAAATTTAGAGTCCGAAGCCAGTAGGAATATGACTTCCACAATTTGGGCTGAATTGAGAAAGGTAAGAAATGGAGGACGGGTGGGGAGTATCTGGCTATTCAGATCAGGCACTAAATACGGCTAGAGGAATTTCAAGCAACTGCAACGTTTCGATTGTGAACTTCGCCATATTTTTATGTATTTTTTAAATATTCATTTTAAGCACCCGCTAAACTACCAAAGCAGTTTGACAGCAGGTCAATTTAACAATATTAATATAACACCAAAGTACAATTATAACAATAAACCACAACATAGAAGATAGATTAGGACGAAGAATTTTTAAGTAACTACAATATAAAGGCATACAATACACAGACAGACAGATATAACAGAGGCAAATTACTCAGTCATATTTATAAATAAGATTTGCAAACAATATTAATACAAAAAACTTGATTAACCCAGCTACGAGAGCATGTCGGACGCCACACCATACGCGCCGCGCCACAAATAATATCTGTGTACATGGATTTTCACACAAATTACTGTTATAATTCGGTTTCGAATTCAAGAATTCGACATAAGATGTCGCTACTTCCGTCAGCAGGTATAACTGCTACGAATTTGTGAACATGTGGTATATCTCCAGATATCAAAAGATTGACGCCGTTGACGGTAATACATGTTGTATCAAGTGGCTACATACATACTACATATGACGCCATTGCTCTGTCTCGCTACAGTGGATCCGAAGAACGGCCTGTTTTTGAAATCGGTTCGTATTGGATCTACAAAATGGTCAACAACATAGACATATGAATATTAGTAGACCTGGCCTAAGTGATAAAGCGTACTATTTCCCCCTCCCCCATACCGGTTCCATGGAACCGGCTGGGATTGAGTATGGCTTCGCGTGAATCTAAAAAATGTGACATCATCATTCTTCTGCCAGCCAGCGTCGAGCGCTCATCGGTGCATTTTACGAAAAAACACCGCAAAAAACATGGTTTGTGTTTTGAAAACGTGTAAATATATACTATCACTCGAGATACATGGCGTGTGCTCGTCGATGTTTATTGGGGTAAGTAAAAGTGTCCTAATTAAATACGGCAACAAAATATTGGAGTCTGAAAATAAGCGAACTATACTTTGCAGTAATTAGACTTCGCAAATTTGTTCATTGCGCGGCGAGCAATTCGCGCTCCCGTGTAAAAAGTACTATTCATTCAAAAGCTGAGTTTACTTTTAATAACTAAATGGTGATATATTATAATGCGAGTTGCCTATATACTGTCATGTTGAGTTATCGACGAATCACATATCTCCAAAGTCATCTTCCCGCTCTGCGCCCCGCTGTAGTTATTAGGGAACGTACCCATACTACGTGACACGTTTAGGGGGGGGGGGTCTTCAAAATGTCACGCTCCATACAAATGAGCGGCGGGTTGCTTAGGATTTTGGTCACCGGGGGGGGGGGGGTTAAAAATTGCAAAAAGTTGGTCACGTAGTATGGGTACGTTCCCTTATTTGGGTAAGGCGAGTAAGGGCACCGCCGCCCCGGGAACCATTTATTGGACAACCAACACCCCTGCCACAGGTCACCCCAAGTGGTTCGCTACGTTTGGTGACTTAGCAGGGGTGCCCGGGTTCATGGGATGAGGTTTGTCTAGGTCTTGGTGGCGGATACGTTTGCCCAACCACTGCGTGGCAGGCTGGATCGGAGGAGAGTGATTGAGGGAGGCCTTTTGACCTCTCCAGCCGGATTCTCCCGACCCTTCGCCTTGCACCGCAGTGTGAGGAATAGATTCATACGTCCGTCACTCCTGGCCACACTGACCCCCAGATTCCTACCCACCCCTCATACCTTTTTTCTTCCCATACTTCTTCTTCCTTTCCCTTAAAAAACCCTCCACACAGCATCCTCAAAGATGACATAGGCCCCTAGGGAAATTGTTTTCCTCGGTGCCTCGTGTGTGGAGCTAATGTAAAAAAAGTTGTTGTCTACCCCTCACCTTTATGTTCTGGTCTACTAATATTCATATGTCTATGCACCGAAAAGCCGCCCGCAGTACATAGTTACTGGACATATGCATGTCCCAAGTCCCAAGCACCACACATTGTACAATATGTTTTGAGTGGATTGATTGTCCATCGAGTTATTTATTGGCAATCGTTTTGCTCCCATCACGGTGATTGATTTAAATTAACGTTTGATTGATGGTAATTCAGTTGAATCGTTCATTCTTATTTGTCGTCTTGCTAACACAAAACTTAAAAGAAATCCGTCCACGAAAATACAACGCAAGATAATTTAAAGGGCATTACCAGAGAAAACCAGAAATATGTCATTTTCAAATCAGATTTTAGACGTATTGACTCTTTTCCACAAAAAATTATAAATGGATTTCGAAAGATTGTTCTTCTATCTAGCATTCGCATGTAATAAATTTTGAGAATTTTTTAAATTTTTAGTATAATAAGGTTATTCCATAGGTCGTTGTTGGCAGATTTGTTAAATTTTCAAAAAAGATTTTGTATTATACCACACCCATTTCAAATAATATAATCATGCAGTAAAATAAATCAATACATTATCTAGCAAACGCATGTTTTAGAATTTTAATTTTAGTTTCAATAAAATCATTAAAAAATATGTACGTACATGTGTTTCTTGACGAAAATTGGTCCATTTGTGTATTTATTTGCGCACTTACAAACTAATATATATTACAGATTTTTTTAACATTCTTATTAAATTTAGACATTATTGAAAAATGATAAATACTTATAATCAAAAAATAATCACAAAAAGTACATTATTTTAATAGTTTTATCATCACGCCTTTCAGCATTTTTGGATGAAGGTATAAATTAAAGCTAATTTGGATTGAAATAAATTCGATATTGAGTTATAATTTAAAAAGCTGGTACGGAGGATAATTAATTTTTCTCATTGTAACCGCCCTGCACGATCGTAAGAACAACTTTCGACGAAATGTGGATTTTCGTCCGCTGGCTGGTTAAACGCTCTTAAGTCGTAGCAAGTTTCAATAGTGTATTTGAATAACAATGGGTTAGGTAATATTTCATGATTTTCTTTTGTAAAAATCTAAAATTCAATTGAAGATCTAACCCGTAGATACGATACGATAAGAATACACTACCCCGGCCAAAAAGATCCAAGCTATATTTTTGAAGTGAAACTTATATAGCACCGTTGTGATTTAAAAGACTCCAGATACTAATATCTACGGCCTGTATGTCGAACGAATATCTACAGCTCATATGTTGGACTAATATCTACGAACTTCAGAGTGTTGACTAATATCTACAGAGCTAAGATCGGACGAATATCTATGACGGTCCCAGTGTTGACTAATATCTACAGAGCGTAGGTTGAACTAATATCTACAGAGCGTAGGTTGGACTAATATCTACAGAGGGCAGCTGAGCAAGAGGTTGTACGGAAAAGCATAAATTACTTCAATTACGTAATTATTAATTACGTAAAGGCTTAAACGTTTAAAGTACGTACATGAAGTTTTTGCATAATATTACGTATTTTGCTGTTTACGAGGACTATAATTAATTGAACAAACATGGAGGTCATTATAAAAAAATATTTATTTATTTCGAAATACACGGCACGGCACCACAACCTAACCTAACTGACAGAAATGGTTATGGTAACAGACTAAATAATTTAAAAGCACTCGAAATAAAGAAAGCTGTTAAAACAAAAACCCAAATCCTTAATATTCAGCTAAATGTGTCCAATAGTCCGATATTTTTACATACATAAATTAAGTTTTTTAAACTGCATACGGAATTAATATGGGTTCCGTAGCTTAATCGGTAGAGCTGTTTCCATGTAAGAAAAGGGTTCTGGGTTCGAGTCCCAGCGAAGCCAATATCTTTTCTGATTTTTCTGTCTCCAGATTTCGATCGAGTTTCACCAATATTGTCTTCATTTAATTAAATATTATAATTTGAGATTTTACTCATAAAGTTTAAAAAATTAATAATAAATATTCATCCTAGACTTGCAGAAAAAGTCAATAGATGTCGCGTATTACAAATAAAATGGGTAAAATTTATCCAGACACTATCTAGATTGCATTTAGTTCGAGTTGAATCTTGTAATCATATATAAAGATAGTAGCCAATAATATGTGCGTTAAGTAAATGAAGATAATGTTGGTGGTTCTTAGTCGAAGTATGATACAGTTAAAAGTGACCGAATTAATATGGGTTCCGTAGCTTAATCGGTAGAGCTGTTTCCATGTAAGAAAAGGGTTCTGGGTTCGAGTCCCAGCGGAGCCAATATCTTTTCTGATTTTTCTGTCTCCAGATTTCGATCGAGTTTCACTAATATTGTCTTCATTTAATTAAAAAGAATAAAAAATTACTGCATTGACCACTTTGATTATGAGCTCACTTTTCAAGGCTCCTATTGGTTAAGATTGTACCGCGTATGGACTGCACTCGTTTTTTTTACACACAGGAAGCCCTGAGGAAAATAATTCCCCACAGAGCCTATTTCATCTTTGGGGACGCTGCGTGGAGGGTCTTTTTAGGATAGGCAGTTCGGGGAAGAAAAAAATAAAAATCAGAGTGTGCTATTCACACGCGGTAGAAGTGAAACCATTAGAAAACTAAAGTAGACAAGAGTGCGGATATAGATGTATGTTTTTTGTCTCTTTTTAGTGTCGATATTTTTCGTTTCATCGAGTTTCAAGTCGCAACGGTGCTAAAGAAGTTTTCACTTCAAAAAAGATATGTAGGGTGGGACGAAATCTGGGGTCAGCGTTTCCAGGAGTGACGGACGAATGAATCCATCCCTCCCACTGAGGTGAAAGGCGATATTCCCAGAGAGAGAGTGGTACTGGAGGAGTGCTTATGCTGAAGTCACATGGTTCACTCAGATGAAGGTTTACTCGATGAAATGTTCCATTCTCGTTTCACCGCGTGTTTACACGGTTCCTTCGAAGGAAGAGTTCACTCGACATTCTCGCTACGAAGTCGTCGAGCGTAGTCGCGGCGCGCATTGGAATTCGTCCGGCGCTGACGGCTAAGTTCGGGAATATTTACGATTTCAATTTACATTTCCGATAACGTCAAACTAAATTACGAGAAATTGGCGATTCTTGTAAACAGTAAATAAATTTCAGCACCATAAAATGAACATATGGTTAAATAATAACCTGAAAACTCATATCTACCAGTATTTTTGCACCATGAAAATTTTTTTATTCCAAAATAGGCCTCGGCTTGCAATAAAATCCATATAAATGGAATATTTATTAACGTATCCAAAAACTAAAAACTGTTTTGGAAAGGTGATGAAATATGCTTCCAAAATTTATTATTAGAAATAACCACGTAATTTTTTAAATAGAATAATTTTTAATGTAAACTTTTAAAAGTTAAAAAAATGGCTCTCCTATTATTCTAACTAAAATTACTGGTAACAAAAAAAATATAAAAACACACTTATTTTGTTAGACAAATAAATTATAAACGTTTCTGTCACCTCACTTTTTTGTCGTTTCATATAAAAATAATTCATAAAAAATTCACAATGTTTCATAATTTTTTTTCAAATTCGATCAGAAACTTTGGTTCCATAAAAGTGTACATTAGTATTATTTTGTGGTTAATTGTTATATTGAATATATAGAGTATTATTTTCTCTTTTCAATACCGTTTAGATCATATTTTTCACTATGATAGTAAGGGAGAAACAACGATTTCTATAAGACGTGTAGGAGTTATTTCGAAAAGCGAACTAAACGGAGCATTTTGACGTTTAAGCCACTCCGGCTACTCGTCCTCACGCCAGAACATTCTCGGCCGACTAATTCGCGAGTGACAGACTGTTCACTTGAGTGTTCACACACATCATTCGCGTCACGTGATGTTAAATCCGGTTGCGAGTGAACAATGCCGAAGGAAGCATTCCAACATTGTTGGAATGCTTCATTCGGCACTGTCTCTCTTCACTTTCGTGTTCACACGATTCATTTCGAGGGAAAGAGGCGGAATGAAATCACGAAATGAAAGATAAAGAACCATGTGAATGGGCTATTATCAAGTGACCCGCTACGCTAAACCCGACTACTCAGTTGCGACGTGTGATGGAAAAATATTTTTATTGTTTTTAATTGAAAAAAAATGTCATCAGACAGTAAAATAAAAACTGCATTTTTTACTCCAAATACACCCAGGAATCCTTTTTCCTTCCCAGAACTTCCTCTCCTTCCTTTTCCTTAAAAAGATCTTCCACACAGCATCTCCAAAGTGGCGTAGGCCACCCTGAGGAATTTTTTATTCCTCAGGGTTCTCCTGTGTGGAACTAAATGTAAAATAACAAAAAATCCATATTCCATTCCAACTTGGGATTGAAGAAAAAAAAAACAGAAAAGTATAATGAAAAACATCAGGAAAGGTATGCTTGTCTCTTATACGGTATCGGCACTCAGAACATACATATAATTAGAGCGTTGATTAAAATAATGTATTCCAAACTTATCTGTCAAGCTAACGCGGGCGTTGAAACAAATAACTCGTGCAAATGTAAAAGCAGCCACGACCAAGTAAAATAAACCGGTTTGCGACAGTGCGGGGTGACCTATGCTTTTTTTCTACATTCTGCAATATGCAATTTAAATATAGCTTAGTTTACAGATACACGTAGTAATTACTTCTACGTCGCCTGATCTGATGTAGCGAACCACTTGGGGTGACCTATGGCAGAGGTGTTGGTTATCCAATAAATGGTTCCCGGGGCGGCGGAATACTGTGCAAGAGTCCCAACCGCCTGGAGCATGTTGTGATTCTTCAAAATGGAGTATGTTAATTAAAAATTAAGTTATTAGGTAATGGAAAGGGGCAGGAGATGTGGAAGGGGGAAATTCTGGCTAATCAGATCTGGTCTCTAAAGATGTTGTGTACCTACAGAATTTTCAGCTAATACTGTAGCAACCACGCATTGTTGCTACGTCACGTGTTGGATTACGCCCGAAACGTATCGATATTTCCAGAGGCGTCGCCGGTGTTCAACGACACTTGAGTACCCACAATACCATCGAAAACCTCTGATAATTAACCCATTGGCTAATTTATTCGATTTTGGGAACAACTCACATAGATCTAAGAAATCATTGTGCCTCCCTCACAATCATGGTTAGAAATATGACATAAACGGTGTTAGAAAGAGAAAATACCACGCTTTATATTCAAATCTAAAAGTTAACCATAAAATAATTAAAATGTACATTTTTATAAAACCAAATTTTCCATCCGCAATTTGAAAAACAAAATTATGAAACTTTGGAATTTTTTTCACATGAAACGACAAAAAGTTATGTGACGATAACGTATAGGTATGTGTTTTTTTTTCGTCATCGGTAATTTCAGGAAAAAACGTAGGGTGAACCATTTTTAAAACTTTTTACGTTTGAATTTTAAAAAAATGATGTTTATTTCGAATTAAAAAATTTGAAAGCGTATTTCATCACCTTTCAAAAACAATTTTTAGTTTTCGGATGCTTTCATAAATATTCCTTTATTCGAATTTTATTGCAAAGCAGAAATATTTTGACCTTTTGACAAAATATGCTGTTGATGATAAAAAAAACAAACTACAAAAGTATTGTAAAACTCGTTTAACAATTATAGAATAACGAACCTGTAATCTGGTCGGGTTTTTTATGCCCCTGATACTATTGTGTCTGGGGTATAAATTGACCGACATACCTACCGAGTATAATCTGTGAAAGGTTATTGATGTACGGCATTTATTTTATGACCAAGTACAATGTAGACAAGGAAATGGTAACCAGTTCTCGGAAGGAAAAATAGGGTTAAACAGGGTGGCCACAAAAAACGGATTTCAAAATTCCCTGATAATTCCAGGTTTTCCAGGGCAGTTTCTACATTTTTCCCTGACACGTTTAATTTGATATAAGGGGATATCGTTTGTTAAATAAATAATAAAGGGAAATCCGTCATCTGTAGCATTTATTATTTCTTTGCATTACAATAATCTATTAAACACAAAATACACTTGTTACAAATTTATGATATTTCACCTGAAGACAATTTGTGAAGAAATGAAAACACCATACAAAAATAGAAAAATAAACAAAAAAAACATAAACATTAGAAGATATACAAAAAAAAAATCACACGAAACAAGCAACAAGTTTAGATTTAGAATATTAATAATTAAAACAATATACCTACCCTTTGGGTAAGCAGATAGGACATTAAATAATACAAAGAAAAGTATGGTAATAGAGAAAACTGAAACATAAGCTTCGACTAAAGTTTAGAAAGAGGTTTATTATGTATTTACACAAAGCTATGGTATAAAAAGTGATGCAATGTAATTTTATAAATACTAAAAACCTTGATTTAAATGTTAAAATACCTAAACACACAAAATAAAAACACACACACACACACATCAACTAGATGACATGGATTGTGTTGCAGCAAGGGCATTAACGAAAATAATAATAAAAAAATACCTATCTAGTTTCTCTTTGTCGGCATATCTTTTGTTACACAAGTCTAGTAAGTAAAAGTAATAAAACACAACTTTGGTGTTTCACAAATCGCTAAATAACGAATTTAGTTTTATTTTTGGAATTCCCTGATATTATAATTTTTTTTTTGAAATTCCCTGACATTTCCCTGATAATTCCAGGTTCGGTAAAATTCCCTGATAATAAGGAACTCCAGTGAAAAATATTATGGCTTTAAAAAAATATGTTCATACAGACCAATGAACGCTGATTCTGAATATATAAGTTTTATTTCATAATATTAAACGTAGAGTTCTTAAAAAACTATTAAAAAGTGCATTTTTAAACCTCTCGTCAAAACACACTGTAAAGTTGGTATTACTGAAATGGTTAGTGCTGACGTCACGCGTCACCAGTCATTGTATTGAAACTTTGATTATATATTGAAACTTTGATTATAGGTATGACAAGCCATCAGTACTAACAACATTTCATGTTATTCGTTATTTTATACTGTTTATAGATATTTAGTTGTTGTGTTTATAAGGCATCTCTTATTAGATTTTCTCTATTATTGAAAATGTTAAAAAAACTACTGTACAAAAAAAATAGTAATGCTATTTCTAGGGAGAATACTTCGAAGAACGGAATTCAAAATGGCGGCAGTAGATCAGCTGATTGCCCAATCCTATACTAATTTTTCAGGAGTGATGACGACACACGATTCACCATACATCGGTGGTTTTCGGAGGGGTCTTGAAAAATTAAAACTTTAACAATTATTTTAACTATTATAACTAACTTTAAAAATAAAAATAAATATGCAGTTATTTAAGTTAGAAGGTCATTATTTATTAAAAAGAATAAAAAAAATGTACTGGAGTTCTCTATTCCAGGTTTCCCAGGTATTCCAGGTCTGTGGCCACCCTGTTAAACCCTTTGTAACCAGAAAACCATCGATCCATTGACAAAAATAGTGTCTCACGGTCACAAACCTATTTATTATCCCTATGTATTAGTTAAATTTTACGAGCTTTTTCGTGGAATTTTTTAAACAATGTTTTTATTTATTTATTTGTAACAACTTTAAATTTGGCGTCCACTTTTTAGAATGTAAATAAATTCAACCCTGTAAAAAAAAAACCTTCCTGACCATGGCACTATATTTATGAATTACTACGTGAAAACTGTAGGGGGAGGGGGGTCTTCGAATATACTACACGTGATCACCGAGGGGGGAGGGGGAGGAAAAGTTGCAAAAAGTGGGTCACGTAGTATGGGTACGTTCCCTTATTTGCCTATCCCTTGGAAAAAAGAGCGTAATAGTTACTTTTTCCGTACTACAAGTACCTACTTACTTTTGTAGCGTAACCATGTGGACTCTCACCAAGAACGTTGTGACGAAAACGGCTACCGCCATGAAACACAAATAACCATGGCAATCGCAAAGAACCATGGAAACAGCCAAGTAACCAACCAAGTATCTTCTTACGAGACAAAAATACTAATGTGTGCATTAATTAGGAGCAAGGCGGAGGTCGCCAACATTACCGGTATAACCTCCAAACTCAAAAGGGTCTAAGATGGACATGGACACGTAGCACGACCAACATATGGCCGCGGCCGTTGCAAATCCAACATCAGAACCATGGTTGATGGTCGATCGACAAGGATTGTATCGATAACTGTCGGTAACTCCTAATCTTTCCCTAGCATGACTGCAGATCGCCAACGAATAAATAACAGTTCACAATTACTAAGTGTCCTTAATATACTCAACGTCAACTGTTGTTTGTACGTTAGCGATCTGCAGTTGTCCTAGGTCCTAGAAAACGATGAGAATTTACCGAAAGTCATCGATCAATCGTGCTAGGGCAGGGATGGCGAACCAATGGCACGCGACACAATATTTTGGGCACGTCACTGATCAGAAAATCACAATCAGAAAACTGATCAGAAAATCACAAAATTTATTATGCACTACGAAAAAAGTGTGAAGTGATGTGAAGTCATTTGATATTCTGAATTTGTCCCCATTCGATTGGTTGGAAATAGAGAACTCCAGTCCAATTTTTTTATGAATAATGACCTTCTAACTTAAATAACTGCATTTTTATTTTTATTTTTAGAGTTAGTTTTAATAGTTAAAATAATTGTCAAAGTTTAAATTTTTCGAGACCCCCAGAAAACCACCGGAAATATGGTAAATCGTGTGACGTCATCACCCCCAAAAAATTAGTATGGGATTGGGCAATCAGCTGATCTACTGCCGCCATTTTGAAATCCGTTGTCCCGTTATTCGAAGAATTCTCCCCAGAAGAAGCATTACTATTTTTTTTTGTGCAGTAGTTTTTCAATATTTTAAATAATAGAGATAAACTAATAGAGATACCTCTATTTTTGATACTGAATTATTTAGGCATTGTTTCAATAAACACTACAACTAAATCTCTATAAACAGTACGAAATAAAGAATAACATGAAATGTTGTTAATACTGATGGCTTGTGCCATACCTACATTTCAAGACGCGTGACGTCAGCACTAACCATTCAATCGTACCAACTTTGCAGTGTATTTTAACGAGACGTTAAAAAATGCACTTTTTAATATTTTTTTACGAACTCTACTTTTAATATTATGAAAAAAAAAAACTTGTATATTCAGAATCAGCGTTTATTGGTCTGTATGAACATATTTTTTTAAAGCCATAATATTTTTCACTGGAATTCCTTATTGATGAATTTGAAATGCAGCTGATTGATTTTCACTTTAGTTCAATATGGATTCAAAAATTTGTTGAAACAAGGTGAGAGTTAGAATTGATTGAAACAGAAAGATTGACAGGTAATTAATATAAGTGAAAATGCTAATAACAAAATTTTGGAAACATGAATGCGTTACCAGATACATTTAATTGCTTCAAGCGCGCTGACTCGTGCTATTTTAACAATGTTTTCATCGGTGACCAGACAACTCAGAATGAAACCAACTCAGAAGAATCCCAGAAAGGGCATTAAGAGTGATGATAAAAAATATTTTAAAAAATGGTTAAATAGGTTAAGTTAGGTTAGGGTTACCGGCTATTTTTAAATTATTTTTTGATGGCTTTTAATGACCTTTCTGAGGTGTTGTTTCTGAGTTGGTTTCATTCTGAGTTGACATGGAACCGTTTTCATCAACCTATGCCTGCGAGTCATTATTTTCAGAGATGAATAACATTAAAGAGTTGGTTATTTACCGTTTGACAGATGACTCCAGTTCGGCATGCATTCTGCTAAAAGTAACATCTTACAACCCTAACATACGGCCTCCGTAGTCCAGTGGGTAAGACTCTTGACTCACAATCCGGAGGTCGCGGGTTCGAACCCGGCATGCGCAAATAAATTTTATTTGATTAATTTGTGTTATTTCACAATTAATTCATTTAAAATAATATATAGTATATTTGCGGCATGTTCCAGAGTGGAAGATACTATCAGTATCGCCCTGGTGTAAGACCACCATTCAGAATTGAAACGTTGCTTGAAAATGGCTTTAGCCGTGTTTGGTGACCAGATCTGAATAGCCAGGTACTTCCCAACCTTCCTCTTCCCCACCTCCTTCCCCTCCCCACTACCTTCAGCCTCACAACATACCCCAATTGGGGATGCCATAGTCTCACTGGCTCCAGACGGGAGCAGTTGAGATTCTTGTGCGGTATTCACTGTAAAAAAAAAAAAAAAAAATAATATGTTATTTGTCATCTAACCTGCAACAACAGAAGTCACACTAATTTTACTTTAATTTAAATTACACGTATAATGCAAAATGTTCCTATTTAGTAGTAGTAAATAAAGAGTTTTTAATTGATAGTAAGTATTTATTATTATTATTTTCCCAATAATCACAAAGTCAAAATTATTTGATGGCACGTCTATGAGCTCATTAAACATTTCTTTAGAAAAATGGCACGTTGATACGTAAAGGTTCGCCATCCCTGTGCTAGGGGGACAGATATTGTCATTTTTACGTTAACTCCACAACAGGAAGTCCTGAGGAAAATTATTTCCCTCAGGACCTGTGTCATCTTTGGGGATGCTGTGTGGAGGAGAGGAAGGAACACGGGTCTTGAAGAGACCTCTTGGGGGAGGTATCACAGAGGCCGGCAAATCATCACACAGCCAAGCTGACAGTTGGCCAGTCCTTTAAGAGCGTTTAACCAGCCAGCGGACGAAAATCCACATTTCGTCGAAAGTTGTTCTTACGATCGTGCAGGGCGGTTACAATGAGAAAGATTAATTATTCTCCGTACCAGCTTTTTTAAATTATAACTCAATATCGAATTTATTTCAATTCAAATTAGCTTTAATTTATACCTTCATCCAAAAATGCTGAAAGGCGTGATGATAAAACTATTAAAATAATGTACTTTTTGTAGTTATTTTTTGATTATAAGTATTTATCATTTTTCAATAAAGTCTAAATTTAATAAGAATGTTAAAAAAATCTGAAATATATTAGTTTGTAAGTGAGCAAATAAATACACAAACGGACCAATTTTCGTCAAGAAACACATGTACGTACATATTTTTTAATGGTTTTATTGAAACTAAAATTAAAATTCTAAAACATACGTTTGCTAGATAATGTATTGATTTATTTTACTGCATGATTTTATTATTTGAAATGAATGTGGTATAATACAAAAACTTTTTTGAAAATTGAACAAATCTGCCAACGACCTATGGAATAACCTGATTATACTAAAAATAAAAAAAGTTTTCTCAAAATTTATTACATACGAATGCTAGATAAAAGAACAATCTTTCGAAATCCATTTATAATTTTTTGTGGAAAAGAGTCAATACGTCTAAAATTTTTTTTGAAAATGACGTATTTCCGGTTTTCTCTGGTAATGCCCTCTTAAGATTGCAATCTGTTTGTTTTAGTGGAATCTATCAAAATAACCGAACACACTACGTCATACATTGGTTTGGTTTACGCATGCAAAATGTAATATTATTTTCTCATTTTCAGCTATATTAGTTAAGCAGAATATATATTAATTATTATGACGGAGCCTATCAATGGATAATTTCGAAACGATAATATTAATAACGATTTTTGTTATCTAATCACGTGGATGCAATAACTTCGTGAATAAATTGAATGTAGGTAAGCACTGAACAGAAATAAAATTATTCATAGAAAGATGATCTAGGATCAGTAGGCGATCAATATCAATTATTATTGTCAATGTGTTTACGTCTTTTACAATGCTCATCGACCAGTCAATATTTTCGCATCCATTTTGAATCATCCTGCAAAAACTAAAAGATAACCAAGCGGGGCTTTTGTATATAAAGCCTTTGATTCAGTTTCCCATAAAATTTTCATTTGGAAATTAGAAAAGGTTGGTATACGTGGCAGTATATTAGCCTGATTTGAAAGCTATCTTACTGGAAGACAACAAATTGTTAGAATAAAATCCTCATTGTCGGAAAAAATTTACGCAAAAGTGGAGTTCCACAGGGTTCACACCTTGGCCCAATATTATTTATCTTGTTTATAAATGATCTTACAAAAATATTTATACAGTGATCTTTAATTACAACATTGATAACAATACTCTGGAGACATTAACACGAATTAAAGACTTGGGCATCACTTTTCAATCAAATCTTTAATTTGTTAACCACACAACAGAAATCTGTAATAAGGCCTTAAAAATGTTGGAATTTATAACTAGGCTAACTAGAAATTTTAACAATATAAAGTGTATTGAACTGTTATATTTTGCTTATGTTAGAAGTCAACTTAATACAATTCTACCGTCTGGAACCCATATTACAATATACATGTACAAGCTGTTGAAAGAATTCAAAACAAATTCTTACGTTTTCTTAATTTTAAAATGGGTATTCCAGCAATTATGTTGAACTACAATACTATTTTGAATGATATGAATATGCTCAAATTGTCAGACAGAAGAACTTTCACTGACTTGGTATTTCTGTATAAAATTCTAAATTATTTAGTTGACAGTCCGGTATTGCTCGAATTGATATCCGGATTCCACTACGTAATACTAGAAGTCAGGATTTATTTCAGTGCAGTAATTCTGGAACTAACTACCACATGTATTCCTCTTTGCCCAGAATACTAATGGAGGGAAACAATTGTACCTGAACATCTTCAATTTATCTTTAAACAAATACAAAATATTGTTACGAAGGCAGTTCAGTTATGTACAATAAATACTGTATATATCTTACTATTCATATGTAAAAGCCCCGAAAGAGGGCGTTAATAAATAAATAAATAAACCAACTCGCCTGTATTAACCCCCCAGGCCACCACGATATTTTGTCAGAGGGTCAAAATAGGTATTTCCGTTCAAATGGATGGAATATTTCAGATGTATCAGAAAACTAAAAATTGTTTTGAAAAGGTGATGAAATACGCTTTCAATCGCCTTAATTATTGACAATAATTGATATTGATCGACCTCAAAAGTTAATACAAATGATAATCCGTTTCAAGAAAGAGTTTGGGTTTTTGAAAATAGTGTTTCATCAATTTCAGCAGAAGTAAGGAAAAATGAAGCTTACCTTGGACAACGGAAACGCCCTACATACCTACACGTCTATTATTTATCTCTTCTGTGGTGTGGAGGCTGTATAAATAACCGTTTTCTTTAATCGCAACGATATTGAGAAATAAACGTGCATAAAAAAACATTAAAAGGAATTATGTTGTTACAAAACTGAAAAATAATTTCGTTGAAACTTCTGAACTCTAAAATAATAAAACAAATGTTTCCCGAAGCTACCAATAATCAAATGTGAGCAATGGCGCCGTAAAATTTACAAAAACTAAGGGAACGTACCAATACTAGGTACGTGACCAACTTTTTGCAATTTTTAACCCCCCCCCCCCCCCCGGTGACCAAAGCGTGACATTTTGAAGACCCCCCCTAAACGTGTCACGTAGTATGGGTACGTTCCCTAACCATTTCGGCACAGGGGTAAGCAGAGAGGATGGACTGCCACATATCTGTCTTGATAAACACTCCTCGCCGCACACGAGTCCCAACTGCTCCCGTCTGAAGCCAGTGAGACTATGGCATCCCCAATTGGGGTATGTTGTGAGGCTGAAGGTAACGGGGAGGGGAAGGAGATTTGGGAGGGGAAGGAGATTTGGGAGGGAAAGGAGATAGGGAAGAGGAAGGTGGGGAAGTACCTGGCTATTCAGATCTGATCACTAAACACGGCTAATGCCATTTCAAGGAACGTTTCAATTCTGAATGGTGGTCTTGCACCAGGGCGATACTAAGAGTATCTTCCACTCTGGAACGTGCCGCAAATATACTATATATTATTTTAAGTGAATAAATTGTGAAATGACACAAATTAATCAAATAAAATTTATTTTCCACGCCGGGATTCGATCCCGCGACCTTCGGTGTGCGAAGTCAAGATCCTTACCGCTGGACTAGGTAGGTACTCCGGCCATTCAAACATCGTCTTACACAATATGCACTTTTATTATTCTGACAAGATCCGACTCAAGTATGAATATGATTTACATTTGATCCGAACTTCCCTGACTTCTTCTACCATTCACTTTAGCTTCATAATAAATGTTATGTTCTCCTGGCAGTATTTATCAAAAACGCTATCTAAGCGTCTATTTATTAATCTTATTCAGAGGCAGAGAGGATGCACATCATTTTTTTAAACTTCATTTCGCTATCATGTGCTGTAACTGTTGTGTTTATTTTGTTATTTCTACGTCCCTGAACATTACATGATCCAAAATAAACCACTATTTCTCCACCTGTTA